>OZ026518.1:91040286-91748033 GCA_964019695.1 Loripinus fragilis
AGCTGGTTAATTGTGGGAGTTATGATTGATTATTTTAATGATAAACTTTCAGATTTATAAAACCCACATAAAATCCCCAAAACCCGCCTTCATAAAACCCATAAAACCCGCCTGGTTGGGCTTTATGATAAAGCCCGGGTTTTATGCCAACCCTGGCTGGCACCGATCCTGACCTGATAATTGAACAGACAATCCTTCACGAGCTTCTGGACACCACAACTATTGATATTGACGATGATGTGAGCATGCAAGCATCCACCCCAAAAAGAGACAGGCCTCCAGATAAGAGTGCGTATTGAAAAATTATTTTCTTTATTTCTCATTCGAAACATATGTTGTGGGTACTCAAAAGAGCACTTTTGAGCACCCAAAACACATGTTTTGAATAATGGGTAAGAAAATAATTTAAGTTTTACGCAAATAAAATGTCCTTATCTGGATCTATGAGAGAGGACTTTAAACATTATTCACCCTGTCATATTTACTCACTACTGCAGCTAAATATTGAGACTTTCACCGATTTGCTTGTGCGGTTGTGGCCAAGAGGCCAGACCCTGTGAAAGCTTAATTCTCTACCACAAACACCTGATATATATATATATTTGTGAATTTAGTCTTTTAAAACAGTTTTAGTTACTTTAATTTACACTAACACTCCTACACTGAGTTAATTTAATGCTTTATTTTACAAGGATTCCAAACAGCCCAAGGGCTACTAGTTGGCCCGCCAGTTGGTCTCTTACTATAATTAGGGGCTCTGATTGGCTGTGTGCACATTAAATCTGTAATAGCACTAAGACCTGCAGACATGGAAATATCGTTTTTTGATAGGAATTTAGACCCAAATCTAGGGTGAGATGAGACACCTGCATTTAATTTTTCATTAAATTTCAACTGAGTTTTGGCTCTATGATTTATAGATTTCCTTTGCATTTAAAAAATATTTCGGTGTGGGGTATGATTGCATGCATGCTGCGCTTTTATTTTAGTGATGTATTGCCCACCAATGGCGGATCCAGAGGGGTTCAGGGGGTTCGCTCAAACCCCACTCCATGCCCCCCATTTTTAAATATCCTATGAAAATGAAATAATTTGGTCTCAGTGAGACCATATTATTTCATTTTCATGGGATATTTGAGAAAAATGAGATAAAATCAGCAAAGCGAGTCCCCCACACTTGTATACATAGAACCCCCTTTCCAGAAATCCTGGATCCGCCCCTGCACATGATGACAATGTAGGATAGATCTCTCTCATTCTGGGGCTCTTAAGTTGATTCTTTAATTTGGGGCTCTAAATTCATTCCCTTAATCAGTGGGCCTAATTTGCTGTGTGTACATTTCATCTGTTAGCTGACTGAACCTGGAAATATAATTTTTGAAAACAGTTCAGATCCGGATCAGTTGCCTTCTAAAGAAGACAGCTGATAAGGATCCACAATGCTGTCAATTCATTGTAAATGGAACATGTGACTAACTAGCTAGAAAAACAAAAGCAATTTTTGCATATTTATATATTCAGCAGGACAGGGGTTAACCAACCCCTAAATGGGTACATTGGCTAACAGTGAAGACCCTTGTGAATTGCAGCATTATGCTGCATTTCATCTGGGTCTGCACTGTTTGCTGAGATTAAAACAAACTTCGGGAACAGATATACATCATAATTTAGAAGATTCTACTTTTGACCCCTAAGGTACACAATGGGCAGTCATGGGCCGCGGGTTCGAGCCTCACCAGCATCAATGCATTGTGGTCCTTAATCAGCAGAACAAGGGTTGCATATTAATTGATTCAGCAGGACAAATGTTGAATATTAATTTATTCAGCAGGACAAGTGTCACATGTTAATTGATTCAGCAGGAAAAGGGTTGCATGTTAATTGATTCAGCAGGACAAGGTTTGCAGATTAATGGATTCAGCAGGACAAGGGTTGCATATTAATTGATCCAGCAGGACAGGGGTTGCATGTTAATTTATTCAGCAGGCAAAGGGTTGCATATAAATTGATTCAGCAGGACAAGGGTTGCATGTTACTTCAGCAGGACAAGGGTTGCATGTTAATTTATTCAGCAGGACAAGGGTTGCATGTTAATTCATTCAGCAGGCAAAGGATTGCATGTTAATTGATTCAGCAGGGCAAGGGTTGCATGTTTATTGATTCAGCAATACAAGGGTTGCATATTGTTTTATTCAGCAGTACAAGGGTTGCATATTAATTGATTCAGCAGAACAAGGGTTGCATATTAATTGATTCATCAGGACAAGGGTTGCATATTGATTTATTCAGCAGGACAAGAGTTGCATGTTAATTGATTCAGCAATACAAGGGTTGAATATTGATTTATTCGGCAGGACAAGGGTTGCATATTGATTTACTCAGCAGGACAAGAGTTGCATGTTAATTGATTCAGCAGGGCAAGGGTTGCATATTGATTTACTCAGCAGGACAAGAGTTGCATGTTAATTGATTCGGCAGGGCAAGGGTTGCATATTAATTGATTCAGCAATACAAGGGTTGCATATTGATTTATTCGACAGGACAAGGGTTGCATATTGATTTACTCAGCAGGACAAGAGTTGCATGTTAATTGATTCAGCAGGGCAAGGGTTGCATATTGATTTACTCAGCAGGACAAGAGTTGCATGTTAATTGATTCAGCAGGGCAAGGGTTGCATATTAATTGATTCAGCAATACAAGGGTTGCATATTGATTTATTCGGCAGGACAAGGGTTGCATATTGATTTACTCAGCAGGACAAGAGTTGCATGTTAATTGATTCAGCAGGGCAAGGATTGCATATTGATTTATTCAGCAGGACAAAAGTTGCATGTTAATTAATTCAGCAATACAAGGGTTGAATATTGATTTATTCGGCAGGACAAGGGTTGCATATTGATTTACTCAGCAGGACAAGAGTTGCATGTTAATTGATTCAGCAGGGCAAGGGTTGCATATTGATTTACTCAGCAGGACAAGAGTTGCATGTTAATTGATTCAGCAATACAAGGGTTGCATATTGATTTATTCGGCAGGACAAGGGTTGCATATTGATTTACTCAGCAGGACAAGAGTTGCATGTTAATTGATTCAGCAGGGCAAGGGTTGCATATTGATTTACTCAGCAGGACAAGAGTTGCATGTTAATTGATTCAGCAATACAAGGGTTGCATATTGATTTATTCGGCAGGACAAGGGTTGCATATTGATTTACTCAGCAGGACAAGAGTTGCATGTTAATTGATTCAGCAGGGCAAGGGTTGCATATTAATTGATTCAGCAATACAAGGGTTGCATATCGTTTTATTCAGCAGTACAAGGGTTGCATATTGATTGATTCAGCAGGACAAGAGTTGCATGTTTATTGATTCAGCAATACAAGGGTTGAATATTGATTTATTCGGCAGGACAAGGGTTGCATATTGATTTACTCAGCAGGACAAGAGTTGCATGTTAATTGATTCAGCAGGGCAAGGGTTGCATATTGATTTACTCAGCAGGACAAGAGTTGCATGTTAATTCATTCAGCAATACAAGGGTTGCATATTGATTTATTCGGCAGGACAAGGGTTGCATATTGATTTACTCAGCAGGACAAGAGTTGCATGTTAATTGATTCAGCAGGGCAAGGGTTGCATATTAATTGATTCAGCAATACAAGGGTTGCATATCATTTTATTCAGCAGTACAAGGGTTGCATATTAATTGATTCAGCAGAACAAGGGTTGCATATTAATTGATTCAGCAGGACAAGGGTTGTATATTAATTGATTCAGCAATACAAGGGTTGCATATCGTTTTATTCAGCAGTACAAGGGTTGCATATTAATTGATTCAGCAGAACAAGGGTTGCATATTAATTGATTCAGCAGGACAAGGGTTGCATATTGATTTATTCAGCAGGACAAGAGTTGCATGTTTATTGATTCAGCAATACAAGGGTTGAATATTGATTTATTCGGCAGGACAAGGGTTGCATATTGATTTACTCAGCAGGACAAGATATGCATGTTAATTGATTCAGCAGGGCAAGGGTTGCATATTGATTTACTCAGCAGGACAAGAGTTGCATGTTAATTGATTCAGCAATACAAGGGTTGCATATTGATTTATTCGGCAGGACAAGGGTTGCAATTGATTTACTCAGCAGGACAAGAGTTGCATGTTAATTGATTCAGCAGGGCAAGGGTTGCATATTAATTGATTCAGCAATACAAGGGTTGCATATCGTTTTATTCAGCAGTACAAGGGTTGCATATTAATTGATACAGCAGAACAAGGGTTGCATATTAATTGATTCAGCAGGACAAGGGTTGCATATTGATTGGTTCAGCAGGACAAGAGTTGCATGTTTATTGATTCAGCAATACAAGGGTTGAATATTGATTTATTCGGCAGGACAAGGGTTGCATATTGATTTACTCAGCAGGACAAGAGTTGCATGTTAATTGATTCAGCAGGGCAAGAGTTGCATATTGATTTACTCAGCAGGACAAGAGTTGTATGTTAATTGATTCAGCAATACAAGGGTTGCATATTGATTTATTCGGCAGGGCAAGGGTTGCATATTGATTTACTCAGCAGGACAAGAGTTGCATGTTAATTGATTCAGCAGGGCAAGGGTTGCATATTAATTGATTCAGCAATACAAGGGTTGCATATTGTTTTATTCAGCAGGACAAGGGTTGCATATTAATTGATTCAGCAGAACAAGGGTTGCATAATAATTGATTCAGCAGGACAAGGGTTGCATATTGATTTATTCAGCAGGACAAGAGTTGCATGTTAATTGATTCAGCAGGACAATGGTTGGATATTAATTGATTCAGCAGGACAAGAGTTGCATGTTGATTGATTCAGCAGGACAAGGGTTGCATATTAATTGATTCAGCAGGACAAGGGTTGCATATTGTTTTATTCAGCAGTACAAGGGTTGCATATTAATTGATTCAGCAGGACAATGGTTGCATATTAATTGATTCAGCAGGACAAGGGTTGCATATTGATTTATTCAGCAGGACAAGAGATGCATGTTAATTTATTCAGCAGGACAAGGGTTGGATATTAATTTATTCAGCAGGACAAGAGTTGCACATTAATTGATTCGGCAGTGAAGTGAAATACTGAAAAGAAATGTTTCTCAGCAGGAAAAAATACAAGGTAATATTTTGACATTTTTTCTGTAATATCTGTCACTATTCAGTGGGGGATCCAGAGAGGTTCAAGTGGTTTGCTTGAACCCACTTAAACCTCGGAAAAATATATTTTTCCGTTAGATAAACCGTTGGATCCCCTCTGTAAAATAAGTTGAGAACTGAAAAAAAACATCTGAACTTTTTTCTGTCATTTCTGACAAAATTCCTTGATCCACCTATGATCAGCTTCTGCCCTGCAGTCTGTCCAGGAGTGCAATTTCATTATCAATATAGGGATCACACATGTTTTTGCATGCATTAACAGAAACTTGGTCACATTGTTAAGTACCGTGATGTCTTCTTCAAGTTTGATAATGGTCCATATCACACCATGCTTTCAGCATTTATGGCCCTTTGTTTATGAAAATCACTGTTTTAAATCTAAGTCGAATAGTTTTGATCAGAATTCTATGAAACTTTGGAATTCTATGAAACTTTGTCACATTGTTTAGTACCATGATGTTTTCTTCCAGTTTGATAATGGTCTATATGGCACCATACTTTAAGGAGTTATTGCCCTTTGTTAATGACAATTCCCTATTTATGCGAATTTGGCAATAGCGGGGGCATCCGTGTCCTATGGACACATTTCTAGCTTTTCAATATCTCCGCAAAAAACAGTAAAACTAGTAAGGTAAACCAACAGTCTGTATTAAATCTTTAAATATTTTATCATTTTTCTAAAAATCTGGACAGGACAATCACTTTTAATAGTGTCAGTCTCAAAAATACACAGACAGAACCTCAAAAAAATATATGATTTTTTTCAACGAAACAAATAATATTGAGAGGAGTTGGCGGATAAAATATAAAAATAATTTTAGAAATTAAATTTTACTTTTTTCTGCTTTATGGAAGATTACAGTAGGAGGGTTCGTAAATCAAGTAATAAATAAATTCTGTCCAAATTCCAGATCAGGCTGTTTCTGATGGAGTGGTCTGATATGGTTTATACTTTTCAGCATTGTCTGGCTAGCTTTAAATCTTTACCTACTATTGTCGTCTGTTGATAACTTTTTGCAAACTGTTTGGACCCAGATCAGGACCAACAAAATTTCGAGCCTGATCTGATCTGTTTGACACTCTGATGGAATTTTTCGAATTAGTAGATTTGAAAAATTCAGCAGACAACAAAAAAGCATACAAAAATTATCCAGTGTGCAAATAGTTATCAAACAGCATCACATTGTACTACCTTTTTTTTCAGACAGCTGCAACATTAACCCTTAAAGCGCCAAGAAAAAAATGCATCTGAAAATGTCTGCTGAAGTCTTTTGCTGCAAATAATTGCCTAACATTACTGATAAATTAAGTATAGACGCAAACAGTGTGGACCCAGAACAGACTGCTCCTATAGGAGCAGTCTGATCGGGGGTTCACGCTGTTTGCTATAGAGGCTTCTTAAACATTTCAGCAGACGAGAAAAGCAGATGACTTTTGTTGCGGTTGGCGCTTTAAGGGTTATTCAGACGGATAGGTCTAAGCAAACAGTATAATCCCAGTTCAGAATGTTCCTGATGGAGCAATCTGATCTGGATTTATACTATTCACTATTGTCTGGCTAGCTTTAACTCTTTACCTACTATATTGTCATCTGTTGATAACTTTTTGCAAACAGTTTGGACCCAGATCAGGCCCAACAAAATATCGGGCCTGATCTGCATCCAAACTGTTTGTCACTCTGATGGTATTCTCAAAAGAATTTTTTGAATTAGTTGATTTGAAAATTACAGCAGACAACAAAATTTATACAAAATTATCCAGTTTGCAAATAGTTAACACGCAGCATCACATTGTACTACCTTTTTTTCAGACTGCTGCAACTTTAATCAACAGCCTGTTGAGAGTGCTTCATATACCGCCACAACCCACAAGTCAGGTGCTTGTTTCAGAGAGTGCCCCCACATCTATTGAATTTAGGCTGTCAGTGTGTCAGAGAAAGTATCTTAGAGCGCAAATGCGCATGTGGCACATTCCATTACATAGCTCAAAATGTGGGTTGCAACTATACACAATCTAAAGGAATCTACACAAAGCCATGGGAGGTAGTGGATTTTTTTTAATCGGTGCAGACTATTCAAGGTGTTGAAAATGTAAAGTTCCTTTCTGCCCAATTGGAATATCAGCTTGACCCATACCACCGAAATCTGTTTCCTGCTCCATTAACCAAAAATGATGCCTTTGACAAAAAATGTGTAATGAAGCCCAGGACACAAGGAAACAGCTCAAGCTTCATACAACAAGCAATACATGAAATCCATAGTGAAAACTGGGACAAGCAGTATGTGTCTTTTTATTTAACAGATTGTGAGACACAGAAAAAGTGCCTCAATATCTGGACACTCCTCAATTTACAGACCGCCGCCAGCTTTCAGACCATAAATTCCATTGGCACAATGGTCTGAAACCGCTCACAACAATGAGATCCTGAACCATATTGATGAGATGAAGGTGGTGATAACTAGCACCTTTGGCATGGTCTTAAAGCAAGAATTAACAAAAAAGGTAATGATGATTTCATTGGGCCAAGAAAAAAATATGTGTGGTTCAGGTTACCAGACCCACCCTAAATTTTTACCCCCAACCCTAAACTTTTTCCTCCAAATTCTGAAGGCGGGAGAGAATAGCAGAACAAAATAATTTTGTTCTGCTATTCTCTTCCAACTTCAGAATTTGGAGAAAAAAATACATATCAAAATGACCATCTGAAAAGGAAATCTTAATTTCTATGCTTTATAAGTAAAAGGATTAAAACAAGGTTATATCTTCAAAAATAGACCCTTTTATATTATGTTTGTCTTATTTCATGAATATTCAAAAAAAAAGTTTTCAAAAAAAAAATAGTATCCTACCTACCTACCTACCCTAATTTTTTCAGGGGTGTAACCTGAACCACACATATTTTTTTATTTGGCCCTGACTGCTCTTTGCATTTAACACTTTCACTGCCAAACCTGACTGTAGTCGAATTTACCATTCACTGCCAAACGCAACTACAGTCGAAATTGATAGCCGTCTATTTTAAACGGTTATAAGGGACACAACTCTTTGTTCTGTATTTCAAAATGTTCAGGGGACATAATAATATCGTATATGGAGGTATAGGCCATATTCTGTACAAGAATGGATTTTACAAACATGTTTTTAATGTCATTAGATTTCGCGGAAATTAAAAATATCGAAAACATGTCCATTGGGATGGCATATAGGACTCATTAAGCCCTTCAACTGCTATGATTTGATTTATTTCTGATGAAACGATATATCAGAATAGATCCTGATGTTTGATACTTGATGTGGATGGATGTGTATCTATTTTTGCATAAAATAGTTGTTAATGGGCATTTTTCATATTTTCAATATGGCTTCCAAAATGGTCGCCGAAGGTCATGTAACTATCTTTTTTATTATAAGTTCAGATAAAAGCTTTATATAATATCAACATTCTGTGAAAGTTTCACAGCGATATGTTGAATGGTTATGGAGATACTCTGTGTTGAACCCATATACCCTCTATTCAGGAGTCCTTGAAACAGGCCTGGCACTGAGGTATTGAGTTTTTGAGGTGCTTAGCAGCGAAAGTGTTAACTGATTTTTGTCCAGAAATGTCTCTGCATTTTAGCACGGATGTATACTACCTGGATATGAAACTGCAATAGATTAGCTAATAATTGTTACTCGATGATTGCCGCGTCGAAATACAGGTAAATCTGATAATTTGAATGACCACTTTACAAATATTGAGATCCATACGTGTTAGGACACTTTTTTCCTAATGTTCCAGCAACTTGGGGTAAACGGTAGTACAGTGAATTAAATGCAAAAAAACTGAGAATTCCTCCAGCTACAATTTGATACCAAACAAGCTAGTGTTCTTGAGAAAAAATACCCAAGAAAAAATGACACGCATCAGGCTTTCCTACACTACGCGGACATGGAAAACAGAGTAAAGAAGAAGGCAAAAACTCATTTCATATAAGTCTAGCGTCCTTTTTGTGAGACATGGGCAAACCGTGCAGACCCAGATCAGCCACAGCAGAACACAGCGTCTGATCAAGGTATCCATTGTTTTCTTTCAGAATGTTCAATTAAAATTTGAATAAAAATGAAAAATGCCACCCAACACCCCTTAAAACGAAAATGGACTGGTCCAATTGACTGGAGTAGGAAATTCTATTCGGCGTAAATGGGTAAGTAGCGTGATTTAAATAGAAATTTGGTATCTTTTGTTAAATTCTTGTGACATAAATCTCTTAATTGGCTATTAATTTATTGTCTCACTTAAAAATTAGAGGGCTTGGTTGAAGAGATATTTTAATGCAGTCGCGGAAATAATTACTGCTCATAGACACCCTACCAACACCCTAATTAATTGTTAAACAAACGCTTAAGGGAATTAAATGAAGTGTATCTATGGTTGACAAAGCATCGTTTATTATTAAAGATGTGTCACGCTTTTAAACTCTGCAATGTGTTAAAATTCTAGAGGCAATGTTTAGGTTTCTGACGTTTCCGCCATTTTGTTATGTGAAACTACGAAAAATAAGACGATTTTCCCAGCATCTTAACTGCATGGTTTTATTTTGTATTTGTTAAAAAAATTTGATATTCCAGTTAGGAAATATGTGTACTTTATGTATCAAGTGTTAAATATATCCAAATTACTCACATTAATTAGCTTTAGAACTGACAATTTCGGTGGTTAAATCGGCAGTTTATCATTTTACCTCTTTTTCATATCGTCTCTGCAACCTAAGTTCGCAATATAACGATATTCTACAAACAACCAATTAAGGACAACTATATAAACTTTCAGGAATTTAAAGAATTACACTCATAGAACTCTTTACATTGTCACAATTAAAGTGACAAATGCCTCTGTAAAATTCTGATTTCCACCATTTTCAAGATGGCGGATTGTACCCGATTTACGCGTAGGCAATAATATTGGTGAAAAATGATATGTGCCCAATCCAGGTAGTATACATCCGTGATTTTAGATCTGCTGCATATATTCAAGTGCACTTCAGACTAGATTTTATCATGGAAGCAAGCAATATTAATGCTGACCAGACTGGTCCCCTTGGGAGCAGTCTGATCTGGTTCCATGTTGTTTGCAATATAGGCTACCTGTCTACCATCTGTCTGTTTTCTGTGGACACTCTAACTTCCAGTCATTTATCACCCAATTTCTTCCAAATTTCATATGGATCATTTTGATCAAACCATCACCCAGTGGCTCAGTGGTAGAGTGCCTGACTTGAGACCGAGAGGTCACTGGGTTGAGCCTCAAAGGAGGCACTGTGCTGTTTCCTTGAGCAAGATACAGTACTTTATCCTCTACTTAGTACTGATCCAACCAAGGAATGTCTAGACATGACTGAAATATTGTTGACTTGCATGTTAAGCAGTTACACAAACATGCATTGTCCATTATTATATCCCCAACTTTGATAAAGTTGAAGGATCATATTGCTTTCTGTTTGTCTGTCAGTTCCTCTGTTCCCCATGTTTACCTTGTCACCAGAACAGTTCATAAGACAAGCTGCAAACACCTGATTAACTTTTGAAGGAATTCTAAAAATATTACCAGAGTTATGGCCCTCCTATAAGAAAGAGTAGCTTCCTTAAGGGCAAGCATATGGTCAGGGGCACAGTGTTTCACAAACATTATTTTGAGTAACAGTGCAGTCCCTTTATAAAGCCATGTTTGGGGTCCATAGGAATGGACCGAGTGGTAAGTGAATCATGTTATAAAGGGACAAATTTACAAAGGAATTATAGGAAAATGACCATTTTATGGTCATTTTCCTATAATACCTTTGTAAAATTTCATGGTAATAAAAAATTTGGGAGCCACAACATGACTGTATTAGTTTAAAGTGACTGTACTGTAGTTTTGTTATGATTTGGTTCAGTGGCGGATCCAGGATTTCTGGAAAGGGGGTTCATATTTATAAAGGATTGGGGGGTTCGCTTTGCTGATTTTCTCTCATTTTTCTGAAATATCCCATGAAAATGTAATAATTTGGTCTCATTGAGACCAAATTATTTCTTTTTTCATAGGATATTTATAAACTGGGGACGGGGAGTGGGGTTTGAGCGAACCCCCTGAACCACCTCTGGATCCACCACTGTGGTTGGTTCTATAATGTGAAGTTTATTTGTTCTTCAGATGCTGTGGGCGTCACTCATGGAAAGGTGATCAAATCTGGTGTGACTGTAATCTGAGAATGACCACTTAGACAAGGCTACAGCAATCAGGGGAAATGAGATACTGGTAAGTTTTATTTGCCATCAAAATTAAAGAGTCAAATTTAGATGACATCTTATTAGGTGACCAAGATAGAGCGAGCTCCAAGTCATCTTATGGTATGGCCTTCGTTGTCCATAGTCCATCTATCATTACATTGCTCCATCTTGAAATTCTTCAAATGACATCTCCTCCTGATTGACTTTTGAAGGAATTCCACAAACATTAAATGTCTGATTATATTTATCATGAAACTTGATGGGAGGCGCCGAAGTAACATGGTGATTCAGAATTGCTGAAATCATGCATTCAGTTCTGATATCCAAGTAGCAGCCTTCTTGAAATTCCTCAAATGACAACTCTCAAACCATATGTCAGATTATCCCGAAACTTGATGGGAGGAAAGGGGTGAACATGGCGATTAAGAATTTTTTCATTTTTTTCCGTTCTGATTTGAAAAGAGATATAGACCAGCAAACACAAAGCAAGGAACGCAAATTACTGTAGGTTCATTGTATGTGCAACTTCTACAGTTTTTTAAAATATAGATCATCTGAAGTTATGCATGTGGTTTGTATATAATCTTCAAATGATTTTTTTGTCATTTTTTTCAACATTGAATATAGAAAAAATGACAAGTAACATTGTGAACTTGAGGGCTTGAGTACTTCCTTTGTATATTGATAGGGGTACCTTACATGTGGATCTCCTCCTACAGTTTGATTCCGTCCTACTACATTGAATATTAATTGTATAGAGGTAAAATTCCTAAAATAATGACAGAAGTTCATCTGCATGTTAACTCTCTCCTTGCTAGCGTTGACTTGTCATATACCAATAAACTTTGCAAACACTTTGCACCCAGATCAAGCCCAAATGAATGTCTGTCCTGATCTGGATCCAAACCGTTTGACTTTCTGATAGTGTTTACTCTCTGATAATCTCTTAATCTTCTGCTTAGTACTGGTTCAACTCAAGAAGACAGGAAACCATCCCGACATGACTGAAAAATTATTGACTGGGACGTAAAGCATCAAAACAATCTCTGTGATAGTGTTCCTGAAAGAATTTCTTGAAAAAGTTAATTTTGTAAAAGTCAGCAGATGACAACAAAAGCATGAACAATTTCCCAGCATGCAAAGAGGAATCTGTATCAGCAATCATTTTTGCAAAATCTGCTTGCTTAAGGCAGGTGATTGCTTAAGACAGGCACAGTAAATGTTCTAAAATTTGGAATAATTTTATCTTCTGATCTAAAAGGAAACAGTGGTTTAAATATCACAAAATGCTTGTCAGAACAGCAACAGGGAATACCCTGATCAGTCTGATCTGGGTCTGCTCTGTTTGTCTTGGCCTTTTTGCAGGCAACTTACCATACTAAAATAGCTTTCAGAGGTTCAAATAGCAGTCTTTTCTTCTTTGTCTAGCAATGCATTTCCACAAATAAGGGACTCATGTCCCCAATTTGAAAAAAAATGCACCAGGCATTAATGTATTATCCTTTTTTTTTCTCCAGATGAATGAAGTATGGAGGAATCTTCCAGTTGAAGTACCAGGGATTTACCATTTAAAAGGAGGGAGGAAGCTTAAATGAAGACTTAAAGGAGGGAGCTTATATGTAAAGGATGCAGCTTGAATGAGAACATAAAGGAGGGAGGGAGCTTAAATGAGGACACAGCAGCTAGCTTAGATGTAAAGGATGCAGCTTGAATGAGGACGTAAAGGAGGGAGGGAGCTTAAATGAGGACACAGCAGCTAGCTTAGATGTAAAGGATGCAGCTTGAATGAGGACATAAAGGAGGGGAGAGCTTAATTGAGGACACAGCAGCTAGCTTAGATGTAAAGGTTGCAGCTTGAATGAGGACATAAAGGAGGGAGGGAGCTTAAATGAGGAAACAGCAGCTAGCTTAGATGTAAAGGATGCAGCTTGAATGAGGACGTAAAGGAGGGAGGGAGCTTAAATGAGGACACAGCAGCTAGCTTAGATGTAAAGGATGCAGCTTGAATGAGGATGTAAAGGAGGGAGGGAGCTTAAATGAGGACACAGCAGCTAGCTTAAATGAAGACTTAAAGGTGGACCCTTAGCTGTAAACTGGATGGAGCTTGAATGAGGACTTACAAGAAGGCCCTTAGATGTAAAAGATGGAGCTTGAATGTGGACGTAAAGGAGGGAGGGAGCTTAAATGAAGACTTAAAGGTAGACACTTAGCTGTAAACTGGATGGAGCTTGAATGAAGACTTAAAGGAGGAAGCTTAGATGTCAAGGATGCAGCTTGAATGTGGACTTAAAGGAGGGAGGGAGCTTAAATGAGGACACAGTAGTTGGCGACAGAGATGCTGGTAAGTTAGCGTTAATAGTCTACGCCCAGTGGCATCATGACATCAAAACAACATGACTTCAGTATCATGTTCCATAGTCTTAAGATTGGAGGGATATTCGGACAGATACATATTGTGTCATTTTGTCACAAGTGTTTTGGTGAACATGGGCATTGAGGCAATGCCAATGGACAGCAAAATATTTAAACGAGCTCCCGAGATTTGGGTACTTGCCGAAAAGGCACACAAAAAATATGGTACACATAGTAGAACCTCAAACCAAACAAAACAAAGTAGATTTGGATACTCTTCAAAAATTAGCCAGCTATCAAAAACTAGACAGCAGGCACGTCTGAGCTTCCACTACCCGATTGCATGGGTGAAAGCTTTCAGTATTATTCCTGAATTCAGGATTTTGAGACTGACTTTCCACAGAAAGTCAGCCTCAAAATGCTGAATTAGGGAGATCATAACAGCTTCTTTGGTTTATTTTCAGTCTGTCTTGGGACATTTGACAATTTAAAATTGAAATTGCCAATATTTAGTGGGCATACAGCAAGTTTTAAAATCGGATTTTCGAAAGTTCAGGATTTTAGAAATTTTGAACTGTCATTCATGCCACTGTGCAATAAGTATCAAAATCTTATGACCTGGCTTAATATCATTTTCTCATGGGTTTTGTCATTCTTTCTGATGAACAATACTTCAAGACCAACCCCTTTTGGTTCCAAGAAACCCATCTTTTCTGAGGCTATGGGACACCATGTCAACCATGTGACATCATTTGCTGTTGTTTTGATGTCTTGTTGCTGGGTTATTGCTATGTTCTCTCGTTTAAAACAAACTCACTTAACTCATTGCATGCTTTTTTGGTGTCTTTTGATTTTTTATAAAATTTACAATTTCTAAATATTCTTTCAGTAAAACCATAAAGGTGACAATCTTTTTGGACCCAGATCAGGCCCAACATTTTGATAGGCCTGATCTGGTTCCAAACTGTTTGCAAAGGTTATCAGCAGGCGACACTAGCAGTTAGTGAGTTAATGTTATAGTTCAGCTGAATTGGTAGCATTAGTACCAATGGCCATTTCAGAGAACATTGCAATGCTTTGTGTAACTTTTGTCTTGTTAAACTCTTTGCCTTCTGGGTATTTTGCATATGCTTGTAATACATTGTCTGCTGATTTTTTTCAAAATCAACTTTTTTGAAAAATTCTTTCAGAAATACCGTCCGAGTGTCAGACAGTTTGGATCCAGATCAGGCCCGACATTTTGTCAGGATCCAAACTGTTTGTAATTGTTATCAGACACTACAGTAGTACCACGACCTCTAAGTAATGACCCTCGATTAAATCAATGCATTTACTGTTACGGTCGCGCTTCAAAGCGTTTTGTGGAAGTATAGTAGGCAAAGAGTTTACCAAAAATTAATTTTCCTATCTCTCTACCAAAACATATGCTGTAATACTCAAAAGAATCGTCTCAACGAGCTGGTTCTTTTGAGTGCCCAAAATGACTTTTGTCATGATTTGGGCTTTTAGGGTTAAAGGCTCATTTATAGATGATTCATATATAGTTTCATATTATGTTAAATACCTGGCATGATTTCAGAGAAGCTGTAAAATTTGCTTGTTAGCTCACCTGAGCTCACCTGTCACCTGAGCTCACCTGAGCACAAAGTACTCAATGTGAGCTACTGTGATCACTCAATGTCAGTTGTGCCTATGATCACTCAATGTCCATCATGCCTGTGATCATTCAATTTTGGTTGTGCCTGTGATCACTCAAATACTTTTGAGAAATGTTTAACCTTATGAGACAATGGCTTTATATAAGTACCAAATGTCAAGCTGACCTGTGACCTTTTATCCAATGCCACTCATTTGGACTGTCACATACCTATCTAAACATTTGTTTCTCAGAAATCACTGGGCTGTTTGATGGAGTATTCATTAGATTGTTTTAAGTCACTTGACAAAAATGGCTGCAACCCCCATATATATGGTAGAACAAAATATGTTTTATTATAAGTTTACCTTGACCTATTTTAACATTATTAAAGAGGTCAGGTGAGCACCTCAGGACCTTCAGGTCCTCTAGTATTGAAGTCCCATCAATATATTAAAACATAGTTTTCTCAGAAACCACTAGGCCAATCGAACTCAAATTTCATATGGAGACTCATTAAGTTGAGGGGAGTAAATTCATACTGACTGTTAATGGTCACATGACCAAGATGGCCACCATGCCCATATAAGGTAAAAAGCCATCTTCTTCTCTGGAACCAAAAGACCAATGGCCTTGGGACTTGGTATGTAGCATTAGGGATGTTGGCCCTACCAGGTTTGCACAAATGATGAATCTGGGTTGACCTTGATCTCTTTTACAGCAAGGTCAAATTTGATTCCTTATGCAATTATATTGGAAAAATCTTGAAATGTTTATTTTTCTGTAACTGTTTAAGCAGAAATCATAATACTTGCAAGAAATGTTAAACCTAATGAAACACTGGTTTTATATAAGCACCAAAGGTCAAGCTGACCTTTCACCCAAGGCCACTTATTTTGGACTCATGCAGCCACATACGTATCTAAACATCTTTTTCTCAGAAATCATTGGGTTGTTTGAACTCAAATTTCATATGGAGTATTCAGTAGATAAAACAATATAAATAATTGAACCAGTGCCTGAGATTTCCAACAACGTGGCATTTTGACATGTGTAGACTCGGACGAGCCTCTGCAGCCTCCCTATTAGCTTAGAATCTCCAAACACTGTTCGGTCAGTAGCTTAACAATCATAGAATACTCCAGCGACAAGCAAAGGCTCTGATCAGACTGCGCGTATGCGCAGGCTGATCTGAGGCTTTGCTGGTTGCACATACCACATTGTTGGAAATCTCATGCACTGGCTCATATAATATTTGTTTTAGGTCACTTGACCAAAATGGTCACCATGCCTATATATGGTAAAACAGAATATAATTAAATAATAGGCCTAAGTTGACCTTGACCTATTTTAACATTATTAAGGAGATCAGGTGAGCGCTTCAGGACCTTCAGGTCCTCTAGTTATAGGTAAAATTAAATGCGCGGATTCAGACATTTACATCAAGGGGGTCCAGGCCCAAGGGAATAAAGTTCTGACAATTTTTTTTGGTTTGTCATCAGCTTATTTTACAAAGGGGTCCGATTGCGTCTTGAAGGGGGGGGTGTCTAGGGGGTCTGGACCCCAGGTCCTCCCCTCTGGATCAGGGCATGGGCTAAGAGTATTGTTTTGTAACTATTGTTGTTTTATTTTTTGCAGATAATGGCTAAACTTGGAAGGCCACTTCGAGCAAAGATCATAGAGGCACTAAGTGAATGGAGTCCACTATTCAACAGCCAGTCCACAGTCTAGACTGGAGATGTCCTCAGGTGGGCTGCTGAAGAGGGCCTAACGCAAAATTAACCTCATTACACTATGCTACCCGCACAGGTTTCAAACAAGCACTTCTGGATGGCAGACCGAATTTATATGAGCCTCGACTCGAGTTAAACTGACTTTGTTGCATGTAAACAACAAAGGCGCAGACCAGATTGCGCAGTCTGATCAGCGCCTTTGTTATTTGCTATCTGCAAAGTATAGTCGTGCAAAATTTCAATATTCTAAGCAGTCTCTGTAGCTGAGCAGGCTGGTTTGAACATAGACTGGCAATCGTCCAAACAGTAGAAATAATTTTTTTTTTTCTAAATTAACACCTCATACTAAGAAGAAATTATCCTCTTTAATAGCACTTTAACTCTTTCAAACTGTTCTCACCAGATTCTTTGAAAATTTAGTAAGATAGGTATTTGAGAGAATAGTAGTTACATGTTTCCATGAAAATATAAAACCTAATTGGATGAACTGCACAAGTCTAGTTTGGACCTTACTTTGTCGGGAACCTCGCAGATGGGTTTTCTCACGACATTAGGAGAACATGTAAGTCTTCTGCCACTGGATGACTTATATTGTATATCAAGCCTTATTTTCCACGAAACTGAAGAATATATCATTAGGTTAATTAAAGTAATAATTTCTTTAATTAGAATTTCAAATAAATTTAATTGAAATTCTAATTTAAAAAAGTATTACTTTAATTAGCCCGGTAATGTACACAAACAAAACGTTGTTGGGACTTCCAGTTTTGAGCAAACAACATTTATTTAATGTTTAACTCTTTAGTGTTTTCAGGGGGTTGGCCTATTTTTAGCTCACCTGGCTCAAGGTGAGCTATTGTGATTGGTCTTTGTCTGTTCGTCCGTCCGTCGTGCATCCATCCGTAAACTTTTTCTTTAAACGACATCTCCCGAACCACTGCTCCAAATTCATATAACTTCACATGAATGTTCCCCATGATGCCCTCATTCACAATTGCATAAATGGTTCTGCTCCACTGAACAGGAGGGCCGCCAGAGCTCCAGATAAGAAATCTTTTAAACGACATCTCTTGAACCACTGGCCCAAATTCGAAATAATTTCACAGAATTGTTCCTCCTAATACCTTCTACCAAAAATGTACAAATGGTTCCACTCTGCTGAACAAAAGGGCTGTCAGATACCTTTAAATGGATTTTCTTCCTGAATCACTGGTCCAAATTCAAAATAATTTCACAGAATTGTTCCTCATGATGCCTTCAACCAAAATTGCACAAATGGTTCTGGTCCTCTGAACAAAGGGGGCCGCCAGAGCTCTGGATAAGAAATTACTTTAAATGGCATCTCCTCCTGAACCACTGGTCCAAATTCAAAATGATTTCACAAAATTGTTCCTCATGATGCACCCTACCAAAATTGCACAAATGGTTCCGCTCCATTGAACAAAGGGGCTGCAAGAGCTCTACATAAGAAATGTCTTTGAACAACATCTCCTGCAACACTGGTCTAAATTCAAAATAATTTAACAAAATTATTCCTCATTATGCACTCTACCAAAATATCACAAATGGTTCCACTCCACTTATCAAAGGGGCTGCCAAAGCTCTAAATGAGAAATGCCTTTAAACAAAATCTGCTACTGAACGAAAAATATTATAGGAATTTTAAAGGGAGACAAATCTTACAAATGTGGCTGTCTTGTTTGCACAGAGTTTTTCCCTTGATTCTGGTAAGATTGATTTTCCCATACAGATAGCTTTAATAAGGATGGAATTGTCCATTATATGTTTGAGGGGTCACAGATAATTTTCCTAATAAATGTGTACTTAAGTTTATCATAGCAAACAGTGCAGACCCTGATGATATGCAGCAAACTACCAAACTACCCTTACAGGGGTTTCCAGTATACAAAGGGTTATTATCATTACCATTATCAGATGAGCTCAAAAACATAATAAAGATATTCTTGGCCCAGAGCCTTGATATAATGTTTGTAGCATCATCTTGTGAACCTCTACCAAGTTTGTTCAGAGTATGCCTCTGGCGTCCAAAAATGGCCCCGCCGCGGATGTCACATGTTTTATTTGTTGAGGTTCTACATCCTGTTAATTTTGTCAACATAACCCATGTTAAGTCTTAATGAAACCGCTGATCTATCAAAATTCATAGCTGGACTTTGAGAGGAGCCATACTTTACTATACCTTTATAAACAGTCATTTTCAGGTGAGCGACCCAGGGCCCAAGCGCCCTCTTGTTAGTTTTTTCTATTTGAGTTTTGGCAAATTCTTCTAAAAGTATTTGTTGACATGAACTTGTTTTATTTGCTTGTTTTATACAGAATTTGGCTATTTTTGCAGAGCTTGACTGAAGCCTACAATGGGCGCTTAGACCTGCAATGTTATTATAGCTCTGGCACCATTATGATTTCTTTATACAGTGTAATTCTTTGTTTTCATGGTTTGTTCGCTATAATTCTTTGTTTTGGTGGTTTGTTGGCTTGCTAGTGAACATCCAGCCTTCGCATTTTATTACATAAGATTCAACATTTTGTCAATCCAGATTATTGTTAAGGGTATTATGATACACATTTTTTAGAATTTATTTTTCAATTATAATCAATCAACATCCACAGCTCTTCTGTTTTGTATTCAATTCCTTCATCAGCTGAAAGAGAAAAACAGAGTTACCCCACCCACCCTCTAACTCTTTGCCTTCTAGTGTCGTCTGCTGATAACCTTTGCAAACAGTTTGAATCCAGATCAGGCCTGACAGAACGTCGGCCCTGATCTGGATCCAACTGTTTGACACTCTGATGGTATTTCTGAAAGAATTTTTCGAAAAAGTTGATTTTGAAAAAAATCAGCAGATGACAAAAAAGCTTGCAAAATAACCCAGTAGGCAGAGTAAAAGCCTTAGCACTGTAAATTCGGAAATTTTCTCGAGGGTTTTATTTTCGCGAAACTTTGTTTCACGAAATTAAATCCAGGCGAAATTATTTTGTCATGTACTAATGAAGGTAAATCATGTCATACATTGTGTAGTCCCGAATTTTTACGTCGCAAATAAGTCTTTTAGCGTTATTCGCGAAAATTTCTGAATTTACAATCTATGCTAAGGGTTCAGTAAATCTGACAGGCAAGGACACGGACAGAGGATCCTTGTGGTGACAGATCCTATATCTATACACTACCATTTATTCTGGCCTTAGCCAAGCAGATCGCTATATGGTGATTAGTCAATGTAGGCCACGGTCAGGCTCATACCTCATTGAGTTCTTGTTGAGGGTCTTGATTCATCTGTACTCACTTTTCATCCAAAACAATTTCATCTAAATGTCATTTCGCCATTCTGACATGCCTCTAAAAATTTTACCTGTCATTTTTGGTGAGCATATAAAGCAGATCTGTGAAAGCTGCCTTGATGTAGAGAAAACATAGGATTTCAATGGCATTGGAAATAACACCTTTGTTCCTTTAAATTATGTTTTAAACACAATTTAGACGGATTTAGTAAATTCGTCTAAATTGTCTCTAAAACATAATTTAATTGTCTATAAGACAAATGTCCATTAGACTAAATGGCAATTAGACCATATGGTCATAAGACAAATTATGGCTTTTAGACAAAATGACATTTAGACAAAATGGTTATAGACGAAACCTCCTTTGGTAAGATAAGAACACATTTAACCTCCACTGAGATGCAACATAATTTGCGCCTCGACGCGAGAAAGCCTGTCTTCGGGGGTTTGCCAACAACAAAGGCACAGACCAGCCTGCACGTCCCCGCAGACTGATCAGTGCCTTTGTTATTACTGGAAATTATCATAATTATCAAACGAAATTTCAATATTCTAGCTAGTCTCGGTAGCTTAGGAGACTGGTTTGAGTCTCCCTTTGTTGGAAACCCCAAAGATAGATTTTGTTGGGTCAAGGCCCATTTCACACACATAATAGTTTGTGGGAAGAGCTTCTTTAAAAAAAATATAGCAAAATATATGACCTTGACATTTGAGCGACTTTTTAGCTCACCTGAGCAGACTTTGCTCACAGGTGAGCTATTTTTTGTTTGGAGTGCAGTGGTAGTGTGCTTGTCTTGAGACCGAGTGGGTTGCCGGTTCGAGCATTACCGGCTGCACTGTGTTGTGTCCTTGAGCAAGACACATTGCTGGTTCAACCCAGGAAGACTGGTCGCAGCATAACTGAAAAACTGTTGACTGGGACGTAAAGAATCACATCAAACAAATGAGCTATTAGGATACCAGTGCCTATGGCATCCTTCACCCGTCAGTCAGTCTGTCAATATTTTCAAACAGGCTACTTAGGGTTGGTAAAGAAAGTTTATGCAAACGTTTCTGGTCACATGCCCATGTAAGGTAAGAACCCTTTAAAAATCTTCTTTGAAACCAATAGGCCAATGATATTTGATGCGTAGCATTATATCTGTTTATCTGTTATCTGTTTTAGGTCACATCTGGAATCAAAAGGACAATGATTGACCTGTTGCATTGGGCCTACCATGTTTTTGCTCAAATGATGATCCTACTTTACGGCAAGGTAAAATTGACTCCTAATACATTTTTAGCTCACTTGAGTGAGGCATTAGTATGACAATGGTCTGTTGTCCGTCCATGGTCATCCGTCCACACTTTCAAAGTTGTATATCCCCTAAGTCAGTAGATCAATTTTGATCAAATTTCATATAAAGCATCATCAGGCAGGGGGAAAGGCTGCATAAGGTTTTGTGGCTGATTGGATGGGAATTCTGGTTGCCATGGCAACAAATAGCTCCCACAGACTTTTAATGTTTGTTTAGTTTGTTTGAAAAATTTTACATCCCAGTCATCAGTTTTTCAGTTACGTCAGGACGGGTATTCCTGGGTTGAACCAGTACTAAGCAAGGATAAACTTATAATGGGAAAAAAATTAAAATATCTTGACTCTGAAACCAAGAGGCCCACAGCTTATATATTTGGTATGTAGCAATGTCTAGTGGTCCCCTACATAAATCCTTCCAATCAAGCCCCTGGGGTCAAAACTGGCCCCGCCCCAGGGATCATGAGTTTCCATAAACAGATAATGTAAAAAACTTTAAAAACCTTCTTCTCTGAAATGAAACCATCAGGCCAACAGCTTATATATTTAGTATGTTACAATATCTAGTGGTCCCCTACATAAATCCAGCCAATGAATATTTTCCTCATGATGCCCTCTACCAAAATTGATCAGCTGAACAACATGGCCACCAGAGCTAAAACTAGAAATATTTTAAAATGATATCTCTTAAACCACATGCCAATACATCATCTCTTCATGTGCCAGGATTCAGGTGAGCAATCCATGCCCTCTTGTTTAGATCACCTGAGCCTCAAGAAGAGCTATTGTGATTGGTCTTTGTCTGGCATCTGTCCTCCGTAAACTTTTTCGTTACTACACCTTAACTGCTGGTCTAAATTTAAAATAATTTCACATGAATGTTGCCCATAATACCCTGTACCAAATTGCACAAATGGTTCCTCTAGGCTGAACAAAAAGGTCTCCAGAGCTAAAATATATATATTTTTTAATTACATCTCCTGAAACCCTGGTCCAAATTTAAAATGATTTCACATGAATGTCCACATAATGCCCTCTACTAAATTTGCTCCACCAAACAAAATGGCTACCAGAGCTAAAAATAGATAAATATTTAAACAACATCTCCTCCTGATTCACTGGTCCAAATTTACAATAATTTCACATGAATGCTCCCCTTAATGCCCTCTACGCTATGCTATGGCAGTGGAAAGGATATATGAGCCGCGACATGTGATTTCCAACAATGTGGTATTTTGACAAGTGTAGATTCAGAAAAAGCCTGTGCAGCCTCCTTATAAGCTTAGAAACTCCAAATGATGTTCAGTCAGTAGCTTAACACCCATAGATTGTTCATGTGACAAGCAAAGGCTCTGATCAGACTGCGCTTATGCGCAGGCTGGTCTGAGCCTTTGCTGGTCGCACATACCACATTGTTGAAAATCTCATAGTGGGGCTCATTAATTTTGAATATTGGTTAAATTGTCGGTTTTTGTACTTTAACAAAGATTGGACTAAAATTCTTTTTTGTCCAAAATTAAAACTTCAGAAAATTCTTTCAGAAATCCAATCAGAGAATCAATCAAGCAATTTGTATCCAGATCAGCCCATTGTTTTGTTGGGCCTGATCTGGATACAAACTGTTTGTAAATGCTATCAGCAGATGACTTACTTACAAATGTTGCCACTGCCAGGTAAAGCTTTAACATATATCTCTAGTATTTGTAGGTATTATATGCTATCTTTAATATTTGGAAATGGTGTATATTTATGATGTCCCCTTTATGACCCTTATCTGTATTACTGTATAAGGGATTAGGAGCTATTGCTTACTGTATTGGCAAGTAGAGTGGGTTCTGAGGAGCCTGCATATCAGCTTAATCACTGCTCATATCTATAAGTTTGGAAGTTGCAGGAAGCCTTGTCATAAACATTGCAATTAAGGAAAGAGTTATAATAACTGTTAGTTTGTTTGATTTGATTCTTTATGCACCAGTCAACAATCTTACAGTTACGTCAGGACAGGTCTTCCTGGGTTGAACCAGTATCAAGCAAGGATAAATGTGTCTTGCTCAAGGACACAACGCAGTGACGCCGGTGAGGCTCGAACCAGCGGCCCTTCTGTCTCGAGTCAAGCACTCTACCACTGCGCTCCCTGTATAACAGAATAACTGTTACATTAATACTTAAATATTTACATTTTTGAATGGAAGCGCAGTGGCTCAGTGGTAGAGTGCTTGACTCGAGACCGGAGGGGCCGCGGGTTCGAGCCTCACCGGCGTCACTGCGTTGTGGTCCTTGAGCAAGACACATTTATCCTAGCTTAGTACTGGTTCAACCCAGGAAGACCCGTCCCTGTTTAACTGAAAGATTGTTGATGGGACGTAAAGAATCAAATCAAACAAACATTTTTGAAGCAATTCTTAAATGAATCTTTAGATTTTTGCAACCGTTAATAGCCTCATGAATTACATAATTTTGATTGACAGCTGCCAAGTTCACTTGCCCGTGCAACACGATTTGAACATTAACTCATTCGCCAGAAGTGACACTGGTGTTGTGATTGACAGCGAGCCACAACCCAGTTGCACATGCAAAAGTCTGTGTTCAAGCTGGCTGTTCCGCTTTTCCATTTTACACTCTGACTAAACCGTTAATACGATTATATTTTTAAATGCAAAACTGTTTCAATTCCTAAATTATAAATAATTTCTATAAATTAGATATTTATAATAAAATGTAAATATAAGCAAGGAAGGGCTTCACGTTAACTTTGCAAGAGACCCAAAGTATTCATGATTCCTTGAACATTCCAAAAATTGAATCTAAAATCTAAAACTTGTTGTGTCAGTAATACTTTAATGAATCTAAAACTTGTCGTGTCAGTAATACTTTAATGAATCTAAAACTTGTCGTGTCAGAAATACTTGAATGAATCTAAAACTTGTTGTGTCATAAATTCTTTAATGAATCTAAAACTTGTTGTGTCAGAATTTACTTGAATGAATCTAAATTTGTCGTGTCAGTAATACTTTAATGAATCTAAAACTTGTCGTGTCAGTAATTCTTTAATGAATCTAAAACTTGTCCAGTCAGAAATACTTGAATGAATCTAAAGCTTGTCGTGTCAGTAATACTTTAATGAATCTAAAACTTGTCGTGTCAGAAATACTTGAATGAATCTAAAACTTGTTGTGTCATAAATTCTTTAATGAATCTAAAACTTGTTGTGTCAGAATTTACTTGAATGAATCTAAATTTGTCGTGTCAGTAATACTTTAATGAATCTAAAACTTGTCGTGTCAGTAATTCTTTAATGAATCTAAAACTTGTCCAGTCAGAAATACTTGAATGAATCTAAAGCTTGTCGTGTCAGTAATACTTTAATGAATCTAAAACTTGTCGTGTCAGAAATACTTGAATGAATCTAAAACTTGTTGTGTCATAAATTCTTTAATGAATCTAAAACTTGTTGTGTCAGAATTTACTTGAATGAATCTAAATTTGTCGTGTCAGTAATACTTTAATGAATCTAAAACTTGTCGTGTCAGTAATTCTTTAATGAATCTAAATCTTGTCGTGTCAGTAATTCTTTAATGAATCTAAAACTTGTCATGTCAGTAATTCTTTAATGAATCTAAAACTTGTCTTGTCAGTAATACTTTAATGAATCTAAAACTTGTCGTGTCAGTAATACTTTACTGAATTTAAAACTTGTCATGTCAGTAATACTTTAATTAATCTAAAACTTGTCGTGTCAGTAATTCTTTAATGAATCTAAAACTTGTCATGTCAGTAATTCTTTAATGAATCTAAAACTTGTCTTGTCAGTAATAATTTAATGAATCTAAAACTTGTTATGTCAGTAATATTTTAATGAATCTAAAACTTGTCGTGTCAGTAATACTTTAATGAATCTAAAACTTGTTATATCACTTGCTTCTGAAACTAATAGACATGGTTTTGATTTTCTTTCTTTAGATTAAATATGAAATTGGATTGATTCTCCTTACAAAACTGGTTATTCATTTCAATTGCAAATTAAAGCTTTCTAAAAGGACCCAAGGAAATGGCCAAACTGGCTGCATACAAGTTGGGGGAGGTTACAAATGATTAGTATATTGCCACTATCAATAACGTCCTTTGTCGGAGTGTTTGTACACCACACTACCACCTGTATTCAGGTATCTGAATGGAGTGCCAGCTCTCAATAATGCGCCAGGGCACTCATTAAGAAATCCTCATTCCAGCAATTTGTCTAATATTTCTTTTATTGTCAATGAAAATATATATTGCGGGTGCACATTAGAATCACCTCAAAGAGGTGATTCTAATGTGCACCTGAAATATATATTTCTATGCAGAAGTAAGATAATGAAATTTATAGTTTCGTCAATAACTTCTCTTATTTTGTGCTCAATGATTGCCATCTTTTACGGATACAACCTTACAAAGTGTTGACCCGCACTTAGATACAGGTATCGGCTGGCAAATGGTATGAGAGCTGACTAATTTGAAACAATTAGTATAATAAACTTAAGATCGGAATTAATTGGTAATTTGATCTAGAGGTGCAAAACTTGACTTTAAATATTAGTGTTAATGTAGAAAAAATTTAAAATCATAAAGTGCAAATTTTAGAGTAATAGCTGACAACAAATTTTGATCATTTGTTTCTGAAACTTTGGCTTCAAATTTTATGCAAATTGTCACTTTCACATACAATATGAATTGTGGCTTTAAGCATACTTTGACAAAAACAATATGATAAAATGTCGTCTGCTGATGTAAGATTTGCATTTTAGGGTTTTTAAGAAAGATCTTGTAGTTATGGAGAAGATGATATTGATAAAATTCATCCGAGTTAGCGGTTTAATAAAAAATGGATTATCTTACGAATGTTAATTAAGTGATTGAGAAGAGGATTTATTTAAAAAATGAAAACCATTGTCGTCAATATAGGTAAGTGTATCAGATGTATCACTGCTCTTGAGTAGACAACATAATATCAAATGCCATTTTTTTTACAAAATACAAATACGTCTGGGAGTGCAGTGACTCAGTGGTAGATTGCTTGTCTCGAGACAGAAGGGCCGCAGGTTGGAGCCTCACCGGCGTCACTGCGTTGTGTCCTTGAGCAAGACACATTGATCCTAGCTTGAAGACCCGTCCCTTTATAAATGAAAGATTGTTGATGGTACATAAAGAATCAAATCAAACAAACAAACAAATACGTCTTCTTTTCAGCAGACTTCTACTGGTGCTTTGGATGGGGAAATGTTGAAATCCTGCTGCAGCCGGGACAGTGGTTACAAAAGATCATTGCATATTTAAATGTTTATTGCTCCTGACTCTGAAATAAATCCTCTGTGTGTGCCAGAGCATGACATTCAGCATATGATGCTGTCAGGATAAAAACATTTTCAGCAAAAATATTTTTCATGATTATTTTTTACAAAGACTGAGTGTACTGAGACCATCATGTATTTCTGTGTGAAAAAATTATCCCTTTCACAAGCAGTTTGGACACAGATCAGGCCCAACATTTTGTCGGGCCTGATCTGGATCCAAGTTGTTTGACACTCTGATGGTATTCTTGAAAGATATTTTTGAAAATGTTAATTTTGACAACAACAAAAAAGCATGTAAAATCACCCAGCATGTAAGAGTTAATGAGCATTGAAGTATGGTTTAACCGGGCCGCCTAGTGCAGTCGGTATAAGGTGTCTGGCAACAGATGCGAATCTGATTGCAGATCCAGGGGTCGCGAGTTTGTTCCCATACTTTTGTGGAGATTGATCATGAAATAATTTCTACGGTCATTCTCTTCCCTTCTGCTGAATCATTCAAGAAGGGTTGTAGTCAGTTACAAGCGAAAGTATGTGCACGAAGTACTGGTAAACTGCTTGTTCAAGCTTGCCCAGGTAAAAGTGTGGTTAGGTGAACTGACCATCTCCCCATGACCATAGCTGTTGACATGGGACGTAAAGCAACAAAACAACCAAACAAAAAAGGATGGTAAACTGCTTGTTCAAGCTTGCCCAGGTAAAAGTGTGGTTAGGTGAACTGACCATCTCCCCATGACCATAGCTGTTGACATGGGACGTAAAGCAAGAAAACAAACAAACAAAAAAGGATGGTTTGGCGATGTATTGTATAACTGTGCAGTACTGTTTCAGTAAATTCTTATGGTCAAACTGGGCACCTCACCCCTATATATACCGGTATTTACTGAGGGTTTTATGTCCATAATATTCAATTGCCTGAACAAAGTTGACATAGAGATAATAGCTAGTATTGATTCAATAAAAACAAACCACTTACCAAGTTAACCAAATTAATGGTCTGATTTTTCATTGAACGAAAACTAATCAAAATCCACATAAACTGATTACAAATATTTTGAAAACATATTCAAACTGGGCAGGAGATAATGGCTCTTATTTTTGTAAAGTCAAACCTAACTGCATTTTATATGAAATAAGGCTAGAAAATGGCTAGTTAGATTCTAGTTATTATGTCAATCAACATTCTACTTCACAATATAACTTTGGCTATGAAAAACCAACCCAGATGTGAATGTACCTAAGACTGTTATCAAGCTCTGTAAGTCGGTATCACAATCAGGAAGACTCAGTTTAGAGCAACCAAATGCAAGGGTCAGTGTTGGCTCATCTAGTCCAAGCCAGTTGCAGAGCCTGACATAGCACCTACCACTAAACAGGACTCCAATCAGCTGACCTTGACCTTGCAAGAGAACCTGCAAGTGGTGTGAAGCTGAAGAGATTGCTGACTGATACAGGCAGCCAGGCTTGGTCTGTCCTAGCATTTAGTGCATCACTATGTCAGAGAATATAAGCCTGCCAGCCAGAAAGGTGGACCGTGGGTCTAGCTATAAGAGTCTGTAGAGACCCCTAACTGATACAGGTTGATGAGACAGACAGCTTGTTGGCTTAAAGGTGAAGTATAAGCAACCAAGTCCACGCGACTGTGAATTCTGCAAGTATTGTGGGGAAAATGAGTTGAATTCAGATAGAAATTCAAATCCCCCAAATTAAGACAATGTGAATACAATAGGTTCACATTGGGTTAGTTTCGATATTTTTCTTGACTGTCAAGTCCATGCAATGTTAATGTTTGATTTTTATGTTGATACCATATTTAATGGTAAATTCCATATTTAAAGTTAAATCTTATGCTTAAAGGTTAATTATGTGCTTAAAGGAAGTCCCTTTTTAAAGAATAAATCCATATTTAAAGGTAAATTCCATATTTAAAGGTAAATTCTATGCTAAAAGGTGTCCCTTTTTAAAGAAAAATTCCATATTTAAAGAAAAGTTAAATATTTAAAGGTAAATTCCATATCTAAAGGTAAGTCCTTTTTAAAAGGAAAATTCCATATTTGAAGGAAAATTCCATATTTAAAGAAAAATTCCATATTTAAAGAAAAGTTAAATATTTAAAGGCTAATTCCATATCTAAAGGTAAATTCTATTCTTAAAGATAAATTTTATTCTTAAAGGTAAGTCCCTTTTAAAATGAAAATTCCATATTTAAAGGAAAATTCCATATTTAAAGGTAAATTCAATATTTAAAGGTAAATTCTATGCTTAAAGGTAAGTCCCTTTTCAAAGGGTAATTCCATATCAAAAGGAAAATTCCATATTTAGGTAAATTCTATGCTTAAAGGTAATTTAAGTCTCTTTTAAAGGAAAGTTCCAAATTTAAGGTAAATGCCATATCTAAAGGTTAATTCCATGCTTAAATGTAAGTCTCTTTGAAAGGTAAATGCCATACTTAAAAGTAAATGCCATTTTAATGATAACTTCCATAGACAAAGGTAAATTCCCTGCTTAAAGGTACGTCTCTTTTAAAGGAAAATATTTAAAGGTAAGTCTCTATTTAAAGGTAAATTTTATATTTAAAGATAATTTTCATATTAAAGGTAAAGTTCATATTTTAGAAAAAGTTTACGTTTTGAACATGAAGCTACTGTCCTGCCAGCCAAGAGTGACAGTGACATAATGCTTTGTTTACAATTGCTAAGTAAAACACTAATGTGTACACTTCACTTGAGCTCATGCGAATCTATAGATCACTTGGGTATTAATCCTATCCTGCAGATAGGATTAATACACAAGTGATCTATCGATTATAAGTCTCTGATAATTTTGTAAACAATACATGACATCACTGTCACTCTTGGCTGGTGCGACAGTATGAGTCTCCTGAACTCCTTGCATGCTGGTAAATTTTGCTTGTTTTTTTTTGTCGTCTGCTTAGTTTTTTCTTCTTCAAAATTAATGGTTCTAAAATTCTTTCTGGAGGAAACAGTTTGGATCCAGTTCAGGCCCAACAATTTTATGTTATAAGCAGACAAGACTAGCAGGTATAAAGTTAATAGGTAACCAGTGTTTTTGTGATTGGCTAGCTTGGCCAAGATTCAGCTGCAGAGACTAGCTTAAATCTTTTGTTGTAAAATATTTATCTCAAGCATTGAATGGACCTTATCTGATTGCATTACGGCAACATCATACCATTTTTCATGACAACTTACTTTTCTAAATGTGTTCTCATTTCCGTTTTCAAAGTTTTTCTTACATCAAACATAAATTTCTTTTCCTTAATTGATTTGTCTACTCAATTAAATGCAATGAATGTAGATTAAATCTTCTTCTTTTATTTGGTTGATATATTTTCTAGTCACAGCAATTGGTTATTTTAGAAAGTGTGCATTGAATGTTAAATAATTTTGACAGAAAAGCTATTTTCATTTGGGCCGTGACTAAATGTTTCATGAAAAAGAGATTGCATTTATAATATGTACGAAGGTCATTCTGAAAGTTCTGATTCTGGTGCAGCATACTGTCGTGCCAACCAAGAATGACACTCTTGGTTGGCACGACAGTATGCCACACCAGAATCAGGTGTGATCATGTGTGTATTAATCCTATCCACAGGATAGGATTAATACACAAGTGATCTATTGATTATAAGTCCATGATAACTTTGTAAACAAAGCATGACTTCACTGTCACTCTTGGCTGGCAGGACAGTACCTGAAAATTGTATCGAATAAAAATATACTATTTGTCTAAAAACAACTCCAAAAGGTTTTATGTAGTTTGAAGGAGCCACTGAAAATCTACCAGGAAACAGACATGTAAGGTAGTAGTTGATTCTAATCTTCAAGTTCGCGTTGTGTTTTAAAAGTCTCTTTAGAATTTCTAAGTCTTGTAAAATTTCAGTAACAACTTTCACAATTTTATAATTTTATTAAATCTTCTTAAGTCCAACTAAATACTTAAAGAAACTATCTATAACCCAAAGTTCCGAAATCTCTAAAGTGTAACCAAAGTCTATGTCCAAATGTTAACCAAGGTCTGAAGCTCTGCCACTGGGTTTCATCTTATATACCATGAAGTCACGTGATAGAAGCTGACCACAGCGCCATCTAATGACATCATCACTAACCAATCATATTTCAAGTTTACTATATAGCACCCTCTACATAGGTAAGCTTCCATTTATATCAACCAATCAGAAGATACAAAAGTGACTCATAGTCACACCAATTGCGCAATTCCCCAAAGGTCATATGATTAAATGTATTGCGCAATCCTGCCATTCAATGTCAGAATTGACACCATCTATTTATTGGGCTTATGTAATTTTACTAAACTAAGTAACATCTGTCATCATGACCTTTTGAAAGTGTTAAAACATCCCATCAGAATTGACAGGCTAATAAATATGACATTTGAGAAACAATAACAAACTGGTGTCAGAATTCCCTATAAAAACATAAACATGTCAATCACAGTTGTCAACACCGCACCTGGCTGAACACCTGCGTCCTACCCAGACCAAGCATCCACAAATACTGTAAATACCCACGGGCAATTCACAATTATTATGAACCCTCACAGAAGAAACCAGTGACTATTTTATACACGCCCAGACCTTAAGAATTTGACTTAATTCGTCAATTAAGTGAAATTCTCCAAGCTCATCTCTCATACACAATATATACAAATAATATCCACACACTCTCACACTCACATACATACCACAATATAAATAAAATACTAGCATGCACAAATCATCCTATAACTACTAAACATAATCAATACATATGCATCATCAAAGTACTATTTACAACAAACACCCGCATGTGACAGCGCACTCCAGAGAACCTTGTGTCCACTCAATGGTTTGCCACCCCATCGAGTGTGCAACTGTCCCAAACTCTCAAGAGCACACAGACGCCACAAGCAAATTTACAATCCAATAAATCCCAAGTGAATTCACAACACAATGTCAAATCTTAACTAATCATATATACACATTACGAATCTCATGCACAATAGGGTCAATTGTCACTCCACTGCATCTTCCCTTCAAGCTAACATATACATGCCTCCCTACAGATTGCAGAGATAGACATATGCATGCCAAGCTTTTCCAATGGAGCACATCATGAAACAGCCCAATGCCTACAAAATAGTTGATCAAACCACAAAGCAGGCAATTGCTTTGAAGACCCCACTATGCATAAAATCTCATATACAAAATCAAAAACATGCACCACACACATAATAATCCTATTCCCCGTCCATCAAGTAATACAGTCAATATACAATAAGGTTCATCCCCACTCCTCCGCAGCTAGTCTATCTGTATTGTATCATCCTGCTCCCCAGTTCCATGGTAAAATACAAGGTTATTATCCTCCTGTCGGTTACATTCAGTGTGTTCCTCCATAGGAGTATATTTGAAATTAATTTTGTTTTCCGCTTGCAATTTCCAAATTATGGTGTCGTCTAAACTCTGTTCAATTTTGTCCAAAAGTTTAATTGCTTTGCTGATATCCAGTATATAGAATTTTGTCTGCTGTCCAAAACACTTTTTAGTTGCTGAATGTTGTATAGCTTATCCATAACTGTATAATGTTAATTTTCTTGTTTGGAATAATTGACTGGTAAGTAATGTATAAAATCCAAAATTTATTAGCTGTTGTTTACAAAAGTTCACTATGTATAAATGTCATTAATTGTTTGACATTTAAAGGTCACCATTTCAAAGCTGTCAACAAAATCTTGATTTGACCTGTTATCTGTCATCACTTTGGAAACTGGTTGGATTTTAAAGGTCATTATGTTTCATATAAACTTGATGATACTTGAGGTGAAAAGGTCCCTTACTGTATTCCTTCTTATACATCTGAAAGTCATATACGTCCTTCATATCAGTCTTTACAGTGCATATTTTTGTACACATCATAGTAAGCATATTTATATCTTCACCAGCCACCAAACTTCATATTAAATGACTGGACTTACACACATTATCAATAACTATTAACATATCTTCATGTCATCATATCCTCACCATGGCACTACCATGGACTCATAGTAAAGTTCTGTGTACACTTTAAGTCAAAGTTTCTCTATGTTATTCATGGCCATCTCTCTCTTTCAAACACAACTTATTTCTTCATATTCTCCAGCGAAGCCAATAACACCTTCGCTTCCTTCTGGTCTGGTGCGGAAGTAGGTTACCTTCCCGATTTGCTCCTAACAATCTCGTCATATTCCGACGACACCAACCCACTCTCAACAACTGACAAGGAACTCGTCACAACATTCTTATTGCCACAACAATCAGCTAACCTCTTACCAAAATATACTTTCACCTTCTCATGAAAGCATTTCTTATACATGAAAAGCAGTATCAAAATAAAAACACACGTGCCAAAAATCATTACAACAAATGACCAAATAGAAATGAACCTGCTGTTAAGGGAAATTAGATGTAAAATTTTCCCAAAGAGAAAAGTGTGTTATATTTATCAATTTCAAAAGTGGACCCCAAGCATCCCGAATATGACCTCTAACCTTTTCTCACAACATAGGGATAAACACAAATAATCATTTGTAGCCCCACAAGTCATATTCAATCTTATCACACCAAGGAGTGGATACACAACCTCATTCTGAATGCCTGACTTATCTTGGCAAACAATGGTAAATTACAACCATCAGAAGTTCCAATAATCCACACACCTGAGCGTACAAACTCTACAATTGACAATCGAGGGTTCAGTCAAATTATGATCTCATGCATTACACAACAAGAGGTACAGCTAATTGACACCCTAAACAAAATAAGAATGCTTGACCACCTTGTAACCACCGTTACAACAACACAAAATAAAATCCATAAATTGGTAGCGTAAACCACCTACCAAGCAACTTGCAAGTAAAATAACTTGAAGACTTTTACAATATAAGCCACATATACAAATTGCTCATACATAATGATCCCAAGCAAGTTCTCATAACATTAACCAACTGTAAACTTGGGTCATCACCTCCTCATCTCAACGCAAGAAAAATCACCTTGCAAGCTATACAAAATAGCTGTTCTAAATCATCAAAGACCTTTAGTCTTTCCACAACTCTAATCAATATCCAAAAATCATAGTCATTATATTCAATCCAATCATTCAAGACTCTAACAACCTGAATTTTGGTCTAACAAAACTAAAAACCAAATCACTGCTGTGAATCTTATCCATTAAAAATCCATCTTCTCAATAAAAAATACAAAATACAAAAATATCTATTTATTAGTTTTAGAAAACCCTCAGAAATCTATCAGACAATGAAGCAGTGTGAATATCAGAATTTCCCATGGGTTAGGGAACACACAAAACACCCTTATAACCCAAAATTCATCCACACATGGATCACAGTCTGATCCACAATGAAGACCTTACACAAAAAAAAGATCATTTTAATACAATACTGAAAATTTTCCAACTACATTATTTAGTTACTCCAATATCTCATTAATTACGAAACCATTAAATTCTGATTTACAAAAACATGATGCAAGTCCTACCAAAATGTCAATGTCTTCATCATAATTCAGATACATACCAAATGGTACATCACATAAAAATAAAAGGTGAGAAGGGCAACGCTCTTCTATAACCACTCCAAACGCCATATACAATATGACAAACACCCTAACCATGACTGAAGACATTCTCAATCCATAGAACCAATATCACATTCATAAAACTTTCAACATTTTCAAAAAAAAAAAAAAACTTTTAAAAATATTTTGCCCTTTAAAACAAAGTTTTATAGTCTCACAAACTCTTTCAAATGAATTTTAAACATAAAATAAAACTATTGCCATAAAAACAAAAAAATAATAATAGATAATGAAAATCCAATCACATCAATTAAATGAACATAAAGTAAAACTCTACTAAAATGTCAACGTCTTCATCATAATTCAGAAACGTACCACATGGTACCACAAATAAAAATAAAGGGGAGAAGAATAACTCTTCCATAACACCCCACGTCATCTACAATATGACAAAAAATCTGAATTATGCCTGAAGACACCCCCACCTCGTAGAATGATTACTAAAATCCTAAACAAATTTAGAAAACTCTTCAAAACTAATATAGCCAAGTCCGCAATTTCCATAAAATTATAATCTTTCTCCTATAAATTTTTCATTAAAAGAATTAAGAATGCAGAGATAAAAACTAAAAATGAAAAGAAACTTTATTTCAAAATCTACATTAAAATCTACCAACAAAAGTTTGTCTCAAACAATAAGCCAACAGAGTGCCAAGTTTCATTTGAATTACCCAATCTCTGAAACACTTTGGATTATAATCAAAATATTGCACAGTCTGTGAGATAGTCTGTGCATAAAATGCAAATGAGACCTCGGTTATTTCCCTAGCCAAATGCTTAAACACATTCTCGGCACTTGCGCCATTCAAAACTGCCATAGTAATTGATTTAAAAAAAATGGTTAGCTGACTGTTACTTGAATAAGAATAAAATGACAAGTCCTACTGTGTCAAGAAAAATCCACCAATCACTAGTTAACTATTTCTTCAATCACAATCTGTTCACAAACTGTTCCTGTCCTTCTCTCTTCTTCACAATGTGTCCACGAAAACAAAGTTCAATATCCTGGTCTAGTAGGCACCAAAAACGTCCCAGATGTAAGGTAGTAGTTGATTCTAATCTTCAAGTTCGCGTTGTGTTTTAAAAGTCTCTTTAGAATTTCTAAGTCTTGTAAAATTTCAGTAACAACTTTCACAATTTTATAATTTTATTAAATCTTCTTAAGTCCAACTAAATACTTCAAGAAACTATCTATAACCCAAAGTTCCGAAATCTCTAAAGTGTAACCAAAGTCTATGTCCAAATGTTAACCAAGGTCTGAAGCTCTGCCACTGGGTTTCATCTTATATACCATGAAGTCATGTGATAGAAGCTGACCACAGCGCCATCTAATGACATCATCACTAACCAATCATATTTCAAGTTTACTATATAGCACCCTCTACATAGGTAAGCTTCCATTTATATCAACCAATCAGAAGATACAAAAGTGACTCATAGTCACACCAGTTGCGCAATTCCCCAAAGGTCATATGATTAAATGTATTGCGCAATCCTGCCATTCAATGTCAGAATTGACACCATCTATTTATTGGGCTTATGTAATTTTACTAAACTAAGTAACATCTGTCATCATGACCTTTTGAAAGTGTTAAAACATCCCATCAGAATTGACAGGCTAATAAATATGACATTTGAGAAACAATAACAAACTGGTGTCAGAATTCCCTATAAAAACATAAACATGTCAATCACAGTTGTCAACACCGCACCTGGCTGAACACCTGCGTCCTACCCAGACCAAGCATCCACAAATACTGTAAATACCCACGGGCAATTAACAATTATTATGAACCCTCACAGACGAAACCAGTGACTATTTTATACACATACCTTCAAAGCACTGACTTAACAAGCAGATCATGCACATTAGAGAGAACTCAAAACTCATGCCAGAGCAGTTTGAGCTATTTGTTTTTACTGCTTCTCAAAGTTCATCCCGTATCCAATATGCCCTGTAAATATTGCATAATATCGATAAGATCTGGGTTTCCTAGGTCCTTGAAAGTTTTACTATGCAACTGCCTGCTATAACGTTATAATAAGCAAATTCTGATAAAATCTGCTGCTTGAAGTTCTTTCCGGCGAGCCACTGTATTGAAAGTTTTGTTTGCTTTATGTCCCAAGTCAACAGCTATGGCCATGACTGGACGGTCAGTTCACCTGACCACACTTTTTCTTGGGCAGGCTTGAACAAGTGGTTAACCAGTAATTCGTGCACATACTTTCGCTTGTAACTGAAAACAACCCTTCTTGAATGAATCAGTGGAAGGGAGGAGAATGACCGTAGAAATCATTTCATGATCAATGAAAGTTTGGGACCGGGATCAAACTCACGACCCCTGGATCTGCAGTCAGACACGCATCTGTACATAGACACGTTACCAACTGCGCTATGTGACCCGGCCTGTATTGAAAGTAAAAATGCTAGATGAACTGACTTCTGTCTGAAGCAGCTATGATCAGTCTACCTCATCGGAAAGACATAAGTAAATGACATATATAACCCTTTGGCTGATTGCTACAGTAGTCCTCTAGGAGCAGTCTGATCTGGGTCCACACTGTTTGTATGACGAAATTAGTCCTCGGCATAAGCGACTTCTTCAGCAAAAGATATTTGTAGAAGCATTTTGTTTTCATAGCAGGCGAAGGAATAAGTGTCCTTTTGCAGAGCGGACTCCTATCTTGTCACAACTTAATCAGGTCTTAACTCTGCATGCTGGGTAATTTTTCATGCTTTTTTGTCGTCTGCTGATTTTTTTCAAAATCAACTCTTTCAAAAAATTCTTTCAGGAAATCCATCAGACTGTCAAACAGTTTGGATCCAGATCAGGCCTGACAATTTGTCAGGCCTGATCTGGTTCCACTGTTTGCAAAGGTTATCAGCAGACGACACTAGTAGGTAAAGAGTTAATCTGGTCTTAGCTCTTTTCCCTGCTTGTGGTGACATTGACATCTGTTGATATAATTAACCATTGCATACAGTTTGGAACTGGAGGTCAGGCCCGGCAAAATATTTGGCCAAATTGTGACACTGATGGTATTTCTGAAAGGTCTATTTGGAGAAGTGAATTTTAAAAAAATCTGCAGACGACAAAAAATATTACCCAGCATGCAAATAGTTATGGAGGATTAGGTGATATTGATTTGGAGTGTCTGATAGCAAAACTGAAACATTTTGTATCTTTGTATCCTTTAAGACATCCTTAGAGAGTTATACTTCCTACATAGATTGATATCAAGTGCAGACCTTAATGTGAGATAAGAAAAGAAAAATAGCTTTCAACCTTAAGTTACCAATATTTTTAAACCCAGCCCAGTTTATACTGGTCATTAAAGTCGTACCTGAGGCATTTTATAGAATACATAATTAACACTATTTAGTTGCATTTTTTCTACCAAAAAACAAAAAAGTGACTATAAAGACCCTATTCTTGCGGCATTGAGTTGTATGCACTTGCGTTTTTGCATAAACGTAGGTACGCCTCTGAAAGTCTCTTAGACCTGAAGCTCAGATTGTTTGTTTATTATGTCTCCTCTCTGGAAGGGTCGGGAGATATATTGTTTTTCCCCTTGCATCCGTCCGTCTGTCTGTCAGAACATCTGTCTGTCCATAACGAATCATGACTGCCTTTTTACTTATAAACCGTTAGAGATATTTCAACGAAACTTCATACATTTGTAAAGCACATTCAGACGACGTTTTCATGCACAATTACCATAACTCTTGCATGTTTATTTTTCAAATTATTCCCCTTGTAACATAGCTAAATGCAATTTTGTGATTATTTTGATTCCTAAAAAGAGAGGACATCTGATTTTTTGTAGAAAAACAATTCTAATTTTTAACAAGGCACTGTTCCTTTTTCTAGCTGAAAGGTGAGCTTTTGTTATCTGTCTTCGTCCAGCATCCATCAACTTTTTTAAAGGGGATGGCAACATTGAACTTAAGTCAGTCTAGAATGCAAGCCCTTATTTAACCATACAATCTGCCTGAAACCCAATCCAATTGAAAGATAAAATTGAGCCAGTGCATGAGATATCCAACAATGTGGTATGTGCGACCTGCAAAGCCTCAGATCAGCCTGCGCATACGCGCAGTCTGATCAGAGCCTTTGCTAGTCGCTTGAGTATTCTTTGATTGTTAAGCTACTGACTGAACGCCATTGGAGTGTCTAAGCTTAAAAGAAGGCTGCAGAGGCTGGTCCGAGTCTACACTTGTCAAAATGTCAAATTGTTGGAAATCACATGCACTGGCTCAAATAAGAAAGTTACAGATGTTTGTATAGTAGAGAGTTACAAGCTATGGAGGACAGCTACATTTAGGCTGTTCCCTAATATTAAATGCATAAACAGAATAACTAGTTCTTTGCTATTCATTTTAACTTTCTTTGCAGTTTTATTGATTCTTCTGTTAATTGATAATAATTGATTTAAAAACATCTATACAGTTTGAAATGAAATGGGTAATTTTACTCACTTTTTGAAATTAACAGGAAGTTGATTAAATATTCTTATTTGGTTTATTAGAAGTCAGAATTTTTATTTTCAGACTGCTATTACTTTCATATTTTACATCTGATTTCGATCAAGTTTGCGGTAACTTGCATGGTTTAATAATGACTTTGCTTTTCAGATTCACTTGCTTTCAATGTTGCGGTCTCCTTTAAATGACATCTTCCTCCGAATTCAAAATTATTCTCATAATGTCCTCTACCAAAATTGCACAATTCATTCTGCTCCGCTGATCGAACAAAATGGAAAAGTCTGTGAATGATAATTCCTGAACCAATGGTCCAAATTCAAAATAATTTCACACAAGTCACAGTTCCCCATAATGCCCTCTACCAAAATTGCACAAATGGTTTCGCTCTGATCAACAAAATGGCCACCAAAGCTATAAATAAAAAATAAACTTTAAATAAAACCTCCTGAACCACTGGTCCAAATTCAAAATAATTTAACACAAATATTTCCCATAGTGCCCACTTCTAAAATTGCACAAACTGTTCCACGCCACTGAACAAAATGGCTACCAGAGCTAAAAACAGAACTATCTTTTAGACTATTTCTCCTGAACTACTTACCCGAATTCCAAATTTAATATTCTTTAAAAGAAATCTGAACCAAACTAATTTCACAAAATTTTCCCCCATAATGCTCTCTAAAAAAATGCACAAACGGTTCAGTAGAGCAAAAAAATAGAAAAAAAACCTGTAGACAACATCTCTTCATAAACCAGGACTCAGGTGAACAATCCAGGGCCACATGGTCCTTTTCTAAAGAAAAAAGAAGCATGGTCACAAGCACCCTTGGTAACCCAGGCGGTCACACGGTCCTGTCTGGATTACGGAGCATGATCACCAGGTACAATCATACAGACTGACAGCACTTTGTACATTAATATGTTTATAAGGAAGATTTATTCATATTTGAAGACTCATAATCTTCAACAAAAAGGCAATTAATTCAATAATCTATTGTAAAGCCCTTCACATGCAAGATTTAATGTCAGCAGACAGTCCATGAACAGATGACAGTTTAACTTTTGAGAAAAGATATCACGGTGTGAAAAAGTGAAACTTTACACATTATGTGAATCATCTCCTGTGGAGATGATTCACATAATATGTGAAGTTCCAATTTTGTTGAAAAATACACAAGTCCAGCCGTCTGCTGATCTTACAAGTGATACAGTCAGTATGGCGGATGAGTGTCAATTTCTTTTTATAAGCTATTCAATCAGTATTCTTTTGTAAAATTATGTTATGATTTCTTGAGTTTATGATGTCTATGAATTACATCCATTTGTATCAACAAAATTGGACTTTTGTATTTTCATACTGACTTAAAGTCTATACTGAGAAGAAAAAATAAGCTTTCTGCCAGATCCCACACCTATTATGAAGTAAGCTGCTGCTGAGCTTCTTAAAAATTGATGAATAATGTTGTGACAACTCTAGCGCCTTCATTTTGATTGGATCTTCTTCCTAGCAGGTGTAAAGGACAACCATAAAAGCTTGGATGAGTTTGAATTTCAAGCAGAACCAACCTCTAACTGTGGAGTTAACTGCCCTTCAGAACGTCTGGAAAGATCAGCATAGACCTAAAATGAGAGATCTGTTGTGACCACTCTTAGTAAGCGCCTACATTTTTGAATGCATCTTCCTCATTCTTGCAGGTAATGAGAACAACCATAAAAGCTTGAATGAGTTTGATTTTTGGCCACACCCGACCACCAACTACAGAATTAGCATCTAAAATATAGCTGTATAATGTTGTGACCACTCTTAGGCACCTTCATTTTCATTTGATCTTCTTAATTCTTGTAGGTAAAAGGACATACCTAAGAGCATGGAGGAGTTTTAATTTCAGTCAGATCCCATCACTGATTGCGGAGTTACCTGCCCTTGAGCATCTGAAAAATATAGTTTCACCAGGTTTCTTCTGCAATTTTTATTCAGATCTTTTTAATACTTGCAGATAACTAGAACAGGTATAATAAATATCTTGAGTGTTTGCACTCCTGATCACTGCTTCAAGTTCAGAGTCACCTGCCTTTGAGCATGCATTGTATAATTATGGTGTCTCCAAACATTATGCTGGCTCTCAGGTGAGTGATCATTGCCCATTGGGCTACTTGTATAATGGATTCATTATGTGGATCTTGGCTAAAAGAGAGTATAGAGTTTTGAAAAAAGTAATGTGCGCAATGCCATTATTATGTCAAAGTTAAATACATGGGCAGATCCAGAGGGGGGGGGGGGGGGGGGGGGGGGGGGGGGGGGGGGGGGGAAACAGGCCCCCCCCCCTGAAAACTCAGAATTGACTATAGATTGATTGCCTTAGAAATATTGGTATAGACCTCCCCCCCCCCCTCAAGACCCTCCTTGGGTCCGATTCCTTCTTGAGGGAGGTTCATACGGCCCCCTGCGAAATATGTTGATGACTAAAAAATTTAAGTTGTCAGGACGCCCTTGAAGAAATTTTCTGGATCGCACATGCAAATATACTTATCAAACTGAAATAAGCTACATTAATTATTTGCTTACTGGATGATTTTTGTCGGGCCTGATCTGCATTCAAACAATTTTGCAAAGGTTAGCACACCCGGTAGCGGCAATTGAAAATATTAATACTATTGACGAACGTAGATAAAAAAAGTTAGAAACAAAGTTTTTGATTGCCATTTGTCGCCCAACTGGCGACAAATGACAATCAAAAACACTGTTTCTAGCTGTTTTTGATCTGTGTTCGTCAATTGTTACAGTGTTTTCGATTGCCACCTACCCAGTGTGATCAGCAGTCAACAAAAGTCACCCCTAACATGGAAAGAGCTTGCCTTACATATTGTACTACTTATTTTCATCAGTATATTTCATGCATATTAAAGTTTCTTGCATGACAAATTAAAATTTGTTATTTGTTAAACAATTTAATGGGGATTAAACAGATTTTACATATAAATTGGATTTTTAATGCATACTGATTGGAATATACATGTTTTAGGGGATGGAAGGGGATGGGAGGAGGAGGAACTTGATGTTGGATGAAAGAAAAATAAATTGCTAATATATTTAGATCTACTTTGATCACGACTGCAGCTGACGACAAATTTTGCCACATCTTTCCTAATTTTCCAAATAAATAAGGTATGATATTTCATGAGTATTGTCTGCCAGCAGATAATTCTCATGAAATATTATGCCTTATTTGTTATTTTTTAAAAGGTGACATAATTTAAAATTGTCATCTGCTGCAAATTGTAGGTGGCGCTTTATGGGTTAAAAGATGACAATCATGACTGCAGTATTTGGCAGAATTATGATGCCTTGTTTCGTTTTTATGGCAAATAACATTAAGGCATAATATTTCCTGTGTATCATCATTCTGCTGGCAGATTATTAACCCTTGACTTGTCATCTGCTCTCGGATCTGCTTATGTTCTTAGGCAGCCTACATTGTAAACAATATGGAACGGAGCAGTCTAATCAGAGTTCATGTTGAATGCAATAAGTACCATTTTCATATAAGCTGAATCAATTTTCTTTTCTGTGGATAGATATACTCAGCGTCAGTGAAAAGTTACCAGTATTTAAATTTCGATATTTTGGTAAAATATATAATACAGCTCTATGGCTATATACTACTTTTATGTTAATGTTGCTGGTCAAAGACAGACTGGTTTGGAGAGATAAAAACAATTCCGCGAGCCCTGGTACTATGATACATGTGATGCACATGCTTTTTATGTTTTTCGCAGTTTTTAAGAATTTGAAATCATCATTTTCAGAAGACAACATGCCAGTATATGCCCTAGACGTTTTGAATGAAAACACTACCAAAATCGATGGTTTGAATTATCCAATAAAACACAAAAAATGAGGATCAAACTTTAAGGCAGCGCCAAAACTTCGCAATACAATGCAATGGAAACTACGGGGGTCCTTCAAGGTATATTGGTATAATGCATTCGGATGTGATGGATACCGTGCATTGGACTCTATGCCATAAAATTGAGTGCTGAAGTATCCACAGTTCTTCGTTCAGAATGAACTGACTATTGTTCTTATGTTAAGTGTATGGGACTTACTGGTAACTTTTCATTGACGCGGACTTTTATGATACCAGCTGTTCTGGAGCCGGGCTTTATGTTTATTCAGTCTTTGGGTTTATTTCTAAATGTTTATATGATTGAAATTCCAAAGTAGACATTGTGTAGCATGCCTATAGTTAATAAAACTTTTCGGTGCTTGCATTGTCCAAACTTTGTACTTGTGTAAATTGAAATTTGAATGCAATAAATGGATCTGTTGTAAGCAGACTGTGAGAGAAATTTTGGCACCTGAGTTTGATCAAAATGGCACCCTTTTCTGTTTTTCACCTAAGTAAACACATAACATTACTAACTCTCCTTGCTAGCAGCCAATGGTATTAACCTTTGCAAATAGTTTGGGCCCAGATCAGGACCGACATTTTGTCGGTCCTAATCTGGACCCAAACTGTTTGATACTCACTCTGATAGTATTCCTGAAAGAATATAGGAAAAAACTTAATTTTGAAAAAAAGGCTGCAGGCTTCATCTAAAGCATGAAAATTACCCAGCATATCAGTTTTCAAATGTGTGAAGGGACACTTGCATTTGTTGTGGCTCAAATGGAGTATTTCTGATTTTTGTAATATTCTGTATTCACAACCTGTTCATTTGATACTAAATTATTGAAATATGGAATTTACTTTTAAATATGAAAAGTAAAATATGGAATTTACTTTTTAATATGAAAAGTAAAATATGGAATTTACTTTAAATATGGAATTAACTTTTAAATATGGAATATTAACATGATTACAATGGTAAAAGTTATTGTCTGCAAATTAAGTAAGGTTTCAGCACAATGCCTAAATTTTATGGAAATACAAAATAGGGGTGCCTGCCATGTCTTTTATAAAGAAACTAAGATTTTTGGTATGTTAAGAAACTACGCATAGGTACTTTCATGATTGTAACTTTTTCCTTACTGGGCTGCATATAGTCTGACTGTAGATCCAGGGGTTGCGAGTTTGATCCCGGCCCAGTCCCATACTTTCGTGGAGACTGATAATGAAATAATTTCTACGGCCATTCTCCTCCCTTCCGCTAATTCAAGAAGGGTTGTTGTCATTTACAAGTGAAAGTATGTGCACGAAGTACTGGTTAACCGCTTAGTCAAGCTTGCCCAGGAAAATTTGTGTAGTTACCTGAACTGACCGGACGTTAAGCATCAAACCAAACCAAAAACCTCTTTCCTTGCTAGCGGCAACTTTTGTCTTTTGCTGATAACCTTTGCAAACAGTTTGGACCAGATCATGACCTACAAAACGTTGGTCCTGATCTGGATCCAAACTGTTAGACACTCTGATAGTATTCCTGCAAGATGCTTTTTAAAGGTTAATTTTTGAAAAAGTCAGTAGATGACAACAAAAGCATGACTAATTACCCAGCATGCAAAAAGTAACATATACATTGTCACTCATTATTGGAGCCATAAGTGGGCTTTCAGAATTTTTTTTATCATATGACGTCACGTCTGGGAGTTAAATAACGCCATGCAATAAAATAGATAAACCACTAGTGGTTTACAGATTTTCGGGAAATGTTATGACGTCCACAACAACGTTGCATACATAATAACAAAATTAATACGTTTTTACAGCAGAAATGAGATTTCAAAGTAATCTTAATGTCATATGATAAATAGAATCTAACATTCATGCTCTTGTATTATTGAATTTATTAAACTCGTTGTGAAAAAGAGATAAAATGCTCGGCAAGCCTCGCATTTTTATCTCTTTTCCCCAACTAGTTTAATAAATTCAATAAAACATGAGCACTCGTGTAAAATCCTCTTTGTATGCCATTGTAATTCCCAAATTCTATATTTAAGATAAATTGCATATTGAAAATAAATTCCATATTTAAGATGAATTCAAAGTTTAAGATAAATTCCATATTTATTTAAATACATTGTAACTGTAAAATATTTGTGATAATAATATTTTTACTTTTATTATCCATATAAAAAAAACTCACTCTTATAGTGACACTGAGACAATTAACTGAGAGAACATTTTTAATAAAAAAAGTTGATCAAATTTAATTGAATGTTCAAAGATTTGCATGTTTACAATATGGAAATTGAATTATGAAAATGTTGGAAGGAGACACTGGTAAAAGAGTTAAGTGGGAAGATGAGCTAGATTCATCTTGGTTGGGTAAGTACTGGCCCCGAGGTTATAAAACTTTTTTTATGCTCAACTCAACTGAGCACAAAATTTCTACTGCTCATTAAAACAAAAAAAACAACAAACAAGGAAGTTTATAGCTTTTAGTCTCTCAGATGTTTTATTTATCATGCTAATAAATATTAAAATGCCAACAATTGTTGGCATTTTAACATTTATGTGCAGGATAAATTTCGCGCTCAGTTGAGTTGAGCATGGAAAAAGTTTTATAACCCCGGGGCCTGGTTTACTCTTTCATGGATATACAGTTAAACCTGTCTTAAGTGGCCACTTAAAAATAGGAAAAACAAAGGTCTTAAAGACAGATGGTAGCTTAATGCAGTTAGAAAGTATTGCAGAATGCTTTTGACCTGTATTAAGCGATAATCGGTCTTGAAAATCAATTTTTGGTCTTCTTTTTGAGTGGCTGCTTAAAACAGGTATGCAGAATTTACCCTAATAAGTTTGTACCTCGATTAATGTATAAACGAGGGTCTGGATGGGGGGGGGGGGGGGGGGGGGGGGGAGGGGGTTCTGGTATTCACTATTCATTAAAAAATTTAGCCCATTATTCATCTCATAAAAATTTTGGGTTATTCATTAAAATAAGACCAATTATTCATTAACAGTAAGAAAGGCGGCAAAGAAATCTGATTATTCACTATTCATTAATTTTTTCTTCAATTCATTAAAAAAATAGGATTATTCATTAATTTTTAGGCCCTCATTATTCACTATTCATTATTTTTTGGCTCATTATTCACTATTCACTATCAAAAGGGGCCATTATTCACAAATCATTATACCCCATCCAGACCCTCATAAACAGAGCTGTTTTTAGCTCACCTGAGCATGAAGTGCTCAAAAGTGAGGTTTTATGATCGGTCTTCAAACAGTTTGAAGTCCTTGGACCCGGATCAGGCATAAAAAATTACCCAGCATGCAAAGAGTTAGCCATCAATTAAAATGGTATGTTATTCGTATAATCATAGTAAGAGTCATTCGTATAATCATGTCTCTTTCTCATTGTTGAAATATAACACATAACTTCGCCAAAACGTAATGCTGACGTCGCCAAAATGTAATGCTGACGTCGCCAAAAGGTCACATTGTTTTTGTTAAAGTGATGTCATTTACTGTGCATGATACTGATGAAGAGGCATTCTGGGATATAAATGGTGGGACCAAACAGGAAAAAAAGTTGTTTAAGCTGATTTTTGGGACAATTATTCCTAATTTTTCACTACTAATAGTAACAGTTGCTGCAGAGTTAATTTCATATCATCACCGTTTAAGCACAGTTTATATGCATTGTCTACAAACCTTATATTTTCTTCATAGAGAATTAATATTGTCATAAACAGATCAACAACAAGAAGAAACAAAATAAAAGTAAACTGTCATCTGATGCAAATTACAAGTAATGCTTCTTTAAAATTAAATCAGATTAGGGTTGACATCACAAGTTGAAAGTGACTTCATGATGTCAGAGACGGAATCAGACTCTGATTGTTCCTGTAACTTGAAAATAGTACACACTCCAGTGTGGGTATTGATAGTAAAAGATGATGAAGATGAAAAAGAATATCTGAAACAAGGTAGGGTCAGAGTTTTTAACCCTTAAAGCGCCACCTATAATTTGCAGCAAACGACAATTTCAAATGCTGCTTTTTTCAAAAATAACAAATAAGGCATGATGTTTCATGAGAATCGTCTGCTGGCAGACGATTCTCATGAAATATCATGCCTTATTTTTTCGAAAATCAGGAAAAATGTCACAAAATTTGTCATCTGCTGCAGTTGTGATTGGTGTTTTGAGGGTTAACCCTTTTCCCTGCCACCCATGACTTGTGGTCTGCTCTCTCATCTGCCTAATTATGTACTTAGGTATAAGGTAGCCTATATTGCAAGCAAATTAGCAATATGGACCCAGATCAGACTGCGGGTAGTTTCTGGTTTACTGGGTACATTCTATTCTATTCTAGTAGATTTTAGGGGTTGTTGCCACATTGGAATCCAAAATGATCAGAACTTTGAGTTAGCATGTGATTGAATAGCCCTACAGGAAAAAGAAACTGGGTGTTGGGATCCAGAAAGTGTTGTCAGAGGGGGTCCAAATTTGATCACATTTTTTTTTTGTATTTAGTTGATGAGGGGATAGAGGATTCAAATATCACACTAAAAATGGGCCATCATCGGCCTGCCAGAGAAACGCCGTTTAAATGAATTTTATCATGTGTTTTGTTTCGTTTCAGACCCTCCTGAGGTGGGACTTGAAGATGTGGTAAGTGTATTGATTCTCAAAACACAATTTAGTTGACTGTGACCAGGAAATGTCACAAACACAGATCACAGGCCAACCCATGGCACCTAGAGGAAGAGACACCAGAACATGCACAAATATAAACACATAAAAACAAGAATACATAACAATAAGTGAAATTAGGCGACCAGGCATCGAGGTTATAAAACTTTTCATGCTCAACTCAACTGAGCATGAAATTTATCCAGCTCATAAATGTTAAAATGCCAACAGTTGATATCACAGATCACATGCCAGAGGAAGAGAAACCAAAACATGCACAAATATAAACACAGAAAAGCAGGAATACAATAAGTAAAATTAGGCAACCAGGCATCGAGGTTATGAAACTTTTTTCATGCTCAACTCAACAGAGCACGAAATTTATCCTGCTCATAAATGTTAAAATGCCAATAGTTGATATCACAGATCACAGGCCAGAGGAAGAGAAACCAGAACATGCACAAATATAAACACAGAAAAGCAGGAATACAATAAATAGCGAATACTAGGTGAGTGTCTTTTGATATCAAGCTTACCAGGCAAGGCTTTGAGAATGCTTGTTGACATCGCGAGGCTTGCCGAGCGATTCAACATACGTTCTCAAAGCCGAGCCTGGTAAACTTCATATCAAAAGATGCGAACCTGGTATTCTATTTATCATTTTACCCATTGCTGAACATTCTTCAAACTAGCGATTATGACGTACTTTTTTATTTTTGTGTTGATTCAGCGTCATTAGCGACGTCATTCAAAAAATGCAACGTCATCATGACCTGATAAAGGTAACATGCCGTGAGATAGGAAACGTTTATTAGGCTATGTTGAAACAGTTCAGTTAATAGTAGGGGTGACTGATAAGTAAAATTAGGCAACCAGGCATCGAGGTTATAAAACTTTTTTCATGCTCAACTCAGCTGAGCACGAAATTTCAACTGCTCATGAAATGATGCTGATGATGAGTTGAAGTTTAATGACACATCAACCCTTTTGGGTCATTAGTGTCATCAAGGTTTGGTGACAGAAATATTACTGAACATTAAAAATATAATAAGTAAGCTAAAATATGAACAATTTAACACAATAAACAAATGATTATATCAAAGACTTTAAAATTGTCGTATGATTTTTTACAGGGAAGATCATGTACAATATCTGACAACTACAAACTGCTCATGAAAACTAAAATACCGACAAATAAAGAAGTGCCTTGCTTTAAGTCTCCAGATGTTGTATTTATCACGCTAATAAATGTTAAAATGCCAACAACAATTGTTGGCATTTTAACATTTATGAGCAGGATAAACTTCATGCTCAGCTGAGTTGAATATGTAAAAAGTTTTATAACCTCGAAGCCGGCTTTCTCTGATCAGAGAGATGATCGCCAAACTAGAAAGGACACATAGAGGATCTAACATGAGTGCTCATATTTTATTGAATTTATTAAACGAGTTGGGGAAAAAGAGATAAAATGCGAGGCTTGCCGAGCATTTTATTGCTTTTTCGCAACAAGTTTAATAAATGCAATAATACAGGAGCAGGAATGTTAGATTCTATTTATCATATGACCCTAAGACTACATTACTTTTAAAATAACCTACATCATAAAAACAGGACCAAACTCCCATCTACAATGGGAGCAACATTAACTTTTTAAAATAAAAAATATTTCAGGAACACTATCAGAGTGTCAAACGGTTTGGATCCAGATCAGGACCTGATCTGGGTCCAAACCGTTTGCAAAGGTTATCATCATCATCATCATCATATTGTAATGGATTTTTGATTAACGTGCAGATGCAGGGGCATCATCCACATCAGTGGGCTCCCTTCCATGTAACTGACTAGCTGCAAGCATAGCAGATCTCACACCTGATCTCCAGGTGCTCCTTTCTTGAGGGTCAACTATCGTGAGCTTCCACTCACGGCAGTCTTTCTCCGTCAAGTTCTTCCATGTTAGTTTGGGCCTCCCTGCCAGCCACCTGCCTTCAATCTGTATATCACAGCAGCACTAGAACGCTCCAGGGAGCATAGTGACTCAGTGGTAAAGTGCTTGACTCGAGACCAAAGGGCCGCTGGTTCAAGCCTCACCGGCGTCACTGCCTTGTGTTCTTGAGCCTGACACATTAATCCTTGCTTAGTACTGGTTCAACCCAGGAAGACCTGTACCGACATAACTGAAAGATTGTTGACTGGGACGTAAAAAATCAAATCAAACAAACAAAAACTTAAACGCCAAAAGTTGTCGCAAGCAAGGAAGAGTTAATAAAGTTCCCCATATACTGGTGATTTATCAAACGTATCAAAAGACAGTCAACTCTTTCACCTTAGAAATCCCCTCTATCAGTACAAACTGCCGCCACACTACCGTCTTGACTTTTATCTCACGGAACTATTTGCTATTGGCTTTCTTCAAACATTTGGAACTGATAAAGCTTTTCGAACTTAACACATGCCTGGGCTATAGGTTTGACAGTGTCAATATCACGGAAGCAAATCAATCCATTTTTCCCTTTTATGTTCTTGATAATGTCAGTTTAGAATGTATTTTTCCCATGCAAATTGATCTTGACCCTTACAACAGTGATCTTGGATCTATCCTTGCTATGTAGACAGTGAAGAAGCAGATCAGCTGGCTTCCAAAAGCCAGCTGATCAGGATCTGCACTGTTTATCGTACCAGTTAACTTAAGAATTTGTTGAAAGAAAATCAATATTTGATCAGATAGTTTAATGAAAATGGCAAAATGGTTACATAGTGTAGGCCTCTGTGTAATTCCGTGTGCATTTTTTGGTAAAAGTGTCAAACATACATTTTCTTGTAGAAAAATGCATTCTATTTAAGAAAAAAGATGTTTACAATTTTTCTTTGGCGTTTTATCGTCACAAAGATGTCACAAAGTGACGTAACCATTTTTAGCTTATTTAAGGCTTAAAAGTGGAGTGTTATGAATTCCCAGCAGGCATAAACATGATCTGTTTGATCAGTTGTGTTAATTTTACTGACGACATGTTGATTTCGGAGCATCGGCCCTGACTCTGGATTTCAAAAAGGTTACATTAACTTCAAAATGATGTCTGTACATGGAAAAGTGACGTCAGTACCAAAAATGAAAATTTTCTGATAGTGAAAGCTCAAATAGCTGGACCCTCATTTCCACACAGCAGGGAAAATATTGTTCACTATAACTTTCTGAAACTATATTATATATTATGCAAAAAAACATACGTTAGCTCTCTGACCTATATTTAGACAGGCATGTTAACTACGTTACCCTATTATAGTTTCAAATCCTACCTTGCAAATACCAAGTTATACCGAATTATTATTTATGCTATTTGCCTCAAAACATCTTTAAATGAATGGAACAGCCGGTATGCATTTAAACAATACACCACTATGATGTTACAGTTATATATGTTACTTTAAATGTATAACTATTTAATGCATTACTGTCACTAGACATTGGACTACAAAAATACCTCCTAGGGTAGTTTTGTACACTATAATTTTCTAAAACCACATTCTACAAGCCACAAATTAATGTATTTTAACTCTTTAGCGGTTGGGGCTATACCAAGCAAAAGTAAAATTCTCTACGTTACTGTAAAATAATTGGAAATCTTATCTAATTACTCATTATTCTTACATGACAATATAACCTCTGAATTGTAAACAAATGGCTAGCAATATGATGTTATCAAATTAGAAGGATCTTCAATTACATGTGATATACGTCCCTTTCCTTTAAATACATTTTTAAATTACAAAGGAAAACTATTTAAGTTTACACTGCTAGTGGGACATTTATTGTCATTAAACTGCCATTAATTGTCATTAAAAGAATAAGATTTGATCTTTATTCACATACAACGATTTTTTCAAGTCTGTGCGTTTTATTAAATATGTAAACAGCATTTTAATCTCTTAAATTCTTATTACATGAAATCTTTTATCTCACTGACACTGATATATTTGCCTCTTTTATACATGAAATGATTATAAAAGACACATATAAAGTCATCAAACATATCAGAATAAATGCTTGATGCTCTTCAGGAAACTATTGTTGTTATTTCACTACATTATAATGTTAACTTATTGTGTAGTTTATAAACATTGTTATATGTTTAATGCTGAATAAAATATATTGTTTTATATTGTATCGTATTTTAGATAACACAATAATACTAAACATGGACTAGCTTAGATTAATCACACATTGTTTAAGCCAGCTATTAATTACAACTACTATGCTGATACCATTCAAGAATAAAAAAACCTTTTAAGAATTCGTCATTGTTGGTCAATTCAAGCATATATCAAATTCGGGAATTGAGAATTTAAAACAGTATTTTATCCTTTTCTTTTGGAAAAAATAAACTGAAATGATTTAAAAACTTAACGAATTTTGCCCAAAGGTATGACACGCACCCAATGGTAAAAACTGCTTTATATCAGAACGATGCCCAGTTTGGCGACAAAAGAATACCATTTAAGATGTTTAAATGCATAACAAGAGAATTTTAAGGACATATTGCATCATCTGTTCTGTCTGGTTCTAACTATTGTGAAGCATTCAAACAGAACAATATTTGTTCTTATGGTTCATTTTAGTCATACATTTGAACTATAATTGTTTATCACTTAGAAAAAAAACAGGAATTGTGAGTATTACTAAAATAGCTGACTCACAACAAATTGTTGCTTTTGATAAATTATTTGTTTTGCATTAATCTATCAATTAGACCCATTAGTCTTCCAGTGGAATTGTGTTGCAGATAATATCAAATCGATATTTAGCATGTAAAATGTGAACATTATCGTTTATACAAAATTGTAGCCTAATAATAATCTTTGCATAGTTCAAATCAAACAAAATAGATTAACTAGTAACGAAAAAACAAATCAAAGGAATAATCCCAGTTGATCTTGGTACTTGTCGCAGTGTTGAGCAATGACGGCTAAGATGAGCCTGTGCATATGTGTAGGTCGACTTGCCAGAGCCTTCGCGGCTCGTATATACAAAGAAGTATGGAGGTTGATGACCAAATTTAAGAATGCTAGCCCCTCTGCGTCATCATGAGTGGTTAAAAAATGCATTTGCTAGTCCAAATATTTATTTTTTGAATTACAGTAAAAGAGTCTAAAAATATTTTTCATCTAACAGCAACGTGATTTATATTTGCGCTACTGTCAAAAAACATATGTGAAACATAGCATTCAACGTTTCGTAAACTATACCATACACACATATTACACAATTTACAATGAGGCACTGCTAAATCAACCTCTGAGATTTATAATGATAGCCTGTATATTTAAACGAAATGATTCCCTTAAGAGATAACTGAATAAAAGTATACATGGCAAATTAGATATGCATAAGTTCATGCACATTTTTTAAATTTTGCATGTGCGACTATCATTGGTGACAATGTTGATACTGAGAAGAGTGTCATCTTAGTGCTGAACAGTAAGCATTGTGTATGCTCCTTTTGAATCTATGTCCTGACAAGTTATCAACTTATTCTAATCTTAAATACACATATATATGTAAATCATTGTTACTAATGATTACATTTATCATGCTTGCGAGGTTTCTGTACTATTTTGCCAACGTTCTGTTTAGTGGAAATTAACATCAGGTATATAAACATTTATTGCTAAAACTTAATCAGATCTAATCTCTTGACTACATTTTTTATTATATCACATTTCTATCCAGCATTCTAAAAACCATTGTAAAATCTACTTTACAATAACTTGAATGTCACCTGTTAAAATTTGGCCGGATACAATTTTAGCTGAAAAGTCTTTATTTAAATCGGTATCTTACAAACAGCTGACCTATTTCCTTGTATACGACCATATCTAATGGGCATTAAAGTAAAACTCACCATTATAACCAACTTTCTCTATTTCCAGGGAAATGCATGTTTCTCATCAATAAAGCAGTTCTTTAGATATTAATTGTTGAGCAAGAGATCTAAGGTACTTACTAAATGTGATGTACAGTTTTGTTGATTGCACAAAGAAAGCTTTACTGTATATAAACTAAAATTAATTTCAAAGCTTCTGTAATGCGTTACTAAATGCATACACAGCTAAAAGTCAGGATACAAATTGATTTCAATACAGTCACCAATAACTAGTTACAGACACTTTAAATAACTGAAAAGAAGTAGCTCAATTAAATTTAGAATTATTCAGAAAAATATTACAAAACTATAAGCTTAACATAATATATATGCTTTTCTGGCTCAATTATATATCGTCTTAGTTAACATTTTGTATTAACATATGACAATATAATATATTTTATACAGTACTATTATATTATTATAATAAATTTGACAGAAAATTGAAATGTATCCTTCTAAGTGCTGTCACTTGAGTGCTATTATTTCCTTTGTTTATGATTTTTAAAATCTGCAATTTTGGGCAAATCATTTCTTTGTAGATGTAAAAAGTTCAAATATATACTATTTTGCAAATGTAGATGTGCCAGGATAATTAGTAGGAACTTAAATGCAAACTGATAAATCTCTTTTTTTCAGATAGACTGGTACCTTGATATCTATTTCACAAGAACAGTCAGTTTTGAAATGAAATAACGTATCCTATGACGTATAATGTACTGAATAAAGCAATGTATATGCAGTCTTGAAAGTTGTAATATACATTACATGGTGCCATACAAACAAAAAAACTAATATTTCACACCGGAAACGAAGTTAAGCATGGTTTTTCACTCTTGCTTATCAAGGGAATATTCATATTTGGTGTTTAAAGATTTTCCAATTGAATTTCATGCTGAATTAAAGAATGAACTTTTTGTTCAGGGTCATCATATTTAACAGTTTATAACTCTTACAGTATTTGTGATACAAACAAACTGTTTGCAGCCATATAATGGTCCATTACTTATTTTTGGAAGGTGTATTTTAAACCTGAAAGTTAACTGGGAAACTTATCAAAGAAAATTGTTTAACAGAATTTCAGTGATTTTAAATGGAGTAACTTAAAATGTAACATAAATAACATTACAATGGGCCCATATAACTTTTATAAACATAAATATATGTAAGGAATAAAATGTTCTTGACATGAACGTTTGTCCAATTTGAATAATTCAAGTATTACCTTAACAACCTTGATTACATTTATTTGGTTTAAAAATATAGGGTAACGTAGTTAACACGCTGTAGCAGCTGAACGCCCCAACCATCAGAGAGCTAACTTGTTTCAAAAAGCTAAGCCAGGAACATACAGTTATGCTAATATCTGATTTCAGTCGCAAGGCACGCGCGAATCGCCAGAATTATTCTTTTTGCACGCAATGTGTTTTTCCAGCACATTGACGTCAAATTGACGTCAATTTCATGTAAAATTGAGGTTCATATTGTATTAAATTTTCATTATAGTGTTTCTATAGACGTTTTTAACCATTTCAACGCAACAAACATAAAAATAAGATTATTTTAGGTGTGTAAATAATCGCACCACATATAAGCTCTTTGATGCAAATGAAAAGACGGTACCCCATTTTGTGACGTCACTGTGACGTTAATACTGCAATAAAAAATTGTAAACATCTTTTTCCTTACACTGCATATATTTCTGTAGTTGAAAATCGATAAGAATCACTTTTACCAAAAAGTGCACACGGGAGCCCAAATTTGGACACAGGGGCCTACACTAACAGACCGTCAATTCTTTCCATTTATGGTTAATTTTAGGAAAAATTGTAGACCTTTCAATAACTCATCCTTTGAAGTCAAGAAGTTCAATAATTTCAAACTTTGGTCTTGAATAGTTATCTCTAGTGTGCTGCAAGATGAAATTAACATTTAAAACACCTATTATGTCTGCTGCCGATTTTTTTCACTGCGCTTTAACCCATATAAGCCAAGCATCCTTTTTATGGGACATAGGCAAACAGTGCAGATCCAGATCAGACACCACATAATGTGGTGTCTGATCAGGATCTTCACTGTTTGCTTAAGAATCTTCAACTGGAATTTGGATAAAGAAAAAAAATAACAACCAACACCCCTAAAATTGAAAATGGACTTGCCCAATTGATAGGAGTTGGAAATTCCATTCTGCTTAAATTGGTATTAAGTTAAGATAATTTTTGAAAAAGATTAAATGTTGTACATATATTTTCTATTTTAATTTTATTTTTGCTATTATAGCTTTATCAGATAAGGACAAATGGGGTGGGTAAGAAGTTATGGTGTAGCAATAACTTTAAAAAAGTTATGCACATCAAAAGGAGACTATTGGATCAAGCAGTGATTCTCTTCAATTGCATCCCTTTTCATAATGGGAACTACTCTTAAAGGAAAGAAATTGCTCCCAGAGGGAGCAAATTCTTTCCTTTAAGAGCAGTTCCTTATGGCATGAAAATCACTTTTGCCACTTTAAGTGACCTCCTTTGAATGTTACTACATGTATTTTTATTATGCATGTGCGTAACTGCGTAATGGGAGCAACGCCCATAATGAGGGACACGGGATTGTGGCTTGTCTAATAATTATTGAGGCCCGCCCTACGGAAATACCTATTATTTCTTCCCCAGAAATAAATTGGCTGGTTCCCCTGTTCCCCCCAAAATAATTTAAAAAATACTATGTTCCTCAATATTGTCATCTTCGCAAGCCCAAGGGTACTATTTAAGTCCACTTCGTTCCTTACACATAAGGAACGAAGTGGACATAGTACCCTTGGCTTGTGAAGATGCAATATTGTCTGTACCTTTTAAAGTTTTGCCTTTGTTCCCCTGTCCCTCTAAAATAAATGGAAGGTTTCATCATGATTCTAAAAAAAGTTTAACCTTTATGGTGGTTTGGGTGCAGGGAAGAAGGGTGGCAACTTAACAAATCTAACAATAATTGTTTGGAAGTTGACATCAAAACATGGGCTAATTTAGCTTTTTTTCTCATGATGTGTGTGTGTGTGTGTGGGGGGGGGGGGGGGTAGTCTGACCGAACCAATAATACTTTGGTTATGATAGAGGGGTTGTATGGACCTCTGGTTCCCCCTACAAATCCTGGCATGCAGCCAGTTCTCTCTCTCTTGGGTGGCAACTCTTGTGATCAGACAGAAATTTCTTACGTCTTTACTCTCTTTTCATTTAGAATTTTTACCTTGAGATAATATTCTTTTATTTCAGTTAATATTATTTTTTCCTTGAGTTAATATTCTTTCTTCTTGACTTAATAGTCTTTTTATTTGAGTTAATATTCTCTTTCCATGAGTAAATATTCTTTTTCCTTGAGTTTATAGTCTTTTTCCTTGAGTTTATAGTCTTTTCCCTTGAGTTAATGTTCTTTCTCCTTGAGTTAATATTCTTTATTCTTTTGCCTTGACCCAAGTCTTTTTCCTTGAGTTGATGTTCTTTTTATTTGTGTTAAAATTCTTTTCTCTTGAGTTAAAATTCTTTTTCCTTGAGTTCATATTCCTTTTCCTTGAGTTAATAGTATTTTCCCTTCAGTTAATGTTCTTTTTCCTTGAGTTAATATTCCTTATTCTTTTGCCGTGACCTAAGTCTTTTTCCTTGAGTTAATGTTCTTTTCTTGAGATAATATTCTTTTTTCTTGAGATTATAATTTTTTTCTGGAGTTAATATTCTTTTTTCTTGAGGTTATTTAATAGTCTTTTTCCTTGAATTAAAATACTTTTTTCTTGAGTTAATATTCTCTTTCCTTGAATTAAAATACTTTTTTCTTGAGTTAATATTCTTTTTCCTTGGGTTGATATTCTTTTCTTTGAATGCATGTGGATTATGTGCTCGTTATGTCAAACACTATGATATCACCGAAAACTTCTTCATTCTAATACATGCAGTTTATGTAGGATTGCATCTGATGTTGGTCTTCACTAATGACCAATTTTGTAAAATATGCAAAGTAAGGGAAGTAATACAGCCAGTTACTAATCTACTTTTTGTTCAAGCTGCTTTCCTTTCAAATTCTTGCCTTCCAGCAAATATTTTTTGTGCCGAAAGTGTTGTCTGCTTTATATATCTGCTGCAGATATTAAAAAGCATTCAGACTAGAGAGTCTTGTGATTGTTGTGTGGCTCTTCCTCACTATGCCAGGGGTTTGTCTGCAGTTTGTGATTGTGGTGTTTCCTGATCATACTCACTATTTTTTTATCATGGAAGCAAACACTATGAACCTTTTCCGCACCAGTAATGACTTTTGTCATCTGCTCCCTCATCTGCTTATGCTCTTGCAAACAATAATGGACCCAGATCAGACTGCTCTTAAGGTTCATAGTGTTTGCTTCCATGATAAAATCTGATCTGAAGTGTACTTGAATATACATGTATGCAGCAGATGTAAAAAGCAGACTACATTTTCAGGACAAAATATAATGGCAGGATATGGGCTTATTGCTAATATACGCAATTACTTTAGCCTTACCCATGTCATGCTGAATATTTTTATGTACTACACTCTTCACCAATTTCTATCCTGTTACCTGCAGCATTTGTGTATTTTCAATCAGATTGGAAAACAGTGTGATTCCTGATCAGATTGCTTTGTTAGAAGCCAGCTACTCTGGATCTACATTGTTTTAACCCGTCTTAGCAGGAAAAGGGTTAATTAATTATATCAATAAATTTTGCTACTAAAAGCATAATCATATTATATATATATCATATTATCTGCATGGTGGTCCTGTTGTATAGTGCATGTCTACACAGTTTTGTGATAAAGAAGATCCTAAACCAGATCTTTGAAATAGTGTATATCCAGATCAGCTTGCTTCTAAAGAAGCCAGCTGATCAGGATATACGCTGTTTTCCATTCAGTCTGTAAATTTATTTTGATAAATGGAATCATACTAGCAGAACAAGGGGAAATGTTGTTAAAGATATGTAACTCTGTTGGGAGTAAAAATGAAGACAGCTGAATATTATTTACCTTGTTGTGTCGGCTGTTGTATTTTGGAAGCTTTTATGGCAAACAATGTGGACTGAGATCATAATGTTCCATATGAAGCAGTCTGATTATTTAAATTATAGTTGTTCAAGCAAAATATTTGCAGCAGATGACATTTGTTTTTTTAGCTGACAGTTTAACTTTCCTTACTAGTAGCAACTTTTGTCATCTGTTGATAACCTTTGCAAACAGTTTGAAGCTTTGGACCGAGATCAGGACTGACAGAATGTCGGTACTGCAGGTATTTCGTTCATACTAATTCTTCTGCTGAGATTCTATCACTATTGTTACTTTGCTGAGGTTCACTTCATCCTTGTTCCAATGCTAATATTTTAGTCACTATTGATACTTTGCTGAGATTCAATTCACCTTTTTTCCAATGCTAATATTTTGGTCACCATTGTTACTTTGCTGAGACTCAATTCACCCTTGTTCCAATGCTAATATTTTGGTCACCATTACGTCTTGGCTGAGATTCAGTTCATCTTTTTTTCAAATGCTAATATTTCGGTTACCATTTTTACTTTGCTGAGATAAAATTCACCCTTGTTCCAATGCTAATATTTTGGTCACCATTGTTACTTGGCTGAGATTCAATTCACCTTTTTTTCCAATGGTAATATTTTGGTCATAATTATTACTTTGCTGAGATTCAATTCATCCTTGTTCCAATGCTAATATTTTGGTCACCATTGTTACTTTGCTGAGATTCAATTCACACTTGTTCCTATGCTAATATGTTGGTCACCATTGTATTTTTGCTGAGACTCAATTCACCCTTGTTCCAATGCTAATATTTTGGTCACCATTGTTACTTTGCTGAGATTCAATTCACCCTTGTTCTAATGCTAATATTTTGGTCACCATTGTTACTTGGCCAAGATTCAATTCACCCTTGTTCCAATGCTTATATTTTGGTCACTATTGTTACTTTGCTGAGATTCAATTCACTATTGTTCCAATGCTGATATTTTGGTCACCATTGCTACTTTGCTGAGATTCATTCATCCTTGTTCCAATGCTAATCTTTTGGTCACCATTGTTACTTTGCTGAGATTCAATTCACACTTATTCCAATGCTAATATTTTGGTCAACATTGTTTACTTTGCTGAGATTCAATTCACCCATGTTCCAATGTTAATATTTTGGTCACCATTGTTACTTTGCTGAGATTCAATTTATCCTTGTTCCAATGCCTATAGTCACCATTGTTACTTGGCTTAGATTCAATTCATCCTTTTTCCAATGCTAATATTTTGGTCACCATTGTTACTTTGCTGAGATTTAATTCACCATTGTTCCAATGCTTATATTGTTGTCACCATTGTTTCTTTGCTGAGATTCAGTTCACTCTTGTTCAAATGCTAATCTTTTGGTCACCAGTGTTACTTTGCTTGGATTTGATTCATCCTTGTTCCAATGCTAATATTTTGGTCACCATTTTTATTTTGGTCACCATTGTTTCTTTGCTGAAATTCAATTCACCCTTGTTCCAATGCTCATATTTTTGTCACCATTGTTACTTTTCATCATTGTTTCAATGCTTATATTTTGGTCACTTTTGTTACTTTGCTGAGATTTAATTCACTATTGTTCCAATGCTTACCTTTTGTCACCATTGTTACTTTGCTGAGATTCAATTCACCTTTGTTCAATGCTTATATTGTGGTTACTATTGTTACTTTGCTGAGATTTAATTCACCATTGTTCCAATGCTTGTATTGTTGTCACCATTGTCTCTTTGCTGAGATTCATTTCACTCTTGTTCAAATGCTAATCTTTTGGTCACCAGTGTTACTTTACTGGGATTTGATTCACCCTTGTTCCAATGCTAATGCTTTGATCACCGTTGCATAGATATAATTCACCTTTGTTCCAATGCTAATAATTTGGTCACCATTGTTATTTTGCTGAGATTCAATTTACCCTTGTTATGGTCACTATTCTTACTTTGCTGAGATTCATAAAATGTTGGTCCTGATCTGGATCCAAACGGTTTGACACTCTGATCATGTTCCTGAAAGAATTTTTTGAAAACTTAATTTTGAAAAAAGTCGACAAAAAAGTGCGAAAAATTACCCAGCATGCAGAGTTAGGGGTTAAAACTTGTATCTATTATTGTCCAATTTAGATAAATTCCAGTTAATCCCGGTTAGTGTCCACGCTGAGCTCTTAAAATATTGGAAAGTTTGTTTCACTTTACCTTTGAAAGAACTTTTTACCTTTATCATAATATCAATGGTTTTGTATTGAATTATGGGTATTGTTAACCTTTCTGTGTCATTAATCCTTTGCATGCTGGGTAATTTTGCATGTTATTTGTCGTCTGCTGATTTTTTTCAAAATTATTTTTTTTTTAAATTCTTTCAGAAATATCCTCAGAGTGTCAAACAGTGTGGATCCAGATCAGGGCCGGCATTCTGTCGTTCCTGATCTGGGTCCAAACTGTTTGCAAAGGTTATCAGCAGATGACCAAATTTCCCGCTAGCAAGTAAAAAGTTAAAACGATCAGTGACAATTTGTAAGGTAGTGCGAGTATTGGCAACAGTGAAAGGATAGACGTTTCTGAATGTTTGAAGATTTTCGTTGTAATATTTTATCTTTGATATTGGAAGTATAACGAGATAAAATGTGGAAATAGAAAATACAGGATTTTATTTTTAATATGAAAATTGGAGAGTGACAGAATGGCTCTGATAGAACAAGGAGCTAAAACTTTGGTTTGTATATAGCCTTGATGTTTTCATTTAAAATTTGACAGTTTGCCATGGGAAAACCTAATGTTGGTCAAATAAAGCCCTTTAAGCACCAATAATTTTCCCAGCATATGACAATTTGTATCATTTTTCTTAATTTTTGGAGAGTTTCATGAATATCGACTGTTATCCCTTAAAGCGCCAATCACGACTTCAGCAGACGACAAATTAGCAACATCTTTCCCAATTTTCAAAAAAAAAAAAGGTATGATATTTCATGAGAATCATCTGCCAGCACACGATTCTCATGAAATATCATGCCTTATTTGTTATTTTTGAAAAAGCAGCAAAAAATGAAATTGCCATCTGCTGCAAATTGTAGGTGGCACTTTATGGGTTTTTCTGAAAGAAGTTCAACCAAAAAAAATAAGTGTCTTGCACTTTAAGTTTAACTCTTTCTGCTAGTGCCGTCTGCTGATGACCTTTTGAAACATTTTGGATCCAGATCAGGCTCGACAAAATTTCAGGCCTGATCTGGATCCAAATTGTTTGACACTCAGAATTTATTCGTGAAATATAAGGATCTGTGGTTTGAGAATTAAAAGAGGCAGTGTGTCTGAATTGATAAGGAACTGAGGTTTGAAAAATGATAAAGATACTGTCAAAGGTATGAGAATGGATAACTGGATATGGGTCTGAGAATTGATAAGGATATGGGTCTGAGAACTGTTAAAGAAACTGGCATAGGTCTGATAGTCGATAAAGATACTGACATAGGTCTGAGCATTGATTGAGATACTGACAAAGGTCTGAGAATTGATAAGGATAAGGGTCTGAGAATTATTAAAGGTACTGACATAGGTCTGAGAATTGTTAATTTGTTTGTTTGATTTGATTCTTTACGTCCCATCAACAATCTTTCAGTTAAACAGGGATGGGTCTTCCTGGGTTGAACCAGTACTAAGCTAGGATAAATGTGTCTTGCTCAAGGACCACAAGGTAGTGACGCCAGTGAGGCTCGAACCTGCGGCCCTTCGGCCTCGAGTCAGGCACTCTACCACTGAGCCACTGGGCTCCCCATGAGAATTGTTAAGGATATGAGTCTGAGAATTGATAAAGATATGGGTCTAAGAATGGATAAGGATATGGTCAGGGTATTGATAATGATCTTGGGTCTGAAAGTTGATAAAGATACTGTCATAGGTCTAAGAATTGATAAAGATACTGACATATAGGTCTGAGAATTGATATGGATAATGGTCAAACCTTTAATAAGGATGTGGATCTGAGAATTGATAAAGATACTGACATAGGTCAGAACATTGATAAGGTTAATGGTCAGATTATTGATAATGATCTGTGGTCTGAGAATTGATAAAGATACAGACACAGGTCTGAGAAATGATAAGGATACATTTCTGAGAATTGGTAGATACTGGCATAAGTCTGAGAATTGATAAGGATAATGGTCTGAGAACTGATAAAGAAGCTGGCATAGGTCTGAGAATTGATAAAGATACACTGACATAGGTCAGAGCATTGATAAGGATACTGACATTGGTCTGAGAATTGATAAGGATACATTTCTGAGAATTGATAGATACTGGCATAAGTCTGAGAATTGATAAGGATATGTGTCTGAGAATTGATAAGGATATGTTTCTGAGAACTGATAAAGAAACTGGCATAGGTTTGAGAATTAAAAAGATACTGACATAGGTCTCAGAATTGATAAGGATAATGGTCAGTGTATTGATAGATACTGACATAGGTCTGAGAATTGACAAATAAACTGACATAGGTCTAGAATTGATAAGATTATGAGTCTGAGATTAGATAAAGATACTGACATAGGTCTGAGAATTGATAAGGTATGGTAAGGGTATTGATAATGATCTTGGGTCTGAAAATTGAAAAGGATACTGTCATAGGCTTTGATAAAGATACTGACATAGGTCTGAGAATTGATAAGGTTTGTCAGAGTTTGATAATGATCTGTGGTATGAGAATGGATAAAGATGCTAACACAGGTCTGAGAACTGATAAGGATACATTTCTGAGAATTGATAAATACTGGCATAGGTCTGAGAATTGATAAGGATAATGGTCTGAGAACTGATAAAGAAGCTGCCATAGGTCTGGGAATTGATAAAGATACACTGACATAGGTCAGAGCATTGAGAAGGATACTGACATTGGTCTGAGAATTGATAAGGATATTGGTCTGAGAATTATCAAAGATACTGACACATGTCACAGAATTGACAAAGATACTGGCATAGGTCTCAGGATTGATAAGAACATGTGTCTGAGAATGTATAAGGATATGGAGTCTTGAGAATTGATAAAGATACTGACATAGGTCTGAGAATTGATAAGGACATGGGTTTAAGAATTGATAAGCATTTGGGTCTGAGAATCAATAGGGATTTGAAGTCTGAGAATTTATAATAATATGGATCTGAGAATTTGATAAGGGCATGTCTATTAGAATTGATATGGATATGAGTTTTGGAATTTACTAGCTATGGAGTGTAAGAATTGATAAGGACAAACCTGAGAAATGATAAGATATCACCTGAGAATTGTAAGGACACACTAGGTCTGAAAACTGTTTTGGACTTTTGAGTCTGAGAATTGATAAGGATATCAGTCTGAGAATTGATAAAGAGATATGTGGTAATGATATTTGTCGCAGATTTGATAAAGATTCAGAGTCGTCTGAGAATTTTTAAGGATATTAATTAGGTTTCCATCAGATTTGTCTCACCATTTATCAATCTCAGAATCCATATCCATAAAAGACTCTCTTAATCTTATCATTAATCTGACCTTAAATGCTTATCAGTTTTTTCAGCTTTTTGTCCATATCAGTTCTTACAGCAAGACAGTGGGCATTGTTTTTACCCTAGATCCTGTGACATTCACCCCCTCAAACTTGTCCCTGAATGTGATCAGGAATTAGGACAAAAGGAGATGTTTATACAAAGTATGATCATAGGGTGGTTTACTTATCATGGGTGTCGAACCCAGGTTAAGCTGGATTTATAGGCCACTCTACCACATGGCTTCTCTAACAAGGCAGTAGAAGCGTATTATAAACCGTAGACTCTGAGACATTCAACCGCTCCAATTGGAAGTTTGTCCCTGAATTCCTTTGAACAGGAATCCTGCAAATGAGACCAAGGCAGGGGTTGCGCAGGCTTGAAAAGCACTGGAAAATACATGTAAAGGTCTGTCTTGAAAAATCCATGAAAATTAAATCGCCTTTTCTGCCAATAAATGGTGTTAATGGTAGAATAATTATACTAATGATTGGAGTTAATGAATTATTAACTGATAGTCAAGTGAATTAGTTTAAGTGTCATGAAATGATGTGAAAAATACATTGAATATTGACAGTTTAAACAGAATCAGAAATTGTGAAAAATACATTGAATAATGACAGTTTAAACGGTCCAGAAATCCTTTAATATTTGAAAGTAAAAGACATTAATTTTATTCAGTTTTGTTAACAAAAATGAATACAGTAAAACCTGTGTAAAATGGCCACTCAAAAATAGTCCGAAAATTGTTTTTTAAGACCAATTATCTTTTAATGCAGGTCAAAAGTATTGCAGAATGCTCCAAGGGGGAGCATTCTGCAATACTTTCAACTGTCATTAAGCTACCATTTGTCATTAAGATATTTGTTTTGTCTATTTTTGAGTGGCCATTTTACACAGGTTTTACTGTAAATGTCAATAAATGGACGGGAGTGCAGTGGCTCAATTGTAAAGTGCTTGACTCGAGACCAAGGAGCCTCACCGGTGTCACTGTGTTGTGGTCCTTGAGCAAGACACATTAATCCTAGCTTAGTACTGGTTCAACCAAGGAAGACCCGTCCCTGTTTAACTGAAAGATTGTTGATGGGAGGTAAAGAATCAAATCAATAAATGGAATTTCCAATTATTATCATACAACATCCTTCCTATTACAGAATCATATTTACAATTTGATAATTTATGGCAGAAGAAATATCCATGTTCTTTTAGGAAAGATATGCATTTACAAATTTTATCTTCAAAAGAATGAAAGACATTCAGTAGGATCAATCTTGATCATTGCAATTGCTTTGTGATCTTAATAATTGGAAAGTAATACAAAAGGGCATTGATTTCATATTTTAAATTGGCTTTAAAGCCTGATAAAATCTTTGAGCTTAAAAACATAAATAAGGAAGACTATATTCTGTAAGTTTTTTAACCCATTGCACACCTAAGTTTATGCAAATTCTGACGTTTTTGTCTCGTTTTTCTTAGATTGTCATTATGTGAATCAAATTTCCATGCAAATTTTCTCAAGAGACAATTTGCATGGAAAGTTGTGATTGATCTTTAGTCCCGTTTTTAAGGAAATAGGGACAAAAATGATATAGAAAATTGTATAATTGTATTTTAATTTAACTGTAAACATTTAATCTTATTAGTTAATCTGTTTGTAGGTTTATGGTGTGGTTAAATACAGTGAGATTAAAAAGAAAGTATGTTTGTATTTAAAATGTGTAAGAAATCTTTTGGAATCAAAGTGCAGTATTAACTTTTGCATAAAAATCAGTCATAATCAACTGTACTCAATAACATTGGTACAGTGTTAGGTTGCCATTTTACCTAAAAAACAAGTTTTAGCTTTTGAAATCTTAAAGTGTCATCTGGCGAATCTCTCATTGCCCTGCATGTATAAGAGAGGATTTTAGATTGATAGTATTCATAACATTTCTAAAAGAAAGGAGTTACTTGGGTTGTTAAAGAAAGCTCAAATGGCTAGACAAGGCATATAGTTGATGTTGGGTTGTACTCATTTGAGCATGAGCTAGCGAGTGTTCAAATCCCAGCTGTGCTTTATTGAGGGGTTTTCTTCTTTTTCTAAAATCCTTTTTTCATTGACCATGATATCTTTAGAAATAAATGTAAAGTTTGGCCTGAATTCGTATATTCCCCCCCATAAAAAAACTAGAGGACCTGAAGGTCCTGAGGCGCTCACCTGACCTCTTAAATTATGTTAAAATAGGTCAAGGTCAACTACAGCTTATAATAAAACATATTTTGTTTTACCATATATGGGGGTTGCAGCCATTTTGGTCAAGTGACTAAAAACAATCTAATGAATACTCCATCAAACAGCCTAGTGATATCTGAGAAACCAATGTATATATAGGTATGTGGCAGTCCAAATGAGTGGAATGGATAAAAGGTCACAGGTCAGCTTGACATTTGGTACTTATATAAAGCCATTGTCTCATCAGGTTAAACATTTCTCGAAAGCATTATGATTGTGGCTTAAACAGTCATAGAAAATGAACATTTCAAGATTATTCCCATATAAATACATTAGGAATCAAATTTGACCTTGCCATAAAGTAGGTCAAGCTAGATTCATCATTTGTGCAAACCTGGTAGAGACCACATCCCCAATGCTACATACCAAGGCCATTGGCCTTTTGTTCCAGAGAATAAGATATTTAAAGGGTTTTTAACATATATGGGTGCGGTGGCCTTGACCTTGAAACTTATTTATAGCCATTGTCTCATTAGGTTTTACATATCAAGTGAGAATAATGACTTTGGCTTCAACAGTATTCAAAAAATCAACTTTTCCAAAAATTTCACATTGAAATGCAATCGGAAGCAAATTTGACCTTGATGTTAAGTAGGTCAAGGTCAACCTAGGATCATCATTTGAACAAACTTGGTAGGCCCAACATCCAAAATGTTACATACTAAGTCCCAAGGTCATCAGCCTTCTGGTTCTGGAGAAGAAGATTTTTAAAGGGTTTTTACCATATATGGGCATGTCGGCCATCTTGGTCTAGTGACCTATTCAATTTGTTTGAATCTTGGCTAACTTTTTGTAAGTAGTCTTCATATGAAATTTGAGTTCAATTGGCCCAATGGTTTCTGAGAAAACTATGTTTAAATATATTGATGGGACTTCAATATGAGCGGCTTGGCTGAAAGGTCAAAGGTCAACCTTGACCTTTGGAACTTGTTTTTAGCCATTGTCACATTAGATTAAATATACCAAGTGAGAATAATGACATTGGCTTCAGTAGTTTTAAAAAAATCAACTTTTCAAAAATTTCCCCATTTAAATGCATTAGGAAGCAAATTTGACCTTGACGTTAAGTAGGTCAAGGTCAACCTAGGATCATCATTTGAACAAACTTGGTAGGCCCTACATCCCCAATACTACATACCAAGTCCCAAGGTCATCAGCCTTCTGGTTCTGGAGAAGAAGATTTTTAAAGGGTTTTTACCATATATGGGCATGGCGGCCATCTTGGTCATGTGACCGGAACCATTTGAAGTTACTTTCGTTCCCCCATCCTAAGAAGTCTCCATATGAAATTTGAGTTCAATTGGCCCAGTGGTTACAGAGGAGAAGATGTTTGAAAATGTTGACGGACGGACGGACGACGGACGCCGGAGTCACTGGTATACTGATTGCTCACCTCGGAGCCTTCAGCTCAGGTGAGCTAAAAAGTTGAGCTGTTTTAAATTATAGACAACGTGACATAATGTTGCTTAGTTATCACACACAATTTGCCATTAAACATGGCGTTATCTATCCAACTATGCTCAAATGCCTAAGATAAAACTCTGCTAAAAATACAAAGACATGTTATAGAAAGCATGTGTGGGGGGGTCTAAGAATTGGTAATACCATGTTCCTAGGTTAACTCTTTGCATGCTGGGTAATTTATTTTCCATACTTTGTTGTAGTCTGCCGACTTTTAAAATCAACTTTTAGATCCAAACTGTTTGCAAAAGTTATCAGCAGATGACAAAAGCCGCCACTTAGAATTAATAAGCAAGGAAAGAGTTAAACACTTTCACTGAGTACAAGATTTTCATCATTATTTCAATTCTTCAGGTACAAAGTTAGGCATGATCTTGGCTTAATTAGCATTTTATTTGCATAATAACCAAGATAACATAAAAGTGTAAATGACTTATGAATTGGCTTATTTAATTTCCTTATCCAAATTGAATTAAAAGTTCAATAGAAAAGTTCATAATTCGAAAAATGAATATATTTAAAATCTTTTAGGTACAAATATTAGAAGTTGGGGAGCAGTGGCTCAGGACTGGGAATGGAAGGGTTGCATGTTCGAGACTCACTGCAGGTGGGGTCACTGTGTTGTGTCCTTGTGCCAAACATTATCTGCTGCTTTAAGCACTCCATATTTGCCCTCTGGAAATATGGAGACACCGTGCTTATATGCCTGATAATGTGGCTGTGGCCATATATTAATCTCTAAATATCAGTCTGATCAGGGTTCATAATAGTGTTTGTTTTCACAACGTTAAGTTTGAATATTTGCAGCTGGATAAAAAATATTGGCAAAAAGTTGACAGTGAAACAATTATTTTTTGGAGTGGATTAAGCCTGAACTCCTGAAAACTTTAAAGATGTAAAACCATGGTATAATGTGCATTATTACATGTTATACTAAAAATAGTAACAAAATGCTTAGTTACCCGGGCTGATACTGCTCGTGATTCCAAACCCATAATAGCCCACTCATGTGAACTTCTGTCAGCCCTCGCTTGAACCCATAGTGGCCCTTGTGTGCACCCTCAGCATCATAAATGATGTCATTCATGTCGCCGCGACATAAAGACTTGGGCATAAACATGTAATAAAAAATTTAAAACACGGCCGCCTTAAGGCCCTCAGGCAATACGGAGACACCAGGTCGATATTCTTGGTAACATGGCCACTGCCATGTATTAATCTCTAAATATAATGTTGTCTTCTGCTGCAATTTATGATTGTCACTTAAATGGTTAAAATTTAATTTAAAAGTAAATACCTAAGGGAAAAGAAAGAAATAAGGCAGATCATGGGAGATGTGTAAATGTGAATTAATGTAGCTTGAAAAACGCATTATCCTGCACCACATACCGAGAGACTAACATTAAAATATTGGTATTCACAATTATGATAAATATAACATATATAGTGACCTTATACAGGTTTGGTTTGCATGCATATTTACAAGTTCAAATCGGTCCCGGCTAGCAGCCCCTTTTGTGATCTATGCAAACTGTTCGAACCCTGATCAGTCTTGACAAAATGTTAGGTCTGATCTAAATCCAAATGGTTTTACACTCAAGATTTTTTGTTCATGTTTAGACGATGAAAAGGCGTGTAAAATTACCCAGCATGCACAGGATAAAATGAAATGCTAAGTATGGCTTGATAAAAGCAATTTATGAAGTAGACAAGCCCATGTCTTTGCTGTTTTCTGCGGAGAAAGTTGGTATCCTCACGTCTTCTGCTGGACTTTTCAAAATTATAACTTAAAAGAAAAAAATACTCTCAGGAATACCATCAGAGTGTCAACCAGTTTGGATCAGGCCTGACCTTTTGTCAGGCCTGATCTGGGTCCAGACTGTTTGTAAAGATTATAGTCCCCATTAGCAGGAAACAAGTTAATGGGTCATTTAGTATCAGAGACTGCCAATGCATTTTTGTGTCCAATCATTTTTTAAAATTGTGGGGGCCTACTGGGATTGTTGTTGGTAGGCCCCATCTCCTATGTACCAACAACAATCGCAGTACTGGCCCCCATCTCCTATGTACCAACAACAATCCCAGTAGGCCCCCAGCCTCCTATGTACCAACAACAATCCCAGTAGGCCCCATCTCCTATGTACCAACAACAATACCAGTACTGGCCCCCATCTCCTATGTACCAACAACAATCGCAGTACTGGCCCCCATCTCCTATGTACCAACAACAATCCCAGTAGGCCCCCAGCCTCCTATGTACCAACAACAATCCCAGTAGGCCCCATCTCCTATGTACCAACAACAATACCAGTACTGGCCCCCATCTCCTATGTACCAACAACAATCCCAGTACTGGCCCCCAACCTCACATGTACCAACAACAATCCCAGTATGCCCCCCACCTCCTATGTACCAACAACAATCTCAGTAGGCCTCCACCTCCTTTGTACCAACAACAATCCCAGCAGGTCCTCACCTCCCTTGTACCAACAACAATCCCAGTAGGCCCCATCTCCTATGTATGAACAACAATCCCAGTAGGCCCCATCTCCTATGTATGAACAACAATCCCAGTAGGCCCCATCTCCTATGTAACAACAACAATCTTCTCCTGGGATTGTTGTTGGTACATAGGAGATGGGGACCTACTGGTATTGTTGTTGGTACATAGGAGATTGGGGGCCTACTGGGATTGTTGTTGGTACATAGGATGTTGGGGGCCTACTGAGATTGTTGTTGGTACATAGGAGATTGGGGCCTACTGAGATTGTTGTTGGTACATATGATGTGGGAGCCTACTGGGATAGTTGTTGGTACATAGGAGATTGGGGCCTACTGGGATTGTTGTTGGTACATAGGAGATGGGGACCTACTGGGGTTGTTGTTGGTACATAGGAGATGGGGACCTACTGGGATTGATGTTGGTACATAGGAGATTGGGGCCTACTCAGGCTTTCCAGCATTCCTAGTTTTCCTACTTTTTCAATATTTTTAAATGTGCTCCTAGTTTTTCCTAGTTTTGTCAAAACCTCCTAGTATTCCTAGTTTTTCATAAATTTGGCACTTTTTTTTGATAAGTGAAAACAATCTTTTAATGTGTGTTTGGAGATTTTGTTTCAGCATAAGACCTGTTGAGCTGACAGTCTTTCATATTCTTTGTGTGGTCTGGTGTCACTCATGCATAAACTAGCATTCTCAGGTGATAACTCATTCTCAGGTGATAACTGAAGGTTGCACTATGCTCTATGATCACTACAATTGACTGAGCCCCCCTAGTGGAATCTTATGGTTTTTGCAAGATCAGTTTGAACACAAGAAATAAACCACATACACTGCTAAAAATATTTAAAGGAACACTGCAAAATTTGCCATTGATCATAATACAAATGCACTCATAGTCCGACCCATAGCAAGAGCTGGGTTGGTAAGGCGAAAACATGTTTGTCCTGTGATAAGTTTGGTTACCGATTAAGGACGGTGTTTCTTGATCAAAATGAAGTAAGCCTTTTCCAGAAATCTCCATGGAACGCTTTATGTAAAAATGGAAGTTTGTTAAAAATAACCCTTTTTTTCAAAACCAAATTTTAACGCAATTTTTTCAATAAAACACCACAAGACCGTCGTTTTTGTACATTCAAAAGCCTTTTAATGTTGCAGAAATCATTAGGTTATGCTATTAAAAAATTTCGAAGACTTTACAGAGTTCAAGAAAAAGTCGTCGTTTTCAAGAAAATTAAAAACTACAAAGTTTGAGCCATGAACTTGAGCAGCGATTGTTTTGTTAAAAACTTTTTTTGATCCAATACTTTGACTCTCTTTGCAAAGATAGCAAAGAAACTGGGTTTATTCCTTATTGTCTAGTGAAATGTATGGCTTGTCTATAGGACAGGGGTTAGCATTATCACCTATGGAAAAATATCAGGTGTTCCTTTAAATATTTTGAGCAGTGTATATAAATATGTTGACATGAAATGTTGGTGACATCTTGCATTTTTTAGAATGCTGTATCCATCCTCAGACCATTGTAAGTGTCTACCTTACTCTTGCTTTAGTGAAACAGACTCTACTGTGGTCTGGTGGTCATTTTTTTTTTCTCTGAGATTTCATATAAGGCAGTATAAAAAAGAGTAAGGTAAAAATGATTTTTGGCTGATTTCTTGCTTTACATCTGAGGTCATGTAAGAATGACTAGTTGATCTTAACCACACCTTTCTTAGCAGGAGTACTCAGTGCATTTCTTTTCACCAGTAACTGACAACTTTAGTGAAAGAATGTGCTGGACCTTGGAATCAAATCTGAAAAAATTGTGAACATTAAGCTGGACACACTGCAAAGAACTGGGCTGTTAAATACTTCTGAATAATGTCCTGATATTCTTATGTCACTGTAGAAGGTTGTCAACAAGTCAAATCTAATACACCCAAGTCTAATACAGATATATGCGTCATTGCCATTATCTGTCTAAATCTTATATTTAAAAAGAGCATGCAATAAATGGTAGCACTGATTTGCTGTATCCTCTATGGATCATAGACAGGCTGGAAAGGTCCAGGAGCCTATAGAAATGCTAGAATATTTAATGTTAATTGGCTCTTAATTTTTTATAAGAATTTCAGTGAAACAACCTTTATTGTGCCTAAAATAGTCCTTATAAAAAACATTTATTACAAATTAAGAGTCTGCTAGAGGGCATGTTGGCTGCAGAAGAAAATTTGGTCAGCTTAACAGTCTTATAGTATGAATGTGTACGGTTACTGTGCTAATCAGGTAGGAAAAAGTAAAAACAGGTAACCAAATAACTCCTAGTTTTTGCCTCAAACTTCCTAGATTTTCCTAGTTTTTTCCTAGTATTTTGTAAATACTTTTCCTAGTTTTCTCCTAGTTTTTTCAAAGATGCTGCTGGAAAGCCTGCCTACTGAGATTGTTGTTGGTACATAGGAGATTGGGGCCTACTGGGATTGTTGTTGGTACATTATAGGATGTGGGGGCCTACGCGGATTGTTGTTGGTACATCGGAGATTGGGGCCTACTGGGATTGTTGTTGGTACATAGGAGATTGGGGCCTACTGGGATTGTTGTTGGTACATAGGAGATGGGGACCTACTGGGATTGTTGTTGGTACATAGGAGGTGGGGCCTACTGGGATTGTTGTTGGTACATATGATGTGGGAGCCTACTGAGATTGTTGTTGGTACATAGGAGGTTGGGGCCTACTGAGATTGTTGTTGGTACATGGGAGGTTGGGGGCCTACTGGGATTGTTGTTGGTACATTATAGGAGGGGGGCCTACTGGGATTGTTGTTGGTAAATAGGATGTTGGGGCTTACTGGGATTGTTGTTGGTACATGGGAGGTTGGGGGCCTACTGGGATTGTTGTTGGTACATGGGAGGTTGGGGGTCTACTGGGATTGTTGTTGGTACATGGGAGGTTGGGGGCCTACTGGGATTGTTGTTGGTACATTGGAGGTTTGGGCCTACTGGGATTGTTGTTGGTACATATGATGTGGGGGCCTACTGTGATAGTTGTTGGTACATAAGAGGTCGGGGCCTACCGAGATTGTTGTTGGTACATGGGAGGTTGGGGGCCTACTGGGATTGGTGTTGGTACATAGGAGATGGGGACCTACTGGGATTGTTGTTGGTACATGGTAGGTTGGGGGTTATTGGTATTGTTGTTGGTACATTGGAGATTGGGGTCTTCTGGGATTGTTTTTGGTAAATGGGAGGTTGGGGGCCTACTGGGATTGTTGTTGGTACATGGGAGGTGTGGGGCTGGTGTTATTTTAGGTAGTGTATTGGAGGTGGGGGCCTACTTTGTTTGTAATTGGTGCATGGAAGAAAGGGGGGCCTACTGTGTTGTTGATCCAAGTTAATAAATTGCTTAGGAAGAAAGCTGATCAGGGATGGTCTCTTCTTGGACTATTTTTTGCACATGCTTTTCCTGTCCTGAGTAATAAGGTTTTACTGTCCTGCCAGCCAACAGTGACAGTGACGTCATGTTTTGTTTACTAAGTTATAAGGGACTTAGAATGGATAGATCACTTGTGTATTAATCCTATCCACTGGGTAGGATTAATACACAAGTGATCTATTGATTCGTATTAGCTCAAGTGGAGTGTACAAGTTAATGTTTTACTTAAAAATTGTAAACAAAAAACGACGTCACTTTCACTTTTGGCTGGCAGGACAGTAACTTTTTCTGTTTTTTCCTATCTTTCGTTTCTCTGAGAGACTTCGTAAACATGACAATATTGTCAACTGGCCTAAATTTCATGCAACTCAGACGCAAAAGCAAAAACGTGAATTATTTCAGGGTTTCATGTATGAAAATTCTGCTTTTCATCCCTTTGCAGTTCAATAAAAAGTAAATTTTGTTGAAATTGAATTTACCTGAAAGCTTAGAGTTGTATTTAGTTTGGATTTAACCCTTTGCACCACCAATCAAGTTTGCAGCAGAGGACAAATTGTATGACGCCTTCATTTACAGGGAAACAAATGCTTGAGTTTTCATGTGAATCATCTGCTATGAATCATATGAAATATCAACCTTAATTGGTCTCAAAAAGAAGCAAAGAAAGTAGAAAAAATTGTCTGCTTCTAATTGTTGGTGGTGCTTTAATGGTTAAGACCTCTTCAATTCCACTTGTCTATATATTTAGTATAGTAACCAATATTGACAATAGAGATTTTGTCCAGCAATAGTTCATGGGGTTTGGGTGGCATACAACGACTGATGGCCGAGACGGTAAAACACTGGCCGGTCGAGTTTTTACTAAAAAGGATTTGGGGTTCAATTAAAAAAATATGTATTTATTTCCCAGCTTTGAAAGACAAAGTTTTCCAAAATAGGTAATTTCAAAAGTATTTTAAAGTCCTTTAATTATGAGCAGATTTAATTACTTCCTAATTAGAATTAATTTTCTATCAAAACATATATTTTGGGTGCATTACCCTTTGTATACTAATGGATTCATCCTTCTGGTTTGATACAATAAACTTGGGATGGTCCATTGTACATATCTAGGGGTGTCAGGTTAAAATGTTCGAAATTTTTTTGTAAAAGTACCTGTTTAGGGGTTTCTAGAATACAAAAGGTTAAAAGAAAAGTCTCATCGGAGACTCATGCAACAGTGCTATTCTCTGGGGTGATAGTTTTGACGGTTGCACAGAAAGGTATGAGATAGTTGTATACTGTGGCACTTTGTATTTGAGTATTTGTTCTTAAAATCAAATGTTCTGACAAAATAAAAGTCATCTATCTTTGAGTATTTAAATCTCTGAAATTTATAACAGTGTTTAGCTTATTGAAAATTCTCACAGACAGCACAAATCAGAACTTTTCTTTATTACAAATTTTCAATTTGAATCTTTGAAATGTTCTTAAATTTCTTAAAATCCCCAAACTGTTATTAGAGTACTGTTAACAAATATTGTGTTTATTTGTTGAGCCAGAAAAATAAATTGATTCTTTGGATAATTAATAGCTTGGCGTAGATGTTATAATTTGCTCCCATTGAGAAAAGTACAATAGCTAAACTGTTACAATTTCCGCTATGCCTTTCAATCAATGCTTATTGTTCGCTGAAGTCCCGATGAGACATAATGTGGATTTCCAATGCAAATAGTGTAGAATTAGATCAGCCCGCTCATAGATCCACACTATTTGTCAGTCATTTTAAAAAGTTAGCAGTTAATTGATTCTAACCAGCTGATTGTTCAAAAAGCTCTAGGGGAAATGGACATTTTCTTTTTTCGACAGAGAAATGATTAATGCCCATTATAAATTGAAAAATTTATAGCTGAAAGTTGTAAATTGTATTCAATAAAATATTAAATAAAGTTACTGCACAGGTCACTGACCTTTTCTGGCTTAAGCTTCCTGACCGGCTGTTGTGAAAAAAGGGTAGTAACTCTTGAATGACATGGGTCTTTCAAACAAATGTCAAGCAAAAATAATTGAGCCAGTGCATGAGATTTCCAACAATGTGGTATGTGCTACCAGTGAAGCCTCAGATCAGCCTGTGCATACGTGCAGTCTGATCAGAGCCTTTTCTAATCACTAGAGTATTCTATGATTGCTAAGCTACTGACTGAACACCATTTGGAGTTTCTAAGCTCGTCTGAGTCTACACTTGTCAAAATGCCACATTGTTGGAAATCACATGTCACGACAGCCGTGACCACAGAAATTATTTCATGACAATCTCCACGAAAGTATGGGACAGGGCCGGTCAAACTCGCGACCCCTGGATCTGCAGTCGGACTCGCTACCTACCAACTGTGCTACGGGACCCGGTGTGGAATGGACATACTAGCTGGCTTCTACACTCTTTTCTACTCTGCTTGTTAATTCATCCTACATATATAACTGGAATCCTGTAAGTTGATTTAAGGTCACTGCCCACACCTGGGCGATTTTTTTTCCAAAAAATAGATTTTTTTCATTTTTTGATATTCTGTAGTACATCATATTATAAGCAAAATAACGCAAAATAAAGAAAATTAACTGTCCAGTTCAAAAGTTACAGCTCTTCATTATATGGCCTATGTTGGCTTTTTTACGCAGCTTTTTGGAAACTCATTAAGACAAGTAAAATATTCTGTAACTCAATTTTATATTTGAAAATCGTTATTTCAAACAAGCATGCGAAGCCATAAATAATTAAGAACTTTTTCTCAAACCATTCTTTTGCAGCTATACAAGTATTTTTCTTCATATCACGCTTTCAAACCAACGTTCACCGATATTTATGCCTTCATTTTCGCCAATTACTGACTGATAATTCAATATTTAAACATACTTTAAAAAAATAAACTTTTCTATTTTTTTTTTAGGAAGTGATCATTATATAAGATGCGTTATGACAAAATTTTAAAAAAATTCACCGTCTAATTAGTGAGATATTACCAAATAATTATCCCTACCCCCTAAACTAAAAATTAATGAACTTAGCAGGCTTTTCTTGTTTCTAAGCATGTTAAAACCTTACGAACCAAACACTGTTGATTAAAATACCTCACTGTGAACATCCAAATGAAACTATATGTACTCCAAATACTCGGAACATTTATATGCATATTTGTGAAGACTTTTCAATACGAAAAACGATACCAAAATACCCCACCCACGGTAAAAAGAAACTTATCCGCATTTTGTCTGAACACCTAGTCGATATATTTTGACCAAATTTGCATAGATACACCATTAGGATAGAGATGTAATGTTTTGGGGACATTTACCGTTTTTCAAGGTCACGGGGTAACTCTGCATGTCAAATTTAGGTGAAAATGTGCTGTTTAAATATGCATCGCTTTAATTGATCGATGCATATACTTCATGTACTCATCCAAGAATTTGAATGTTTTTAAATCTTTGCTGCGGCCTCGGGCGCCAAATTACTAATGCCCGATCGCGAAGTAAGGCCAGACCTTAACACTTGACCAGAGGAGGTTTATTTCTATTGGATCTTTATATCCCTTGACCGACATCTTTCGGTTGAAAATGTCAAATGTAGAGTAACCTTGGAGATTAGCAAAAATTTAAGCGTAAATTGTAAATATTTTATTGCTCATTATTTTTATATTTGCTTTGGGTGCTCAAAAGAACCGTCTCACTGAGTACCTATAACTTACCTATGATTTGGTTGGACCCGCATTTAAATGAAAAAGGTTCTTTTTATGCCCACACCCTTCCCGCTACTGAAGGGGGTATTCAGTGGCGCGGAGGGGGAGGGGGTACTATTTTTGGTACGGATCCCGTCGGCATTGGTCATGGGCGGAATTGGCCACCAGTAGTCTAAAGGGGCTAGACATTTTCTATGCGCATATCACATGAACCAGGCTTGAATATTGGGTCCGCATTTACATGAATATAAATGAGCATCCATGCGACAAAACCTGTCTTCAGGGTTTCCGATAAGATCATACCAAAACCAGCCTTCTCAGCCACTGAGACTAGATAGAAAAGTGAAATCTCGCTTGGAGCAAGTTTAGATACGATACTATTCAATTTGTGAATAGCAAAGGCGCTGATCAGACTGCGTGGATGCGCAAGCTGGTCTGCGCCTTTGTTGTTTGCAGACCCCGATGGCAGAATTCCTCGCGTACCTTTAATAATTTAGAGTAGGCCTACTATAATTTAGAATCACGACTATACATGGGTCAACCTTAGCCCAAAATAGCCTTGTAGCTAAATATTGGAACAAATTTGACATAAGGCAAATTGTTTAGGAAGCAAACTAAAGCGAGGGACCCTCAATGTCAACGTCAAGTTCAATAATTGTTGTTTACGCATAATGACGTCATAAGAGCAAGTGACGTCATTCGCGCACGTCAGGTTCAAAGTAGACGCTAGAGAACATGACAAGATAGTCTGTCTTGGTGAAATTTTAATACAGGTAAAATAAAACCAGAAAATCATAAATAGATCTATTATCTATATATACAAGTAGTTATATAGGATTGTTGATGTGGACTGTCAAAAAAAACGCGAACAGTCGACTGACATTTCCCGGATAAAATGCGTGTTCCATTACACTGACTGACATTTTTCTTCTCACAGAGCTGAGCGTCCATCGTTTAGTATCCGTAAAGAATGCCAACTTTTGTTGTTCATTATACTTAAAATTTTGTTTGCATTTTTAATGTTATATCAATCACTTTCAGATTACCAACGTGCAGTGTAACGGGCATTACTGTCGGTAGAAAACATATCATAGTTGCGTAAAATCACACTTTGTCATAATCGAACGCTGCCAAGTATTACCTCCCTTGATGATTTAGAGTTACGGTTATTGCTATGGGTAGTGACCGTAATAAGAATTGGGGAAGAGTGTTGTACATTTACAACTATCAGGCCTCCAGATAAGTGTGCGAAAATTATTTTTCTTATTTCTGAACCAAAACATATGTTGTGGGTACTCAAAAGAACCGTCTCGATGAGACGGTTCTTTTGAGCACCAAAAACATATGTTTGACCTGATGGATAAGAAAATAATCGCAATTTTACACAAATTATTTTTTGCTTAACTGGCCATATGACTAAGTTACTTATATACACTGATATCATTTCAGGAGGACTTCTTGGCCACAGATGATCTCTTTGTGGAATACTTCAATGTCTTCCTGGCGCTCCCTGTAAGTATGTTCATTTAAGAAATGAATTCAATTTTTGGAATGTTCATGGAATCAAAGCAAATTTTTTATATTTACATTTTATTATAAATATCTAAAATATGAAAATTATTTTCAATTTAAGAATTAAAATAGTTTTGTATTTAAAATATAATCATTTTAATGGCTTTGTCGGAGTGTAAAACGGAAAAGCCGAACAGTGGAACAGCCAGCTTGAACACGGACAGCCAATGGAGCAAACAAGAGGCTTGTTTTGCATGTGCGACTCAGGTGTGGCTCGCTGTCAATCACACCTGGCGAATGAGTTTGATGTTCGAAGCATCTCACCCAGAAAAAATGGTATTGCTAAGTTTATTTGGCATACAACTATAATACAAGGTCTTATAAATTTATCCACCAAATGTGATAAAAATATCTGCTGCGTTTACATACGGTAGGTTTTGATAATACATGGTAGTGATAATCTTTAAATGAACAAAAAAAGAAATATTATGTCCTGAAAATGTCTTCTGTTTTTTACTTCAGCTGCAATCAGATTTAAGCACTTCAGGCCCAGAGGTCAAAAACTTTTTTATGCTCAACTCAACTGAGCACGAAATTTCAACTGCTAATAAACACTAAAATACCAACAAATAAAGAAGTTTCTTGCTTTAAGTCTCTTAGATGTTGTATTTATCATGCTTATAAATGTTAAAATGCCAACAATTGTTGGCATTTTAACATTTATGAGCAGGATAAATTTTGTACTCAGCTGAGTTGAGTATGAAAAAAATTTTATAACCTCGGGGCCTGGCTACTTTTGATCATGGAAGAAAACACTATGAACTCGATTGTGCTTGATCTATATCGAAAATGTTTGACACTCCAATGCTTACAGAAAAACAGAATAATTCCTGAAATAATTGTTCAAAGCATTAATTTTGTTTATCATATGGCGTTGCATCTGGGAGTGAAATAACACCATGCAATAAAATCGATAAACCACTAGTGGTTTACAGATTTTCGGGAAAAGTTATGACGTCCATAACAACTTTGCCTACATAATGACATTTAATTTTAACATTTTTTATGCAGAATTGAGATTTCAAATTAATCTTAATGTCATCATGGTCATACGGTAAATAGAATCCAACATGCATTGAAGTTATAAAACTCGTTGCGAAAAAGAGATAAAATGCTCAGCAAGCCTCGCATTTTACCTCTTTTCCCCAACTTGTTTGATAAATTCAAAAAAAAAATGAGCACTCACGTAAGATCCTCTATAAAAAAACAAAACAGCTGATGACAAAAAGCATGCAAAATTACCCAAAGTGCCAAGAGATGAGAAAATTAGATTTTGCAATATGTTTGCCTTTCTCATGAACTTTCATGGAATTAGGAAAATTGTTGAATTAAGGAACAAAGTGTATTTGATAACACTTGAGCTCTCTGGACAAATATAGTTTGCTGGTTCCTGCAGAAAATTAACTTTTTGCGTGCATGAATTTTTTTCATCTGATGCTGTTGTTTTTATCTCACATGTGAGTCTTTGTCCGTCCGTTGGGAGTCTGTCGTGCGTCCTTAAACTTTTTCTTGAAACGACATCTCCTCCTGAACCACCGGTCCAAATTTTATATAAATGCACATGAATGTTTCCCATGGTGCCTTGTTTCAAAATTGCATAAATGGTTCCGCTCCACCAAACAGGAGGGCCGCCAGAGCTCCAGATAAGAAATCTTTTAAACGTTACCTCCTCCTGAACCACTGGCCCAAATTCAAAATAATTTCACAAATTTGTTCCTCATAATACCCTCTACCAAATTGCACAAATGCTTACGCTCCACTGAACAAAAGGGCCGCCAGATTTCCGGATAAGAAGTACCTTTAAATGGCATCTCCTCCTGCACCAGTGGCCCTTTCCTCATGATGCCTTCTAACAAAATTGCACAAATGGTTCCAGTCCTCTGAACAAAGGGGCCTCCAGAACTCTAAATAAGAAATACCTTTAAATGGCATCTCCTTCTTAACCACTGGTCCAAATTCAAAATGATTTGTTTGTTTGATTTGATTCTTTATGTCCCATCAACAATCTTTCAGTTAAACAGGGACAGGTCTTCGTGGGTTGAACCAGTACTATGCTAGGATAAATGTGTCTTGCTCAAGGACCACAACGCAGTGACTCCGGTGAGGTCAAAATGATTTCACAGAATTGTTCCTCATGATGCACTCTACCAAAATTATACAAACAGTTCCACTCCATTGAACAAAGAGACTGCCAGAGCTCTAGATAAGAAATGTCTTTAAACTACATCTCCTTAAACACTGGTCCAAATAAAAAGTAATTTAACAGAATTGTTCCTCATGATGCAATCACCAAAATTTCAAAAATGGTTCCACTCCACTGATAAACGGGGCTGCCAGAGCTTTAGATGAGAAATACATTTAAACGATATCTACTACTGAATCACTCAGTTCAATATAAAAAATAATTTAGGAGTCTTGTGAGGGAGACAAATCTTGCAAATGTGGCTGTCTTGTTTTTCCCTTGATTCTGGGAAGATTGATTTTACCATACAGATAGCTACAATAAAGATTGGATTGTCCATTTTATGCTTTAAGGGGTCACAGGTAGACTTTCCTAATGAATGTGTTCTTCAATCTCTGAATATTGCATTTTATCATAGCAAACAGTGCAGACCCTGATGAAATGCAGCAAACTACCAAACTACCCTTTCAGGGGTTTCCAGTATACAAAGGGTTTATTCCCCATTATCAGATGAGTTCAATCAAGTACAGTAAAAACTCTTTATAATGTCACTCTATATAACAGAATATTCACAGCCGACATTAATTTGCAGGGAACAGTTCTGTTTCCATTAAAATTATTCCCTCTTTATAACAGAATATTCACTTAACGACACCGACAGTAAGTTCTGGGAACAGATATACATTTTCTATTGAAAATAAATTCATTATAACAGACTTTTTAACTTTTGTCGATCAGGACAAGGTCTTCTGCATGAACAGGTTTCTGTCACATTTGATATGAGGGAAGCATTGTGCATGTTGATGCAATATGAAATTGAATTGATGTATACATTTGGAATAATAGCATTTAAATTCATTTGCATACTATTTGCTTTCACCAAATGATTATGCTGTGGAAACCTGGTACTGGTCGGCATTTCTTTATAAAAGCAAATTCACTTTAACATCAAAGATAGCTTGGAACAAACATGGTCATTGTAATGAGGGTTGACTGTAATACCCCTGGGGCCGAAAATCTTCTTGTCTGAAACAGCTAGGCCTAGAGCCTTGATATTATGTTTGTAGCATCATCTTGTAAACCTCTACCAAGTTTGTTCAAATTATGCCTTTGGGGGCCAAAAATGGCCCCGCTGCGTATTTCACATGTTTTATTTAATGAGGTTCTACATCCTGATAAATTTGTCAACATAACCCATGTTAACTCTTAATAAAACTGCTGATCTATCAAAATTCAGAGCTGGACTTTGAGAGGAGCTATGCTTTCCTATACCTTTATAAACAGCAATTCTCAGATGAGCGACCCATGGCCCAAGGGCCCTCTTGTTCAAAATTTATCATTTCCAAAAATTCTTTTAGGAATACTATCAGAGTGTTGAGCAGTGTGGATCCAGATCAGGCCTACCATTTTGTCAGGCCTGGCCTGGGTCCAAACTGTTTGCTGGGGTTAGGGGGAGTTGGAGATCGGCAAGAGACACAAGGAGACAAAGAGTTAAAATCACCAATCCTTACTTAGACTGAAGCGAGAACCAATTAAATTAGATATTTGAGAGGAATGGTAAATGAAGTCATAGCAATATCAATATATAGAGGATCTTACATGAGTGCTCATGTTTTATAAATTTATTAAACCAGTTGAGGAAAAGGATAAAATGCGAGGCTTGCCGAGCATTTTATCGCTTTTTCGCAACAAGTTTAATAAATTCAATAATACAGGAGAACGAATGTTAGATTCTATTTATCACATGACATCAACATTGCTTAAAAATCGCAGTTTTGGTGTGAAAACGTCAAGATTTTGCCTTCTTTTTCCCAACGTTATAATGGATGTCATTATGTTACGTTACCAAATCTGTAAACAGTACTGGTTTATCAATTTTATTGCATGGCATTATATCACTCTCAGATGCGACATTATGTGATGAAAATTATAAAAAAAACAATCTTATCTAGAAAAGCATGTGCAAACGAAATAGTCCCAGATCAGACTGCAGTCTGATCAGAGACAATTCATTTGCTTTCATGAGGGTGTCAATGGGGTTTACTGATAAGCAAATTATGCCCTAAATTATAATGATTAGCAAATTTTGACCCTAAAATTTAACGGCTAGGGAATTTTTAGAGTTAATTTACCGAATAGCGGAATGAAAGTTGCTAGTGATTAGCGAATGCCGACCTGAAAATGTAATGATTAGCAATTTTTGGGCGAAAAAATTACCAAATAGCGAAATGGGGCATTATATTGGTTAGCGAATTGGATGGGAAAAAAACTATTCCACCTGGTAAATGCTTCTAGACAGGTTTAAATATTTACTGATTACTGATTTTTGGGGCTTATTTTACCAATTACTGATTTTTGGACCTAAATTTTACTGATTACTGATTTTTGGGCCAAAATTTAACTGAATAGTGATTTTTGGGCTTAGATTTTACTGGTTAGTGATTTATGGGCCTTAATTTTTACAGATAAGCGATATTTTGGCCCAAATTTACTAAATAGAGATTTCAGAGGTACCCTCCTTCATAAGGAAATTATTTGCTGATAACCAGGATGGATTCATCCAGAAACTAAACTAGAAGAATCTATTTTTGAAATTTGGCACTTGAAAAGTTAAGAGACTATTGCTCCCTTTATATTTTTCAAGTCAAGTGGTTCGTTGTTCAATGTAAATATATTGAAGAGTTTGGCAAACACACTGTTAGTGTTTCATACATCTCTAACTCAACCGTCAACTTTTGTCGTCTCCTTATGAAGATTTTTACAGCTTCCTTGTTGAGTCTCTCTGCCCCACCTGTCTGTGCAAAATGAAAATTTTTTACCCTTAGCCTGTCAGTCATGATCTACTTTTGTCAGCTGCTCTTCCTGTACGTCTGCTTTGCTGCATTTCATCAGGGTCTGCATTGTTTGCTTTGATAAATGCAATATTCAGAGACTGAAGTACACATTTATTAGGAAAGTCTACCTGTGACCCCTTAAAGCATAAAATGGACAATCCAGTCTTTATTGTAGCTATCAATCTTCCCAGAATCAAGGGTAAAAACAAGACAGCCACATTTGCAAGATTAGTCTCTCTTAAAAGATTCCTAAATTGGACTCATCAATACTGTTTCAGTAGAAGATATTGTTTAAAGACATTTCTCACATAGAGCTTAGTGGTTCAGTAGTAGATTTTGTTTATATTGCAAACAATATGGACCCAGATCAGACTGCTCCTTTGGAGCAGTCTGATCAGGGTTCATATTGTTTACTTTCATAAAAAGTCTAGGGTGCACAGTGGCTCAGTGGTAGGGTGCTAGACTCGAGACCAAGGGGCTGTGGGGTATGAACCTCAGCGGCGTCATTGTGTTGTGTCCTTGAGCAAGACACATTTATCCTTGATTAGTACTGGTTCAACACAGGAAGACCCATCCTGACATAACTGAAAAATTGTTTACTGGGACATAACGAATCAAATCATACAAACAATTAAAAAATCTAGTCTGAAGTACACTTGAATAAATGCAGCAGACATACAAAGCAGACAACATTTTCAGGACAAAAAAATAGTGACGGATAAAGGTTAACATCTAGTGTGAGCTGGCTCCGAGGTTATAAATCTTTTTTCATGCTCAACTCAACTGAGCACAAAGTTTATCCTGCTCATAAATGTTAAAATGCCAACAATTGTTGCCATTTTAACATTTATTAGCATGATAAATACAACATCAGAGAGACTTAACTTCACTACAGCTGGTGACTGGGACTGTGTGGCGGCGGTAGAATATCTCCCTGCCCTTCACTATAGTGTAGATTTTATTTTCTTGTCGTTTCATTGTGGAACTTTGAAACTATTAGAGGATCACTGATTAGGCCTAAATGGCCAAAAACTTCTAGTCTGGCCCAAAAAATATGCACACTCTAGTTTCAGTTCTTTGGTGCATTCTTTGCTTCTAAAGGATAAACTTTTAAGAACATATTAAAGCAAGAAACTTCTTCATTTGTCGGTATTTTAGTATTTTATGAGCAGTAGAAATTTTGTGCTCAGTTGAGTTGAGCATGAAAAAAGTTTTATAGATTCATATCTAGTGTGAAGTGGTTCAAACATTCACCCAAAAGTATTTTGTTTATATAGATCTACGCTCAGACATACAATAGATCATCCAAACTCTTTTCTTTCAAATTGGATGGAAAATTCCATCAGTGAAACCTAAAAACTTACAAGATGAGCATAGACCTGCTTGAGATCAATAAATATTTCATAAAATGACATTTCGAGATTTATAAGTATGCTCTATCTATGTAAACAAGATTTATTATGGTTTTGTTTGATAATTATGAATTTCATTACAGCAGTTTCGCATTAACTATTTCCTTGCTAGCCGCGACTTTTGTCGTCTGCTGATAACCTTTGCAAACAGTTTGGACCCAGATCAGGAACGACAGAATGTCATTCCTGACCTGAATCCAAACCGTTTGACACTCTAATAGTGTTCTTGGAAGAATTTTTTGAATAAAGTTAATTTTGAAAAAAGTCAGCAGATGACAACAAAAGCATGAAAAATTACCCAGCATGCAAAGAGTTAACAGGTCGTAAATAGTAATGTATTGAGTCTTCAAAGTTTGGTATTCAATCATTTTACTCCAATTTTTGTTTGTTTTGATGTTCAAATTCCTAGTTATCAGCAACAATCAGGTTAAGACTGTCAGTTAACTTTACTCTTTAACGTAAGCGATAAAATACTTGGCGAATCTCGCGTATTATCGCATTTTCCCCCAACTCATTTGATCCTGTATAAAAGCATTAAAATGCTTGACAAGCCATGCATTCTATCCCTTTTCTCCCAAATTCAATAATGCATGAGCACTCATATAATATCCTCTGTTTCTTGCACATCGGATAAGGATATCTGATATTTTATCCTGGGATAGAAAATCTTATCTTTCCCATGCTATCTTATCCAGGCTGTCACGTTATATATTGGTTGTATTGGATCTCGCACGAGGTAGTCGTCAAGTGACGTCAATGCTTTTTCAAAGTGACGTCATCATGTAACTTGCATTGGGTAGCTCCCATTACGCAGTATATGCACGTGCGTAATAAAAGTAGTAACACTCAAGGGAGCTTACCTAATGTGGTAGAAGTGATTTTCCAAACCTTAAGGAACTGCTCTGAAATGAAAGAATTCGCTCCCTCGTGGAGCAAATTCTTTCCTTTAAAAGAAGTTCCCATTTGGAAAAGGGACTATTTGTAGAGAATCATTGCTTGATACAGTAGTCTCTCTTTGATGCGTGTATTTTTTCAGCGTTCTGGCTACGCCATTGACAGTGCATCCCAGCGTTATCCGAAAATTATTTTGAAATTTAAAAAATGTGGTATTCAACTGTGAGCAAGAAAAAGAATGCAATATTCATGTGAGGATGAGATAGAAAAATCCTTCCCTCGTGATCACCATTTGTCATCACTCTGCAAGCCTTGTGATGCCAAACAGTGATCCTCCGGATGGATTTTTCAATCCCACCCCCACACTAATGACAGATACTTATGATATTGTGAACAAATCATTATAAGAGCACTTTCTTTGAGGTTTCTTTTATCATTTATTATCATATGAAGTCGCCTCTGGGAGTGAAATACCACCATGCATCGATAAACCACTAGTGATTTGATTTTCTGGAAACATTATGAAATGACACTTTTAACGTCACACATATGGCAAAACCCTTACAATATGATTTCAAATAATTTTAATTTCATATGATAAATAAAATCTAACATTCAAACTTGTATTATTGAATTTATTAAACTCATTGGGAAAAAGAGATAAAATGCTCGGCAAGCCTCGCATTTTATCTCTTTTCCCCAACTCGTTTAATAAATTCAATAAAACATGATCACTCGTGTAAGATCCTCTATATATTACAGACATTCCCTGTGCCACTATGTTTCAACAAGGATACTGGTGGGTTCGAGGTGGTCAGCAATGCAAAGAAGGACCTTGCTCAGCAGATCAAGACCGCCATGAGGTCCCAGAAGAGAACTCCCCGGATCTACAAGGTCGCAAAGAAGCACAGCTTTATCGATATTCCTCTCTTTCCAATAGAAATTCCGACGGATACTGACAACGTCGAAATCAACACTAGCTTTACAGTAACAGTAAGTTTGAAAACTGGCAACTTAACATTTTTCTTGCTAGTAGCAATTTTTGTTGTCTAATGAAAACATTAGCAAACAAATGTCGGTCCTGATCTGGATCCAAACTGTTTGACATTCTGATAGTGTTCTTGAACTAATTTTTTGAAAAAAGTTAATTTTGAAAAAAGTCAAAAAGTCGACAAAGGACAAGAAAAGCATAAAAATTACCCAAATTACAAAAATGGACTATTTCAGATGATGAATCCTAGTTAACCCATACACAGCCAGTCATGAGTATTGTCCTTTGCTTCTCTGGTTTGCTTATATTCTTAAGTTGCTTGTATTGCAAACAATATGGATCCAGATCAGACTTGTGAGCAGATTGATCAGGGTTCATATTGTTTGCTTCCATGAACAAATCTAGTCTGAAGTGCACTTGAATATATGCAGCGGGGGTAAAACGTCGACAACATTTTCAGAACAAAAAATAGTGGTGTAATAATGGTTTACAATAAATGAATGAGCAAGCACGAAATTTGCTACTTATCACATCAAGGAGTTGCAAGGGCTCAGACTAGGTTGCTCATCCCCACAGTCTCACCAGAGTTCGCTGCTAGCATGCACAAAGTATGGAGTTAGATAAAGTCTGATCCAAAAATATATCTTGGCAGTGTTATACAATGCTTGTGTGCATTTGCCAGCCTTCCATGCTTTGAAAGCTTGGCTGTGATGGCATCATCTACTTCCTTATTCCACCACCAAGTTTCACGCCGCAAGAAAAAGAATCCAATATTCGTGTGAGGATGGGATAGAAAAATCCTTTCGCAAGGATGGGATAAAAAAATCACGTCGCAAGAAAAAGAATCCATTATTTTATCACAAGCAGTGAATTCAATGCATATCAAATGTGAGTAAAATTGGTATTTTTCTACAGTGAAAAAATATCGTATTTTTTCACTAGTGACTGATACGATTTATATTTTCACTGTAGAATAGAATAGAACTGTAGCAAAACAAGGCTTTCTTGGCAATTTTGTGACTGTGATTTTTTAACATAAGGTTTTAAGTGAAGTATAGTTGTCAAAAATCACGCTACGCATGTTGTGACGTCAACATCAAACATAATGACGTCACTGTTTGACCTGGCGTAGCGCCAGTTTGCATGTGACGCCTACCCTAAGGCACACTTAATAGACTTTCTTTAAATGCTGATTTCTTGCGTTTCATTAGTTAAAATATGATTCTAAGCCATTTTCTAGGTGCAAACTATGTTTACACCCAATGATATACCCAATAAACACACTGCAAAAGTCAAATCGAACGAGAAACGCCCAAGTAAAAAGTAAGGTTGTGATTTCTGTATTTCCGTTGAGTATAAAATAAAGAGAAAATTTACTTTTTTTCGGCAAATACCAAATAGATTTCATCTCGTGTGGTGAAAATATCAGCATTTTCACTCGTGCTACGCACTCGTGAAAAATACTGATTTTTTTCACCGCACTCGATGAAATATATTTGGTATTCACCTCAAAAAAGTAAATATCCTCTATATATTTGTGTGAGGATGGGATAGAAAAATCCTTCCCTTGTGATCACCGTTTGTCATCACTCGGCAAGCCTCATGATGCCAAACGGTAATCCTTGGGACGGATTTTTCGATCCCACCCTCACACGCATGATAGATATCACAAACTTTTGTCATCTGCTTCATGAATAGTCAAGCATTATTTTCCCCCAAATCAAGAAATATATCAAAAAGTTTTGTCACCTGCTTCATGAAATGTCAAGCTTTATTTTCCAGAAAATCAAGAAATATCACAAACTTTTGTCGTCTGCTTCATGAAATGTCAAGCTATATTTTCTCAGAAAATCAAGAAATATATCACAAACTTTGCCATCTGCTTCATGAAATGTCAAGCATTATTTTCCCACAAAATCAAGACATATATCACAAACTTTGTCATCTGCTCCATGAAATGTCAAGCATTATTTTCCCACAAAATCAAGAAATATATCACAAACTTTGTCATCTGCTCCATGAAATGTCAAGCTTTATTTTTCACCCAAATCAAGAAATATCACAGAATTTGTCATCTGCTTCATGAAATGTCAAGCATTATTTTCCCTGAAAATCAAGAAATATATCACAAACTTTGTCATCTGCTTCATGAAATGTCAAGCTATATTTTCTCAGAAAATCAAGAAATATATCACAGAATTTGTCATCTGCGTCATGAAATGTCAAGCTTTATTTTCCCCAAAATCAAGAAATATATCACAGAATTTGCCATCTGCTTCATGAAATGGCAAGCTTTATTTTTCACCCAAATCAAGAAATATATCACAAACTTTGTCATCTGCTTCATGAAATGTCAAGCATTATTTTCCCACAAATCAAGACATATATCACAAACTTTGTCATCTGCTACATGAAATGTCAAGCATTAAAAATGTAAGTTCCCAAGAAAATCAAGAAATAATGTCACAAACTATGTCATCTGCTACATGAAATGTCAAGCATTATCTTCCCCCCAATCAAGAAATATATCACAAACTTTTGTCATCTGCTTCATGAAATGTCAAGCATTATTTTCCCACCTAAGATCAAGAAATATGTTATAAAATTAATCCCTTACTGCATAAAATGCAAAGCATTATATTCCTTGAAAATCATGAAAAATATCACAAAATGTTGTCTGCTGCATCAAATGACAAATGTAATTTCCCAAGAAAATCAAGAAATAATGTCACAAACTTTGTCATCTGCTACATGAAATGTCAAGCATAATTTCATCCAAAAATCAAGAAATATATAAGATGGGCTATGACATGAGATTTCCAACAATGTGGTATGTGCGACAAGCGAAGGCTCAGACCAGCCTGCGCATATGCGCAGTCTGATCAGAGCCTTTGCTTGTCTCTTGAATATTCTATGAGTGTTAAGCTACTGACTGAACATCATTTGGAGTTTCTAAGCGTAAAAGGAGGCAACATAGGCTCGTTGGAGTCTACACTTGTTGACATGCCACTTTGTTTGAAATCTCATGCCATGGCTCAAATTTGTATCCTGATGCATGAAATGTCAAGCATAATTGTCTCTGAAAATCAAGAAATATATTCACAGTAAAGTCATCTGCAGTCATGAGAACACTATTATTTTATTTTCAGACCCTGAATAAAGAGCAAGGTATCCACTGGATCAAAGCTGAGAGACTGCCCACCTTCCTGGACAGTGATCTATATCTAGAGTACAGGATATCCAAGTTATTGTCTCAAGCAAAAATAACTGGAGAGCATGGAGAATATGTGCTTATGAAGATAGACTTCAAACCAAAGAAGAAAAAGGTATGTTTACAACAAAGGAGGAAAGTTTATTCCAGTAGTTCAGGTCACTGTTGGCCAAGCATGCACAAGCATGCACAAAAAAGGTAAAACTCCTTAAAAAACTTTCTCCAGAATCACATGGCCCGCAATCTTTAAACACAGTTAAGTAAATGTCCCAGTCCCAAATTTGTCAAGAAAGCCTTGTTTTGCTACAGTGAAATCATATAAATTGTATCACTCACTAGTGGATTGATACAATATCATTTCACAGGGAGCACAGTGGCTCAGTGGAAGAGTGCTTCACTCGAGACATAGAGGCTGCAGGTCAGAGCCTCACCGACGTCACTGCGTTGTGTCCTTGTGCAAGACACATTAATCCTAGCTTAGTACTGGCTCAACCCAGGAAGACCTGTCCCTACATGACCGAAAGATTGTTGATGGGACGTAAAGAATCAAATCAAATCAAACAAAACATTATTATTTCACTGTACAGAAAATATCAATTTTACGCACATTTGATATGCATTGAATTCACTGCTTATGATCAAATAAATGGCTCCATTGAAGATGGGGTGTGTTATGGCAGATCATTCTCATGTTGATAATCTACACATAATAATCTTTACATCTAGTTTTCAGTTGTATTAAATCTCTAAAACTGAGTCAGAAATAGTCATGACTCTTTGAGTCAGTGGTAAGAGCATTGGACTTTGATTTGGGTTCGATTCCCAGCCAGGGTGCGGGAACGTTTCAGTTAAGCTTTATACTTGTTTCTGCTTTCATGGTAAAGACCATGCAAGTTTGTTCAAATGATGAAATATTAAGCTTTGCTCAGCTTCTTAACCCATTTATGCCAAATGTATTTTCCCATCCTTGTCAATTGGACAAGTCCATTTCCAATTTAGGGTTGTTGGGTGGTATTTTTATTTTTATTCAAATTTTAAAAGAAACATCTGTAAGTAAACAGTGGAGAACCTGGTCAGACCCCGCGTTTTGCAGTGTCTGATCTGGTTTTGCACTGTTTGCCGATGTTCCACAAAAAGTATGCTAGTCTTACATGGGTTAAAGAAGCAATCAATTTTGAAACTGTTGTCTGCTGCAAATTTAAGTTGGAGCTTTAAGAATTAAAATATTAATCTTGAATATTTTTGTTTCATTTTTGTTTCCTTTCTTTTAGGTTAAAAAGAAAGAAGCAGAAGAAGAAGTGAAGGTTGATCCCAAAAAATTGCTAATGAAAAACTTGTATGTATGTATGGGTAATGCTGGCACAACAGATACAGATGCTTGGTACTCTACCGCTAAAATTGCTCAGGAGACGGAGAGCACCTACTCAGCCCTCTCTCGACCACAGAGTGAGACAGTTCACAGCAAGACTGGCAGCCGACCCATCAGTGCTCGTCCAGCAAGTGCCTACACCGATCCGTATCATCGATCTGATAGTGGAATGGGGTCATCCTTGAAGAGTTCAGCTCGAGGAAATTCGTGCGGCAGTTTGTCACAATCAAAGTATTCTGCCCAAGAAAATGAAGACGAAATATTGGGAAGCAAATTATTTTCCTCCGACGGAAGACCAGGATCTCACAAAATAGCAGACTCCGCATGCTTAATTAATAAAGAACATTCAAATCGCTCAAGACCATTCAGTGCCACAGTTTATTCAACTCCGAAAGTGGTTAATTTTGAAAATGATCCTGACGGTGATACAATAGTTGAGAATGATGATGAGAGAGATTCCGGGAAAGGGGACGAAGGAGATGAACATGAAGTTAGGTTTAATTTAGACGACAGTTTAGGTTATCCTGATACCTACAATAAAGAACTGGTGTTCAGGAATGTTGATGATGTAGGAGCTCTCATTGTAGGAATTGTGTTGAAAACAGCTATGTCAAAATTGACAGGTAAATCTTTCTCCGAAATCGAGGAAATTGATGAAATCCAGAAAATGTTTCCCGATGAAAGCTTTGCAGAGCTTACTATAGAGTCTCTTGATAAGATATGTTTTAAAGTGGATGCAGAAAAAGTGAGCAATGAGACGGATGAAAAGGTTGAAATGGTAGGGGAGAGAATGAAGAAGACCCTTGAAGAAGAAAGTGATGTGGATTCTCTACTTGACAGTGAGGATGATTTTGAAGAATCAGATACTTTCTTTAGAAAGCACAAGTTTAAGATGTATGATCTGAGAAACAGAAAGGGAATTGAGCAGTTTAAGAGGTTTCTGAAGGGAACACAAGGGGAAAAGAACTGGAACTTGTGGATTGATATTGACCGAATGAATCTGATGACAAATGAAGAGGAAATACAACTGTAAGTACTTCTACTTCCAATAGATAACTTTCATAGCAAACTTTTTGATTTTAAAATTGTAAATGGATGTTTACATTCACACATTAATTTTATGCATATATTTGTGAGCAATTGTAAAGGCTGATGCAATTACACTGATATTTATTACGGTTTTAAATCTGACAATTTGAAATGGAGATCTAGTTCTTTTAGACCGAATCTAGTTTCCCCAATTTTAATGGCTCAGCTGATATTTTCCCAAATTCAACAGGCCCCCGGCCCCTACTTCAGAAAGATAAGAAAATCCCTGTGAAATGATCAGTAATGTTAAGTTTGAAATATTGATAACATTTGTATATATCTGTCCAGGTCTTATCTGGTTTTATCCATTTTGCAACTTCTCTAGGATGTCTTAGTTGATCTGAAGGATGGAAATTGTATAGATCTTTAACAATACAACTCAAAGCTAAGGGTACAACGAAAGCATAAAAAATTATGCGCATCAAGAGGAGACAGCTAAAATAAGTGGGGGGAAATCTCTTTGATAGCAACTTTTCCTCAAAATGGGTTCTACCCTAAAAGCAAGTCTTTGCTCCTACAGGACTCCCTTATGGAATGGGTTCTACTCTTATAAAATGGGTTCTACTCTTAAAGGAAAGACTTTGCTCCTAGAGAAGCCTCTTATGTAATGGGTTCTTATGAAATGGGTTATACTCTTAAAGGAAAGACTTTGCTTCTAGAGGAGCCTCTTATGTAATGGGTTCTTATGGAATGGGTTATACTCTTAAAGGAAAGTATTTGCACCTACAGGAACCCCTAATGGAATGGGTTCTACTCTTATAAAATGGGTTCTACTCTTAAAGGAAATACTTTGCTCCTAGAGAAGCCTCTTATGTAATGGGTTCTACTCTTATGAAATGGGTTCTACTCTTAAGTTAGAGGAAAGAATTTGCTTTTACAGGAGCCCCTTATGGAATGGGTTCTACTCTTATGAAATGGGTTCTACGCTTAAGTTAGAGTAAAGAATTTGCTCCTAGAGAAGCCCCTAATGGAATGGGTTCTACTCTTATAAAATGGGTTCTACGCTTAAAAGAAAGTCTTTGCTTCTAGAGGAGCCCCTTATGTAATGGATTCTACTCTAATAGGAAAGCATTTGCTCCTAGAAGGAGCAAATTCTTTTCTTAACCCATAAAGCGCCACCTATAATTTGCAGCAGACGACAATTTTAAATATTGCCGCTTTTTCAAGAATAACAAATAAGGCATGATAATTCATGAGAATCGTCTGCTGGCAGACGATTCTCATGAAATGTCATTCCTTATTTCTTTCAAAAATTAGGGAAGATGTCACAAAATTTGTCGTCTGCTGCAGTCGTGATTGGCGCTTTAAGGGTTAAAGACCAGCCCTCTTATGGTTAGCAAAAGTATAACCTATGATTCTCTGTCTATGCAGGTACTTGAGTGGTTTGCGAGAGAAGTACCATAAACCTGGAGCTGAATTTGAACTAACTACGGAACAGAAGAACCACCTGGGACTGGTAGAGCCATCGTCATGGACACTTGATAAGATGTTTGATATACAGAATGATATAGCAGAACCTCTAGTTCTATACTGGTAATTTAAATACTAATGCACTTGCTTTTGTAATGTGACATCTGACTGGGACGTCTGATTGGATAACGTCAAAAATTTGCAACTATCACAGATATAATATTGGAAATAGTTTGAAGTCATTAATTAGGTCACATTTCGTTGGATGACATACGGCTTTATGCCGCTTCCAGCGCACCAATTTGAGACAAACTGCAGAAGTGCAATAGAATGGGGATAACCATATTCAAAATTTTCATTTGTTGAGGTATAATGTCAGATATATGGTCGGAAATCACGTTTTACAGCTCCACTTGCGTGTCACCATAAAACTGAATTTCAGACTGTATATCCAACGATATACCTCCCTAAATGTAAATTTTGAATACAGTTATCCCCTAGTTGTACAAGGGTTTTATTGTAACAACTATTTGTGCAAGTGTTCTATCTCCTTTTGGCCTTGGTAAGTAAAAGATAAGTCCTGTAAGTTTTTCCATTTTTAATTACTCTTCAATATAAACAACTGATACAATTTTGCTCATTAATAAGGAATTAATTTCACACGGCCATTTTTCTTTTAGAACATTTTAGTAATTGCAAAGGCAGACTTAAAAAGCGGTGATTCTGTTGTTGCTTCATTGTTCATTGTTGCTCCCATTGTTTGTGGGGATTTTGTTTTTGTTCCTTATTTTGTCTTGCAGTATTTAGTGTCATTTCTAGTTTTGCAATCATCTCCCTGGGGAGGAGAGAGCTGGTTGCTTTACTTTAATTGTCTTCTTGATGTCATGTGGTTGTTAGTGTTCATAGACTCTTCCTCACTGTGCCATGGGTTTGTTTGCAGTTTGTGATTGTGGCATTTCCTGGTCATACTCATTTACTTTCTTTAGTCACATTTCAAGCTCAGTTGGTTTCTAATTAATGCCGTAATTACTCTTAACCTTTAAAGCCCCAATCACGACTATAGCAGACGACAAATTTTGCGACATCTTTCCTAATTTTCGAAAAAAATAAGGTATGATATGAAATATCATGCCTTATTTGTTATTTTTGAAAAAGCAGCAAAATTTGAAATTGTTGTCTGCTGCAAATTATAGGTGGCGCTTTATGGGTTAATATTCAGTTACCTTACACATCTGATCATTTATTTAATTTAAAAATTTAAGAAGTCCATTCCACTACCATATAAGGTGTGTAAAGTGCAGAGTTGGCATGGCAAACAGTATCTACCTTGATCAGACTGCTAACTCAACCTGATCTCTGTTGATGCATATCATCGGTCGGGAGTCAAAACCTTGTATCTTTGATTTTCACATTTTTCATGACAGGCAAAAAACTGAATAAATTTTGCTAGGAGTGTCCTATCTTGCTGAAGTCAGACAGGATTATATTTAGTAACATCCAAATTCACTGTTATTGTTTTGAACTTCCAATAAAGATTTCACAGTCATTATGAAGAGGTTCACTTGAGTTACGTCATTTTGAGCATATTTTTTTGAAAAAACATCCAGTTAAGACATTTTGAGCATCTTTTTCATGGCAAAACATCGTATCTCGGGTAAAATGAGCACCAAAATAATGGTATGTTTCATAGATACGATATTTTGAAGCATATTTGATGCTTTTAAAGTGAGTTCTAATTGGTCTAGAGCTACGAGAATTTGACAGAATGTTCCCCATTTGTTTGGTATTCCTGCGTTGACAAAAGGTCGTTTTGGTAAAAATCAGAGTTACGAGGTTTTGTTTCCCGACGGACGATATCTGTTTGAATATTTTGAGAAAGCATCCAGCAAGAACATTTGCATGATTGCATTTATTACATATGAATTTTCATATACATAAACATGTTGTAGTAAAATTAGTGTGGATTCTGATCAGGATCTACTCTATTATCAATTTGTATATATATGCAGGTTCAGTAGAACAATTATAGTTATAACCTTATCCTGCCACTACTTTTTGTCCTGAAAATGTCTTATTTTTGCTGCAAATATTCAAGAGCATTTCAGACTAGATTTTTTCATGGAAGCAAATGCTATTAGCTCTGATCAGACTGCTCCCCTGGGAGCAGACTGATCTGTGTCTATATTGTTTGCAATATAGGCTACCTAAATAACATAAGTAGACGAGAAGAGCAGACGACAAAAATTATTATTTTGTTTTGCAGGGCCCCTAGGTTTTTACTTAAGCAGTTAATGAGACTGCAGCCAGACAGGAACTTACTTTACCAACATCAGAAACTTCTGAAACCTCACAATGGGATTGACCCCAACCCTCCTACTGTCAACCTCTTACCCCTCAGGCCAAAGTCCTGCCATCCAAGACTTAGAAATGGTGCTATAGACCTTACAAAGCCAGAAATTGAGGTAAGTTTGTGTAAGGACCTCTGACGGTGGTAATGGTAATCACAGTGTATGGCTGCCTATGATTTGGATAAAAATTTAAGTCGATCAAATACTTCCATTTTCATATATAAGCTCGCTGTTGGTCTATATTTTATGATTTTGCATTTGATTTCCTATCTCCATGAATGTACAGCTTTCTTTATTTTGGGGCTAAAATGGTCACTTTTTGTAGTATACATATAGGAAATAGAAAAATATTTTTACGTTATAGATTTATAATGATTCTTATGTATCAATCATCTATGAAGATTGAGAAAGAGTTAAATAACTGTAGCTTTAATATTAGGTTTTCGAATATTTTCTGGGATGTAAAGCATCAACAGATGCAAAATTTACCGCTTTATTTCATAGGTTGAGAAAAACAAAAAAATTGAGCATGAAATTACATTAAATTTAGCATGCGTTTTGGTTTCTCATTGAGACGGATCTTTTGAGTACCCACAACATTTGTTTTGGTTGAGAAGTAAGAAAATTATTTTTCTAGGGTCCTGTATTTGTCACATCTGTTATTCTAGATTCAGCCAAGTCCTCAACATCTGTTCACCAAGGAAATGCCAGAGCTGGACACTTCTCCACCAGTTGGTATGAAGCGATCCTATGCCCCACAAAATTGGAAATATTTTCTTATTCATTAATTTTAACATGTAGTTTGGGTTCTCAAAAGAAATGTCTCATTGAGACGGTTCTTTTGAGTACCCACAACATATGTTTGTTTGAGAAATAAGAAAATTATTTTTCTGCATTTGTCACATCTTTTATTCTAGATTCAGCCAAGTCCTCAACATTTGTTCACCGAGGAAATGCCAGAGCTGGACACCTCTCCACCAGTTGGTATGAAGCGATCCTATGCCCCGCCCACCTTGGAGTTTATTGACAGGTGGCAGAAGGAGCAGAGAATACACGCCCCACATATACAGCTGGTGTCTCCGAGATCAGTCATATCACCAAGAGTTACTCATGGAAGAACATCTACTCCAAGAATAAAGAGTGCTCCACCAAGAAGGTATGTACATTTATTATATACCTGCAAAAAATATACACCTAATACAACCCTTTTTCGGACTCAAAAAATACAAATCTTGTATCATGCTACTAATGTGATATTTTTTCCGTATCACCATACTACATATTTTACCCAACTCACAAGCATAAAATCCAGCACCTGATGGCGAACTCTGAATGGGAATCGCAATCTGAGTGCACTAAAATCACAACTCTTTCTAATGTTTCGAGGATAAGCCTTTTTTTATTTTTTTTCCGTAAAAGAAAAGATATTTTACACGATAAATTCATTTTCCTCCTCTACCGTAACATGTTTACACAATGTGACGTCATCAAAAATTTTGCGCTATGTTATTTGCTAAGGCGTTGCAACATCGCGTTACTCGATATCAATTTTATAATTTTGTTTAGTTTATCACTAAAACTGAAGTGTTTGTTGTTGTTTTTATGTGGGTATATAGTAAAAACATCATTACTTTAGTAACTTGATGTGATGGGTGGGATCACGTCTCGTGACTGCGCCAGGATCGACCGGATCACACCCTACTTGGTCTCGTGTGATTCGATCGTTCCTGGCGCAGCCACTTGGCATGGTCTGACCCATCACATCAAGGTACTAAAGTAATAATGTGTTTACATACATTTGCAGCAGACAACATTTTCAAATGTTTGTTGATTCTTTAGTAAACCAATAAGGCATGATATTTCATATTACTCATCTGCTGATGGGACTTGAGCTGTGGTTTTGTGCACTAAATAAGAATCCATGATCATGGGGAGGATTTGAGGCTGGAGTTTTGTACATACCGGTAAAATGATGACCCTATTCATGTGGAGGATTTGAGGCTGGAGTTTTGTACATACCGGTAAAATGATGGCCCTATTCATGTGGAGGATTTGAGGCTGGAGTTTTGTACATACCGGTAAAATGATGACCCTATTCATGTGGAGGATTTGAGGCTGGAGTTTTGTACATACCGGTAAAATGATGACCCTATTCATGTGGAGGATTTGAGGCTGGAGTTTTGTACATACCGGTAAAATGATGACCCTATTCATGGGGAGGATTTGAGGCTGGAGTTTTGTACATACCGGTAAAATGATGACCCTATTCATTGGGAGGATTTGAGGCTTGAGTTTTGTACATACCGGTAAAATGATGAACCTATTCATGGGGAGGATTTGAGGCTGGAGTTTTGTACATACCGGTAAAATGATGACCCTATTCATGGGGAGGATTTGAGGCTGGAGTTTTGTACATACCGGTAAAATGATGACCCTATTCATGGGGAGGATTTGAGGCTGGAGTTTTGTACATACCGGTAAAATGATGACCCTATTCATGGGGAGGATTTGAGGCTGGAGTTTTGTACATACCTGTAAAATGATGACCCTATTCATGGGGAGGATTTGAGGCTTGAGTTTTGTACATACCGGTAAAATGATGACCCTATTCATGGGGAGGATTTGAGGCTGGAGTTTTGTACATACCGGTAAAATGATGAACCTATTCATGTGGAGGATTTGAATCCATGATCATGTGGAGGATTTGAGCCTGGAATTTTTTAACACAAAATGAGGGCCTTACTCATGGGGAGGAATTCAGCCTGGTATTCCTTTCAAAATGTGAATCCATGATCATGTGGAGGATTTGAGCCTGGAATTTTGTACATACAATGAGGATCCTATTCATAAGGAGGATTTGAGCCTGGAGTTTTGTGCACAAATATGGGCCCATTTCATCAATAAGATTCTAGCTTTGATTTCAGGGATTACAGTGATTTTAGGGATTAATTTGAAAGCCCTTAACATTGCGCACTTAAGCCTTATAGTCTCTGTTGAACATAATAATAAAAAAAAAACTTGAAAAATTGTGCACATGCAGCCAAATAAATCATACTTTATTTACACAGAGTTTGAAATGGAAAATATCTTCCCGATCTGTAGCAACTTTGATTTGAAGTGCACAAATATACGTTCGGAATTCACATTTTACGGCTCCGCTCGCCAGTTGCCCTAAAACTAAATTTCCGACCGTATATCCGACGATGTACCTCCCCAAATGAAAATTTTGAATACAGTTATCCACTAAATTTTTTTTGCAAACTCTCATACATTGTAGTTCATCAATGAGCCGCAACATGAGATTTCCAGCAATGTGGTATATGCAACCAGCAAGGCTCAGATCAGCTTGCGCATACACGCAGTCTGATCAGAACCTTTGCTAGTAGATTGAATATTCTTTGAATGTTAAGCTACTGACCGAACAGCATTTTGAGTTTCTAAGCTTAAAAGGAGGCTGCACAGGCTCCTCTGAGTCTACACTTTGTTGGAAATCACATGTTGCAGCTCATTTTATGATCTTTCCAGGTCATCACCTACTCAAGCATTGTCTCGCCCAAAATCGAGCAGATCACTACGTCCATTGTCAGCAAAATCCAATGCCTCCCAGGTCTCTGTAGAATCTGCAACAGGAAGATATAGAGTCAAGTCTGCATCAGAGAGGGGGAAAGCATCACAGATCTCCTTGAAATTACCGACGGACAACTTGACGCCAAGACATAACGGTGACAGGCTGTCGAGACCTGGGTCAGCAGCCTCTAGTATAGCCTCGTTGAACTCACTTAGATCTGAGACAGATGAGTCGGAAACTTCAGAATTTTATGGTGGGCGAAGAATGGAGGCCTTGCTACAGGTGCTGCACCATGAGCCAGACTCTGGCGGCTTCTTTAAAAGATATGTAGAGAGGAGTGATAATAAGGTATATACGAGGGTGATTCAATAAGTAACTGGCCTGACCTATTTCTAACTGAATGACACTGTCAAGATTTTCACAGGGTGTTTGGTCACCATATTTAGACATATGTACAAAATTTAAGCATTATGGGTTCATTAGTTGGTAGTTTATCGCGTCTTCAAGCATGGCCAGTTAGTCAAATGATTTGATTTCGTTGAATTTGGTTGTTACAAAAATTTTACTCAATTATAGCTATGTTTCAAGTAAATATCTTGCAATTTGCCTTTTGAAAATGACTCTTGAACATAGTAGTGTTGCATATTTCCAAGTCAGTTTACCACACTTTCAATGGTAGCTATATTTTTGTTAAATTATAAGATAATATTTTAATCAAACATAAGGTCGAAGAGTATCTTACTAGAGATTAATTTCATAAAAGAAAAAGCGACCTATCTTGAGTGGAAGTAGGGCAGGCCGGTTACTTATTGAATGACCCGTGTATACAGTAAAACCTGTGTAAAAGGGCCACTCAAAAATAGACAAGACAAAGATCTCAATTACAATTGGTAGCTTAATGAAGGTCGAATGTATTGCAGATGCATTCTGCAAAACTTTTGACCTGCATTAAGCGATAATTGGTCTTTAAAACCAATTTTCGGTGCTTTTGAGAGTGGCCATTTTACACAGGTTTTACTATATACACAGCCCATAATGAGCCATGTAAAAGATGCAGCTGAGGACTTTTTCAAATTTTGACGCTCGTAGAGTACTGTACTTCTTGGTTTGTCTTGGATTTTGGTATGATATATAGATCATGTTGGAGCAGGGACCTTTCCCAGGGATTTAACATTATTTATTTCCCCCACATTAATTATGCAGGGCATATACCAGGGCTTTGCAGAGTAAAAAGTCAATATTATTATATTGACCAAAAAATTTATTTTCTTATTTCTCAACCAAAACATATTTTGTGGGTACTCAAAAGAACCGTCTCAATGAGACGGTTCTTTTGAGCCCCCAAAACATATGTTACAACTGATGGGTAAGAAAATATTAACAATTTTACTCTCCAAAATTTTGTTTATCTAAACCTATGAGTATTTTCCTTTCTTTAAGCGATGGATAGACAACCTGAGCTTCTGGCATGATGTCCAGTCGTATCATTTGCTGTTCTATTCTAAAAGTCTGGACGCTTATGTTGTTAACAAGAAAGCAAAGGTAGGTAGAAAATCTACAGTTACAGACTAAAAAATTGAGCCGTGACATAAGATTTCCAACAATGTGTTACATGTATGTGCGACCAGCAAAGACTCAGATCCGACTGCACACACGCTAGTCTGATCAGAGCCGTTGCAAGTCGCTTGAATATTCTATGACTGTCAAGCTACTGACCGGACATCATTTCTATTTCTAAGCTTAAAAAGAGGCTGCACAGGCTCGTCTGAGTCTACACTTTTCAAAATACCATATTGTTGTAAATCACATGTCGCGGCTCATTAATAAAAGTTATCACCTGAGACTTGGTTAGCTTTTCATCTGCTAGTGGCATTTGATGATAACCTTTGCAAACAGTTTGAACCCAGATCAGGCCAGACTTAAGGTTTGACATTGTGCTAATATTCTTAAAAGATATGGGAAAAGTAAATTTTGAAAAAAAAAAAACAAAAAAAAAACAGCTGCTGCTAAAATTGCATTTGAAATAACCTGCATGCAAAGATTTAACCATTTTTTGAACAGAAACCAGTCAACAGTTGTACACATTAACCCTTAAAGCGCCAAGAAAAAAATGCATCTCAAAATGTCGTCTGCTGAAGTTGTCTGCTGCAAATAATTGTCTAACATTACTGATGAAATTAAGTGTAGAAGCAAACATGGTGGACCCAGATCAGACTGCTCCTATAGGAGCAGTCTGATCTGGGTCCGCACTGTTTGCCATAGAGGCTTCTTAAGCATTTCAGCAGAGGAGAAAAGCAGACGACTTTTGTTGCAACTGATGGATTATGGGCTAGCAAACAGTGTAGAGAGGAGCGCAGTGGCTCAGTGGTAAAGTGCTTAACTTGAGATCGAGGGGTTGCTGGTTCGAACCTCACATGAGGAACTGTGTTGTGCCCCAAAATCCGGAATCCAAGCATAATCCTGAGATTTTCCTTCATGTGAAATAACTAAAATTGTCAGATCATCTGTATAATTAACCCTTAAAGTGCCAATCACAACTGTAGCAGACGACAAATTTTCTAATTTTCGAAAAAAATAAGATATGATATTTCATGAGAATCGTCTGCCAGCAGACGATTCCCATGAAATATCATGTCGTATTTGTTATTTTTGAAAAAGCGGCAAAATTTTAAAATGTTGTCTGCTGCAAATTAAGGGTTAAATTAATTTTGCAGGTTATTCATTCGCAATATTTGGCAGTGGGTAGCCCTCACTTTATACGATGCAGTGCAGAGATATGTCGTGATGTTTACAATCATCTTGATCCACCATTTGAGGAACTCTATGATGAGGCGGAGGAACACGCTATCACAGTGTTGTTTGAAGCATGGATTCAGATGTTGGATACTGACCAGAAGACTTACAATAAGGTATTATATATGCCTTGACACGAGAAAACCTGTCTTTGCTGGTTTGAGAACAACAAAGGCGCAGAATAGCCTGCCCATCCCCGCAGTCTGATCAGCGCCTTTGTTATTTGCTTTTTGGAAAGTGTCATATTTAAACTTGCTACAGGTGAAATTTCACTTTTCTAGCTAGTCTCTGTAGTTGAAGAGACTGGTTTGAGTCTCGCTTTGTTGAAAACGCTGAAGACCGGTTTTGTCGGGTCGAGGCCCATATATAGCTATACATAGATCTAGATAAACCTCCTTTAGAGAGTATACCAGGGATCTGAGCTTGACAACAAGGACGCCAAGTAGGTGCTGATACTCTAGTTTAGGTTACAGTAAAACCTGTGAAAAAGGACCACTCAAAAATAGACAAAACAAAGGTCTTAATGACAACTGGTAGCTTAATGAAGGTCAAAAGTATTACAGAATGCTCCCTTTGGAGCATTTTGCAATACTTTTGACCTGCATTAAGCAATAATTGGTCTTAAAAACCATTTTTGGCTTTTTGAGAGTGGCCCTTTTACACAGATTTTACTGTATATCAAAGTTTTGTAAGCAGTTTCCTTAGTACTCTTAAGAGCAAAAGTCAAATTTTTGTAAAGGAAAACTAATGTCTTTAACTCTTAGTTTGGAAGAAGTATCAGATATGTTTTGAACCAAATTCATGTTCTCAGTGATAGTTGAACCTAGGTATTTTGAGGACTGAACATTTTCCATGATGCCGGTTCACTCTCATAGAGTGGCATTTGTCAACAACAAATTTCATTTATCGTTCCTCCGCCTAATGAACTAGACTGTTAAGATCTTCTTGCAAAATGGGACAGTCTTGCATTGAATAAATGTTCCTACACATGACGCAGTAGTCTGCAAACAGGGGACCTGTTAGTAGGTAAGAATAGGATTGGTCCCATCCCTGGGGTAGACTGGATTATAAGAATCTATCAAATGTGTGAGGGTGAGATAGAATAGTCCGTCCCCAGGATCACAGATTTGCATCACGAGGATTGCTGAGTGGTGACAAAAGATGATAGCAAGGGACGGATTTTTCTATCCAATCCTCACACGAATAATGGATTCTTTTTCTTGCTCACCACTAAATATCTCATTTTATATATTGGAAAACATGAAAAAGGCTTCAAGAAAATCCTGAATTACACTGAAATGTGACTTGGTGACGTCATTTTAATATTACAATGACATCACGGACTGATGTGCAGCCAGCGTACGGCCGACATGCGGCTGTTTGTTTTTATCTTTCCCATGGGCTGGTATGGGTATGTGAGATAGAATAATCTCACAAAGGTAAAAACAACGAAAATCTCAATCTGGTGTGCGAGAAAAAAAGAGGACTGGATCTGTGGCTTGACCCTCTGATACTTCTAATCTTGTTGATTGCCCCTAGGGAGCCACAAGCTGATCCACTTATGGGTGGACCCTCATATGCCATAGTAGGTTCCTTGCCAAATGCCTTTGTGACATCCATGATGATCAAATCTGTCTGTTTGTGTCTGCCATTCATCACACCATCCAGGTTTCAGATATTGTGAACAAACTGAGGGTTTTGCAAGACCTGACTTCTGAAATCATGCTGTGATTCATCACAACATCCAGGTTACAGATATTGTGAACAAACTCAGGGGGTTCTGAAATCATGCTGAGTCAGAAAGTATGCTATTTCTTGATATTACAGTAAATGTTCTAAAATTTCAAACACTAGTTGCCTGCCAAAAAGCCCTAGACAAACAATGCAGACCCAGATCAGACTGCTTCTTCTGAAGCAGTCTGATCTGGGTCTGCACTGTTTGCTATTCTGATAAGCATTTTGTGAGCCCAGCCCTAAAATCTAACATTTTATTTAAATACAGAAAGTGTTATAAATTTTAAAACATATTCTATAATATATTGTGATTTATCATATGACGTGGCGTCTGAAAGTGAAATAATGCCATGCATTACATCGATAAACCACTAGTGGTTTACAGATTTTCAGGAAATGTTATGAAATGAAGCTTTTAACATCACGGCAAAACCCTAACGTTTTCACGCCAAAAATATGATTTCAAAATAATTTTAAAAATGTCATATGATAAATAGAATCTAACTTTCTTGCTCCTGTATTATTTAATTTATTAAACTTGTTGCGAAAAAGAGATAAAATGCTCGACAAGCCTCGCATTTTTATCTCTTTTCCTCAACTCGTTTAACAAATTAAATAAAAAACATGAGCGCTCATGTAAGATCCTCTTTATCTTCAGGTTGAGCTGATTGATGTGAGCAGACATCTAGAGACGAAGTCAAAATATGTTCTTCATCTTCAGAAGAGAGGACTTATTAAAGAGGTAATACCATGTCAATTTTTTCCTTTTTTTAGCAGGTAATAGTTTTTTAAGGGGTGACTATGAAAATGAAAAAGAAAAAAAAATGTATCCAAAGATTTCATGATCGAAGTGTTTCCTGTGCACAACATTGATGGGTAGACTAATTAGATCATTTGAATGATTTAAAGCAGATAATTAGGCCTACAGGCCTACAAGCCAAGTTGAATTTGTTAGGGTTGTTTAAGAGATGTAATTTTAAATGAAACCACCACACAGTATGGTTTCATATGTCAAGTTTACATATTCTGTACAACATTGATGTGCCAGCACAATTTCAGATGAATTGATTTACTGAAAGCAAATGCTTAACCCTATCTGACTTAGCTTATCTTAGGACATCCAAAACAGCCCATAAGCAGTTTTTTTTCAGGCAATTTTATTTTAAGAGCACTTTTACAATAGGCAAATAACAAAGGCGCTGACTAGTCCATAGCCACATTGCCAGCCTTTACTACTCACACACTCCAAATTGGGATGTAAATGAATGTTTGTACAGAAATTTAGGTCTGTAGCCCCATTCAGTAGCTGTGCTTAAGACTTCATGATTTGGCTCAAATGATCTTTCTATACTTTCAGAGGGCAGCGCAGTGGCTCAGTGGAAGAGTGCTTGACTCGAGACCGAGGGTCCGCGGGTTCAAGCCTCACCTGTGTCACTGTGTTGTGTCCTTGAGCAAGAACATTAATCCTAGCTAAGTACTGGTTCAACCCAGGAAGACCCGTCCCATTATAACTGAAAGATTGTTGATGGGACTTAAAGCATCAAACAAACAAAAGAGTGTAAAATGGTTCGGATCCAGGTCAGGACCAACGTTCTGTCGGTCCTGATCTGGGTCCAAACTGTTTTTAAAGGTTACCAACAGACTACAAAAGTTGCCGCTAGCAAGGAAAGAGTTCATCTTTCTATACTTTCAGAGAGCATCCACACCCGACATGATGGAAGGTTTCCACGACCCCGTCTATGATGCAGCTCTCATCAAGAACATTCCCGAACAGTTCAAGGATTACACGCTGGAAAAACTCATCCACAACCGCATAGAGCTGGAGCACTTCCGTAATTTCCTGGCAGATAACTATGCCAGTATGGATATCATGTGCTGGATGGACATCGAAGCTTTCCGAAGAATTGGGCATACTGAGGAGAGGAAACGTGATGTGAAAGCAAAAGATATTAAAATCAAATATCTCAACAAGAAATATTTCTTCGGTCCGAACAGTCCTGCTGGTAAAGAGGGTCAGGAAAAGGTACGTTGTATCCTATTTATTTTACCCTTGCTTGGACCCAGTTTAAACGGACTGGTCACTGACTGAAATACAAAGTTATGTTGTCGTGGCTTTATTTTAGCACTATTTCAAAATACTACAGCCGATAAAATCATTGTCTAAGCCGGGAAGCATCAGCATTGTTACTTTTTTAACGTAGTGTTTTGGGTAATGCACACAGCGTATTGACACAAACCCGACTTTTCCGTTGTGATGTGCCTTAGCAGACTGGTCGATTCTTTAGTATCGCGCCTGCGCAGGACAATGCCGATAAAATTTATTCTGAACATACCCGAGACTATAAGAAGTAAGTCACCGTTCCGGTCATGGTATGTGAAGTTGAAATATTACAAGCTACAGTAAATAAAATTGAAGTTTATTCATCTTTTTAGGTTGGTTTCTGATGTTTTTTGGCTAAAAGTGCCGAAAATTGCTCAAAGGGTATCTTGGTTTCTTGCTGATGTTCATAAGACGGATAAACTTTTAATAAATATAACAACTCAGTCGTAAAGATAGTATATTGAACCACTGTTGTTTTTAAGAAAAAGTCACAGATATGCAGAGAAATAATGGAGATATTATTATTTTATCTTCAACATACGTCAGTTTTGAATTTTCAGCCTTGACAACGTGTTTCCAATATGTGCATTTGCCTTTATATCAGTTACCAGTGTGTGTATATTGGGTCCAAGCATTTGCTTATGTACTTTGGTAATCTATGATGCAAACAATATGGACTCCCAGATCAGAGTGTGCGTTTATATAAGTCAGTTGGCAGTGCATTTAAATTAATTCCAGAATTTCCAGATTATTCCATGGTAGAAAGTATATATCAGCATGTCCGCTAAAATGTCCATTTTATAAAAAGTGTCCCATTTGAGTCTTAGAAATAAGGCATGATATTTCATAAGAATAATCTGCCATATTTGTTATTTTTGAAAAAGCAGTAAAAGTTAAAATTGTCACCTGCTGCAAATTATAGATGGCGCTTTATGGATTAATAATTTCTGTTTTTTATTCAGGTTGCAATGGCTGGTGGTGGGTGGGGAAAACTGTTGGAAGACAGGCCTCCAACACCAATAATTCTGGAGGCTCAGAAATATGTTCAAGAGAGACTGGAGAAGAAATGGCTGCCACTATTCCTCGCTACTGAAGACTTTGCCGAGCGTCAGAAACCTCACACGAGCATGGACGAAGTAGTGGACGATGTTCTTGTACAGAAGAAGAAAAAATCACAAGCTGTTTGGAAGGTAAGTTTATAAGAATCTTTCATGAGTGCGAGGGTGGGACAGAAAAATCTGTCCCTGGGGATCACCATTATTTTCATCACTCGGCTAAATGTGGAAACTACCCAGCAAGCACTTGAGGTTGAAACAACATCATATAAACGTTGATGTGATGTCATTGTTTTAAGGTTTTGTGTCTGTAATTTTAACCCTTAAAGCGCCACCTATAATTTGCAGCAGACTACAATTTCAAATTTTGCAGATTTTTCAAAAATAACCAATAAGGCATATTTCATGAGAATCATCATACCTTATTTTTGTTGAAAATTGGAAAAAATGTCGCAAAATTCGTCGTCTGTGGCAGTGATTGGTGCTTTAAGGGTTAGAAACCAAAGAAAATCTTATACGATTAAGGAGAGAATGGTTATCCTCAGAATCTGGTAAGTTTACCCTTAAAGCGCCACCTATAATTTGCAGCAGATGACAATTGCAAATTTTGCGGCTTTTTCAAAATTAACAAATAAGGCATGCTATTTCATGAGAACTGTCTGCTAGCAGACGATTCTCATGTAATATCATACCTTATTTTTGTCGAAAATTGGGAAAGGTGGCGCAAAATTTGTCATCTGCTGCACTCGTGATTGTTGCTTTAAGGGTTAAATTAACTTTGAGGATAGTGGTGGTGGATGTCTACATTTTAATTGATTCACTTCAACCGTTCTCCCCCCAGTAACAAATTTCGCCGTCTGTTCTCTCATTGGCTTATGTTTTTAGGTAGCCTATATTGCAAACAATATGAACCCTGATCAGACTGCTCCATTCCGAGCAGTCTGATCAGGGTTCATAGTGTTTACTTCCATGATAAAATCTAGTCTGAAATGCACTTGAATGTATGCAGCAGACGTAAAAAGCAGACAATATACTCAGGATTAAAAATATTGGTGTGATGAGGGTTAAGAAGAAATAGTTTCTTTTATCATATGATGTCGCATCTGGGTGTGATATAACGCCATGTTTTAAAATTGATAAATCACTATGGTGGTTCACAGATTTTGGTAACATTATGAATTGACGCTCATAACAACATGGTGAATTTATGGCAAAAACTTCTAAGGTTTTCACGGCAAAAATGCGATTTCGAAGTAATTTTAATATCATATGACAAATAGAAGCTAACTTTCCTGCTCCTGTTTTATTAAATTTAATAAACTTGTTGGGAAAAAGTGATAAAATGCTCAGCAAGCATTGCATTTTATCTCTTTTGCTTTCCCTCAACTCGTTTATCAAATTCAATGAATCATGAGCACTTATCTAAGATCCAATATGTATTTATATATTATTTTTTCAGCTCCTCGAGAGTAAGTGGGTGTCTTCTTCAAAGGAGATCATCACCTTTAGAAAAGCTTTGCTGAATCCTGTCACCTCAATACAGTTTAGGAGATATGTGTCTATCAAAGGAGACACACTGGAAAATAATGTCCTCTTCTGGCTGGAAGTACAGAAATTTAAGGTACAGTAAAAGATCAAAAATTTCAAACATACAGTAAAACCTGTCTTAAGCGGCCACTCAAAAATAGACAAAACAAAGTTCTTGAAGTCAAATGGTAACTTAATGATGGTCCAAAGCATTGCAGAATGCTCACTTGGAGCATTCTGCAATACTTTTGATCTGCATTAAGCGATAATTGGTCTTGAAAACCAATTTTTGGTCTTTTTCTTGAGTGGTCGCTTAAGACAGGGTTTACTGTATCTCTTATTATTCTCAACTAAAGAGATCATACATGCTTTATTATGCATTTTTATGCATTTTAACATTTGCCAGTATATCGGTGGATATACTGTCGCAAATTTATGACATTGTCCAATCGAACATTGCATTACATTTGCAAGTGCATTAGAAGTTTCAATATATAAATTGAAATTTTATTTTTCAACCTTCATGATATGAAGACAGTGGTTGTCGCTAAAATTCTACATAGCGCTTCATGGAGTTTTAACTCCACCCACTATCTTCATCACAATCATGAAGGCTGAAAAATAAATTCCCTTGTCTGGAGGCCCATGCAGATGATTTTCTGTTTTGGGATATGAATATTATACACTTATTTGTTTGCCTACTAGTGTTGTCTGCTGATAACTTTTGCAAACAATTTGGACCCAGAGCAGGCCCGACATTTTGCCGGGCCTGATCTGGGTCCAAACTGTTTGACACCCTGATCATATTCCTGAAAGAATTTTTCGGAAAAGTTGATTTTTTAAAAAATCAGCAGATGTCAAAAAAGCATGAAAAAATACCCAGTAGGCAAAGAGTTAATTGTTTGTGTTTTATTTTACAACATGTATCATTGTCACAATGATGACTCCCTTATCAATGTTTAATTTCAGTAAGAAAGAGGGCAAAGATCCGGAATTGATACAATCAAGCACCACACCTAACCCAGGATACCAATGGGAATGGACAACTTCACAATTAGACATCACAAACGAGAGCCAAGAGATCAGCCCTTTACCAGCATGTGACCACAAGCCATCAGTAAACAGATGCGCATGAAAGCATAACAAATTCAAACAGAAATAACATAAATGATCCACAAAAGAAGCACCGCCTTGGAATGGTCAGTAAAAATTCTGATCAATGTTTTGTTTCAGAACATGTATCACTGTCACAATGATGACTCCCTGATCACTCAGAAGATCAATACAACCATCAACTGTTTCATAGACTCCCAGATACCACCCACTCTACAGATAGATATTCCCCAAGAAGTGGCCGACAAGATACTGGAACACAAATATGAGAAGAGCCCATACCTGTTCAGAGAAGCTCAGGTAAGAAAACTTTTCTCTTCTTAGCAAAATTTTGTCATATTTTTTGGATTCATTTGTTCAATTTCATGATTGAAAAAGTTTTAGCATACCCCTCTATACAGAAACAAGAGCGCCCTCGGGCCCGGGTCGCTCACCTGAGAATGACTGTTTTCACTATATAAGCTTATGTAAAACATATGACCCCCAGAATGAGGCCATTTTTGGCCTCAGGGGCACAATTTGATCAAATTTATTCGATAATCGGGAATTAAAAACTCAAATCTTCCAGGATGATAGGATCAAGGGAAAAAACCCTAATTACTTTTTTCCAATAATTAACATAGGAAAAACTGGCCACACCCCCTGGTAGTCTTGCTTTTTAACCAATCAAAATAATTTTAACAACTTTGGTAGAGGGTCACCCACTTAATCTGTATCAAATTATTTTGAAATCTGACCAGTAGTTTTTGACAAGATTTTTAAAGTGTTTCCTTTTGGTTGTCATGGCAACCAGAATTCTGCATGGAATGGAATTCTTTGAACAACTTTGAAAGGGGACCACCCAAGGATCATTCCTCTGAAGTTTTGTGACCATCCACCTAATGGTTTAGGAGGAGATGTTGCTTAAAGTAAATTGTTGACTGATGATGGACCACCGGACGGAAATGTAGACTCAGACAAGCCTGTGCAGCCACCTTTAAAGCTAAGAAACTCCAAATGATGTTCAGTCTGTAGCTTAACACTCAAAGAATGTACAAGTGACTAGCAAAGACTCTGATCAGACTGCGCGTTTGCGCAGGCTGATCTGAGGCTTTGCTGGTAGCACATACCACATCGTTTGAAATCTCATGTCGCGGCTCAATTATAATGGACAAACCTTTCCGCGGCTCAATTATATAATGGACAAACCTTTTCACCGCTCAATTATATAATGAACAAACCCTTCCATTATATCAATCCGCATGGGAAAACTCATCAGAAGAAAAAGAGTTTTAAAACTTTTTACCTTCTAGTGTAGTCTGCTGATAACTTTTGCAAACAGTTTGGACCCAGATCAAGCCTGAAAAAATGTCAGGACTGACCTGGATCCAAACTGTTTGACACCCTGATGGTATTCTTGAAAGAATTTTTTCGAAAAAGTTGATTTTGAAAAAATCAGCAGACGACAAATAAGCATGCAAAATTACCCAGTAGGCAAAGAGTTAAAAGTGACTTTATGCACACGTTAAAAGTACCATTATCACATATTTGGCACACAATTTGCCCCTTTAACTCATAAAGCGCCACTTAGAATTTGCAGCAGAATATTCTCTGTATCTCTGTCATGCTATGCTGTTAATTTCAGCTGATAGTTTTCCGGGTGCTGTTTTCTCACTGGAATGAGTTCTGTGAGTTCCGCAGTAACCTTGCTGAGGAGAAGATAATGCCATTGATAGAGAGAAGAAGAAAGCATGCCAAGATCAAGGAGAGACAGAGACAGATAGAGCTGGAGGAAAAACAAGCCAGGGTAAGCAGTCCCTAGTCCTATATTTGTGATAATATGTGGCTATTTTCTTACTGGAATGAGCCCTTTCTAAGCAAAACTGGTCCGGATCACCTGAAAAATCACAGTGTGATAATAGCCACTAGGACCCATTCCACTGTGAAAATAGCCACTAGTCCTATATTTGTGATAATAAGTGGCTTTACATGTGTGGATCTAGAAAGTTTTGCCCCTGAGAGGGGGTTCAACTCCGCAACTCCGACAACGTTTTTCTTCTTTCTTTAGATAATGACATTTGAATGGCGTTTCACTGGCGGTCCGATGATGGCCCAACATTGAATGCTGGCTTGGTAGCTTTGTGATTTTTCAGGCGATCCAGACCAGTTTTGCTAAAAAAGACTATATTTTTGTGATTTTTCCAGGGGGGGATTTGTTGAGAGACCACATTCCCCCCCTGGATCCGTCCAAGGGCTGTTAGGTTGATCTGCCAAGTATAGAGATAAAGTTAGGTCATAAAGTAATCAACAGTGGTACCACTTTTAGGCTAAAAAAATTAAGGTCTTGACTCTTTGCTTACTAGTGTTGTCCGCTGATAACCTTTGTTTATTTTGTCAGGCCTGATCTGGATCCAAACTGTTCGACACTCTAAAATTATTCCTGAAAGAATTTTTCAAAAAAGTCGATTTTGAAAAAATCAGCAGGCGACAAAAAAGCATGAAAAATTACCCATAAGGCAAAGAGTTAAAAGTGACTTTATGCACACGTTAAAAGTACCATTATCACATATTTGGGACACAATTTGCCACTTTTACCCAAAATCTGCACATGCCATAAGCACTTTCCTGCCAACTGGTTATCTGCCTGTCATGAAAGTCATGTATTTTGAACAGAGAGAGGTTATCATGTCTGGCTCGAGACGTTACCTAGATGACCTCAGATGTAAACAAGTGACATGACATAACGCAAAGTTTACGTCAGTCCCCTGTTTTATCTACATTTTTATACGTCAATAAGCAAAACAAAAACAGTGAACTGGAATATGTGATAAACAGATTATAACACAGGGTTTGGTTATCGCCCTCAGTATCAGTCCTAGATGTAAAGCTCTCAGGCTGATAATTAGGTATTGGGTCGATATTTTTGGGGATAACCAAATCTGTGTGTGATATAATCTCTAATTATCTTGTATAATCTCTAATTATCTTGTGAACTAGCCCTATCTAAAGCCATTGGGTAAGAGATTGTTCAGTTGTGTTGTAAGTTTAGAAATGTGCAAAAGTGTTAAAAGATTTTCACGATTGCCAGAGCTTAATTGTAATCGCTATCAAATATTAACAAAAGATTTTATTTAACCAATATAAGCATCCTTTTTGTGGGACAGACACAAACAGTGAATACCCAGATCAGATATTCTGCAGCATCTGATCAGGGTCTCCACTGTTTACTTAAAGAATGTTTTATTAAAATTTGAATAAAAATGAACAATACCACCTAACATCCTTTAAAATTGAAATGGACTGGTCTGATTGATAAGAGTGGGAAATTCCATTCAGCTTAAATGGATTAAACAATATTGAAGTGCGAATTGCTACTGCAACAAATAACATATTTTGTTGATCTTTCTTGATTTTTGGGGTGTTAAAATAAGGCTTGACATTTTGTGTGAATGATCAGCTTGCATTAGACTGGCTCCAGTCCTTAAAACAATTTTTATCAATGTGTCATATCATATACTTTTAGCTAGTCTTACTCTGATGGGTCTGTTTAAAACAATTTTTTATCAATGTGTCATATCATATACTAGTAGCTAGTCTTACTCTGATGGCTCTGTTTTAAAACAGAGCCATCAGAGTAAGACTAGCTACAAGTATATGATATGACACACTGATGAAAAATTATTTTAAGGACTGGAGCCAGTCTAAGCTTGCATCAGTGGCTGTAGTAAGTATTTTATAGCTCACATTTTGTCAACTAGAAAGAAAGTGAAATAAAAACATTTTGAAATAAAGTAAATTAGTAATATTTAGCTAGAGTGTTAAAAAGATTTTTTGCTATAATACACATTGGAAACTACGTGTTACAGATAGCCAAAAGGGTAAGTGTAATGCATGAAACAAATAAAAAGCTTCAGTTATATTTTGCAACATTTATGTAATTTTTATGCATGTTTTCATGTAAGTCGGCTATTTTCCTGGTTAAGTGTTCCTGCCTTATCATTATTTTTGCCTTGTTTTCCCATGATCATTTGCTTTGTTGAGCCATGATTTTGTAAATATTGAGCCATGATTTTGTATTGTTGACCCATGATTTTGTATTGTTGTGTCATGGTATAGCTCTGTTGGGCCATGATTTTGTAGTGTTGTGTCATGGTACAGCTCTATTGGTCCATGATTTTGTATTGTTGTGTCATGGTATAGCTCTGTTGGTCCATGATTTTGTATTGTTGTGTCATGGTATAGCTCTGTTTGTCCATGATTTTGTATTGTTAAGCCATGCTCTTGTATTGTTGTCATGGTACAGCTATGTTTGTCATGGTTTTGTATTGTTGTGTTTGTATTGTTGTGTCATTGTACAATGCTGTTGGCCCATGATTTTGTTTGTTGACCCATGATGATTCATGATTCATGGGTCCAAAGTAATATGATAAATTTTGCTTTGCTTACCCATGCATTGACTTTGATTTTGCTTTCTTTACCAATTACCATATTTGGGTATGTTAACCCATGATTTGGCTTTATCTACCCATAATATTTAATATCATTTTGTTTATCCATATATATTATTTAACTCCATTGACTACATTTAAGTGTGACTTGTATCAGTTTGCTTTGTTGACCCATATCCAAGTAAACATTTAACATCAGCCCGCCAGTGAAATGCCATTTGAATTTGATGGTGGCTCGACACTGAAAGCTGGCTGGGATATAATACTTGGAATCATCATCATCAATTGTAAGTAGCTGCATCAAGATTTACTTGTTCTAGAGGGCAATGTATCTTTTAACCCTTTGTAACATATTATGTTTGGTACCCTGCATGTGAATCCCACATTATTGGTAATGGACCCAGGGTTCCCTATAACAGTATTTATATATAACCCTAGTGGAGAGGGGTTTCTAATTATAAATATGGGCCATCTCGTGAGATTTATACACAAAAGCCTCCAGCAGGACTAGTCTAATTGTTGGTCTGAGTATACCTCTACATCTATACATTGTATATGTAAGCAGCGAAGGCTCTGGTGAGTCTGCACATTTGTGCAGGCTCACAAGGCCCTGAGGTTATAAAACTTTTTTAACGCTCACCTCAACTGAGCCATAATTTCAACTGCTCATAAAACTAAAATATCGACAAATAAAGAATCTTCTTGCTTTTAGTCTCTCAGATGTTGTATTTATCACGCTAATAAATGTTAAAATGCCAACAATTGTTTACAATACAAAATCATGGACAACAATTGTTGGCATTTTAACATTAATGAGCAGGATAAATTCCGTGCTCAGCTGAGATGAGCATAAAAAAGTTTTATAGCCTCGGGGTCTGAGCCTTCTTTGCTTGACCATTCGATAACTATCAAAATCTCCTGTGTTGGTTCATATGATAATAGTGTATTATTCAACTTTAAGGGCACTGTCTTGACACGCCCACAACTGGTTCCTATCTCCGTAAGCTTTATTTACAAGAGACCGGGACATTTCATACCACATGGAGATACAAAGACCTAATAGTTGAATAATATATGGTCACATCTTACATTATATGGGCACCAATTTAAGAAAACCTATTTTGGGGTTTAGGACTACGTTCTACTCAAAACAGTACCAGGATAGCTACATAGACTAGCTTTCCTTGAAAATTAACATTGTTGAAGCACCCCTCTCTGTTATGCTACATGTATCTAAGAAGTGGATTACAATGATCCATATCAGACTATGCGGATGCACAGGCTGGTGTGTGTCTTTGTTATTCGCATGCAGCAAAAGTAGGTTTTTACATAACCAGGCTCATATGCACAGTAAGTCCAAGCTTTATTTTATTTTTGTTTATTTGTAATTTTTGTTTTTAATTGACAGCGAGAAAAGGTACAATATAGTGGTTGCTTTATATATATATAGCCAATCACAATGTAGAACTTTCCATATTTGACCTAAAAAATGTGCATACTCTTATATGGGCACATTGAGTACTTTATGGTTTGTTTACACTGTATGATTAACTCATGATTTCAAATCAATCGAGATGTGTAATATCCTTATTTGTCATGCATGCCTTAAGCTGTGGTCTGAAATCTGTGAGATAAACCAAAATTTTAAGGAAAATTTGATAAAATTCTGTGAGATTTTCACAAAATCACTTTAGACCTCCCCAATAATAATCAAAAAAGCTTTTATTTTAATGTAAAAAACTTGTGATAAACACAATAAAGTGTGATTTATGATTATTTCTCTATAAAATGTGTTTTTAGATGGTCTGGAAATTCTGTGAGATTTGAAAATCTTATGGGAAACGGCTTTCAGAACGGCCTAATTCTTTGAGATTTTATCTCACAGTGTGAGGTATGGCATGTATGAATTCATTGTGTGGATGAAAAATTATGGATCCTAGTCAGCTGACTTCATCAGAAATCAGTTGATCTGGATCTACATTGTTTTCAATAATAGAATTTTGAAAAAGTTACGACACAATGCATTTTTAGGTCAAATATGATACACACAGGGCAGTTTCCAAGAGGTTTTGGTAGATGCATGTATAGACAATAAGATTTTATCATGGGTAAGAGGGGCTGATTGAAATATCTGTGTTATTGCCTCCACAGCTGGGAAGTTTAAACTGTTCTTGTATGCATTTACCAATCCTTCTTTGAAACATTTTTAACTCTTTAAGTGCTGAGTTACTAAATTGGAATCTTCTAGTTGATGATTTAACTATTTATCTTTAGAACAGTCAAACCTCTTTATAATGTCACTCTTTAAAACAGAATATTTACTACCCGATATAAATGTGCAGGGAACGTATATGTTTCCATTAAAATTCCCTCTTTATATCAGAATTGCTTAACGACACTGACAGTAAGATCTGGGAACAAATATATACATTTTCTATTGAAAATAAATTTCTTATAACAGAATTTGTACCAATTGTGTCAGTCAATTTGGTGACGAGGACAAGGTCTTTATGAACATGTTTCTTTCACATTTGATAAGAGGGAAGCTTTGTGTATTTTGATGCAATATAAAAATTGAACTGATACATCGTTTGGAATAATAGCCTTTAAAATTTACTTGTATAATGTTTTCTTTTATCAAATGATTATGATGTGAAAATCTGGTATTGGTGGGCATTTCATTATAAAAGCAAATTCACTTTAATGTCAAAGATAGCTTGGAACAAACAAGGCCGTTGTAAAGAGGGTTGACTGTATCAATTGATAATATGCTGTAAAAACAAACAGATAGTCCCTCATCAGCCTGCTCCTCTAGGAACAGGCTGATCTGGGAGTATTTTGTTTGCACAGCTTGTTCTTTTCGGAGTAATTTAGTTCTGGCAATCAGAGCTAAAGTAAATGAAATAACTTTTAAAAATTAATTGAACTAAGTAATATAATAACATTATGTGCTTTTTTGATAACTATATACTCTGTAATACACGGTAGTAGTAATTGTTGTTTTGTATATGCTCACCATTTTGAATATATGTTTAATTCTTATATTTGATTCTCAGAATAATATTAGATACATGTAGTAATATGGAGTTAACCAATACAGCATATGCCTTACTTCTATGTTACTTATAACCTATATGGATGTAATATAAAAAAAAATGGTAAAATAATGAAATTTTTGCGAATATTTTATTGAGAAAATGACCTATAGTATTTGGATTTTCACTAAGAAATAATTGGAAAATTACCTATAATTTGGAAGTTTACAAGGAAATAATTTGATAAAAAAAAAATTAAAATCTTATAGTTTGAATTTTTACAAAATGACCTAAAATGAACTTTAGAAGAATTCCAGAATTACCAAGAAGAAAATTAATAAGAAATTATTGAAAAATCTGCAAATTTTTGAAATTTTACAGCAACATTATACAAAAACTACATAAAATTTGTCATTTTAATAAGAAGTTTTATAAAATTTGCCTAAAATTTAGAAGCTTACAAATAAATGAACAGATTTGGAGTTTTACAAAGAAATTATAGAACATTTGTGCCACATTTGATACAATTACTTTTAACCAAATGACCATTAGACAAATTTGATGAATAATTTCGGGTGTAGTATGAGTAAAATGAAGCTGTGACGAATCCAGAGAAAGTTGTCATTGGTACTCAGCTAGTACTCTGTTAACGATTGTTTGTTATATGTCTTTATCACAACTTTTCCAGGCAAGATCTCGTCTTCTAAAACAAAGGGTAAACGCAAACACTCCATTTGCATGTTTTCCTTGCATCTCAATTATTTTATTACACATCACATGGTGAAACTGGCAAGATGCAAATCCTGGACTTGTTCTGGAGACTTGTCTTGACCTCACTTTTTGTCAAGATGAAGCTAGATTTTTTGACTCGACGAGATTTTTTTTTTCACTCAATGTAGCCAAGAAACCATCTACAAACTGAATTTTTGTCACAAACCACACATGGAGACCAAAAGTTAAGATAACGGTGCCTTGACCTTTGACATCTATAAATACAGGGTTCCCACAGAAATTCAAAATCACAAGTCCATGATTTTTCCATGATTTTCCATGATCAACAATGTAATTTCCATGACTGCATGGACTCCAACCTCCCCTTTTAGCAGCATCTTCACCATGCTGAGCATAAATGTGGAATGCAGCAACAACAGCATGCTTGTAGACCATGCATGCACTGGGAAATAATAAAAACTAGAAACCACCATTAGCCAGAATGTGTCCGACAGCTAGTTTTCTGGCTACTGGTGGTTTCGTCAAATTATTTCACAAAATTCCATGATTTTTCCATGCAAGGAACTTTTTTTAGTGCTTTTTTAGGTTTTCCATGATTTCCAGAGCTTGTTGGAACCTTGTAAATAGATTATAACTGCAATCAGTATAGACCCAAATCAGATACCATTAACCCCGGATCTGGATCTTCTTGTTTGCAAGATTCAGTTTTCTGACCATTAGCCATCTGCACAGTCACAAAGGGCTATGCTGTGCTCAAATAAAGTAGGTTAATTGTTTGCCTGCATTGTCATCTGCTGATAATCTTTGCTAATGGTTTGGACCATTTTGTCGGGCTTGAAAAACTGTCTGACACTACCTCTGTAGCATTTCTGAAAGAATTCTTTTAAAAGTTGATTTTGAAAAAAATCAGCAGGTGTCAAAAAGGTATGCAAAATTACCCAGCATGCAGAGTTAAGTATCTCAGGTTATCTCATGATATAGGGTAAAGTCGGGTAAATTCGGACATCAGGTAAATTGGGACACACATTTGCAAACAGTGGAAATCCAGATGAGACGGCTCCTTATGAGCCGTCTCATCAGGATTTTCACTGTTTGCTTAGTTAATTTATTTTTCATTCCAATAATTGAAAAATGAAACACAAGATCGCTGTTCGAATTTAGCTGTCTGTCCGAACATACCGGACTTTACCCAAATGGCCCATTGATGAGTTTGCATTTAGTGTTACAGGCTCATCAATCAGGTTGGCTCAGGTCAAGTTATGGAAATGCATCCAGCCACTGAAAAATGCCAGACATATTTTGGCATTATCAAATAATCGAACATTTGACATTAATTTAAACAAATTACCATAATTAAATAGCATGTAAGAAAGTTTGTCAAAGTGCATAACTATTTCTAAGAACAGGACCAATTTACAGCAAAAACTAAAACTAAAACCAATTAACTATTTTAACTTTAATTCTGCTTCAAATTTTTGGTAGCACTTGCATTATACATGTATTAGAAACAATATGGCAAGTATTTTGCACTTTATATAGCAATGGTTGAAGGGTGGTTTATAGGCTTTTGCTTATGAATAGTTGTTCACTCGTGGATTTTAATTTTTTCAGGAGATAGTTCACTTTCTTGAATCAAGATTTTCTTGGCTCTGCCTTTCTCATGTATTTTGCATTTTTATTTCACTCACCTTTTGTATATGGAAGATGAAAATTGTACTTATCGTATTTACCCTAAATATTTTAGAGCCTAAACCTCTTGAGGTTATGGTACTTATCAAGATACACACAAACCATATTTTAACCAATAGTATTCCGGAAACCCCTGAACAAGTACTTTTGCAAACAGTGAAGACCCAGATGAAATGCAGCATAATGCTGCATTTCATCAGGGTCTACACTGTTTGTAATGGTAAAAAAGATTTTCAGACAAAAGAATACAATAGTTTTTGACGATTATAACCTGACACCCCTGGATATGTACAATGGACTATCCAAAGTTTAATGTATTAAACCAGAAGAAAAAAACCATTAGTATACAAAGGTTCAATGCTTCCCTTTGCAAACAGTTTGAACCCAGAACATCTGTATAATTATATGCAGTTCCATCTGGATCCAAACTGTTTGATAGATATTGTTCCTGAGAGAATTTTTTTTTAAAGTTTATTTTGAAAAAAAAAGACAGCAGATGGCAACAAAAGCATGAAAAATTACCCAGCATGCAAAGATTTAAACTTAAACGTTCATGGTGACCTAGGATCAAATAAGTCTAAAATATGATTTGAGCCTTCATCTGCTTCAATTCTTTGTGTCTGCGAGCAATGAATGCTCTCATGCAACTGTGTGTATGCGCAGACTCCATGAAACCTATGCTACACCATCTTTGCGATAAGTACCAAACTCTCATCTGGTATGTACTTTAAAATTGTCATATTGATAATTGCAGTGCTTCTATGCAAACAACTTTATTATTACATATACTTGAAAAGAATATTATTGTAAACTTGTCATTGATTCTACCTCAGAGGCAGTATGGAAATGCCCACCCAGTGATTTTCTTTGCTCAATTTTATTTTAAATTTTGAAAAAAGACAATTACTTTCCCTGTAATATTAATTAAAAAATCGTTGATATTTTTCCCGCTAGATGGAAAACTTTAACCCATATAAGCCTAACATCCTTTTTGTGGGACATAGGCAAACAGTGTAGTCCCAGATCAGACGCCGCAGAACGCTTCACTGTTTGCTAACAGAATGTTCTACTAAAATTTGAATAAAAGTGAAAAATATCACCCAACAACCCTTAAAATGCAAATGGACTGCAGCCAAATTGATATGAATGGAAAATTCCATTCAGCTTAAATGGGTTAATATGTGTGTAACATATTGTGTTTTAGTGGTCATCTTTTTTTCGATTTTCATAGAAAATTTGTTTGAATGGGTGTTGTCATATACTGTAAATTCGGAAATTTTCGTGAGGGTTTATTTTTTGTGAAAATTCGCATATGCGAAGTTTCGTGAAATAAAACCCTCGCGAAATGGCAAAATCACTCTGTCGTTTACTGATATACGTATATATCATGCCAAAGTCACGAAATATGTCTTTAAATGCTAATTGCGAAAATAAATTCTCGCGAAAATTTCCGAATATACAGTATGACCTAATGCATGATGTGGAGTCGATATGTTTGACCTTTGTAAACAGCTAAAATTTATATGGGAACTATGTGTGAAATATAGGTGATGCCCATAATATTTCAGTTGCCTTTTTCTGGGTATCACTAAGGCCAAATAAAAAAATACCTGTGTTTAGGGTGACCCGACCCTACAAAATTTACTGGTGAAACCTAGAATTTTTTCAGGTTTTCTGGGAAAAAAATATTTTTATGCATTTTGAAAGGCAAAATGCCTTTCAAAATGCATAAAATTATTATTTTTTTTTCCAATAAAAAAAACTATTAAAAAAATAATATGTATTTACCTAAATTTTTCAGACCTGTTACCCGAACCTCATTTATTTTTTTATTTGGCCTCATATTTCAGTCAAGATTTCATGATGATGTAAGCAGCATAGCATAGCAAAAACAGCCTCCAATCAGGCACTAGATCATATATGACAAGTTTTATATGAAAATTTCAAAAACTGTTGGCCACCAAAACACAATATGTTGGCCCCATCCTACTATTGTCAACAGCCCAACACAGCAAGCAATAACCCATAAGAGCCTCACCAGCGTCACTGTTGTGTCCTTTAGCAAGACACATTAATCCTAGCTTAGTACTGGTTCAACCTAGGAAGACCCATCCCTATATAACTGAAAGATTGTTGATGAGACGTAAAAAATGAATCAAACAAAACAAACAAAATGATGACCCCATATAAACGTATCCAAATTGCTAGTTTTCTTACTTTCCAACAAAACGATATGTTGTGGGTACTCATTGGAGATGTCTCATTGAGACACTTCCAATGTGCACCACAACATATACATGGAGAGGCAAGAAAAATATCACCATTTTTTGGTAAAAAAAGCATCTTATCTAATGCTATGAAGCATGTATACTTAATGCATGTTGCCTATACATATTGTATTTTGAATATACTGATGCATGCCATTTTAAATTTTCTGTACATTTACCTTATATACAAAATTATATATAAATGCTTTTAAGGATATAAACGGAAAAACATATTAGACAAAAAGATGGGTTTGGTTCCCTTTCAAATTAACCCAAATATGTAATTCATTCTTGTTTGATTCAGCAATAACCAAAATTAACAAAAAATCTAGATTCAGGGTTTCAATTAAGAGTGCATAATTCAAAATTAACCTTCCTATTTCTCAACTAAAATATATGTTGTGGGTGCTCAAAAGAGCCATCTCAATAAAATGGCTCTTTTGAGCACCCAAAACAGATGTTAAAAAAAGTTACACTCAATTTTTTTACCTGGACCTATGTAACAGATCCATCTTGTAAGATAGAACTAGAACTTCAGCATTTTGTGGAAGGGAAAAACATCTGTCTTCAAACCAAGTAAATGCTCATCTATTATCTATGTTTATATTTTCTCTTCATTTATATTTCTATATTTATCATATGGCGTTGCGTCTGGGAGTGAAATAACGCCATGCAATAAAATCGATAAACAACTAGTGGTTTACAGATATTCCGGAAACGGTATGACGTCCATAACAACTTTGCGTACATGATGACAAAATTATAACTTTTTTACGCCAGAAATGAGATTTAAAAGTCATCTTAATGTCATATGATAAATAGAATCTAACATCCGTGCTCCTGTATTATTGAATTTATTAAACTCGTGCTGAAAAAGAGATAAAATGCTTGGCAAGCCTCGTATTTTATCTCTTTTCCTCAACTCGTTTAATAAATTCAATAAAACATGAGCACTCCTGTAAGATCATCTATTTAACCAATGATTGATGAGGAGCACAGTGCCCGGGCACAGTTGCTCATTGGTAGAGTGCATGACTTGAGATAGAGGGGTCTATGGTTCTAGACTCACGGAGGCACTGTATTGTGTCCTTGAGCAAGACACTTTATCCTCTGCTTAGTACCGGTTAATCTCAAGAAGACGTCTTGACAGGGCTGAATAATTGTTGACAGAGTTGTAAATCATACTCCTTAGCAAACAGTGAAATCCTGATGAAATGCCACAAAATGTGACGTTTCATCAGGGTCTACATTGTTTGCGACGGCAAAAAATATCTCCAGGGACAGAAAAAATATTTAATTTTAAAATCCAACCTGTTACCCCTTAAAAATGTATAAGGGAACATCCAAACTATATTGTATCATATAATTTTGAAGAATCCTTCAGTCATTAAAACTTCAATGTTTTTAAAAGCATTAATGTGAACAAAACTGTCACAGTATTATTTTATTGCTCAAAATTATAAATATCCGATTAATTCAAAGTGTTCACATTAATTGTTAACCCCAAGTTTTTCTGTGCTATTAATTTAAAAGTGGATTTCTATTTTTTTTTGTACCATTAGTTTCTATTTAATGATCAAGTTAATAATTTCAAATAAATGCTCTGTTTTAACTCTTTTCATTCTGGATCATCATACCAGAAACAGATACTTTGGCAAACAGTGAAGACCCAGATGAAATGCCACATAATGTGGCATTTCATCAGGGTCTACACTGTTTGTTAACATTAAAAACAATCTTCAAGGACAGAAATACATCATTTTAAAGAAATGTTGGCTGACAGCCCCTTAATGTAGCAATATGTATGGGATAATCCATCAGACTGAAAAGGGTTAAAATATGTAGTGTGTTAGTTCCTTCTTGAAACTAAATCAAATATTAAAGTGAGCAATTAATGGACATAAGAAGGTTGTTAGAGGTATCAGGAGTCAACTTTTCTTTTAAATTTCAGGAAGCAGAGAGAAGGGCAGCGTTAGGTCTTCCACCTTTGGGTGAAGAAGAAGACGTCTTCCACGATCCGTTCAAGACCCCAGGTGCTGATAGTGTCGAAGGGGAGCAGGAAGCTGAAGAGAAAGATAAAATATCCTGGTCTTACTCTAATTATATGGCTGCACTGGAAAAAGAGGAGTTGCTAAACAATACTGATGAAACGTCATTTAGTTCACTACTCACTGCAAACACAGGTAACAGCAATACTGGTGAAACGTCATTTAGTTCACTACTAACTGCAAACACAGGTAACAGTAATACTGATGAGACGTCATTTAGTTCACTACTCACTGCAAACACAGGTAACAGTAATACTGATGAAATGTCATTTAGTTCACTACTCACTGCAAACACAGGTAACAGAATTACTGATGAAACGTGATTTAGTTCACTACTCACTGCAAACACAGGTAACAGTAACGCTGATGAAACGTGATTTAGTTCACTACTCACTGCAAACACAGGTAACAGTAACGCTGATGAAACATCATTTAGTTCACTACTCACTGCAAACACAGGTAACAGTACTACTGATGAAACGTCATTTAGTTCACTACTCACTGCAAACACAGGTAACAGCAATACTGATGAAACGTCATTTAGTTCACTACTCACTGCAAACACAGGTAATAGTACTACTGATGAAATGTCATTTAGTTCACTACTCACTGCAAACACAGGTAATAGTAATACTGATGAAACGTCATTTAGTTCACTACTCACTGCAAACACAGGTAACAGCAATACTGATGAAACGTCATTTAGTTCACTACTCACTGCAAACACAGGTAACAGTACTACTGATGAAACGTCATTTAGTTCACTACTCACTGCAAACACAGGTAACAGTACTACTGATGAAACGTCATTTAGTTCACTACTCACTGCAAACACAGGTAACAGTAATACAGTTCAGCCTCTTTAAAACGCTGTGTTTGGGATCAATAGGAATGGAGAGTGATGTAAGGTAATTGTGTTTTAATAAGAGAATTTTACAAAGGAATAATAGGAAAATATGGTCATTTTCCTATAATTCCTGTGTAAAATTCAATGGAGCCATAACATGACCATGAAATATCCAAATTTGTGTTATAACCAAGTGTGTAATAGAGGAAATGCACTGTACTGATGAATCCTCTTATAGTTCACTACTCACTGCAAACACAGGTAAAAGTAATACTGATGAAACCTCTTATAAGCTCACTACTCACTGCAAACACAGCTATCAGTTATACTGATGAAACCTCTTATAAGCTCACTACTCACTGCAAATAAAGGTAACAGTAATACTGATGAAACTTCTTATAAGCTCACTACTCACTGCAAACACAGGTAACAATAACACTGATGAAACCTCTTATAGTTCACTACTCACTGCAAACAGGTAATAGTAATACTGATGAAACCTCTTATAGCTCACTACTCACTGCAGATACAGGTAACAGTAATACTGATGAAACCTCTTATAGCTCACTACTCACTGCAAATACAGAGCACAGTAATACTAATGAAACCTCTTATAGCTCACTACTCACTGCAAACACAGGTAACAATAATACTGATGAAACCTCTTATAAGCTCACTACTCACTGCAAACACAGGTAACAATAACACTGATGAAACCTCTTATAGTTCACTACTCACTGCAAACAGGTAATAGTAATACTGATGAAACCTCTTATAGCTCACTACTCACTGCAGATACAGGTAACAGTAATACTGATGAAACCTCTTATAGCTCACTACTCACTGCAAATACAGAGCACAGTAATACTAATGAAACCTCTTATAGCTCACTACTCACTGCAAACACAGGTAACACTAATACTGATGAAACCTCTTATAGTTCACTACTCACTGCAAACACAGGAAAAAGTAATACTGATGAAACCTCTTATAAGCTCACTACTCACTGCAAACACAGGTAAGCTCACTACTCACTGCAAACACAGGTAACAGTAATTCTGGTGAAACCTCTTATAAGCTCACTAATCACTGCAAACACAGGTAACAATAACACTGATGAAACCTCTTATAGTTCATTACTCACTGGAAACACAGGTAACAATAACACTGATGGAACCTCTTATAAGCTCACTACTCACTGCAAATACAGGTAACAGTCATACTGATGAAACCTCTTATAAGCTCACTACTCACTGCAAATACAGGTAACAGTGATACTGATGAAGCCTCTTATAAGCTCACTACTCACTGCAAACAGATAATAGTAATACTGATAAAACCTCTTATAAGCTCACTACTCACTGCAAATACAGGTAACAGTAATACTGATGAAACCTCTTATCAGCTCACTTCTCACTGCAAATAAATGTACTGCAAACACAGGATGAAACCTCTTATAAGCTAACTACTGACTGCAAACACAGATAACAGTAATACTGATGAAATCTCATAGTTCACTACTCACTGCAAATACAGGTAACAGTTATACTGATGAAACCTCTTTCAGCTCACTACTCACTGCAAATATAGGTAACAGTAATACTGATGAAACCTCTTATCAGCTCACTACAAACACATGTAACAGTAATGCTGATGACACCACTTATAGTTCACTACTCACTGCAAACACATTTAAAAGTAATGCTGATGAAACCTCTTATAAGCCCACTTCTCACTGCAAACACAGGTAACAGTAATACTGATGAAACCTCTTATAAGCTCACTACTCACTGCAAACACAGGTAACAATAATACTGATGAAACCTCTTATAGTTCACAAGTCACTGCAAATATAGGTAACAGTAATACTGATGTAACCTCTTATAGCTCACTAGTCACTGCAAATATAGGTAACAGTTATACTGATGAAACCTCTTATAGCTCACTACTCACTGCAAATACAGGTAACAGTAATACTGATGAAACCTCTTATAGTTCACTAGTCACTGCAAATAAAGGTAACAGTTATACTGATGAAACCTCTTATAGCTCACTACTCACTGCAAATATAGGTTACAGTAATACTGATGAACCCTTTTATAGCTCAATTCTCACAGCAAACACAGCTATCAGTTATACTGATGAATTCTCTTAGATTTCACTGCTCACTGCAAATACAGGTAACAATAATACTGATGAAACCTCTTATTAGCTCACTACTCACTGCAAATATAGGTAACAGTAATACTGATGAAACCTCTTATAGTTCACATACACTGCAAATACAGGTAACAGTAATACTGATGAAACCTCTTATAGTTCACTACTCACTGCTAACACAGGATGAAACCTCTTATAAGCTCACTACTCACTGCAAACACAGGTAACAGTAATACTGTTGAAACCTCATATAGCTCACTACTCACTGCAAATACAGGTAACAGTAATACTGATGAAACCTCTTATAGCTCACTACTCACTGCAAATATAGGTAACAGTAATACTGGTTAAACCTCTTTTAGCTCACTACTCACTGCAAATACAGGTAACAGTAATACTGATGAAACCTCTTATAGCTCACTACTCACTGCAAATATAGGTAACAGTAATACTGATGAAACCTCTTAATAGCTCACTACTCACTGCAAATACAGGTAACAGTAATAATGATGAAACCTCTTATAGTTCACTACTCACTGCAAATACATCTGCAAATATAGGTAACAGTTATACTGGTGAAACCTCTTATAGTTCACTACTCACTGCAAATATAGGTAACAGTAATACTGATGAAACCTCTTATAGTTCACTACTCACTGCAAATACAGGTAACAGTAATACTGATGAAACCTCTTAAAGTTCACAACTCACTGCAAATACAGGTAACAGTAATACTGATGAAACCTCTTATAAGCTCACTACTCACTGCAAACACAGCTATCAGTTATACCGTTGAATTCTCTTAGATTTCACTACTCACTGCAAATACAGGTAACAGAAATACTGATGAAACCTCTTATAGTTCACTACTCACTGCAAACACAGGTAACAGTAATTCTGATGAAACCTCTTATAAGCTCACTACTCACTGCAAACACAGGTAACAGTAACACTGATGGAACGTCTTATAGATCACTACTCACTACAAACACAGGTAACAGTGATACTGATGAAACTTCATTAAAGTCACTACTCACTGCAAACACAGGTAACAGTAATTCTGATGAAACCTCTTATAGCTCACTACTCATGGCAAACACAGGTAACAGTAATACTGATGAAACCTCTTATAGATCACTACTCACTGCAAACACAGGTAACAGTATTACTGATGAAACCTCTTATAAGCTCACTTCTCACGGCAAACACAGGTAACAGTAATACTGATGAAACCTCTTATAGATCACTACTCACTTTAAACACAGGTAACAGTAATACTGATGAAACCTCTTATAAGCTCACTACTGACTGCAAACACAGGATGAAACCTCTTATAAGCTCACTACTCCCTGCAAATACAGGTAACAGTAACACTGATGAAACCTCTTGTAGATCACTACTGACTGCAAACACAGGTAACAGTAATTCTGATGAAACCTCTTATAAGGTCACTACTGACTGCAAACACAGGTAACAGTAATACTGATGAAACTTCTTATAAGCTCACTACTCACTGCAACACAGGTAACTGTAATTCTGATGAAACCTCTTATAAGCTCACTACTCACTGCAAACACAGGATGAAACCTCTTTTAAGCTCACTACTCACTGCAAATACAGGTAACAGTAACACTGATGAAACCTCTTGTAGATCACTACTGACTGCAAACACAGGTTAACAGTAATTCTGATGAAACCTCTTATAAGCTCACTACTGACTGCAAACACAGGTAACAGTAATACTGATGAAACTTCTTATAAGCTCACTACTCACTGCAACACAGGTAACAGTAATTCTGATGAAACCTCTTATAAGCTCACTACTCACTGCAAACACAGGTAACAGTAGTTCTGATGAAACTTCATTAAGTTCACTACTCACTGCAAACACAGGTAACAGTAATTCTGATGGCACCCTTATTTGGTCACTACTCACTGCAAACACAGGTAACAGTAATTATGATGGCACCCTTATTAGGTCACTACTCACTGCAAACACAGGTAACAGTAATTCTGATGGCACCCTTATTAGGTCACTACTCACTGCAAACACAGGTAACAGTAATTCTGATGAAGCCTCTTATAAGCTCACTACTCACTGCAAACACAGGTAACAGTAATACTGATGAAACTTCTTATAAGCTCACTACTTACTGCAACACAGGTAACAGTAATTCTGATGAAACCTCTTATAAGCTCACTACTCACTGCAAACACAGGTAACAGTAGTCCTGATGAAACTTCATTAAGTTCACTACTCACTGCAAACACAGGTAACAGTAATTCTGATGGAACCTCTTATAAGCTCACTACTCACTGCAAACACAGGTAACAGTAGTCCTGATGAAACTTCATTAAGTTCACTACTCACTGCAAACACAGGTAACAGTAATTCTGATGGAACCTCTTATAAGCTCACTACTGACTGCAAACACAGGTTACAGTAATACTGATGAAACCTCTTATAGATCACTACTCACAACAAACACAGGTAACAGTAATACTGATGAAACTTCATTAAGTTCACTACTCACTGCAAACACAGGTAACAGTAATTCTGATGAAGCCTCTTATAAGCTCACTACTCACTGCAAACACAGGTAACAGTTAATCTGATGAAACCTCTTATAGCTCACTACTCACTGCAAACACAGGTAACAGTAATTCTGATGAAACCTCTTATAGCTCACTACTCACGGCAAACACAGGTAACAGTAATACTGATGAAACCTCTTATAGATCACTACTCACTGCAAACACAGGTAACAGTATTACTGATGAAACCTCTTATAAGCTCACTACTCACGGCAAACACAGGTAACAGTTATACTGATGAAACCTCTTATAGATTACTACTCACTGCAAACACAGGTAACAGTAATTCTGATGAAACCTCTTATAGATCACTACTCACTGCAAACACAGGTAACAGTAATACTGATGAAACCTCTTATAGATCACTACTCACTGCAAACACAGGTAACAGTATTACTGATGAAACCTCTTATAAGCTCACTACTCACGGCAAACACAGGTAACAGTTATACTGAAGAAACCTCTTATAGATTACTACTCACTGCAAACACAGGTAACAGTAATTCTGATGAAACCTCTTATAGATCACCAATCACTGCAAACACAGGTAACAGTAATACTGATGAAACCTCTTATAGATCACTACTCACTGCAAACACAGGTAACAGTAATACTGATGAAACCTCTTATAGATCACTACTCACTGCAAACACAGGTAACAGTAATACTGATGAAACCTCTTATAGATCACTACTCACTGCAAACACAGGTAACAGTATTACTGATGAAACCTCTTATAAGCTCACTACTGACTGCAAACACAGGATGAAACCTCTTATAACCTCACTACTCACTGCAAATACAGGTAACAGTAACACTGATGAAACCTCTTGTAGATCACTACTTACTGCAAACAAAGATAACAGTAATACTGATTAAACTTCATTAAGTTCACTACTCACTTCAAACACAGGTAACAGTAATTCTGATGAAACCTCTTATAAGCTCACTACTCACTTCAAACACAGGTAACAGTATTCTGATGAAACCTCTTATAAGCTCACTACTCACTTCAAACACAGGTAACAGTAATACTGATGAAACTTATTATAAGCTCACTACTCACTGCAACACAGGTAACAGTAACACTGATGAAACTTCTTATAAGCTCACTACTGACTGCAAACACAGGTAACAGTAACACTGATGAAACTTCTTATAAGCTCACTACTCACTGCAAACACAGGTAACAGTAATTCTGATGAAACCTCTTATAAGCTCACTACTCACTGCAAACACAGGTAACAGTAGTTCTGATGAAACTTCATTAAGTTCACTACTCACTGCAAACACAGGTAACAGTAATTCTGATGGCACCCTTATTAGGTCACTACTCACTGCAAACACAGGTAACAGTAATTCTGATGGCACCCTTATTAGGTCACTACTCACTGCAAACACAGGTAACAGTAATTCTGATGGCACCCTTATTAGGTCACTACTCACTGCAAACACAGGTAACAGTAATTCTGATGAAACTTCATTAAGTTCACTACTCACTGCAAACACAGGTAACAGTAATTCTGATGGCACCCTTATTAGGTCACTACTCACTGCAAACACAGGTAACAGTAATTCTGATGGCACCCTTATTAGGTCACTACTCACTGCAAACACAGGTAACAGTAATTCTGATGGCACCCTTATTAGGTCACTACTCACTGCAAACACAGGTAACAGTAATTCTGATGAAACCTCTTATAAGCTCACTACTGACTGCAAACACAGGTTACAGTAATACTGATGAAACCTCTTATAGATCACTACTCACAACAAACACAGGTAACAGTAATACTGATGAAACTTCTTATAAGCTCACTACTCACTGCAAATACAGGTAACAGTAATTCTGATGAAACCTCTTATAAGCTCACAACTCACGGCAAACACATGTAACAGTAATTCTGATGAAACTTCATTAAGTTCACTACTCACTGCAAACACAGGTAACAGTTAATCTGATGAAACCTCTTATAGCTCACTACTCACTGCAAATATAGGTAACAGTAATACTGATGAAACCTCTTATAAGCTCACTACTCACTGCAAACACAGGTAACAGTAATTCTGATGAAACCTCTTATAAGCTCACTACTCACGGCAAATATAGGTAACAGTAATACTGATGAAACCTCTTATAAGCTCACTACTCACTGCAAACACAGGTAACAGTTATTCTGATGAAACCTCTTATAGCTCACTACTCACTGCAAATACAGGTTACTTAAACAGATATACTGATGAAACCTCTTATAAGCTCACTAGTCACTGCAAACACAGGTCACACTGATGAAACCTCTTATAAGCTCACTACTTACTGCAAATACAGGTAACAGTCATACTGATGAAACCTCTTATAAGCTCACTAGCCTCAAAATACTGAATAAGGCAGATTGTATTAGCTTTTCTGATTATTTTCAGATTATCTAAACACAATTAATCATTTAAACTTGAAACTATTCATTTTTGAAGGCATTCTGTAAGTTTTAAAATTTAAATTCCTTAAGTTCAGGATTTTGGAAATTTCATGTTGACTTGGACGTAAAGCATCAACACAAACAAAGATTTCATAACTTAAAAAATGCTCTGTATGCGCTTGTAAGAAGATGACTGTGTACTTATAAGGTTTTTTTTCTGCAGCTACAGAGAAGGACAACAGTTCTGATAAGGAGTCTGTAGCCAGCAAACACTCAGAGTCTGGAGAGAAGAAATCTGGTAAACAAGAAGTAGAGTCACAAACTACGGACAGAAGGTAAGAGCATCGGGAATATAAGAATAATATCATGAGTGTGCGGATTGGATAGAAAAATCCATCCCGAGGATTGCCGTTTGGCATCACGAGGCTTGCCGAGTGATGACAAACGGTGATCCCGAGGGACAGATTTTTCTATCCTACCCTCACACGAATAATGGATTCTTTTTCTTGCTCACCACTGTTTTTATACATTTATTCATTTATTTATTTATTTATCCAGAAATCCCTGAATACGCTAAGATGCAATTTTAAATGATGACATTACTTGACGTCCTGGCTAAGATAGCATGAGTAAGATAAGATTTTCTATCCCAGGGTAAATTCTCAGATGTCCTTATCCGGTGTGCAAGAAATACTGATTATTCATATTCAGAAAACTGTCAACTCTCATTAAGCCATAGTCCATACTTCAGAGTTTTAGTTTTAGTTATGATTTAATTGAGTTAAAAGGAGTAAATAATAAAACACAAGAATAATATTGATTATCTTATCATCTATCAAAAGATAATGTCTGGGTCACATCATCAAGTTGTCAGCTATTTCTTGAAAGTATTGGTACAGTGCACCTGGATTTATGCTGCACAATTGTATAGGATAATTATTCAACCCATAAATGATCATAAATGGATACAAGTGATAGGGCAATTTTGAACATTGTATATTTATTGTAGAAAAATCATAATCTACATGGGAAAAGTGGCCCATGATTTGAATAATTTCAACATTATTTTTCAATTTTACCGAGAAGGACAGATCTGCATATAAGTACCATTTCTTAATCTGTTTATCCCCTTCTTATTAACTCTTTACCTGCTAATGTCATCTGCTGATAACCTTTGAAAACAGTTTGGGCCCAGATCAGGCCGGACAAAATGTCGAGCCTGATCTGGTTCCAAACTGTTTGACACTCTGATGGTTTTCCTGAAAGAATTTTTCGAAAAAAGTAATTTAAAAAAGCAGCAAACGACAAAAAAGCATACAAAATTACCCAGTAGGCAAGAAGTTAACATATTTATTTTACTTTTTTATTGACATTGATATTTTTAAGAGTTTTAAACAATATTGGTTTGTTTCAGAAAATCTGTCAAGATAAGCAATGGGAAAAAAGCTGAGGAAGCTGAAATACCAAAGAAGAAGGTCAAGGACACAGGAAGTAGAAAGTCATCTGTTGATGCTGCAGAACGAAGAGGAAGTCAGTCCAAACAGTCGAGTGTTATTTCAACAAAGCCGCCAATATCTCCTGACACTTTAACAGTCTCTTCCAAAACACATGCCAAAACTAGCAAAGAAAAGTCCAAACTTCAGCAGAAAAAATAAAATTGTTGCTTTTATTTATGTTTGTACCCTATATGACCTAATAAGTTTACATGCCCTTATGTGTGCACATGGAGTTCTGTTTTTGTTATGAATGCTTTATCAACTTTTGATGTGGTGCAATTTCATTATTAACAGGAATTCATCATGTGGTTGAAAAAGTGTGGATCCTGATCAGCTGGCTTCATCAGAAGCCAACTGATCATGATCTGCACTGTTTTCTAAAGAGGGTTTAAAATTTTGGAAAAATATATGTGCACAGTGCACTTATTAGGTTTTATATGGTACTAAATGTTTTTGATATTGTCTTTACAATTCAGTTTATGAGAAAACTTGTTAAGAGCAAAGCAGCACATTGGTCCATGGCCAGATAGACAAAAAATTTGAGCTTAAAATTGTGAATATTTTTTTTTATCCAACAGTTTTAATGTATGTTTTTGGGTGCCCAAAAGAAACGTCTCATTGAGACAGCTCTTTTGAGTATCCACAACATATGTTTTGGTTGAGTAATAAGAAAATTAACTCTTATCTAGGGGCCTTGCAGCAGATGCACAGACTGATTCCTGCCTAGAGAGCATATATAGTGCTCAGTTGTATTTGGACAGAATGGCCGGAGAACGGTGTAAACCAAGATCAAACTGTTCCTGAAGGAGCCATCTGATCAGGATTTGAGGCTAACCGGTCTTAGTGCAAGCGTACTTGCCTCAGTATTGGACAAAAACCCATTTGAATCCAAGGTAAAAAGTAGATTGATCTGACTGGATTCACAACCCCACTCACCATCTTAATAAGTCAGATTGTTAGCCTGACTAATAACCCTACAGATTGTCATATAGGGTCAAGCAAAAGCCCAATTATGGTAGCTATATTCACATAAACATTCTCTTGCATACTGTATCCACTATCAGGGAAACAGGAGCCAGAGAGCAGTAAAACAGTGGCTAAATCAAGATTCTAGGCGAGCCTGTCTGTAGGGTTTGCCATTGGGTGAGATTCAGTTTTATCTGCATCAGCTACATAGACTAGCTCGAATCTAAAAAATTGCATGTATAACTATTATGAATAACAAAGGTGCTGATCAGGTTGTATATATGGGCAGTAATTTTATTTGGTTTTAAATTTTGCTTCTTTTAAAATTAAACAGTTTTGAGGTGATAAATTCTGGCATTGCAAAATGTTCATTTAAGTATTTTATTTTAACCTTTGCCATGCTGAGCGGATATTTCGCAGGGAATAATCCTGTTTTGAAAACTGTAGATCCAGATCAGCTGGCTTCAGAGTAGCCGGCTGATCAGGATACTCACTGTTTTCCACTATGCTTGCAAACATAGTTGGATAAAAATTGGGGAGTAGTGTAATACATGAAAATATCTAGCATGGTTAAGGTAAAAATAATTTTCCTGTTTTTTTTTTAAAAGCAAGCGCTTATGATGATATGCTTTGTGCTTGTATGCTTTAAATAGTCTCAAATAATAACTACAGTCTTATAAAGTGGCCACTCAAAAAAAGACAAAACAAAGGTCTTAAAAACAGATGGTAGCTAAATGCAAGTCAAAATATTGCAAAATGCTCCCTTGAGCATTCTGCAATACTTTTGACCTGTATTAAGCTATAATCAGTCTTAAAAAACAATTTTTTATCTTCTTTTAAGTGGTTGCTTAAGACAGGTTTTACTGTATGTTCTGTTCTGTTAATAGTGCTCAGTACTAACTTAAATGTCTGTAATTAGTCATCAGCTGTCTGTGATATTTGTAGATATTTCATAATTATTTATAAAATTAGATATTCTGAGAAATTAATTGTACATGTACTGATGTATTGAACAGGGACAGTGGGTCAACCATAGCCCCATTTAAAGTTTGATGTTGAGGGAGCGCAGTGGCTCAGTAATAGAGTGCTTGACTCGAGACCGAAGGGCCGCGGGTTCGAGCCTCACCAGCGTCACTGTGTTGTGGTCCTTGAGCAAGACACATTTATCCTAGCTTAGTACTGGTTCATCCCAGGAAGACCCATCCTTTTATAACTGAAAGATTGTTGATGGGACGTAAAGAATCAAATCAAACAAAAACAAAAAGAATGATGTTGAAAATGATCTTCCATTTGAAAAGTTGGTTTATATATTAATCCTTAATGCACCTATCGCAATAAAAGTTGTCTGCTTTTCTCATCTGCTGAAATGTTTAAGAAGCCTCTATGGCAAACAGTGTGGACCAAGATCAGACTGCTCCTATAGGTATACGCTGTTTGCTTCTATACTCAATTTGTCAGTAATGCTAGGCAATTATTTGCAGGAGACGACTTCAACAGACGACAATTTCAGATGCATTTTTTTCTTGGCACTTTAAGGGTTAACTCTTTCTGCTAGTGACATGTATTAACTGGCTCCAAAAAAATAGAGGATCCAGCATATTAACCCTTTATGTACTGGAAACCAGGGGCGGATCCAGGATTTTTGGAAAGGGGGCTCAGATGTATAAAGTTGGGTTCAATTTGCTGATTTTACCTCACTTTTCTTAAATATCCCAATGAAAATGATATCATTTGGTCTCAAAGGTGAACTCCTTCTGGATCCGCCACTGGAAACCTGTAAAGGGTAAACTCTTTGAATTGTTGTCTGCTATGTTGTTGTTTTTCAAAATAAACTTTCTCAAAACATTCTTTCAGGAATACCATCAGTATCAAACAGTTTGGATCCAGATCAGGCCGGATTGTTTGTCTAGCCTGATCAGACTCCAAATTGCAAATGTGATCAGCAGATGACAAGTCCCCATTGGTGATAATATATGCTGTAGAATTTTAAAGGAATCCTTTTCAATACTGTTATCAGGTAGTATCTTTTCTTTGCAAAATATTTGTTGGCGCGTAAGCCTTTTCTCTGCCATTCACAACAATGTTGTCTGCTCTCTAATTTGTTTATGATCTTTGATTGCCTATATTGCTAACAATTGGACCCAGATTAAACTGTTCTCTTAGAGCAGTCTGATCAAGGTTCACAATGTTTGCTTCCATGGTAAATGTTTTCTAGGGTTGAGTTGATTATAATATGCAGCAGAGGTAATAACCAGATGACGTTTTCCTTGACGAAAAAATATTGGCAGGATAAGGGTTAAAGAATGTAGACCATGGATGGTTAAGAGCGATCTATTGTAGGTCTACACTTCATTGTGTTTGTCTTTGCTTTTTTGCAAGAAAACCAATGCATGACATTGTGAACCCTTATCCCACCACTGCTTTTTATGTCTGCAGCATATATTCAAGTGCAAACACAATGAACCCTGACCAGAGGCGAGTTCAAAGATGGGAGCGCTCTCGGTCGCTCGTTGTACTGATGCCAGGATTTACACATTACGAGTAAAGATAGGTACCAGAACAATGAGCGCCTGCGAACGCTAGCATTGCTGAACACGCCTCTGATCTGGGTCCATATTGTTTGCAATATAGGCTACTTAAGACCATAAGCAGATGGTAGGAGCAGATGACAAAAGTTGTAATTGGAAGGCTTAGGGTTAAAACAGTTACTGTATGAGCCATATCGTGAGAAAATCTGTTAATGGTAACAACAAAGGCACAATAGCCAGCCATTTTAGGCCAAATAAAAGATACCTGTGTTTAGGGTAACCCGACCCTACCTAAATTTACTGATGAAACCTAGGAATTTTTTTCAGGTTTTCTGGCAAAATATAATTTTATGCATTTTGAAAGGCAAAATTGCCTTTCAAAATGCATAAAATTGTATTTCCAGAAAAAAATAATAAGAAAAAACATGTGTGCCTAGCCTACCTTAAATTTTCAGACCTGTTACCCGAAATATACTTATTATTTTTATTTGGCCTTACTATAATAACCAAATAAGACTTGGCATTTCATGCGGATTGTCTGCTCTACACAAAATTTCACGTCTTATTTCCCCCCAAAATCAAGTAAGATATCACAAAAAATGTCATAAAGGTTATATATAATTTTAAAGATTCTAGATACCCACTGTTAGGATACCCACTGTTAGCCTCTTGGTTTGAGCCTTACCATTTACCTTACTGTGAACCCATATGACAGGTTTTCTCAAGACATAGCTCATATATAAAATGCTTTGTCATATTGTCACCACAATTGAAAGGGGGTAGTTGAAACAACTGACGTCAGAGTCCAAGAGCCCAGCTTCAGTACACCTAAAAGAAATGTTGCTTATATGTCAAAATGTTGTCTATTTACTAGTATTTAGGAATGCTAATATTTTAGCTTTTAAATTTAGATGTGAAATGATAGATTTACAAAGGCATCAGTCGGGGCATCAGTCTTCTTAGTTTGCAAGTCAACTTTTTGCTGTAATATTGGATGTAAATTCTTAAATGTTACATGAAAGCATGATGGCATTAATTAAATTTGTTAATTATATAAATTGGATGTATTTTCTTGAGATGTTGAGCATCACACAGGTTTAATGCATGTGATGCACAGCTTCTCAGAATCATTAGAACCTGAATTCTTTCATAAAAGCCTATATATGCGCATTACTGTTTGAAGCCATTGTCAAATGAAAGAAAATCATCTGTGTTCAAATCATGAGATTCACATTCTGTTTGAACATGGGTTTTAACTTTATAATGAGCCCTGATTTGTTTGCACGATGTTACACATGAGCCTGTTGTGGCCTAGAATGATTATTTCCCTTATGCTTTTATTTACAAAAATACACTCCGTCTGTCCTGATTTTGGTCCAAACAATTTTCAAAGGTTATCAGCAGATGAAAAAAGTCGCCCCTAGCTACAAAAAAGCTAAGCATATTGATATGTGCTCATGGACTCCTTCACAATTGATTTCAGTTACCCTCTGTTCGATGTGATTATGCCCAAGAAGATCTGTGATATTTTTGTTTGATGTATTTTTAAATCTTTGTATAGATTAAACTTTATTTATTTGCAGACATCTTGTGTTTTATATGTTCAAGAAGCCTAGATATGCCATTATTATCTAAAGACCCGCCTTTAATAGATAAACTCAAATGACTTATCAAACGATAGAATGATCCCCTGTATAGCTGGGGTACTTTGCACTAAGTGTCTTTTCTGAAATCGATAAAAAAAAAACACGAAAAAAAGCTTGACTTACCTTGAATCAATCAGAAAGCTGTCATAAAAATGTGAGATTACCAATTGCGTATCATGTGATTGGCCACCCTCAATATGGATGAAAAGTGTCATGGAAATTCTATAGAAATCCGGGCTTATATAACAGGGTGGCCAATCACATGATATGCAATTGGTAATCTCACATTTTTATGACGGTTTTCTGATCAGTTCAAGGTAAGTCAAGTTTTTTCATGGATTTTAGATTGATTTCAGAAAAGACACTAAGTGCAGAGTACCCGGGCTATACAGGGGATCATTATATTGTTTACCATTTTCATCTAAAACATGCAGTTCTTGTGAAAAGCGGTGCAAAGTCTGCTGTACAGAAATGGCAGGAATCACACTTTTGTCAGTACAGAGTCATGACGAAAGCTAATCAGCTAATTTATTCAATCTGAGGCTTATTTATACATTTCGGTCATTGCCTTTAGTGAATAGTAATCAGTTTTCCACAAATTGAGTAAAAGATTACTACCGTATACCTTGGAGATATAAATGGCAATGGAAGACGATGACAGGAATCACACAGTTAGCCAAACTAGCAGAGTTTGATACACACTTCCCTAAAATAATTAGAAATGTATAGTAGATATATCAACTGTTTGTTATTCTTACATATCAGTTTGATCTTAAAATTGAAAGTATATGAGTAGCAGTATAATTTAGTTTTTAACTCTTTTATTTAGCTTTTATAACTGTTACATCTGTTACATTATTCTAGATGCAATTAGTACTATCGTCTTTGGATAAGTATTACAAAAACTAAATTCACTTCATAATTTACTATTTTAGACTTAATTTTATACTGTTTTGACAACATTTTGGACACACATAGTACCTTATGATAATATACATTATGTTAACAGTTTTGTCATTTTTGGAATTTGTCCCTTACCAGTTATTACCTAAGAGCTATATTTTGTTGTTGCTAGTGATGTTTAAATGCCAAATTGGTTAAAACATTTTTGTAATTTTCAAAATTAAAAAACATTTGTCCCAAAAGCAAATATGCTTTGACAATTTGACATAACCTCCCTCTCTATATGAACTAATCAATTTCATTTCATACAAACTATTATTTTTATTTGGATTTAACGCAAAAAATTACTTTGAAATGAATATAAACCCTATGATGTATTATTTAGGTCATTAAGCACGATAAAGAATGCCTTGAAGCTTGTAACATATGATACATATTTCCAATCAAACAACAAAATTGATTTTTATACCAGAAACAATGTTTAATATCCCATATCACTCTTGTTTATCAATGAAATACTCATATATATGATATTTTAAGCATACATATAGGATTACATGCTTTATTTTAAAATGAAAAGATTCCCACCTCACATACCGCTTTTCTTAGAGGTTGTAACATAAAAGAGTTTATAAATTGTGATAGAAGCAAGCTGTTAGCACTTTTGAAACGGTCATTAAACTGTATTTAGATACATGTTATTTAACCTAAAATATTTATTGAAAAATAAATAAAATGACACTATTTAACAAAATATCAATGATGTTTTGGGGGCTTAGTTGAAAATGTAACGTGAATTACGCCATAATAAGCCATTGAAGTCCCACTGCATTATCATAATGGTATGGCTGAGTTTCTATCTCTTAAGGATCAAATATTAGGAGAGTCTATGGTGTAACACTTGATAAGTTGATTGGAATAAATGCACCAGAACTATCCATTGCACTTTGATAGCATTGGCAGTAAGTATTTCTAAACATAACTGTTACAATCTGATTAACACTTAACATCTGTTTTTTGTATACGTTTGAATTCTAGCAAGCTTAATCAACAGGTGTCATCATATTGTAGTGGATAAACCACTTGTACCAAGGTGTCCCAAGTTCAATTTGAACTCCTCCAATTTGTAATGGCCCAGTCTCCATACGACCCTAGCTGTCAGTGGGATGGAAACACAAACTCACTTGCTTAATCTATCTTATTCAATGTTGCTTGTCATTGGGAATATCAGATTTGCCAACGAAATTAGCATGAATGGCCATTTTCTCAATTGAAATAAAATACATAGTAGCTTTCTGCTTATTATATTGTGGCGATGTGGTGTCGTGTATAATAGGGTTGTGTATCTTATTATATGTACTATGGAAGCTACAACCCTAAGTACATGTTTGTGAATATAGTGTAGCCCATAAAAGTAATAGGACATTCAATATGGATGAGTATGTTTTTCGTTGATGGAGTTTGTTGGCTAGGTGAGTTAGGCCAGAGTTACCTTACCCATGTGTTTACAAGGCCAAGTGGCGAGTCAATCCTTATCTGAGGGGAAGGTTATGTGACCACATAATGTCAAGTGTATAATTCATTTTAACATATACTATGTACGATATAGACTATGCAACTTCAAACCTTATAATACGAGATAGGAGTAAAGGTAGCATGCATAATTAATAAAACACTCTTGGTGGGTGAACATGCTTTTTCACTGAGGGAGATTGTTAGCTGGATGGCTCACTCTACATTAATATTCATAAACAGCAGCTGTGTAGTAAAAAATTCATGTGATTTTCATTGAACAATTTACAATTGTGAGACCTATCCATTTTGTTTGAAAACTTACGTGTGATTCCTACCAAAGTAAGTAAGGGTGCAAAGATCAGGAATCGATACAATCCAGTACCACACCTGACCCAGGATACCAATGGGAAAGTGACAAACTCACAGTTAGACACCACAAACGAGAGCAAAGAGGACAGCCCTTTCCCAGCAGGTGACCACAAAGCACATATAAACAGACGTGCACAAAGACATAGCAAACACAAGACAGAAAAAAAACACATAAAAGATCCACAAAAGACGTACGGCCATGGAACGGTCAGTAAAATATTTTACTGGAGGGATTAAACTGGTTTAACGGCACCAACCTCACTCTTAATTCAGATGTGGATCAAGACACATAGATTTTTGGTTTGCATGAAATACCCCTAACTTATCAATGCATCATCTCCTAAAACTTATAAATTAAGATATTACAAGGAGATAAAGCAAAGATAAGGACTCAACAGTAAATAAAACTGAATACTGGAGCAAAAGAAATCCAACAGGTAAACCCCGGTGGGCCCGACAAACAGCCAAAGCATCAGGCCCCTACCATCTCATCAATAGATAAGTCTTTAAGTCAGAACCATCTTAGAGTCTGAAGTCCGACCCACCGGCGTGCAATTAAAGAGGAAAGCAAAGTTGCCAACCGTGATTGGGTTGACCACCAAGCATGCAGTCTGTTGCAATACATTAATGTTATAACCAATCGTTTTATAATGGGAAATTATTTATAAGAGCCAACAATCTTCTTCAAGTTATTATGATGGGAATTTTTGGTACTTTGGATTCTAAATAAATAATAAAATAAATAAACATTTATTTATTTTATTTATTTATTTTTCTAAATCAATAAAGAAATCAACTTTGAATTTTCAAGTGTAATACAGTCATGTTTGGTATCAAATTAATTGTCGTTTTAAGCAGATGCTGAATTTGGAAATGATAGTTTGACTAGGAAATATTTAATTCAAAAATTTGAAGATTTTAATTTATTTTGCATTTTAGACCAGAATATGTCTTCTTAATTACTGAGTCAAACCCAAGCTTCTCGCAGGTGTTGACATCACTTAAGGTGATCATATTTTAGCGTCTTACATTTCACGAACAATAGCGCCAATTTTGATTTAGGATTAGAAACTTACGCTTGGAATGTTCCAGCATATACATATGGTTTAAACATACTGTTTGAAGTAAACGATAGTTAGAAGAACTTATTGTTATATTTGGACATACCAGTAACTATATATTATTTGAACGGTTTTAGTACATGTGCAATGAACATTAAGTTTTTAGTAACGTGAATAGAAGAAGCAAATTGGAACTTGATATCTGTCTCCAGTGTTGTTATTTATTAAGTATATTGTGAGCCCCCACACCTCTCACAGATCACCATTTGATAAGTTCCGCAGACATTAAAAGTTACTGATAATTTCCACCTTTAAAACTGGTGTTGAATCCGGAGTAACAGCTTTTCAACTTGTTACATCGAATCCCGATCTACAGAGAAGAACGATGGACGATTCCTGGAGACACAGCACTGGATATGACAGCAGATATTATGGCTGTCAGAGTCATTTTAGACCATACTGGTGATCCCGGCTCCAGACAAGACCAGTGTATTTTGCTCGAGAGCCTTTTGAGGCACAACACAATGTGAAGAATTTTACACTGCCTGGTCGGACATCATTCAAGAAACCTAAGAGCAAAGCTACCCTTGCAAGAAACAGGATGAGAATGCAGAAGTTCCTTGAAATTAAGGATGCATGTTCTGCGTTGCCGTTCTTCCAGCTTGATGACGCGCAAATGAAGGAGGCTACAACTATACAGTGGGACACTCAGCCTTTCGTCTTGAAGTCTAAATTACAAAGTGCAACGAAGGTAATTAAAAGACTAAAGACAAGTTTGCACTGTTTGCGCACATCAAATAATCTACTCCATGAGGAAAATGAACAAGCTGGCGATCTCGTTCGATATCTAATGCAGTCTCAGTTTGAGAATATGTCGAAATTGAAAAAAAAAGTGGAAATTGAGAGAAGGACCGTGCACAAGTTTGTTGCTCAGAACGTTGAGCGCCAACGTAAAATTGTAAGACTCAAAACAGAACTCGCAAAAGTAATTAATCTCCATACCCGGATCTCCACCAGTTTTAAAGGTGGAAGAAATAAGTCACTTTAGATGTTCTGGGGAGCTTAGCAAATGGTGAGCTGTGAGAGGTATGGTGAGCGGTATATCCGGGCTCACAATATACTTAATAAATAACAACACTGGAGACAGAGTTCCAATACTGAACTGGTATATCCAAATATAAGAATAAGTTCTTCTAACTATTGTATAATTCAAAAGTATGTTTAAACCATATGTATATGCTGGAACATTCCAAGCGTAAGTTTCTAAACCTAAATCAAAATTGGTAAATTACCAAAAATGAATAAATGCCATAAATTTTAGGTTGGTAAATCCAAACAGTATTATATCTAAACCGCTGAACTATCTCAAATGATCACGTCTTAACCGTTTAGTTGGTAAATCCTAACTGATTTTCATAAATCAAAATTACTAAAATTCAAAAAACAGACACGCCCATATTCTAAAATTTACAGCATTCGCCAATCACATTGGCAGAGCCATAAGGCGGTCCTAAAACATATAGATTAACATCTCATTAAGCAAATCTCTTTGACAGACAATAGCGCCGCCGCCAAACGGACGTGGTTAACAGACGTTGTGATCTCAACTCCCGTATGCATGTTTGCACAACAAAAGCATGTGTGAACAGCGCTATTTTATCGTCAAATGTAAGACGCTAAAATATGATCACCTTAAGTGATGTCAACACCTGTGAGAAGCTTGGGTTTGACTCAGTAATTAAGAAGACATATTCTGGTCTAAAATGCAAAATAAATTAAAATCTTCAAATTTTGAATTAAATATTTCCTAGTCAAACTATCATGTCCAAATTCAGCATCTGCTTAAAACGACAATTAATTTGATACCCAACATGACTGTATTTCACTTGAAAATTCAAAGTTGATTTCTTTATCGATTTAGAAAAATAAATAAATAAAATAAATAAATGTTTATTTATTTTATTATTTATTTAGAATCCAAAGTACCAAAAATTCCCATCATAATAAATTTATACACCAAGTCACCATAGAAATCAGGTTGCGAAAGTCCTTGACGCAAGAGAGATTTAAGTCCAACTTGGAATTTAGAAATCAAATCATAGTATCGTCTAGCTATAAAATTTAGAAAATGTTTTGTGAAGTTTATGATACCTATACGCCTTGCTTAAGAAGTTTCTGAGTTAACAATTTATTGCGAGTGTTGAAGTCAAATAGCACAACCTTGTGACGAATTTCAACAGAACTATACCACCCTAGTCTAAAGGTACAGCGTCATAAGGAAGAACATCCTAGTCTGGATACTCTGCACTAGGTGTCATTTCTGCACTCTACCAAAAACTAAGGAAATAATTGTCAAAAACACCTTCAATTGAACGCAAAAATAAACAAAACGTGTGAGATTACCACATTTGTATCGAGTGATTGCCCCCTTGTATAAAGAATCGCTCAAAACTTGGACACAGAACCAAGTCAATTTTTAATGAAATTGTAAACATATATGGAGACAATGCACTTTCGTATAGGACAGTTTTCAGATGAGCAAAGCAATTTCGTGATGGGAGGGAGCGCCTTGAAAATCGACCAAGGTCGGGTCAAAGAATCAGTAAAGTAAGAAAGAGGGCAAAGATCAGGAATCGATAAAATCAAGCATCAAACCTGACCCAGGATACCAATGGGAAAGTGATAACTTCACGATTAGACATTACAAACGAGAGCCAAGAGGTCAGCCCTTTCCCAGCAGGTGACCGTGTTAATAAACAGACGTGCATGAAAGCATATTTGACTTCACTACAGCTGGTGACTGGGACTGTGTGGTGGCGGTAGAACGTCTCCCTGCCCTTCACTATAGTGTAGATTTTATTTTCTTGTCCTTTGGGATCATGGGTTTCATTGTGGAACTTTGAAACTATTCGAGGGTCACTGATGAAGCCTAAATGGCAGAAACTAGCTAGTCTGGCCCAGAAAATATGCACACCCTGGTTTCAGTTCTTTGGTGCAGTCTTTGCTTCCAAGAGATACCCTTTAAGAACATATTTGACTTCACTACAGCTGGTGACTGGGACTGTGTGGTGGCGGTAGAACGTCTCCCTGCCCTTCACTATAGTGTAGATTTTATTTTCTTGTCCTTTGGGATCATGGGTTTCATTGTGGAACTTTGAAACTATTCGAGGGTCACTGATGAAGCCTAAATGGCAGAAACTAGCTAGTCTGGCCCAGAAAATATGCACACCCTGGTTTCAGTTCTTTGGTGCAGTCTTTGCTTCCAAGAGATACCCTTTAAGAACATATTTGACTTCACCACAGTTCATATAGAATTTAGCATCTTTAAGGTGGTAAAATAAAAAAATATAAACATGTTACTTTTAATACTATGCATTATAATTGTCTGTAATCAGTTACTGTTTAAAGAGACTATCCCCATATCAAATTGTATACCCACATTTGCATATACAAGTGATGACATATTAATTTATATTTAGCTTTAAAAATGATTTTGGTACATCCTCAGCATATCTTTCACTGTTTATGGAATACAACTGTGGTGACTGGCAAATCTACACATTTGCACATGCTCGACTGAGCCTTTATTGTGTCACACTGCAATAAGTACCAAAATCAAATATGCTGCTTATTTGATTTATTCTTTACATTAAATCAAACGAAAGTAGCTCCACTAGTAGTTTAAACTCATATAGTGCTTTTATTATAATTAAATGGTAAATACAAAAAATAAGATATATAACTGTACAAATAGGTGCCTTTTCAATTACAATTATACTTTCAATAAAAAAAATGATAGTGTCATGTAAGAAATTTTTTAGGGTAGCGTAGTAAACTTTGATAATGCAGGGTAACCCATTAAATTCATATAAGCTAACAATATTATCTTTACTGACGTTCCAATGTGGTACTTCTTTTGTGGATAACTTGTTATATATATGTCTTGTGTTTTTTCATGCTTTCACGTCTGTTCATTGTTGCCTTGTGGTCACCTGAAGGGAAAGGGCTGGCTCTTTGCTCTTGTTTGCGATGTTTATTGTGATTTAGGTACTTCCTATTTGGTATCTTTGGACAGGTGTGGTACTTGATTGTATCAATTCCTGATCCTTGCTGTCTTTCTTACTTTTATATAGTGAGTTTGTAGTAAACCATATTGAACAAAGCTTCTGGGGAATTATGAAAGCCATTTGTCAAGTGATAGCACTGTACTACAGCTGTAGTAATATAGTAATATATTTGAAGTTAAGTAATGTATGCAACAGTATTATCATAGATGTATATATCTTGTTTTGTTGGATACTGGTTGTCGGCTGCATTTATTTAAGGGCTTTCAATGCAATGAGCATGTCCATAACTAAGCATTAGATTTAACTTTGTTTTTGCACAATAGAACTTGAGACTATTATAGGGTAACAGAGTTAACATGGCTGTAACACCATGAAGCCCCAACTGCCCGAAGCTAATATGAGCCATTTTGCATATTATACTCTTATACACATCTAATGTAGCTTTAGAAAATCAAAGAGTAAAAAAATCTCCTCAATGCAAATAGTAAGATACGTAACATCCAAAAGATCTGCTTATGGAATGCCTCTAGTTCCACTAGCAGATTTTTTGGATGTTACGTATGTTACTATTTGATTTATGGTTTCAAGATTAGCATGCTACTCAATCATAATTTACTGCTGGTAAGCACTCCTATAACATGCCAGTTGAATATATTTGTTTTTTTTTAAATGACATGACTTTATTCCATGCTTTTTAGCGAAAATGTGTTTGTTAGTATTGAAAAATTATAAAGTGGTAGCTATTTTTCAATGGCTGCAAAAGATATTCTTAAAAGAAAGGGAGCTGATCTTTGCAGTTTTCGATAGGTGAGTTAATTGTCTTTGTGGCAGCATCAAAAACTAGACCGAATAATCAGTAATAACATTTTCATAGTTCGTATATAATGAGTTATTAATATGCAAAGTTTAAAGAAAATCCATGCGTGGCCCTTAACAGGAACAAAGACAATATTTGGGAACAGAGAAATACTGGGGGTGGTAGTGGAGCAAGCCTATTTATTTCAGGAGAACAAGGGAAACGGTGCCCCCCCCCCCCCCCCCCCCCTCCCCCCCCCCCCCCCCCCCCCCCGGCTGGGAAGGCCCCTAGTCTGGTTCTCTCCCCTGGATCTCGAATTGAATAGATAACAGGGCACCCGTTTAGGAGGGCCCCATCATTTGGTGCAATCTCCCCACAGTGGTGTACTTCCGGTTCAGAAACCTTCAGAAAACACCACTGCCGCAACCCAGCTGAATATGTTGAAAATTTCTACTGAAAGGAAGTTGCCACTGTTGGGGAGTTTGCATTTGGTGCACTTAAAATCCAAACTCCCCGACAGCGATGTCTCCTCGAATGAATTCTTCTGAAAACATCACTGCCACAGGGTTAGGCTGTTTTGTTGCAAATCGCAACAAATGGGGTGATTAAGATTTTTTCTGTCACCGGATAATTCTGAATTAAGTACATCAGAAAGTATAAGTTTTCGTTCATAAAAAATATAATTTTATCATGAAGTAATTTGAAAATTTGAAGATATTAGAAAAAAGACGCTGCACTAAACTTTTACGTCAGTTTTAACGAGTTTTCGTGGCTGTTAAAAGTCGTCCCTTCTTCACGTGGCTAAAAAGCTCGCAATCGAGTTCTAAATGAAGAAAAACAAAATGGAGGTACAATTAAGATCTTATTATCGCCCTGGTCGCTCTTTTAACACTCTGCCGAATCCGTCTTCAAAATTCAAAGGAAATAGAAATAAAAAATTCGTCTGCAACCTCAAAACCAAGTCGGGAAAATTTCAGAAGGCCTTGAATGCACAGATTATTTGTGCTTTTCCAGTAATTTACGATATAAAGCCCTCCCGGGAAGGGGGGTACCTGTTCCCTTGCCCCCCCCCAAATAAAGATAATCTTGTTCCAAAAAAAAAAACCTGAAAATTTGTTTTCTTATGTTATGGTGTTCCCCAATATTGCATTTGTTCGCTCCCCCAACCTCTCAAATTTTCCATTTTGTTCCCCCATACCCATGAATTTTTCTCCTGTTCCCCTCCCCAGGAGGACATTGGTCTCCCATATACAGATAGTCATAGAGCATCCAGGAATCTCCCTGAGGGTGTGTGGGGTGGGGTCCAGGCCCAACTGACTAGTTTTGACAGAATCCTCAGCTGAATAACAGAAGTGATCAATGGTTTATCAAGGTTACAGAGGTGGTGCAGCATTTTCTAAAGGGGATCCAACTTTTTCAAGGGATGGGGGCGGCCCGGGTCCAATTGCTAATTTCCTATAATTATATAACATTTTACTTTCCAGGGGAAGGGCTGCCCCTGTTCCTTTACCTTATCTAAATACACATATGCAGATCTATGATTTGATGATTTTCACAACTTGCAATGATGTGCCAAATTGAATGTCAGAAGTTTTACTGCCCCTGGTCCTATGATCTATTCATTTGTCAATATAAGAACCTGAAAGATAGGATCTAGTTTGATCTTCTATAACCATTTCTCTATGTATCCTATAACACAGTTGAATATATATCTATTGTTAAAGCATGTAAGGGTTATCCAACATGAAAAACAAAACAAATCAGGATGCAAATTTGGAGCCTAATGGAGATAGAAATAAGTCAGACTGCCTTTATTGTTGTCGAGACTGGTCAAACAATTCTCGATCAGCCTAGATTTACATATAATGCAACTGACTGACTGCTTCAATGTTTACAGAACCCACCTGCATAGCATTGAGGAAAATAAAGACAAGCTGCAAGGTATTTTTGACTTTATGTATCGTTGTGTGTCTTTTTTTCGTATGATGTAAGTTATTCCACAGTTTTCCCTGACCCCTATTTATATAGTAATGAGTGACTTATGACCCCAATATTTCCAAAATGTGACTTAAAATGAGAGTTTTTTAGTGTTTGTTTCATAATTAGTGGGTCCATTGACCCCATCATGATAATCTGTCTTTGGTGGTTTGTGAACAAAGGCACACCCATGCAGTCTGATCTGCACCTTTTTTATTCACTTTTTGGAAAGGTCATTTCATTCAGGACAAGTAAAAAATAGTATTTACTTGTCCTCGGACAAGTATAAACAAAGTTAATGCAATTCTGTATTTCATTTTTAATTAATTATTATGAACTCACAATGCTATGTTGTATTGAAAACAGTGTAGATCCAGATCAGCTGGCTTTAAAGCAGCCAGCTGATCAGGATCCACACTGTTTTCCATTGAGATCTGGTTTCATTTTTTTAAGAGTTTGAGTTCTTTGTGCATTTTCTGTTCTTTGGGGCAAGTAAAATTTTCATTGGACAAGTACATTATGGCCATTTACTTGTCCCAAGGCAAGTATAAAATTCTGCTATTTCCACACCCCTGATTTTGTTTACCTGAAAATGTTGGAAGTAAGAAGAAAGTGTCAAATTTGATTTTTTTAGCATGTGGGCTGAAATCTGTGAGATTAACCAAAATTTTAAGTGAGATATGATAAAGTTCTGTGGGATTTTCATAATAATCACCTTGGAACTCCCCCTTATAACCAAAAAGCTTTTATTTTAATGTAAGAAGCTTGTGATGAACAGAATAAAGTGTGATTTGCGATTATTTCTTTATAAAATGTGTTTTTAGATGGTCCTAAAATGTGAGATTTGAAAATCTTATGGGAATTGGCTTTCAAAAGGGACAAATTCTGTGAGATTTTCAATGCCATGCAGGATGTTATTCAATCCCCAGCCAATGGTATCCTGGGTCAGGTGTGGTACTTGATTGTATCGATTCCTGATATTTGCACCCTTACTTACTTTTATCTCACAGTGTGAGGTGTGTGGCATAAATCTCCCTCCTGACCTGAAAATTTTCATTTCCACAATACGGTGAATACATGTATTTTATAAATGTGTGTGCTTGAACATCTACAGAAGTCAGATTTTCTGAAAAAGGGCCTTAATGCATATATATATGGAAAACATTTGGAAAAACAACAATAAATTAAAAAAAATCTCTCAAAATAGATACCTGAACCTCTGAATATGGGCCTTAATGCATATATATGTAAAACATTTGAAAAACATATAGCGAAGCGAACTGTTGTCAGGCATGGCAGCCATATGTAAACAACTCCGAGCGCTAAGAAGCAGGGTACCAGATGACCGTAAATAGATCCGGCAGATTCCTACTCGTTTGGAAGCGTACGGCAGTGGCATTTTCTGAGGGAAGGATGACCGCTAGGGGACGCCACTGTTGGGGAGTTTGCTTAAAATCCAAATACAAATTCAGTGCTGGGGAGTATTTGTGAATTGCATTTTTTACCCAAAATCGGACATGCGCAGTGAATTCGTGGGAAATTCAAAGGCATCCGAAATCAAAACGGAAGAAAGTTTTCAAAGCTCCGAAGCTTTTGCAAAATAACCCCAACTCGGCCGGTGAAATGTCGACGATAACACCCATGCTTCTGTAAAAAGACAAAAGGTCACTATGCCCAAAGTTATAACGAGTGTGAATTGAATAACTGTTTGTTTTTTTAAAGAGGAAACCGCTTGAAACGAATTATTTTCATTTGGCAATATCCCGTTATTTTCCCCGTGTAGAAGCATCGGGTAGTTTCCAGTTTAGCGGTCCCCGGTAGTATTCCTTTGCACATGTCTACTGTTGCTATTAAGATAGACAGCGTGTTGATATCCAAAAAAATGACAAAAAACAAATATAACCCCAATAAGCATTTGGCAGTGGCTAGAGGTACGGATCCGTACCCCTAGCCTGGGAGGCTAGGGATACGGATCCGTACCCCTAGTCTCGGAGGCTAGGGGTACGGACCCGTACCCCTAGTATATTCTACCATGTCAGGCTACAGGTACAGACATATAACCCTGATGAGAAATTCTAAATTATCATGATGATAAGTGTTAGAAAGGACCTTGTTGTTGTGTTATGAAATAGCAATCCAGTAAGTCGCCATTTGTAATGTGGGATAACTCTGTATAGTAAATATAAAAACGAAACACAAATTCGGAATTTGAACAAGTGGTGCGGGATTTATGTTGTGTTGTTGTTGTTGTTATTATTATTATTATTATTATTATTAAATCAAATTAAACTTGTTATTAATGATTTGTTTTTGCTGTTTTCACTTTCGATTTGTTCATTAGCGAGGGTGCGAACAACATTCTGTGATTAATTGGTCGGCATGACGCACTACATAGGCATCTTTAAACTTAAAAGAACAAATTACAATGATTGGCTGAATATTTAAATGTCCAACCTCAAAGACATCAGAAGAACGTCCTTAATTAGCCTAATCCTACAAACAGTATCTAGACCTATTATTATAGATATAATAATAACTATTTGATGTAACCGTCTAATTCTCGCTGCTCATTTATAAAACTCCCAAGAAAATTATGTTCAGTCTCACTTTGTCAAAATGGCTAATACGCTGAACACAGGGAAACAGTTTGAGGACTTTTCCTCTTTAGAAATTGCCATCAAGCAGTATCAGAAGGAAGAAAATGTTCAATTCTTTAGGCGCCAAAAACTGACGTTAAACGTGATAGAAAATACAATTTTACACACCGCCCGTCCGTCTGTCCGTTCGTCAGTCAGTACAATTTTATTATTTTTTTTCGTGCTTAGAAGTTACATAAGTACCTTAAGGATCTAAAATATTAAGTTTGTCCATAAATCTAAAGGTCCTAACAAATAAACCTAGCCAGCACACAATGTCGGACCAATATCGTTCCGCTAGCTAAACGCCATTCAAATGGTATTTCGCTGGCGGGCCGACCCTTGCCCACCTTTTTATGTTTAGTTTTGATGTTAGTTTTGACATAATGCGTAAATCAACTATTATATTTTCATATACACATTTTTGGTGCGCAAAAGAGTCTTCACGATGAGACGAATCTTTTGAGCACCAAAAACTTACGTTAAACGTGATAGAAAATACAATTTTACACACCACCTGTCCATATGTCCGTTCGTCAGTCCGTACAATTTTTTTTTCATGCTTAGAAGTAACATAAGTACCTTAAGATCTAAAAAATATTAAGTTTATCCATACGTCTAAAGGTCCTAACAAATAAACCCAGCCAGCACACTTACTTAGTTAAGTACAGGTGGGCTTATTTGACACTGCTCACTCATCTCACTCATCAGCTGCCAACGAGTAGTTAATTGGTTACTTTAATTGAAGATGAGAAGATAATTGCTGGTGAGAAGATAATTGATTTGTTACAGGTGATTAATTTCCTTTACTCATGGTCTGTTAAGGATAAGAATAAAATATATATAGAATTATGTTCTTTTTTTAACTTTACCGTTATTTTTAACCCTTTTGTATAAGCTTATACTTGTTTGAATTATATATGACATATGACGTCACAGTAAATAGAGTAGCTTCCCTTTATCAATCAAAGCTGGCGGAAAAAACAAATGTAAATCTGCAACACGAGTTTTTGTTTAATTAAGCTATATTAATCATGATAGCTTCTCATCAGGATTATATGTCTGTACCTGTAGCCTGACATGGTAGAATATACTAGGAGTACGGATCCGTACCTCTAGCCACTGCCTAAGCATTTCGGCGGGGGTGTGGGAGCGATAGCCCCCATATTTAAAGATATGCATAAACGGATAAATAAACTGGGGGCTGCTAAACTGGAAGTCTTCCGAAGATTCTTTTGTTTGTGCTGGTGCTGTGGTATTCCTTCCAGATGATCCCAGTGGGTTAGAAATAACCAGGCCGGTAGCAGCAAGAGGGTCTGGTGGCTATACTTATGGTTTTAGAACTTGCTGTCTCTTAGAAAATTTCTGATTTTTTCCTCATCACTACAAATCCACTGCACCGGGCCGCGTAGGGGTCCGTAGAATTACCGAAAACCACTCATTTACAGAAAACCACTTGGAAAATCATATTTACTTAATAGGATGGATAGAAAAAATAAAAAATGAAGCCATCTTTTACCGATTTTGATCGTGTTAAATGTATCGCGTCAACCAAAAACCAAAAGCAATCGCCGAAAACCACTTAGAAAATCAAGTTTATAGGGGAATTATACCCTCCTAGTATTTGTTTTTTAGTAGTTTATGGAGATTGGGAGCAGACGTTGCATTTTTAGGAAGGACCCAGACGAATAAGGGCGGATGAATAATGCTGTTTCACAATTTCATTAATGGGGATTAAAATCAAACTGTGTAACCGTTAACGCCTCGTTGACTCTTGCTTTAAGGCATTATCTTTCAATCACTCAGAGGATTAAGGGAGGTGTGTGTATTAATTGCAGTTAATAATTGGGTAATTGGTTTAACTGGTAAGTGGTACTCAATCAGTGTCATATTTCTGACTATTGGGATTTTCAACCTGGAACAGGCTGTTCAGTATTTCGGCCCATATTATTCAGCAATATTGTCGCTTCAGTGCTATAGTGTTCTAAGTGACATTTTGGTCAAAAATGAGTTATGCATACCGTTGGAAAGGGGATCAAATGTTCTACCTACTGGTGAAGGTTTCATTTGCCTATCTCCTCCCAGTAAGTTTAAAATCGCTGTGCGTTTCTGTTCTATCTACAAAAAGACAATTTCGTTCAGTGCTATAGTGTTCTAAGTGATTTTCATCCAATGACCAATGATGATTATGTCACGTGACTGGGTGAGTTCAGTGTCATAATGTTCTATCTACATAAATTCACTTCCCTTGGAGAAATTGCTAAAAATTGCAGTTACCTCCCTTACATAAATTTAAATTTCCTAAATTGAAGCGGTTTGTCGGTCTTATGATGAACTAATGGCTATATTGGCTACTTTTAGGTCCAAATAAATCGCTCAGTCAAAAATAAAGCGCAAAGTGTTCCATGGACAGAATAATAAGCTCTAGAAACAGATTACCTCCCTTACACGTATCTAAACCGCTTTAATAAAAGTAATTTGTCGATGTTATTACAAATCCAGGGCTCTTGATCACCCGATTTTGGGGCCGAAATTCGGCCCCATTCCCAATGCCAAAAAGTATGGTTTTTTTCCCAATTCCAGACAAAAAATTCCCAATTTGAAAAAAAAAAAAAAAAAAAAAAAATTTCTCTATCTTTATTTCATATAATACAAATTCAGAACATATTGTATTACATTATATATCAAGAAAAAAAGTAAGTTTAATTATTGGAATCAATCTAGCAATGGAAACGTCATACATAAGGACGATGTCAAATTTCCTAATTTTAGTCAAAACGCCGCGAATTTTCCCAATTCAATGGGCCTCGGCCCCATTCCCAAAAAGGGGTGTGAGAGCCCTGAAATCAATGGTTAAATCTGCTACTTTTAGGTCCAAATAATCAGATCAGTCTAAAATATTATACAAATTGACCCCATGGACAGAAAAATTAGCTGTAGAAACAGATTACCTCCCTTGTATATATTTTAATGGCATAATCCGTGCTTTTTGTTACTGTTATGCCAAATAAATAACTAAATCTGCTACTTTTAGGTACAAATAATCATTTCTGTTCAGACTAGTATAGGAATTGACTCCATAACCAGAATAATAAGCTGTATGAAAATATAGAACACTATAGCACTGAACGCAGACAGCTATTTTTAGGGCATAATGTTCTATCTGCAAACTGTAAAATGCCTGTAAATTCCATATTACTGTAAAATTTTCTTCAAACCAAGGTCATTTACACTGTATGTATACATTTTAACCCTCTGGTATGATTCAAAGGTCTGTGATAAATAAAGCATCAAAAAACAGGATGCTAAAAATTTCAAACTCATTTTTCTCAAAACTTGTGCAATGGTAGATAGAACACTATAGCACTGAAGCGATGATATGACAACAACAATTATAAAGAATATTAATAAGAATTATTTCACAATTCTTTATTATTTTCAACAAAGGAATATTACAAAATAATAAGCATCAGGCATTGAATCACTTAAATATCCCAGCATCTCAATGTCAACTGTATCCGATGAACCTATGAACACATTTACAGAAAAATGGCCTAATTATTCGCATTTCAAACAAACTATCATATTTTATGTTAAATCTGAACTAAATGCAAAAAAATAAGAAACACCTAAATTGCTTTTTTCCGTGGCTTAGTTACTTCTGACTGAGGGCCGCTGCTGTACGTTAGGTTAATATGCATCAAAAAACTCAGTCAAATGACTCAACTTTTTTTTTTTTTAATAATCAACGGTCATTTCATTTTCTATATAATATTGACTTAGTGCAACGCATTTTCATAATCCAATGGTAAATTTAGTTCTTTTATTTTATATATACAGTCAAATCTCGGTTATCCGAACGCCGATTATCCGAAACTACTGGGTTATTCGAAGACGATGGACAGTCCCAAATTTTTTCTCTATTATCTATTGCAATAAAACTACCAATTATTCGAATTTCGATTATCCGAAAAATTCAATTTTCCGAAGTGATTCGTCGGTCCCGATTGAAGAAAGTGCTATTAAATTACCCTTCAAGATTCGAAGTCCAAAAGTCACGCATGGTGACCATGATTTCTTTGTTTGGTCGAGTTCGATTTACACACCTGAGTGAATAAGCAAACAAAGTTGCAACAGGTAATTGACACCGGATTAACGTTCACACAATTACGTGATGAACAGTTAAGTGAGTAAATGGTGTCTTTTATTAAGGTCGTCTGCAATGATGGTTTTGTTTGATGTTTTTTAAATGTCTAATTAGGGGCATAAATGAGCTAAACTTGATTTTAATTTGATCGTCTCGCATCCTTTGATTTATTCTTGACCAGTGTATATTAAGCGAACACACCAAGCGCACCGACTTTGAACAACAAAAATAACAATTTCGATAATAGACGAATATTACGGACATGCGTTTTTGGTGCTCAAAAGAACCGTCTCATCGAAACATTTCTTTTGAATGCCTAAAAAACAATTTTATGATTGAGGGAAAACAACCAAAATCTTGGTTTGGATGCTTAGCGAGACGGTTCTTTTAAACACCCAAACCGTATGTTTTCACTGAAATAAAAGAGAATTTCGCAGCCCAAAAAGCACACAACGTCGGGCCACCAACGGCCTGCCAGCGATATGCCATCTCAATGGCCTATCCGTGGTGGGCCGTTGATGGCCCGACGCTGTGTGCTAGCTGGAATGGAGACCTTATGACATTAGGGCGATTTAAAAGGAGACAGTATTTCGTCAGTAAATGGTTCGTCAATCTACATTTAACCGTTATTTTCATTGTTGCTATCGATGTCGTTACATGTTTACACATGTAGTAGATGTCATTAAAGATCGGATTTTTTGTTCTTTTCGGCGTTCTTAGACCTGCAAAGCATAAGAGACGATGAGACCACAACCTCCAAGAAGCTCATTTTCTTTAATGCTTTGACAGATGTTCGGATTATATAATTACTTCACGGAAAACACGAGTTGAAGTTGCGAACTCTGGCAAAACAATGACGTTCTATGAAAGGTCCGTTCTTTTCCGAAAATATCTGAAAACTCCCGTTTTCGATCATTCGAACTACCGATTATTCGAAAGGATTCATGTGGTCCCTGGCACTTCGAATAATCGAGGTTTGACTGTAAATTGGTTTTCGGTAAATGGAATTTGTTTCCTGAACTCAGTTTTGCATGTACGTTAAGAGCGCGATGATCAAGAAGTCAAATGCTGCCTGAGAAGTACACAGTTAATTGGATTAAATATTGAATACTTGGCGTAAAAATATAATATATCAGTCTGTTAAAATAAAATTAATGAACAAAACTTAAGAACATAAGCCTAATAATACTGCTTGTAAATTGTTTCTTGGCGTCCGCAATGTAATAACTTGCCTAATTAAACATGTTCATTTGGCTTAATTGATAAATTTTTACTTATATTATCATACATTCTAAAGAATAAATCGAAGCTTTACAGATTAAGCGTAAATTAAGTACTTGAATTTGATATAGAAGTTGGTTTTCGGTCGAGGGACTAAGATATAGATAATGGTTTTCGGTCGAGGGACTAAGCTTTTCGCTAACCGCTATATGTTATAAGTCTATAAATCCATGATAAAGTAGCCTCACCATATACCCTGTAACAAAGTATCATAAATAATATGTATATAAACATAAACTACTAAAAAACAAATACTAGGAGGGTATAATTCCCCTATAAACTTGATTTTCTAAGTGGTTTTCGGCGATTGCTTTTGGTTTTCGGTAGACGCGATACATTTAACGCGATCAAAATCGGTTAAGATGGCTTCATTTTTTATTTTTTCTATCCATCCTATTAAATATAAACATAAACTACTAAAAACAAATACTAGGAAGGTATAATTCCCCTATAAATATGATTTTCCAAGTGGTTTTTGGTGGTTTTCGGTAAATGTGTGGTTTTCGGTAATTCTACGGACCGGCCGCGTAGCGCAGTCGGTAACGAGTTCGATCCCAGCCCATTACCGTACTTTCGTGGAGATTGATCATGAAATAATTTCTACAGTCATTCTCCCTTCCACTGATTTATTCAAGAAGGGTTGTTGTCAGTTACAAGCGAAAGTATGTGCACAAATTACTGGTTAACCGCTTGCTCAAGCCTGCCCAGGAAAAAGTGTGGTTAAGTGAACTGACCGTCCCGCAATGACCATAGCTGTTGACATGGGACGTAAAGCAACAAAAACAAACATAACAAACAAACAAATCCACTGTAGTCATTCCACTATGGCAATTTGGGTCTCGTCACCCACTCCGGTGTTATATTAAAATTACGTTCAAATAAAGGCTGACAAAAATGAGAACTTTCTAATATGATTGCTTCGAGATTGCATCGTCTAGTTAACAGCCCCTGTGTTTTTTTGCCAAAACGGGGATAAAACAGATTTTCAATGTATTTTTTAAGTTATATTTTAAAGAAATGTCATTTACGGTTTAGTCATAGTTATACGGTCTCGTCATTGATCAATTGTCCACGATGACGAAACCGTAATTAGTCATTTCATGCCTAGACATCAAACGTTAAAGTTTTCATATAATTTTAAAGCTAAAAGATACAATGTGAATTTGATGAACAAAAATTAATCGGAACCCAAGCATTTTGGGGCGTTTATCTTTGATTAAATGAAGAAATTGAACATGATGAGAAAGTTACCTTTACACCGGAATAAGTGACGAGACCCAAATTGCCGTAGTGGTATGACGACAGTGCAAATCTTCTCTGATAGTCAATCAGCAGAAAGCGTGGTAGCTCAGTGGTTAGGCAGTTGCCTCTGGTGCTAGAGGTCCCAGGTTCGATCCCGCTCGCAGTGAGAAAAATTTCGGTGTCCTAACACACTTTCTCTAGTGTCATTTGCAGGGATGATGCTAGATAAGTGCACCGCCCTTCAAATCGGGACGTTAACTGGAGGTCCCCTGTGCAGGGAAAGTCACCCCCTGTGCAGGTTAAAGAACCCTACGGTAATTTAGATATGGTTACTTGTAGGCTTTCATCCTGCAACCCGGAGTGTACAAAGTACACCTGCCGATAATACTTGAAAGAGGGTCTGGCAGTATAAAGAGAAAGAAAGAAAGGAATCCTTACACTGAACTGGGCTACAGTACACCAAACAAATATTTACCATATTTCGCGTTGGTTTCGGTGTCGCCACTCTGTCTTGCCAGTCACGGTGGTTTCATGGAGACGGCCACTGTGAATTCCAGGTAATTCAACGAGACGGTCAGCGTGACGAAGAATGTGGCGTAATTATTGATTTTCGGGAGCTGGGATGTTTTATTGCGACACCATGTCTGTACGTGTCAGAGCGAAAAATGTATGACTTATTGTTTATCTACCCCATTTCTGTGCATGGTAGCAAGGTACAGCTTACCGCATATGCTTAAATGCCTTCATAGGCTAGCGATCGCCATAATAATGGGCTCGACTAATGAAGAATGAATGTGTAAGAAATTGATGTTGAATTAATAAAATTCATCAAGAAATGTCAAATAAAAAAAAAGCGGAGGCTAGCGATCGCCATAATAATGGATTCGGCTAAATGAAGAATGGATGACAAAGCCAATTAAACTGCATCAAGAATATCGAATTAAAAAAGTGAACGCCATTTCTGCGCATGGTAGCAAGGTACTAAATGAAGAATGGATTACAAAGATATTGGTGTTATGTACAAAAATAAGACTATTTATCTTACCTTCAAACAATTTACTAACAGTCCATTTATAAAAGCCTGATCACTTAAAATAAAATCTTCTAACGCACCATTTGTATTTTTCATACCATCTGATCGCCCCCCCCCCTCCCCCAGTCAGAAGGTGACAATGAACCCCTTGTAGACACAAGCTCACAAATGCAATGGGCTCTTTTGCAAATGTGCTGCTGCACGAGCATGTATAAAATATGATTGTCTACGTGACATAGCGCACTGGTCATTCGGGGATCCTAAAGTTTTGCAAGAGAGAGTCCAACTCTGACAACGTTATTTAGTGGATGACAGGAGAGGATCCAAATACCGTCATTGGCATAGCACCTATTACACAATTAACGCACGTGCGTAATAAAAATAGTAACACTCAAGGGAGTTCACCTAATTTTCCATACCCCAAGGAATTGCTCTGAAATTGTAGAGAATCACTGCTTCATACAGTAGTCTCCATTTGACGTGCGTAACTTTTTCAGCGTTCTTGCGTTCTGGCTACACCATTGACCATTGAAGCGGGCCATCATCAAATGCTGACTTTGTAGATTTGTGATGTTTCAGGGGATCCAGTATTGCTGATAGAAACCCTATATTTTGTGATTTTTCAAGGGGTCCGGATATCCCCAATCGGAATCTGCGCATGCTGGTGATTACATAATTGGGTATAGGTTTAAACTTTAAAAAAATAAGGCGAACTGATCGAGTGCATATGCCTCGGCTACCCTGTGCTACTCAGCATGAAACATAAGTACTAAACCAACATTTTTTTAAGGTCAGCCTATTTTGATTGCTCTACAATCAATAAAAAACACCGCTGTCTACTAAATGTACTTATGGCAAATATTCTGACGAGACTGCGCATTCGTTGCTCGCACATACAAAAAAACGCCGTCTATCTTTTAAAGTATAGTTATGTTTTGAATGTGAGGAGCTAAGGCTCTAACGAGACTGCGCAGACTCGCCTGAGCTTCTGTTGCTCGCACATGCAATAAGAAACTCACCAATGATTGCATGTCTATATCTACTACCTACCCACCCAAAACAGGCCCTACCCCAAAAAACTAAGTTGGACTAAAATTGACAAGTTAAGTGAGACTTACCTGTAAGGTGAAGTTTGATGTTAATTCTGTTATTCCCTATCTACCAAGAATCACATGAGTGGATGAGTGGGTGGGCATGTGATTCTTGGTAGATATGGAATAACAGTATGAACATCAAACTTCACCTTACAGGTAAGTCTCGTTTAACTTGTCAATTCTGTTATCCCTATCTACCCCCCAGAATCACATGAGTTTTCAGAGTCCAGGATTCATGAATGAATTAATATATAAGGTAGTAAATTTTGTAATAAAAATTACTAACCTTGCAGGTCCAAACCTGCCTTTTCCACATGCTAATAGCTACTCTGTACCATACCCATTCTCCAGTCTTTATGTGAACCACACAGAGAGAATAATAGATCATTCATTTGTATCCATATTTTAACCACAAATTAGCAGAATATGTATGACGTATGCATATATTTGTATTTCTGTATAATTCCAATTTTAAACACATCTTGATCAATATATACATGTACCAGAGAATCTTCATTGTAATTGTCCCAAAACAGCATTGTTAAATTCAGAATTATTTGTCACTTCCCTCTGGTAAAATTTTCTGAATACACAATCTTTCTTCCACCCTGCTGTTTTCAACACTGAATCGATAGGAATTTTCAATGCTGGCACACTTGTTGAGGCTGATCTTGTACTATGAGGTGTATACATTGACATATCTATTCCTGAAGATACTAACACTGCCTTTATCCACCTAGCTAAAGTACTCTTTGTAACTGGTGTATGTGGTTTTTGTAATCCAATAAACAACTGAGAATAACCTCCTCTAAGCATTTTAGTTTTCTCTACATATGCATGAAATGCTTCAACAACACATATAGCTTTATCTTGTTTGTATTCTTCAATATAAAACTCTGTAAGATGATGTCCCACCTTGGTCTGCTTTAATAGGTCTCCTATACGTATTTTAATAAATTTTGGAGACAACATAACATTTTTTAAATCAACAAAATAAAGAGTCTGTATTCTCTGTCCTGTTGTTAAAGCCAACAACACAATTAACTTGTATGAGAGTTGTTTTAGAGATAAATTTTCATGTGGATATAAAGACTTCAAATATCTAAGCACAAGATTAACATCCCATGTTGCTGATTGTCTTGGTAAAGTTGGTTTACAATTACAAACACCTTTCATAAATTTCTTAATTAATGGATGAATCCCAATGTTAATATTATTTACAACACTAACTGCGCTGGAAATAGCTGACTTTGCTGTATTAATTGCACTGTATCCTTATCCATCTTGTAACAATTTATTCAAAAACTTTACAACACAATTTATAGATGGATTAAATTGATCAATTTGTTCCGCACTACAAAATGACAACCATTTCTGGAGATACGTCCCATATTGTTTTCTAGGAGAGCTTCTCCAGGAACTGATGATAACACTGGCAGCGTCCTCTGATATGCCTCTACGGCAGATTTCCTTCCTGAGATTTTGAAATCACTCAATGTCATCTTTCTCAGTGGATGCTTTATATTGCTTCCTGGTAGTGTTAGAATTGTCTCTGGTTTGGGTAACAGATAAGGCTGTGTCACTTCCATCTGAAGAAGCTTCGGAAACCAAGGCTGTGTTGAAAATACTACCATCACTCCCTCTGCCTTGTCTTGCTCTATATTTTTTTAAGTACACTGCCAATACAAGAAAAGGGGGGAAATAAGTACGAATAATACTTGTTCCAGCACAAGGAAAATGCATTAACTGCAAATGCGTTACAGTCCGGCAAATAGGAAACATAACATGGTAGTTTTTTATTTCTAGCAGAAGCAAACATGTCAATATCACAGTTTCCATACAAACTCATAATTTTCTTAAAAATTTCAACATCCAAACCCCATTCACTGTCTGGATTAAGCTTCTGCCTGCTTAATGCATCTGCGCGGATGTTGGAAAGTCCAGCTATATGGAAACAACTCAACCATATATTTCTTTGAGTACACCACACCCAAACATGCTTTGCCAGGCTGTTTAACTCTTCTTTCCGACCTCCCATAGATGAAATGTATTTTATCGCTGTTTTGTTATCGAGAAAAAGCCGGATATGCTCATTGTTTACATCCTTACATATGCTTTTAAGTGCCAAAAAAGCAGCTTTAAGTTCAAGGTAATTTATGTGTTTTTCTTTGTCATCATTTGTCCAAATACCACTTATCCCAATATCATTTGTCACATCATATGCACCATAACCAGTCAAATTACTATCAGATTCAATAACTCTACTTGGTTGTGAGCGTTCTAAAGGCCGAAAAGCTGTTGCTAAGTTATCTATCCACCACTGTAAACAATCCTTACTTTTCTGAGACAGAATAATGTGGCTGTCAAAATCCCCTTTACTAAGCTTTAACTCAAAGTCTCTTTGTATCTCAAGTGGTTTATAATACAAAGCAGCATATTGCACCCCAGGTTCTGAAGCTACTAATTTTCCAATAATCTGTGCAAAGTCTCTTATTGTCAGAATATTTTTCTTTAATATGTCTTTACAATGTTTTATAATATTTTTTATTTTTCTTGGTGGTAACCGAACAGTCATTTCCTGGGAGTTCAAAATAAACCCAACAAACTCAATAACTTGAGTAGGCACTAGGGCTGCCACGTTTACACGTGTAAACGGCACCGTTTCGTGTTTCTGCAATAAACGTTTACAAAATTGACTTACCGTTTACACGAACTTTAGCATGTGACCAGAATCTTGGTTTATTAATAGCATTTCCTAATGAAGAATATTCTTTTAAACAGTGATACGTCACATCTCGGTCTGGATCATCAATCAGATTGTTTAATTTCTCAGTTTCAGCTGTATTTGATAAAGTATCTACTGCAATTAGAAGTTATGGCGGACATGCTCAACGGGCCATAAAAATATCCTGAATATTGTCTCAATCAGCCACTGCTTGGAACAATTAAACTCCTGCATTTTAACAGTGTCGACAGTTATTTAAAGAGGAGATGCACGTGGCAGTTTTTTTTTGTTTACCTCCTGTCGGCGTGTGTATTGATGCGTACGTGACGATTTGCAGTTATGTATTGTGTGTGTGCACTCATTAATTACACGCTTGCAACTGAAGAGAATGTCCGTAATGTACGAGTCTGCGCATGATGCAATCACTTTCCATTTACTCGAAATGAGTTCTATCACTGTCACAACACACAACCAGAAACAATTTTGAATATACCCACAAGGTACATTTTTCAAAGGGTATTTTACAGAAAATATTGGCGATTGTACGGAGCTGCATTATGAAAAAATCAATCTGGAAGTTACGTGTAAACAGCATCGTTTCGGTTACTGGAACTTGTGTAAACGTTTACCAAATTTCGTAAACGTGGCAGCCATAGTAGGCACAGTCACAGATTTTTCTGGATGTGGAGTAAGTCCCAAATCATCCAGCAATGACACTGTTTCAGTAACATTTGTTATACATTCCGTGAAAGAATCACTCTGAAGCAATATATCATCTATATAGCCAGAATTAGTATGTCCTTTCTTTCGTAAAGTGGATAAAACTGGTTTCAGTAGTTTAGTCCACAAAAAAGGCCCAACAGATAAGCCATTTGGTAAGCAACGGAAAGAATAAAGTTTTCCCTGCCAGGTAAATCGAAGAAATTTCCTATCAAATTTCCGCACCATAGTGGTAGTAGGGGTCTTTAATATCAATTAATCCCCAATAACAGTTTTTGTGAACCAAGTTTAGCACAGACTTTAGTGTTTCCATCTTAAAATGTTTTCTCTCAATATGTTCATTAAGATTGCTCAAATTAAGAATTAGTCTGTGAGATCCATCAGGTTTTGGTTTTAAGAAAATATGTGATAACACCTCCCCTGGCTCATGATTTACTTCTTCAATTATTTGTTTATCCAAAAACTTTTGCAAAAGTTCCTGAACTATATGTTCTGTTCTACAAGATTGAATCTAATTTCCGCCCTTGAACATTGGTCACAAGGTGAAGAGTCAAATTCTATACTGCACCCATGCTTAACCATATACAACAAATTCCTATCAGATGTAATTTTCTTCCATCTATCCCAAAAATACTGAATTTGTCCAGCCACAAAATTGTCTGGTGTGTTTAAACATACAAATTTAGAACTTACAGTTTTATTTATTTCCTCTAATGGCCCAGCTCCGCTTTCTTGTACTGGTTCTTTGTGGTCTGCTGGTTCTGGGCCCTCTTCGGTAAAAAATGCTGCTTGAACTGCCTCTTTTCTGAAGAGTGAGATGATTTGAACTGAGGTTTGTACTGTCTATATCCTCCTGTTCTGTTGAAAGAAGCACCTGTCTTATATCTTTGTTGAGAAGTGGATGGTTGAACATTTAGATTAATTTTACTCCCCAATTTCCTACTATCATCAATTTCTTTTACTTTTTTCTCTAACGATTCTTCTTCTCCAAACAAATACAGTGGCGAAATGGGTGCCGTTTCACTACAGAGCTGTTTATATTTATTGGCAATGGCGGGAGCAAGTAATCGTCGCCGTTGGCTGGAAAGATCTCTGTGAGAAAAAGCTAACAAATTAAATTAATCCATGGCTAAATCAAACAGTTCCTCTGATTCCCCACTGTCACTTTGTAAAGTTTTGTCCATTATCTTAACTAGTGGTATTAATCCTTTTGTAAGATAAGTTTGTGTCCTTTGCATAATCCTATCAGAATCTCTGATATCCTTTGATGTGTTCTTTGCTACCCAAACAGATTTATTTACTTTCGGAACTTCCAAAAATGTACAATTGCTTGGTCTGTCATATTTATTCAACAAAATTTGAACATGTTCAGCCTTATGGTCAACTGATGCCTCCAAACCTTGGTTAACAGTTGAGGCAACTACCTCATGGACACTATCTGAGAATTTTCTTTCTTTAACAAATGAACTATTTATTTTTTTCAACTTGTCTATCTTACTGTTTCCTTCAGAAAGTTTCAAACCACTATCTGATATTTTCTCAGCACCATTTTCTTCCAATATTTCTCCTTCTTCTTCTAACTGTATTCTCATACATTTCCGTGACAAGCCACTTTCGTCCTCCGAAAAATTTTCATACTCAGACGTACTTTCGGGTGTGTCCGACAACTGGTACGATGTATGCCTTGATTGTAATTGTGGCGAATGCACTTTTCTTTTGGATGATTGGCTGTGCTCCCTAACATTTAAAGATTTTTCAAGTTTACTTACAGTAGCGGTTAGGGCTGTCATCGCTTTCTGCTGCTGCAAACACATTTGTTGCGTGTGGATAAGTTGCTGTTGAAGAAAACCGGAAGTCTCATTCGGCCTACTCGATAGTTCACACGAGAAATCATGAGAACTACGCGGGGCTCTTGAAGGGGAATCTTGTACAAAAACAAACCATTGCCCCGACTGCTCGGCACTTTTATTTTGCAGCAGAAAAGAATTTCTGGCAATGAAAGGACTTTCCGCCGAAGGAACTCCAGGGGCCACCGACTTTAAACCCTGAAGAGGACCATCGACATCCTGAAGTACGATGACATTTTCCGTGTCATCCAAGGCCGTTTTATCCTCCATGGCCGTCCTTATCAAGGTGAAAGTCACGCCCGGATAATCCGCAGAATTCTTAATTAGAATAACTTTATGAAGTTTTCAATATTCCTAGTAACAACTAGTATCCAGCATATTAATATCCAAAACATATAAAAGTATTTTATCCACAACTGAATGACGAAACACAGCTAATGTTAAGAAAACAAAATTGCCGAGAAGAGCAATCGTCCTCCCAAGGACAACTCCAAATATGTCAAAAAACAGTTTTAATTTATTTTCCAATGCGCGAATTTCACCACAAACACACAGATTCAACCTCTATGTGCATTTCTATATAAGTCAATAAAAATCCGTCTTGGAAACGTCGAATTTCAAAAGAAATCAATTTTTATTTTTCCCTTTAATTTTCAAGTCTGATTGCTAATGTCCGCGGTTTACCTCATTCTGATGTTATACGTCACGGGGAAACCCCTCATCCACTCATGTGATTCTGGGGGGTAGATAGGGATAACAGAATACATATTAAAATGTCAGAACTTTTTTGTCAGTTGGGCCTTGACCCCCCCCCCCCCCCCCCCCCCCCCCTCCGCTGAAATTCCAGGATCATCGGCTGTACGTCATTTCGTTGATGTTGGTGAACAAAGTTATCTTCTTACATGAAAATGATTTACTAAATCAATCTGTAATTTCGATTCACTGACGTTTTAAATTTTCCGCCAATATATACAATGACCAAATTGTGTGTACCCTCCAACACCGGATAGGCGGCAATCGAAAACGTTCTTAACAATTAACGAACGCCATCGGAGACAGGGGATCTGGACCCCCCGTTGAAAAATCACAAAAATATAGGGGTTTCCAAGGCATTACTGGCCCCAGATCCCCTGAAAATCACAAAGCTACAAATGTACAAAGCTAGCATTCAATGTCAGGCCATCATCGGCCCGCCAGCGAAAACATGGCGTTTCGCTGGCGGGTCGTTGGTGGCCCGCTTATTGTGGTATTTGGATCCTCTCTTCTCCCCTCATCAACTTATAAAAGTTGTCAAAGTTGGACCCCTCTGGATCCGCGCATGAACGCCGATCAAAATTCGCTAGAAACAGTGTTTTTGACTGGCATAGTCTGGCGACAAATTTTAATCTAAAACTCTGCCACTAACGATTTTTATCTACTTTCGTCGATAGTGTTAACGTTTTAGATTGCCCCATATCCGTTTGCCTCCGAGTTACTTGTTGAGTCTGCTCGGAAGAATCGCCTTGGAGAGGCATGAGGGCTCACAACATGCAGAAATAAGTTTGGCATGAACTTTGATGTCAAAAGTTGAAACATTCTTTGTCGACTTCAAAGCCAAAATCGCCCTTGTGTATAAATGACCTACGTGACAAAATGCAGTGATTGAATGATGGACAGTGTCATCTGCTGATTTCAGGAATTCCATAAAAGTGTCAAACAATTTGGATTCAGATCAGGCCCGATCTGGGTCCAATTTGTTTGCAATGGTTTTCAGCAGACAACACTTGTAATGCCTATTGAGTCCACACTGTTTGCCTACATTAGTCAATATATGCAGCAGACGACTGGAGCAGATTACATTTTCAGGAGCATTTTTTCGCTGGCGCTTTAAGGGACAGCGAAACCTGACAATACCAAATTAAAGTCTTACGGAAAACAAAATTAAAATGATTTGACATTGTTACAAGACTTTTAATCTACAGACGGGGGTTCACGTCACACAGCGCAGATGCACAGACTGAAATAAACTTCTGCTCTATTCTTGACCTTGAAGGAGGGCGTCTAAAATCTTCGATGCACGTTGTCTCATAGAGGTTGACGTGTGTGAAGGGAAGGAAGTGACAAAAATAGCTCTAGTCCCACTAGATAGCTGTGCGTATACGTCGGAAGAATTAATAATCCCATCTGCAAAATATACATAAATCTTCCGAGCAAGTCTTCGACCAATACAGCAAACGACAACATAGCAAAAAAGATTTCAGAATTTTAAACAATGGGCTTCGGCGGTCCGCTGTCTTCATTGCAATTTTTTCTTGGAGAAAGTACACGAAAAAAAGTAACCAGACCTCCAGATAAGAATGCGTAATTGACATATAACTTGGTTTCTTAAAGACAAACACTTGTCTTGGGTACTCAAAAGAACCGTCTCACCGTTCCGATGAGATGTTTTTTTGAGCACCCCAAAACACATGTTTGAACTGGAATCACACTCAAAACAGTCGCTATTATTATCTGCGTCGTGCCAAAGCTCGAAGTGGCAGCTTCCCGTTTCACGTGCAGATGTCAACATATACATGATGTACATGAGAGGTACATCACATGTCATGGAATAATTATACACGCTTTTTTCTTTAGAAAAAAAGGGTATATTAATTTCGTGTCAAAGTCGGTCCGTCGTCCGTCCGTGCGTACGTCCGTCCATCACGTTTCTTGTAAATGTATCTCCTCCTAAACCGTTAGAGGTAGCAACTTCAAACTTTGTAGGTGAATAGGTCACATGATGTAGAGGGTACTGGGCGACATTTCGTGTGACCTTGACCCCAAGGTCAAGGTCAAAGGTCAAATATTGTATTTTCTTGTAATTGTTTCTCCTCCTAAACTGTTAGACGTTGCAACTTCAAACTTTGTAGCTGAATAGGTCACATGATGTAGAGGGTACTGGGCAACATTTTGTGTGACCTTGACCCCAAGGTCAAAGGTCAAATATTGAATTTTCTTGTAAATGCATCTCCTCCTAAACCTTTTGAAGTAGCAACTTCAAACTTTGTAGCTGAAAAGGTCGCATGATGTAGAGGCTACTGGGAAATATTTTGCGTGACCTTGATCCCAAGGTCAAAGGTCAAATATTAAATTTTCTTGTAAATGCTTCTCCTCCTAAAGCTTTTGACGTAGTAACTTCAAACTCTGTAGGTGCATAGGTCACATGATGTAGAGGGCACTGGCCAACATTTAGTGTGACCTTGACCTGAAGGTCAAATAGTGTACTTTCTTGTAAATGCATCTTCTCCTAAACTGTTGGATGTAGCAACTTCAAACTTTGCAGGTGCAAAGGTCATATGATTTGGAGGGCACTAGACAACATTTGGTGTGGGTCATAAAGTGTATTTTTTGTAAATGCTTCTTCTCCTCAACCATTGGACATAGCAACTTCAAACTTTACAGGTGAATAGGTCATATTATGTTGAAGGTACTGAGCAACATTTTGTGTGACCTTGACCCCAAGGTAAAGGTTATAGGTCAAAAAGCGGGTATTTGCGATGGTGTACCATCGACTTCTGCTCTAGTTGGTAAATAATTTCACGGTAAGGAGATTTCTTCATTTGTTTTTATATCGAAGGAGATTATTAAAATGTCCGTAGACGCAATGAGGGGGTATTTTGTGAGCGCAATTGAAACTTTTTCATTGTCCAAAGATGCATGCAACAAAATCAGGGTTTCTCGCGTCGAGGCCCATATTTTATATACACTAAATTTTCTAAAATTTTGAACACTCTAAAATAACGAACACTTAAAATTATCGCTGAAAATATTTTTTAAAACATCCTAAAAAATCGAACACTGCCCTTTTTCGGAAAAGTGAATTTCCAAATTACGAACACACGTTTTTTTCGGCAGAAAATCGATGTCCGTTTATCTGTTTGTCCCATCTGTGTTTGGTATACTTCTACCGTACAGCACGTGAGCGGTAGCGGTATTTGGAAGGTTCCATTCTACTTAGATGGGTATAGTGATTGCCGTGGACGTTTGCAACATAAGGGGTCATTCGGTTTCGTGCAAAATGCAAAGAAAATCGTGCAAGTCGCATGTTTCTTTTTTTCTCATGGAGACATCCAATACGGAAAATAAAGCCACCATGTATTTAATATTTACCGACATGCCTGCAAGAACTCACACATGGTCATCATCTCTTTTTTATTCAAGGTACATTACCGTTAACTTCAGGCTGAAATATGCGTGATTCTCAGGTTATCCGACTGACACCCCCTCCCCTCCTCTCCCTTTTAAGTATTTTAAAGGATTTCCCAGTTCGGCAATATGCCCAAGCCGCGTGCGACACGGATGGCGCTTCTATCATTCTATGCATGTGCTCTTTTCTTGAACACAGCTCGGACCCCATTATGAAATCATCTTGCGCCGAGCCCCATATGAGCTGGTAAAGATCCTGCTGGTACTTATGACGGATGTGATCAGCGAAGGCTCAGGAGAGCATGTGTGTTTGCACAATCTCGTCAGGGTCTCGCTCACTAACAAAGTTTAAAGTGGATGAAGACTCTAGCCAAATAAAAATTCTAGACATCTACGTACGTTGTCTTTAAAATACTTGTCGGCAGTTTTCTAAGTACATGTAATAATGGCTATTCCTATCCATCAAAAACATCAAATTCCTCAAAATGGAACATTTTAACAAACTGTTGAGCCAATCTCGGCTTGTCTGTTTCGTTTGTCCTCAAACTGCACATGGAAGGTCCTACGAGTGCATTACCGGTATTATGTACGCACAAACGTACATACATGTACCAAGAAATAAATTGTTTGTAGCATGATTCTGCATCTTGATGAATTTAATATTTACATATTTAATTTCATAAAATAAGCCAGTTCATGAGATTATGGTACCTATCGCATATGCGAGTAGCGTAGGCTCAGACGAGCCTGTGCATCCATGGAAAATCGCCAGCGCCTTAACTGCCCACATACATATAGAAGGAATGTAGATGCAGGTGCATGCCTTAATTTTGGGAAATATAGCCCCGCTAAGTGAGCCCTTGAGATGATTGGGACATCTCGGAATTCGCTTTATTTACCAAAATTACCACACGTCTGTAGATGTATGTACCCCGACTTTGTTACATGCGAAGATCAGCCTGCGCATCACACAGTCATATCAGCTACTTTGTTTCTAGAACAAAACATTAAACATTTTGTCGGGCCAGATCTGGACCCAAACTGTCTGCTAAAATAGTTTGTCACAGCCTCTTTGGGGGGGGGGGGGGTGCAGGTCCCACCCGGGGTCTGGCACTGCTAATAGTATCAGTCCCAGACAAAGGGACAGGGTAATGGTTCACGGACATGTTTGAGATCAAAGAAGCCGACTATCAGACCACGTGTTGTTGTTGTTTTAAGACTCGGGTAGCACGCGGTGCATGGCTTTGACACCTAGAAGCAGACTTAGCACACAAAACATGATTGCCTAGCTGTGTCTCCGTTTGCATGAAAAAAAGGACAATTACAATTAACTCGAGCATGAAACAGCGCACTGCATGCATGAAAAACTAGATTTGTGGTACTTGTCTGAATTTGTCCTTTTCTTTGGAAATTAATGTACCCAGCGTATTGTATACGTACTTTGGCTCGAAGCCAATATATATCATAAATTGAGCCGAGACATATGATTTCCAACAATGTGGCATTTTGACGAGTGTAGACTCAGGCGAGCCTGTGCAGCCTCCTTTTAAGCTTACAAACTCCAAACGATGTTCAGTCACTAGCTTAACACTCATAGAATATTCAAGCGACTAGCAAAGGCTCTGATCAGACTGTGCATATGCGCAGGCTGGTCTGAGGCTTTGCTGGTCCCACATACCACATTGTTGGAAATCTCATGTCACGGCTCATGAATTTATTATATTCTTTCGAGGCATCGGACGCAAAGTCGGACGTTCGCTTACATGATTGATTTTTGGTATGCCTGATTGCCCCTGATTTGGTTTGGCAAGACGTCGGAGATCTTCTGGATCCAAACTATTTGCAAACTTTGAGAGAGAGAGAGAGAGAGAGAGAGAGAGAGAGAGAGAGAGACTCAAGCGCATGCATACTTATCGGTGCTGAAAATGATACTTGGAGATGCTTCTTGTGCGCATCGGCTTTTGCAGGACAAAGTAGGATATTCCACGGTATTGATGCTTAGCATGCCCAAATGTTTAAATTGACGAAACATTTTTTCCTGAATTCCATTCGGATCTGATCTGGATCCGAACTCTGACAACCTTTTTTATCTTCTTTTTTAAGCGAGAGAGGATCCAAATATCACTAAAAGCGGGCCATCATCGACCCGCCAGCAAAACGCCTTTAAATGGCGTTTCACTGGCGTGTCGATGATGGCTCAACGTTGAATGCTGGCTTGGTAGTTTTGCGAATTTCAGGGGATCCGGTCCAGTATTGCTAAGAAATTCCCCCCTCAGGATCCGCGCATGGGACCGGCCAATGTATACACTCAAAACCCATTTCATGGTTCGCATCGGCTTTTGTACGACACTTTGCATACTTTCCATCGCTCATAAACACATTTTTTTGCATTTTCGAACCATTCTTTCCTGAATTCCATTCGGGTCTGATCTGGATCCAAACCGTTTTTGCAAATGTAAATGGAGAGAGAAAGAGAGAGAGACTGATACATGCACATCCTTTCGAGAAAATCAAAGTACATAGACAGATCGACAAGGAGAGAGAGAGAGAGAGAGAGAGAAGAGAGAGAGAGAGAGAGAGATGTTCTTTTTGAATTTCGTCATTTTTTTAACTCTGAGAACTCGTCTACGTATTTCAAAGTTTCGTGTATATCTTTGCAAAAAATTCATCGACGAGATGTCCTTGAGTGACTGTATTACATTATAAACGGCATTTGCGCAGATGGAGAGCAAGCGAAAGCGTTTCGGTTTTCTGAAGGAGCGATTCATCGGTAGTCCGAGGTTAAATACTGTACGTGGACTTTTACGACTTGTAAGTAAATTTAGTGACATAACATGCACGTGCCTGGCTCTCGACTTGGCAATTACAGCATGCGCTGGACATTTTACTGACTCAGTCCGCAAGAATTTAGCGGCGGTTAAAAAGAAAAATGATAAGATAGCGCAGAATCATATCGCCGTGTTTTCAACACGTTTCTACCACATTTTTACATGCATACATATCGTTTTTGCTCAAGATAAAGACCACATTTCTAAAGTTACGAACACTAGCACTTTTTCTGAAACGTAATTTCTAAAATTACGAACAGCGGAAAAAATAATTATTTTTTAGTATTCGAAATTTTAGAACATTTACCATACATGTTTGGTCTAGATCACTTTCTAAACGTACTTATGTTTCATACACAAGTAGAAATGGTAATTACTCGTTTGGTGTACTGTAGTACTAATTACACTGTTCTTATCTCACAAATCAAGTCTCTCCTTCAACAATAACAATCAACAGCTCTAGATGTTTCAATACACTAGACGCCAGGACATGCTACTATTGCTGGAAATGAGATCACTGACAGGCTAGCAAAAGATGCTGCACATCAAGCTTTAGAGATGACTGTCGATACATCTATTGTCACCATTCAGGACATCAAAAACTCATCAAAAAAGTCAATTGTTTCTAAATGGCAGCAGCGCTGGGACATTTCTGAGTCTGGCAGATTTCTCCACACCTTCAAGCCACTTGTTGAAAGCAAACCATACTTAGATTTGCCTTCTAAGGATCTCTTTCCTACCATTCTTCAACTACGTACCGGATACTGCAGTCTAAACGAATACAGATATAAATTAAATCAATGTGAAAGTTCTGAATGTGTTTGTGGTGAAATAGAGACCAGGGTTCATCCCAGCCAAAAATGATGATGGGCCCTTAAAATGGGCCAATTGCCCATATCCCATTCAAATACATGCAAATTTCCAAATTTTAATGGGCCATTTGAAATTTTTATGTGCCCTTTGCAAAATTTGATGGGCCCAAGAATCCTTAATATCCACATTAGAGCATAATTGACATGATATTTGAATAGCTTGTATATGGGGCCCAACCAAAAATAGTCCATTTTAGCAAAACATTAATAGTTTTCTCACAAAATAGATGGGGCCCATCCTAGGATGAACCCTGAGAGACTGTACAGCACTTTATTCTTGAATGTTCCCTTTATGTAGATAACCGTCAGAGACTTCAGAAGAACCTTTTCCTTCAACTTGGCATTCCTTATCTGGATATGGATCTGCTCCTTGGCTATAGTGAAAATGGAAATATTTCTGCAGCACCCTAGATAACCTTTGGGTCTATTGGGTATTTACGCAACCTGGTTATCCTCAATTGCGTACTTGCAAAAACAATTGCGTATTTTCATATTTTTTTACACCACGTTTTTTTTTCTGTGTTTACACATTTTCATATTGCATGAAGCCATCGGGAATGTGCTTGCATATTTATTCACTCGCATCGTCTGCCTTTCTAAAGTATCAAACTAGCGGATTTTGTTGTACCTGGTGCAAATCTCCTCCCCTTGTTGACATTCGAGCGTGTACACTTTGCAAAGTTTCACTTTCATTATAGAGTTTTTCCGCGAAATACTGGACTGGGTACCGATATTTTATTCACAATAAAGAGTTATATTGCGCGCTCGCTAGTAAAAAAAAATCAATACCCGACTGGTGATAATTACACTAACACTATAATTTGTCTTATCACTTTATTATGACTCCATCTTGATATACATTAGAAACACTACAATAAGCGACGTCATAGCAACCTTCTATTACATCATGACGTCACTAAACGTTGTCTCATAAAGAAGAGTCAATTAGCTATGTGAAAGAGTTATCTAACATGTTTAGAACAGTAATACATAGAAATTAACATTAATTATACTTTTCTTTTGAGCTTTCCAAATTTAAAACGTAATTGAAATTTAAAAGAAAATTTTTGAAAGATAGATAATGTAAACAATTTAAACAGGTTACAGAAAATTATAAAAAAATAATAATAAAAAAAAAAACAGTTTAAAATATAACACAGATTTAACAATGATCCCCTTAGCTTTGGCCATGTGGTTATATCGTTAAACATAGTCCTCTGGTAACCTTCCATCTTTCAATACATTTAAAAGATTGTACCCTGCAGCGCCGCGTTTTGTCATACAGTCTGCTTAGTGGATATTACCTGGACACCACTTAATTTCACTAACCTCACGTCTTGCCAGAGATTCGCTGATTGCAGCAATGTCTACTCTAAGGCGTTTGTCGTCTACAAGTTTTGTTGAACTTACAGCCTCTATTACACTCTTGTTGTCAACATAAGCAATAATTGGAATTGTTTTGTGAGGTATTCCTAAGATATTTTCAAGCATTTTTCTATAATAAAAACTACTTTCAAGTCCTTCTTGCAAACTAAGAGCTTCTGCAGCTATCGTGGATCGTACAACCCGTTTGATTTTGTTTGCATGCCAAGATAGTGGGCAACATTTGCTGTGGTTATCTACTAGCCAAACTATATGAGCCCCTGTACTCCCAGTTCCATCACTGATATTACACAAAGATGCATCTGTAAATACAACAACCTTCCAGTTCTTCACATCTGTGCTCAAAGTTGGGAATAAAATCATAGAATTTACATCCTTTAATCTGTTCACTGTCTTTATAGCTCTGGACAGATCACTAATGTTTCCATGTTTGAGCTTAGTACTTAGATCTATCAATTCAAAAGCCATGTCGGGTCTAGATCCTTGTACAACCCAGTTAATTTTACCTATTATCTGCCTGTATTCAGTTTGTTCTGCTGATGTTAATAAACAGTGTTTGTCCAAGACACGTGAATCAATTGCTTTGTTTTCAATACTTCCTACATATCTTGATTGATCTAAAACAATACCATTTTTGTCCTGGATGATTCTGAAACCAATGTAATTAAAGTTTCTTTCTTCTACTTTCCCTGCTACAAATCATTATTTTTTCAAAATGCTCGTCACCTGCATGAAGGAAATCGTCTACATGGCAGCATACTATTCCGCTAAGCTTGTCTCCTTTGTGCAAAAAGAACATGGCTGGGTCCATTTCAGATATTTTACACCCTAACTTGAGTAATTCCTCCTTAATACTTATATAGATCTGCCTTGCTCCATCCTTTAACCCATAAAGCCCGTGTTTCAATTTCCATACTACTCCATTATCAGTGTCAGACTCGTTTGGAGGTTTAATGTAAACATCACGTCTAAGCTCTTTACCCTGAAGAAATGCAGATTTGATATCAGTTGTTTTCACTATCCAATTTTTACATGCAACGATAGCCAGAAAAATTCTCATAGTACCCTTACCTACTGTTGGACTGTCTCTACGCATCATGAATTCTTCCTCAAAGCCTCTTACCACCAGTCTTGCCTTCATCTTTTCATCTTTCTTTGTGATCACCCACCTTGTTGAAAGAGTGTACTGACCACAGTTTTTCACTTCTTCATACAAATTGCTTCAGTTTCTGCAACTCAGCTACTTTTGCTTCAATAGTACCAGTGCAGCCTTGTTCTTGTTTTGAAACTAAATTTATGCTTGCTTGGTCATTTATTGATTCCCATTCTACTTCATCCAGATTTACACTTTTCGTTTCTTCACTAAAATCCTCCCTGATATTATACCAGTTCTTATTTCTACCTGTTGGGGTACCCGCTCTTCCTATTACAGTAGCCTTTATCCAGTGGTTAGCATTTTTCAATTTGTACTGAATGATATCATTTACCTTAAGTTTTTGTTTGCTTCTTTGGATAGCCTGTATGTCTTCTGTGTGTTCCCTTGTTCCTGCTGGTGTATTTTGGATAATTTGGGTATTGTCTTCATTGAAGTCTTCTGTCACTTCCGGTATTTCTTCTGATATACCAGTTGTTGAGTCAATATTCTCTTTCTTTTCACTTTCTTTGTAGTCCTGCTCAGCTTCTGTTTCATTCTCTGTCAAGAAGTTGGTTACTTTTTGCAGCCTGTTTGGAGAAACTCTTACAAATATGCCCCCATGTCTTACAAAAACAACCTTCCCGTCTTGAAAAACTACCTTTCCTGGTCCAAGCCAATGCTCTTTCCCTTCACGCTTATAAAAAACTCTGTCACCATTTTCAAATATCTGCTCAGATGCCCTAACTTTGTTTCTAAGAGTTCTTCTTATCCTTTCCTCAGCTTCTGTTTGTATAAATATTTTACGAGCAGCATGGAGAGCATTTAAATGTTTCGCAAATACTTCACTGCTAGTTGACCCCTCTAATGCTGGCAGATTGTCATTCATTATATTTGGTAGGTTTGGATTTTCTCCAAAAACAAGTTGGTGGCTACTGTACCCATTCCACATTTGGAGTGAATTTCTGGCCATATTTGCCCACGAAAGCAATGTCTGGGAGTTAGTTTTACCTAAGTCAGCCTCCAGTTTGGTCAGCATCATATCTGTAATGGCAAGCACCCTTTCACATAATCCATTCTGAAAGGGGCTTTCTCCAGCTGTGGTGCATAATTGTATGTTCAATATAGATGTGATTTCACGCATTTCTTCAGAGCTAAATTCTCCTCCATTATCAGTCATTAAAGCTCCCATGACTCCAAATTTCCCTATCCAGTGTGTCATTAAAGTGTCGATAACATGGCTTGGTTTCTTTCTGTCAATAAATATAGATATCGTGTATCTTGACCACATGTCTATGATGTGCAATATCCATCGACTGTTCCATTGTTTAAGATCCATTGCTACTTTTTCGTTGAATTTTGTAGCCATAGGCAAACCTACTACTGGTCTTGATGGGGTCTTGGCATAGATCTTGCAAAGTTCACATTTCTCCTCTATCTGTACCATGTCTTCTTCATACTGTTCCTGCCATACTTTAGCATCCTTTAATAATGCTATCAGCCTTTTCTTTGGTGAATGGGCAAAGTGTCTGTGTAACTTAAGTAATATCTTGTATCTCTCCTCTTTGGTCAGCTCTTGTAGCCTGACAGCACACACATCTTCCATTGGAACCTCTTCTGTTTTATCTATAGGAATGCAGTAATGGCCTGAAGATGTCAAATTCAAAGCTACTCCTCTCCCCATTATTGGGGCTGTGTCATTTTCCAAATCCATTTTGATAGCCGCTTTCTTCATGGCTGTTCTGGACAGTAGTAGAGGAATATCAGAATCTGCAACATCTGTCTGAGTTGTTACCTCTTTCCCAACTATCACAGCAGGTAAACTATATTCACTTTTTGACTTCAAGCATGTACCCCCTCCAAACTTGAACACTCTGTGGCCATCTTTTTGCTTCACCTTGGTTTTATCTATGCTGTCCAGTGATTGGATGTAATTATTAATCCATTTGTCCCCACAAACTGTACTGCTGCAGGTGCTATCTAGCACAGCACAGTTGCGGGCATCAATTCCTAAGCGTTGAACTTCTTCAGTTTTATAACCAGTAAATAAAACAGCATGTTCCTCTTCTGCAATATTATAGACGGATGGCTGAGAATGGGTTTGCTCCCCCCCCCTAGGGAATTTTGCAGACATATCCTATCTTGTAGAGAATTGAAAGCCGAATCTTTTAAGAGATGTTTGCACTCTGTGCTCCGGGGCGTTAGTCTGTAAGAGCTTGTAACATACGTTACTTAATCAAACTAAGAAAAAGTACATTGAAAGTTTGGGCTACAAATTAAAGACATTAAAATATTTATTTTTAAAAATCATTCATATAGTCTGCATACTGGATATCTTAACTACGTATGACAGCCATTTGAACAAAATTACAGCTTCCTAAGGTGTCATATGCGTTACATAAATCAGATAACCCATTAAAATTTGCAAGTGTGGCTAACATCATTTACATTCACAATCTTTCTGTGTGTTTTGCAAAATGTTTTTAACCATGTTTGACTAGCTTATGCAATTGGCTAACAGAAAAATTAAAGTTTGTTTCCCTAGCTTAAATATTTTTTCTGAAATAAGCAATTTAACAACCCTACCCCTACCCAGTTTTAAGGTGAAATGTTTGGTATTAAAACTAAAGTAAAAATAGTTAAAAAATATTTGCAGTTGATGAATGTGTTTCATTGTTTGGGATTCATTTGCTTATATGAAAAGACTCATAAATCTGCAAGTTTGTTGCAAAATGTTTAATATCAGAGGCTGTAACATATGTTACCTGATGTAATAAAGGGCAAGCTCATTGTCTTTACGTAAGATATACCTAAAAATGTTTTAATCTCCTCGAGGGAATTTTGCAGACATATTCCTTCTTATAGTACAACTCAAGCTGCATCAAATAAGGGATGTTTGCACTCTCTATGTTGGGGCGTTAGTTTGAAACAGCGTGTTACATGCGTTACTATATCAAATAAAGGAAATGTAGTTTGAAAGTTTGAGCTAAAATTGTGAAAAAACTCTCAGCTGTTGGATATCTTACATTGTTTAGGGATTTTAAACTGGCTCCTATGATAAAGACTTATTGATCTGCTAGTTGTCATCAAGTTTTAAAGATCAGAGAGTGTTACATATGTTAGCGTGATAAGTAAAATCATCAAACAGTATTTTGACATCAAGCTGAGTAAGGGCCTGCTCCATCCTAATCCCCTTTGGAATTCTGCAGACAAATTACATCTTATGTAACCATTCAAGGTGCATTTAATAAGAAGTGTTTGCACTCTGTAAGTTGGGGCATTAGCCTGTAACAGCTTGTTACATATGTTACTATATCAATTTGAGAATAAGAAATTTGAATGTTAGAGCTACCAGAAGAAGACATTAAAATTACCTAATAAATTGACATTCTTATAGTCTTTATACTAGATGTCTTTACTACATATGGAAGCTGTTTAACATTAATACGTCTAACTGTGGTGTTATGTGCGTTACATGAACCAATTTAAAATTTAAAAGCTATAATTGTGGCTATCGTCATTTAGTTAAACAACTACTATGACTTGGTTTAAAACTGTTTTATTAAATTTTACAAACATATACTCAATTGATGAAGAGGAAAAACCAAGTTAGCTTTTCTATCTTAAATATATTGTCTTATAGGAGCTAATACACAGCCCTATTCCCAGTTTTACAGAGAAGCGAATTTTGTTATTACCGTTTAAGTAAAACACATGAAAGCGATTACAGCGTTTGGATATTTTTCATTTTCTCAGTCTGTCTTGCTCATATATCTGCAAGATGTCATTAAGTTTAAGATCAGGGCACTTAATGTGTACTTATAAGTCTTTGGTGCCAAAACACTAGAAATTATATTCATTCCCGATTATCAAGCCCATGGACTGTTGTTACAGATGTTATCAATGACCTTTTGGACACATTTCTTAATACTGTGCATATAATGCTAAATATAGAGCCACAAATAGAAAAGATAGTTTTACAGTTTTACAAGAAAATACAATAAATGAAATGGTCCAAACTATTTCATGTTAAATGTTTGTCGTTGTCTGCTTCTGTGGTAATCATTATTATCACACGCCTCCTTGCAACTAGTAGAATCATCACACAATATTTCAATCATTTACTGTTGTTCAATTTTACCACCAGTCCACTCAAAATCGATGAGCCATTATCAACTTTCCAATTTTGCCATTTATGGCTTGGAACATTCGGAAACTGATATGAATTCCTAATAGTTAGGCTCTTTGAGTATGTGTTTCAAGTGATACTCTGCAAGTAGGAGAAAGACTAATGCTTTACAAGGAGGAAAACTATGCCATTAAGAGCAATGAGTACCTGGACTGATGTACCTTGATATTTCTGTGATAAAGAATCATATCTTAGCTGGTTAACTTTTATAAATGTAGCCTTTCCATACATGCAACCCACATATTTTCATCTAATAATGTCTATGCACTTATTTTCTTTCCCCAAGCATTCAAAAACTTATTTGAAGTCTTAGTACTTCTGAAGTGCTGAAACCAAGGTAACTCTTTCCCTTCCGATAAATGAACTAGATGTATCACAGCAGGTAAAGCAATGAAATGCAGGATTAACAGAGGGCAAATTAGACCCTTTCAATTCAATGATTCACTAAGTTTCTAAGATAAGAGCGCTTATTAAAGGAAGTAACATATATAACTCGTCATAATAAATAAGCAAGGGCATTGTCGTGACATCCTTTTTGATTACACAGTCAGAGGCAAGTGTTTTCAATTTCAGTGTTTTCAATAGATCATGAAATGAGGCACCTTATCAACTTGTTTACTCTGTATAAATCTTCCATAGAGCATAATATAGAACTACTGGTTATCCCATTCTACCTATAGTCCACTTTCCTTCTTTTGAATGGAACAGCTAATGATATGGCTGCAAAAACTGAGAAATCATAGGTTTTACATTATTTTAAGACATGCTTCAATGTACTGACATCAAAAAACAACCAACTGCAAACATAATTGATGGCAATGTCCAACTTCATATTCTTTCTCTTATACCAGATAACTTTCAAGGTGTAACAGAAATTGTTTCAGACGGTCTGCCAAAACCATCAAGCGTCAACATTGTAACTAAAATAAACTTATAAAGTCCTTTGGGCGCAGCAAAATACTATTGATCTAAGACCTGAGGACTTAAGCACCAAAAGACTGGATAGGTTCCATGGCAAATGATGCAAAAAAGCACCCTATCAAATTTCTGTTTGACCAATGTCAGAAATCTTAAAGTATTCTTAGAGGTACACGGTAGAGACATAGATTTTGCAAAATCAGAGCAAAGTTATCATTTGACTAGCATGGATGCAGAGGCAGCTGCAGTTAGATTGCTCTTGCCACTTCACAGGAAGAGATATATACCAGTCATACTCCATTGTATGCATATATGTGAAATGGCATTAAACCCATGTTTAATCAGGTGTTTGATCCCATGACACTGACATGCTGTTTCTGCTTTTGAAGAATGCTAAGGATATAAGTTTGGCTGAGTCAAGTTGTTTGACGCTGGCACTGGCCACACATACAAAGAAAATTAAGTCTTTTGATGGCAAAAGAGGAGGATCACACGAAATGCTTATAAGTGATGATTGTCACAATTACCAATTTTAAAAAGTAATCTTAATTAATGTAACACATATAACACCATAGGAAGCTGTATATTTGTTAAAAAATGTTTTCTTATGTATCAAAGGTATTCAGCATGCAAACTACATGAATTATTGAAATAAATAGATAGTTTTATGTCTTCTTTCTGTTTCTCAGACTTTCAATTCATTTATTCTTAAATTGATATGGTAACATATGTATCATACCATTACAGGCTAAACCCCTAATTAATAGAGTGCAAACATCTCTTATCTGATGCAGCTTGAATTGTTCTTTAAGGTAGGATATGTCTACACAATTCCCAAAGGGGTGAAGAGGAACAGGATTGTTCCCAGTTTGCAGTCCTAATACAATGCCATGATTCTACTGGTTGTGATGAAATGGGTGATTATTTTGCCATAGAAGCAGACACAATGATAGACATTGTGAGGGTGACTTGAATAAAGATTGTTTTTGAATAATTATATTCAATAGGAATATTTATTAATTTGTGTCATTTAAATGAGAACTATTATTTTCTATCTATATGTCTATATATTTTAATATTATAGGCATTAGGAAATATGTGATTGAAAAGGTTATATATAACATAGGTAACACAATTCCATGGACTTGTTATCAGCAATGACTGTAATTACTAAGACTAAGGCACCAGAGGCTAGAGATTAATAGGAAAACATGTGAAAAATGGTATTTTTCTGAAATATCATCTCTTACTTCTATCACCAGGCTAATTAAAGTTTAAAATTCTATAACAAGATATTTTTACATTAAATTTATTTTGAATTTGCAGGAGCAAATTTAGTTGGAGAAGGAGCATCTATCACCAGGCTAATTAAAGTTTAAAATTCTTTAATTAGAATTTCAATTAAATTTATTAAAATTTAAATATATTTCACAAGACATAAGTTTAGGGTTTAAATCAATAACTGTTTAAGTTTAACTCTTATTTTTATCTTGTAATCTTATATTGTTTAAAATGAAGAAATCAGCATTTCTTAATTAATATCTGTGTAAAGTGCTTGGTGGTGGCTGCAGACTGGCCAGATCAAATTACACCCTAAGAGTCTTCCTAATTAGAGGCCCTGGAGTCTAGACACTCTTGAAGAAATTGGCACCTGGATAAGCTTATCAGCAGTGAGGGGTCCCCCATATTAGGCTGTCTCTAAGGATGTTTATTCAAATGGAGTGGTAAGAGAGATGTTGATTGGTTGATACAGAAAGAGAGGGAAAGAGAGAATGCTGGGAAGTAATTAAGATGCAGAGGGTGCAGGATTTTGAATTCTTGGGGGTCAGAGAGGTTTTAGATATTGATTAGAGAGGACTGTGTTTTACTGAGAGAAAAATATTGAGTAAAAAAAAAATGTAGATTTAGGACTAAGAGAGTTGCCACTTGTAAATAGTTTTTAATATTAGTACTGCCAGGTGGACATTTATGATGAAGAAAAGAAAAGAATAATAATCATCCAAAGGGATGGAAATAGAAGTTGGACTTTAGTTTCATTTCCCCCTCACAGCCAAGCGAGTAAAATATGACAAAACAAATCAGTAAAGTATGAACTTAAAGTGCACCGGGCGACACTTCCAAGAAAATTTCCTAGCTCATTCATTATGCCATGTAACATACTAGTGGGGCCGATATGTAACAATTTTGAGAAGAATCGTGCATTTTATGATAAAAGCATGAAACTTGGTACATGGCTAGTTGATAACAAAACAAAAAAATTAAGGGTCAGTGCCACGCCGAAAATGTCCTCTAATGGCCGCCATCTTGTTTTTTCCAAAATGGCCGCCTTTTTCAACTTATTCATTTTAATCTCATTATTTATTTGCAAACATCATGTTTTCTTCAGTTAATTTTACTTAAATAGCCATCAGTTATATCTGAATACCTTAAAATCATCATTCAATTTTAAAAAAATCAAGATTGAGGCTGTATTTTTTTCAAGATGGCCGCCACTTTTGTATCTAAATGTGCAGTTATATTATAAAACTTTACAAAGTTATAAATTTTGATGCAAGTTACTTCTAGCAAGTAGAAATAGTCCCATTAAACAAGTTACTAACTTATCAGCATGGCTTTATTGTTGCTTATTGTTCAAATATGGTATTAAAGGTGGCTACCAATGTGCAAATCATAACATACTATCTGCTTTTATTTGGAACTGGAAGAATGTAGTTTGTTTGAATTTATGCAAACGATTTTCAAGAATAACTTTATTTAATGGCATTGGATAAAAAAAATGAGCATCCAGCATGCCATCCAAGACGGCTGTCAAAGTAGAATTGTTATATCAACACCATCTATAAGGTAGCCGCCATCTTGGTTTTTCCAAAATATGCAGTCTTTTTTAAATTGAATTATTTTAAGCTCATACATTTGCAAGCCAATATGTTGTCTTCACTTATTACCACTTATTTTGCAGTCAATCATACTAATTTGCCTCAAAATTGTCATTTAGGCTTAAAAAACACAAAATTTAGGACATAGTCTCAAGGTGGCTGTTACATTTTGCATCCAAAGGGAGCTCAGTGGCTCAATGGTTTAATGCTTGACTCGAGACCGAGGGGCCACGGATTTGAGCCTCACCGGCGTCACTATGTTGTGGTCCTTGAGCAAGACACATTTATCCTAGCTTAGTACTGGTTCAACCCAGGCAGAACCTTCCCTGTTTAACTGAAAGATTGTTGATGGGACGTAAAGAATCAAATCAAGCAAACAAAAAACATTTTGCAACCTCAATAGTGGTGGTATACCAACTTGACAAGTTATGAATTTCTATGCAAAATTATTATGCAATTAAGTAGAAATAGCTACACAAACAAGGGACGAACTTATCAGATTTTATTTTTATTTTAACCTATTATAACATGGTATTCAAGATGGCTTTGTATTTAGCTTTAGAAAAAAAGAAACGTTTTTTACTTTCAATAGGAAAATATTTGGAGGTTGTTTGAAGTTACGAAAATGAGCTTCGAGAAATGATCATATTTAATGAATTAGGATAGTAAAGGGGGCATCCAACCTGTCATCCACGATGGTTGCCAAATTTGGTTTTAGACACTTATACATATGTTGCTATAAAGTGTGTTCTATATAAAATTGATATGATCAATATGAGATGCAAAGAATTTTTGTACCTATAGCAAACTAAAACTGTCCTTTGTAGAATTGCCATTGCATAAAATATCATTTGTTTACATCAGATTTTAGTGAAAAAACGTATAAAATCTGTAATAGAGATATCAAAGTTTCTCTTTGACATTTCTCCTTCTCATCAAGTTACCAAAGGCTTAAAGGGCTATACGTCTCCTAAAACTGTATACAATTTTTTAAAAAAATGTATTTACGCCACAACCCTCCGTTTTCACACACATCAACTTTTCAACTTGATTTTGTCAAATGACGTATTTGCTGCAGCCAGCCTTATTAGATTGTGTTGATGATGTAGCTGGCACTATCATATCTACTTGAAAGTAATCAAAGCCCGATGCTTTGGCTGTTTATCGGGCCCACCGGGGTTAACCTGTTGGATTTCTTTTGCTCCAGTATTCAGTTTTATTTACTGTTGAGTCCTTATCTTTGCTTTATCTCCTTGTTATATCTTGATTTATATGTTTTAGGAGATGATGCATTGATAAGTTAGGGGTCTTTCATGCAAACCAAATATCTATGTGTCTTTATCCACTTCTGAATTAAGGGTGAGGTTGGCGCCGTTAAACCAGTTTAAGCCCTCCAGTAAAATATTTTACTGACCGTTCCAAGGCGGTACTTCTTTTGTGGATCTTTTATTTTTTTGTTCTGTCTTGTGTTTGCTATGTCTTTGTGCGCGTCTGTTTAAATGTGCTTTGTGGTCACCTGCTGGGAAAGGGCTGACCTCTTGGCTCTCGTTTGTGGTGTCTACTATGAGTTTGTCACTTTCCCATTGTTATCCTGGGTCAGGTGTGGTACTTGATTGTATCGATTCCTGATCTTTGCACCCTTACTTACTTTATATCATTTTGAAGTCAATCCAATATATAATGTTGCAGACATCTTAGTTTCTAGCCAAAGCTTCCCTCGCCAATTGCTTGCTAGTGAGTCAGGCATTTGATTCCATAATAGCTAAGTTCAAAAATCTCTTCAGTCTAGTTAGTTGAAACCAAAGCTTTTTGTCTATTTAGGTATGTAGGATTTTTAAATGATGATGTTATTTCGCTCTGTATTTACAGTGATGGTCTTTAACAGCCCAGGGATCTTTAGCTAGGTGTCACAACCGCATATTCAGGCGAATCCCTGCCCTTTCTGTATCAATTCTTGCTTTTCGTGATTTATTGTTAACTGTGGTTATTCATTGACTAGTTAAAAAGTCGTCCTAGAAATTGTTCCAAGGTAGTAGTGCTGTGTGGTTCTCATTTTATTATTATTGGTGTAAATATGGTTTGTATATACTTTTATATACAAGTATGTGAATGATTTTGGTTATGTTAAGGTAGCCTAGTAACTGCCTTCAAGGGGAGAGCTACATCACCACTGTATACTATCTATCTGTATAATTAGTTTTACCCATTTTGATCTTGTAGGAAGAATGTTAGCTCTGATTGTACTAGTTTCTGGTCATTCCTATGATTTTACCTAGTATATAAGCAAAAATAGGAATAACATGTCCGGAATAAAAAAGGCCAACAGTCGCTAGGTGAAGAAGCGTTGAAAGAAGCGTGGAAAGAGCATTATAAATTAACTCAAATTCGAACTCTTTGGAATGCAAAGGGCATGCCAGAGGAAATCCCAGTTGAAGGTCTAGCCAGCTGATCAGTACAGGAATTATCACAAAAACAATTAGCAGGATGTGTTCTGACAAAGCAGACATACCGTCAGCAATTTTCATCGAGATGCTTTATTCTACATGTATTTGGGAAACTGGCAAAGTCAAGGTGTGTGACCTAATCTGCCACATAATCTCGAGTGTTAGTACAGAGTGAAATTGACATTATGAACAGAGGCAAAGGGGGTGCTCTGAAGAGAGGCTTGAAGTTAATTAAGCAATTAATAAGGGTGTTAGGGTGCATAATGGAGAGACATATCAGGCAGAGAGTTGAGATTGACAAGATGCAGTGCAGATTTATGTCAGGCCATGGTGCGGTCTTCATTTTAAGCCAGCTACAGAAGCTGCTACTGACTTCAAACGAGCCATTCTACATCACATTCATTAACATAGAGAAGGACAGTAGGTAGCTAGTGTGCATGCTTTTAAATCAACAGGACAGTAGTTGGCAATTGTCGCAGTGAGAAGGTTTTTGTTGTTGATGTTCATCGTGGCTCTGTTCGGACTCCACTGCTCTTAATTGTTATATAAGAGGCTCTAATCACAGAATTCAGAACAGACTGCACATAGTTGCTGTTGTGCAAATATGATCCGGTGATCAAGACGGAGTCTATGGAGAAGTTGCTGGTGAATTTGGATGCATGGAAGTATCCGAAGGAGAAGGCTCTTCATGTGAAATAATAATATGAAGTCATATACAAGTAAAGTCGTCCCTTGAGCTTAAGTGCACCAAATGCCTGTGGCACAACACTACTTAATGATGGAAAAAGGAGGTGATAGCACCAGATAAAAACATGAGACAGGATTTCTGTAACCATATGGACATTCTCTACGCTAGAGACATCCTCAATAGGGAGTGCAGTGGCTCAGTGGTAGAGTGCTTGACTCGAGACCGAAGGGCGCGGGTTCGAGCCTCACCGGCGTCACTGCGTTGTGGTCCTTGAGCAAGACACATTTATCCTAGCTTAGTACTGGTTCAACCCAGGAAGGACCGTCCCTTTATAACTGAAAGATTGTTGATGGGACGTTAAGAATGAAATCAAACAAACAAACAAACAAGACATCCTCAAGCTGCCTGTAGTCATACATTGCAAATGTACATGGCAGAAACTCCGTAAACTTCTTAACCTAATGATCATCTGCTGCCCTTGACTAGAGGCAGGTAGTAATAAACATGCATTCATTGTTTTGTTTTTGTTGAGTGTATATTTCCAGTACGTCCTTGATTATGAACAGTTCACTAGCATGATACAGCATAGCTAGTGATGTTGAAAATGCCAAATAGCAAAAATGTATAGATTTATTTAGGAAGAACAGCAAAAATTACCAATAAATAGGATTTTCCAATTTGGCGGCCATCTTGGATGCCATGCTTGAACTAACACTTGAGAAAATTTCAAAATTACATATTATATAATAGAAACAAACATTCATTGCTAGTAAAGCAAATTTTACTCATACAAATCTCAATGATATATTAATGCATAAAAAACAGAAAACATAAAATCATTATTCTTTGGCAGCCATCTTGCATGCCATATTGTATCAAGGCTCTCTTATAAATTGTTCACAAATAACTAAGTCACATTTTGAGCCTTTCTATGCTTGGAACAACTTGAATTTGATGCAATAATCTGAATTAAGTTCATTATATGATGTTTTCATAAAGCAAGCTTGATTCAACATATAAAAATGGCGGCCATCTTATAAAATGGCCACCATCTTGGATAATATGCCAATCTACATGTGATTTCAGATAATTACAAATGTTCTATTGTTAAAATTCACACTTACACAAGCTTTAAAGAAAATTTTATAGCAAAATGATACCCAACTTAACAGGCATTACACGAAAATAGGTCGCCATTTTGAAATTCAAGATGGCCACCGTCAAGGTGCATTTCTGGCTTGGCACTGACCCTCAGAAATTTTGATAATTACTAATCTGGCCATGTACCAAGTTTCATGCTTTTATCATAAAGTGCACGATTTTTTCACATATCTGCCCCACTATACGTTACATACTTTAATAAGTGCTCTGATCCTGATTTCAAACTTGCAAATGTAAGATTCTTTATTGCATTAGCAAGACAGTGCCAAAAATGTAAGCTATCCACCAGCGTCAAATATTTTCATATTTTTTTTCTTCAATAATAGATACCAAAATTAAATACTTAAATTTGGGGGTAGGGTTGTTTCATAGCTCATATAAAACAATGTATTTGAAATAGAAAAGCAAACTCTGTTTTTTCTATTAGTCAAATGAGTATTATAGTAAACTAAGATTAAAAACACTTGTAAAAATTCACAAATTGTCTGTAAAATGAATGATGCTAGTCACGATTTCAACTTTCAAAGGGAAATTTAATCTATGTAACGCATATAACACCATTGAAGGCTGTAATTTTGTTTAAAATGCTGTTTTTATGTAGCTTAGACATCCAGCTTGCAAACTACATAAGAAATGTGAATAATTAGATGGTTTAATGTTTTCTTTTTGTAGCTCAAACTTTCATTTTGATTTTTTCCTTAGTCTGTTACCGTAACATATGTAACAGGCTGTCAGAGACTAACGCCCCGGAGCACAGAGTGCAAACATCTCTTAAAAGATGCGGCTTGAAATTTACTTCAAGATAGGATATGTCTGCAAAATTCCCTAGGGGGGGAGCAGGACCTTTTTTAGCTCGAAGTCTATTAATTTTTGCCATGTTTTCCCAACTGTCTGGGCATGCAGATAATAAGTGACAGTACGATCCACATGACTTACAAGTTAATGTACGACCATCTGGCCCTAAAGGATTGATATTCTTTTTATTCCTGTCACTTGGTTGGCTTATCCGAGAACCTGATTCTGTATGGTGATACCCTCCTCTTGTTCCTTGTCTCCTATACTCTGTCCGTGGAAATTCTTGAATTCCTGATCCTCCTCTCCTAGGCCTCCAACGCCGCCAGGTTTCATCTCTGTTTACCTCCTTTCCCCTTGACATATCCAGCAGCAAGCAAGGCTTCTTCATTTTCTGCTAGGAAAGTAGGTTCCAGCTTGAAAGCTCCACTGCTGCTGTTAGATTCACTATCACCCTTGAATATCTTCAGAGATTTCTTAGCCTCTTCATACAATGTTTTTTTTTGTTGTCATAATTCATACCTGTTAAAACAAGGAGTTTTTCCTCTTTTGTTATGTTAGCTTTACAAAGTAATTTGAAGGCTAAAACTTCTGCAGGCGACGTCATATTTTTCTTTTCAATTTTCTTGTATTTCGAGTCAAATACCGCAATATATTCTGTTATAGATTGACCCTGAGATCTAAAAAAATCATCGAAATCTTCAAACTTTTCTAGACTATCTGACAAATCATCTTTAGCTAAGTGTTGATCCAAAAAATTCAGAAGTACATTTAGTCCATCTGCACTTTTCAAATCATCTATTGGTATTTGATCAAAAACTTTTTCTCTGATTTGGGATTCATCATCTTCAGGTAATGTTAATGCTATAGCTATACCTTGTTTGTCTTCCTTTAAGTCTGTTATTTCTCTCCAGGCTAACAGTTCTTGTCTGAATCTTTCATAGTTCTTTGACTTATTAAATATTGGTGGGTTGATCCTAGTTCCCATTTTGCTTCCTATTCACTGTCTCCAATTTTTCTGTTAATCACCAGGTTTCTTCTCTGCAACACTTTCCCAGAGTCTTGTTCTACCACTGAGGATCGTTAGTCACGCTCTGCTACCATTGATAATTACACTAACGCTATAATTTGGCTTATCACTTTATTATGACTCCATCTTGATATACATTAGAAACACTACAATAAGCGACGTCATAGCAACCTTCTATTACATCATGACGTCACTAAACGTTGTCTCATAAAGAAGAGTCAATTAGCTATGTGAAAGAGTTATCTAACATGTTTAGAACAGTAATACATAGAAATTAACAACTGGCATTTGTTTATTACCCAAATGGAAACGAAAAGGACCAAATGGTACGCAATGACATCACATGTAATTGCATACCGATCGTTAGAATTGCTTTTCGGTAAGCACACATTTCATTTTAATTGCTTTTTTGAGGATTTTAATTGAGTATTTATGCAAATACGCTGCTTATCTAGGGTGTTGTTTCTGGTTGGAGAGAGTCTATAATATGTGAACTGGGACAATACATTGCCAATACTGGTCGTCTTTTTAGCAAAGTTGCTGATGGGAATGCACCACTATAATCCGTTGACGGCATCAAACACTAAATCTCTTAAATTACATTTGTGGAAATTTTACATTTGAGACACTTAATCTACATGCGAGAGAATCTACACTCGAGAAGATTGTGCCACAAGGCCTGATACGGAATACAGAATACTTGTGCAAGAAGTATCTGAGGATGGGGAAAAGATAGCTATGGAATGGTGTGAGAGTTGGAACATGGAACTGTAAAAACCAAAGCCATGATTGTTTTACCAGATAATGTGGACACACCAGTTTGTGATATTAAACTTAAAGGAGAGAGCATTGAAATAGTGAAGGAAAAGAAATTACTTGGCATAACAACTGATGACCAACTAAAATTTGAAGATCATATAGCAGATAGGAAGCTGAAAGGTTTCAAGGCTATAAAAGGCATAGACTTCTTAATACAAGAGAACCATGGATGTAGTCAAGATACTTACATGAAACTATATAGATCTTTAGTACTTCCAGTAATAGATTATGGAGCAGCAGCTTTCGCGACTGCGACTAATTTGGCACAGAAAGAGATTGGGAAGCTTTACTTAAGGCAAGAGGATGTATGGCAAATGCAAGTTTAGAACCCCTTAAAATAATTGTACACCAATGCATCTTCATCTTTAGTTGAGACAAGCTGAGGAGATGATAAGGATCTACAGCAAAAATGAGGGAACTGTGCGATACATGCAAAGTGAAAGAGACAATAAACCATTACATATATGACTGTGACACCTATGATGAAGACAGAAAGATGCTAGAGAAAGATATTGAGAGAACACTAGCAGCATACGGTTTGCAACCCATCCCTGACATCAACCTAAAACTTATGACTGGAAACCTAGAGGAAGCGCCAAGAGCAGCAAACCTTAAGTTGAGGGGTGCTCTGGCCGGTTTTATCACACGGACAGGGCGATTCACAAAATCAAAAATTAAATTTTTGCAAACATATATATAACTTGCTTGAAGGACTTTTTTACAAAGTGAATTCACATAGTGAAAGCAGAAGATATATTGAATATCTATACAGATACAGCACAAAGTGTTCCTTGGCAGTGTAGCATTGCCTACTGAATCAACAACAACAACAACAACAATTTCACCACAGGAGCTTGACGTTATTTGATCTACAACAACAACATTATTTAATATTTTCACTTTTCTATACTTGTATACCCTCTTGTTCTATATCCTCTTGGAACAAGAGGGAAGGACGGCCACTCCGCTGCTGCTCAAAATTGTTTTTGGTAATCCTCGCGAGTGGGTGTTGCAGTAGCCTGGTTTGCTGTCTATCTGATAAATACTGCAAGATAATACAAGTGTTGACAGTATTGACTTCACGAAGATACCAGTGCGTTTATATGGCCTTAAGGTTTTATACAGAAACACCCCTTTATCACAACTTTTGCGCATGCGCTTTATGGCTACTCCCTATATGCTTATCATCCATTTTATTTATTACAAATTTTTACTTTTTCCATCCAAATCATGTTTAGTTTAATACCGCCTGATCCACAAGGGTGGATGCGTCGTTAAGCACCAAACAAACAAACAATAATTAGGAAGTGTCTGCTGTTTCTGTTTCTTTCAGTACAGGCTGTACTCTGCACAATGGTGTTCTTCTCAGATGGTAGATTTTTAAATCAAGCTCTTCGGTAATTATTCTCTCTGGTATGCTTCTGATAATAATTTATTAAAAGTTTGTGATATCTATTGGGATGCAAAGTTCTGGGCTTGTGCCAATTTGAACTTTTCTGTCCTTTCAATGTACTCTCCTACTTCCTGCATTATCTGTACTCTCCAGGTTGATATTTCCCTATGTCCTTCATACCCAAGTAGGGTGTAAACATTTGGTGTCTGCTGACAAACGGTTGTCACTAGGTGTTTTGGTCTGGTGACAACCGGTTGTCACTAGCAAAAAGTCCGCATGAAGATTTACTCAACATGCAACGAGTTTAATTTGAGCCAGTGCATGAAATTTCCAACAATGTGGTATATGCGACAAGCAAAGCCTCAGATCAGCCTGCACATAGTTGCTAGTCGCTTGGGTATTCTATCATTGTTAAGCTACTGACTGAACACCATTTGGAGTTTCTAATCTTAAAAGGAGGCTGCAGAGGCTCGTCCGAGTCTACACTTAAAAGCTTGTCAAAAAGTCAAATTGTTGGAAATCTAATGCCGCGGCTCAAATTTTGATGTTTTTTCAGGCTAATCAGAGAGGATGAGTTGGGCAGCTGATGAATGGAAGGTGGACCTGTCCCACCGTGCCCTCCAGAAGGTGGAGCAGTTGGAGGGCCAGTTGAATCGATTGAAGAAGGAAGCAGAAATGAAGCAGTTCAAGCTGGACAGTATGGAGCAGGTAGTTTTGGCACCAGTGATTTTATTCGGCCATTTTTACTGCCTTATATGGGAGTCATTCCCAATCCAAAAATGGCCTTTATTTTCCCAATGTCATGTATTTTAGCACTTATTTTCCCAATTTTTATGAAATGCTTTCCCAAATGTTTAGGAAAAGGTAGCTTCCAAAAATCCAAAATAAAATCACTGGGCACTCTTTGCCTCCATGGGTGAAAGTTTTCAGGATTATTCCTGAATTCAGGATTTTAAGGCTGACTTTCCATAGAAAGTCAGCCAGAAAATGCTGAATTCTGCAGGTAATAATAGCTTTTCTGATTTGGTTTCAGTTTATCTAAAGGTATTTGACAATATAACTTGGAATTTTTGATAATTTGGAGGCATACAGCAAGTTTAAATTCTGATTTTCTAAAGTTCATGATTTTGGAAATTTTGAACTTTTACCCATGTGCCTCCTAGTGTCGTCTGCAGTTCAAGTTGGACAGCATGGAGCAGGTATTTGAGCCGTGACATGTGATTTCCAACAATGTGGCGTTTTGACAAGTGTAGACTCAGACGAGCCTGTGTAACCTCCTGTTAAGCTTAGAAACTCCAAATGATGTTTGGTCAGTAGCCTAAGAGTGATAGAATATTCAAGCGAATAGCAAAGGCTCTGATCAGACTGCACATATGCGCAGGCTGGTCTGAGCCTTTGCTTGTCGCACATACAACATTGTCGGAAATCTCATGCCGTGGCACATTTATGGCACTCTCTGTTTCCTAGTGTTGTCTGCTGATAGCCTTTGCAAACAGGCCTGGTCTGGGTCTGAACTGTTTGACACTCAAAAAGTATTCCTGAAAGTATATTTCGAAAAAGTTAATTTGGAAAAAAAATCAGCAGATGACCAAAATCATGAAAAATTACCCAGCATGCAAAGCTAAACAGATTTGCATCCATCCACTAACTGTAAGGTAAACCTCGAATTAAATGTGGGAGATTGAACATGTGCGATTTTGTTTGTGGGACTATGTCATAATGCTTAGTTGTCATTGGATAGGTCAGTTATGCATTTTGAGTGGCATTCTGGAGGTGGTTCGGAAACGTATATTATCTGCTTTTTTCTCTGCTGTCCTTTTTTAAGCCTCTATTGCAAACAATATGGACCCTGATCAGACTACTCCTAAAGAAGCAGTCTTATCAGGGTTCATAGTGTTGTTTCCATGGTAAAAGTCAAGTGCGGATCCTGCCGGGCCGCGTAGCGCAGTCGGTAACGTGTCTGGCAACAGATGCGAGTCTGACTGCAGATCCAGGGGTCGCGAGTTCGATCCCAGCCCGGTCCCATACTTTTGTGGAGATTGATCATGAAATAATTTCTACGGTCATTCTCCTCCCTTCCGCTGAGTCATTCAAGAAGGGTTTTGTCAGTTACAAGCGAAAGTATGTGCACGAAGTACTGGTTAACTGCTTGTTCAAGCTTGCCCAGGAAAAAAGTGTGGTTATGTGAACTGACCGTCCGGCAATGACCATAGCTGTTGACTTGGGACGTAAAGCAACAAAACAAACAAACAAAAGTGCGGATCCAGAGAGGGGACAGGGGATCTGGACCCCCCCCCCCCCCCTGGAAAATCAAAAGTTATATGGGTTTCTATAGGGAATAAGCAATTAGACCCCCCTGGAAAAAGTTGGACCCCACTGAAAAATGTTGGACCCCCTCTGGAACCTTGAAAATAGATAGTTTTCTTCAAATTAACCATTTGACTTCAGTAAAATAAGCTGAGGACTAAAAAAAAAACGTTGTCAGAGCATTTTTTGTCAGATTGAATTGGACCCCCCCCCCCCCCTCTGACGAAAATTCCTGGATCTGCGCATGAAAGTTTTTGAGTGCAGTTGAATATATGCATCGGACGTAATGAGCTGACAAAACTTTCATGACAAAACATTTTGGCAAGATAAGGGTTAATAGGCAACATATTATTTGCCAGCCAAAGATTTGGTTTTATTCCGTATGTGTAAAGTCACACTAAGTATTAAGGCCAGATTTTTTTATTGGTTGATTTACAAACCCTCCTACTCTAATTTTCTGGAAAGTGGAAAAAAATGAAATTTAATTTCTAAAAATTTTTTTTTATTTTATCCACCGACTCTAAATATTATTTGTTTCGTAGAAAAAAATAATATATTTTTGAGGTTCTGTCTGTTTATTTTTGAAACTGTTAAAAGTGATTGTCCTGTCCAGTTTATTTTTGGAAAATGATGAAATATTTAAAGATTTGATACAGACTGTTGGTTAACCATACTAGTGTACTGTTTTTTCTGGAGATATTTAAAAAAAGCTCTGAAAATGGCCAGTCAACTGGTCATTTTCAGAGGTTTTTTTTCGTCCCTTGACCCTAAATCTGAAATTTTTTCCCCGTAAATCAACTAATAAAAGAATTCTGGCCTAAATTATGAATATGCGGCTGTCTAGAGGGGCTAGATGCATAATGATAGACCCGAGTCTTTATCTCAATCTGTGAGACTGCAAATGTACAGGCTGGTCTGTGCCTTTATTGCTTGCATATACGACAAATACTAAGGTCTCACAAGCTGGGTCATGTATTTTTATCTTTTGAGACAAAGGAAAAATGTGTCACAGACTCGTTGCATTATGGATTTCTATCAGAACATTGTAAAACCTGTGGTCTAGCATTTTCAGGTTTTAAAGCAAACTTTTGGCTCATGTTTGTGATGTTTAATTGTGTTTTTGTCACTTTCCCATGTGGTATACCGGGTCAGGAGTGGTACTTGATTATATCGATTCCTGATCTTTGCCGCCTTTCTTACTTTAATTATCTGAATTGAAATTGCAACAGTCTTATTTTCATCATTTACAAGTGAATTTGTACAACAGCATATGACTACCTCTGCATCAAATAATAACTTGAAATTCTTCACTGCTTAGTACTGTTTCAACCAAGGAAAGTATCACATGACAAAGGGCCAGTTAAGCAACAAAATTTAGCGTAAATTGCGATTAGTATCTTAATTTTCAGTTTAAACATGTGTTTTTGGTGCTTAAAAGAACCATCTCATTGAGACAGTTCTTTTGAGTACCCGTAACATATGTTTTGGTTGAGAAATAAGAAAGATAATTTTCAGGAGCGCACTCTTATCTGGGGGCTTGACATGATAAAGATATTGTTGCCTGGGATGTAAAACATCAGCTCAAAGGTTTGAAGTAAAATGCTTTTTTAAATTTCAAATATGGAGAGGGAGCACAGTGGCTCAGTAGGTCGAGCGTTTTACTGGGAATTGAAGGTTCCTAGTTCGAGACTCACCACCGACGAAGTCACCATGTAACTTGTTTCCTTGAGCAAGACACTTTCTCTGCTGCCTAGTACTAGTTCAAGTTTGAACCCAGGAAGACCCATCCCAACATGACTGAAAAATTGTTGACTGGGACATACAGCATCAAATCAAACAAAAATCTGGAGGTCAAATACACATTACTTAAAATCATTACGTAGAGCACTGAAGTCACTATCAGCTACTCCTTTAACACTCATACTTTAACACACCGTACAACCGGCTGCTTTGATGACAGGTTACTAACAAGGATGACAGATACGGGATTTTTGGTCGCATGAAGGGTAGGTTATAATTTTCGATTGGTAAAATTCGAAGAGAAGCCCTCTGGTACTCTATGGTGGATAAGTACACTTGCTGGTGTTGAGAGATCCTACAGAAACAAGCTGACTTTATATCTCTCACAAATAAAGCCACACTTGATCATCATTTCAGAGCTTTCCTGAAAAAGTCGCAAAAAACGGTTATCTGTTCATGTTGTGCGTCTCTCCGTCAAAGTCTGCTGTCTGCACTAGTATACAATAAAACTACTATCATTCAGCTACATTTCTGCCAAATTTGAAGCCGCAATTTGATTTTATAAAGTTACTGGACCCCATCAAAGACGACAAGTAGAGGAAAAATGGCTGCCTTTGTCCACAGGTCGTTTTTTAAGAGGCTGTCTTGGATGACAGGTCATGAATTTTAGTGGCTAACATTGATGACAGGTCATTATTTTAGAAAGATACTTTAAATCAACATATTTCTTCAGCCTTTGCTCTCAACTGAGAGCATAAATCATAGCTCATGTTTCTTTAGACTCATATATAAGCGATTTGTTTGTACTTATAAAGGACATACCCTGGTATTCTCGTTTGAATGAGCACAATTCTGTCAAGTTTCTTCACCTGAACTGATATTTGGTATGCAGCATCACCTAGTAGACCTTTACCAAATTGTTCAAATTATAGCCTTTGGGCCAAAATTGACCCCACCCTGGGAGTCACATGTTTGACATTGGCTTATATAGTGAAAATGTGAAAAAAATATTCTTGCCCGAAACCAGAAGGCCTAGACTAATGATTTTTGGTATTTAGCATCACCTAGTGGACCTCTACCAAGTTGTTCAAATTATATCCATGAGGCCACATGTTTTACATAGGCTTATATAGGGAAAATGTGAAATAATCTTCTAGAGCCTTGATATTTGGTTTGTAGCATCACCTAGTAAACCTCTACCAAGTTTGTTAGAATTATGACCCTGGGGCACAAAATGGGCCCACCTTCAGGTCACATGTTTTGCAGAGGCCCATCTAGGGAAAATATGAAAAAAACCTTCTTGTTTGAAACCACAAGGGCTAGAGCCTTTATATTTGGTATGTAAACAAGTTTTTGTGTGGTGGGAGGGTGTAGGGTCTTATTAAGCGCTCAAAGACTATACTACATGTACGGAAGAGACCAACTTGATTGCTCTCCAACAAATGGTTTAAATCATTACCTTCCACTAATCAAAACTGGTGCACATAGTACAGGTGAGCGATTCAGGGCCACAACAATATCTCCATCAGCTGGGATGATGTTTGAATGGGCCTTAGTTCTGTATGATGCTGAGCCAGTTACCTCATTCAACTCTAATTCACGATATTTTAAACACTCTTGCTTGTGAAATGAAGTCAAATGCTCAATTATGCACTGGAAAGTATCAGACTTTACATCACAGTAATAACACAAGTATTGTTTCATTGTGTTAATTTACATAAGAAGCAAGGAGATCTATAGAACATCTGTATGTCTCTACATGGCTTGTGATATCTGAAAGTAAATGGTTAACACTGTGTCAGCTTAATTCATAAACTGAAGCGTCACATACAATGTCCCTATGATTTTAGCTCCAGACAAATATCTTAAAACACTGTTATGTATTTTTATTGCTTGACAGACAGCAGACAGCCATACGCTCAGTGGATTTCATGTTCCATCATTAATAGCAGATTGATCAAACAGCGACTGAAAATGCACCAAGCAGTCTAAAATGTGCAATGCCCATTTGTAGGCACATCAATTTGATTTCATTTATAGGCTTAAGTCAGCAATCAAAATCTGTATAAACAATATATCCTGCATTACTCGGTTTTAAGAAATTTAAAGTCTGGACAATATTGTCACAATTGTCTCTTTTGCAACTAAGTATATAGCATTGTATTACCTCAGAATTGTCTGCACATTTCTACCACATTTTCAACTTTAAACAATGGATATTATTCATCCCAGTGAACTGTGTCATATCAAAATTTCAAACAATGTTCTCTCTCTACCAATCGGTTTATCAAATTGATCCATTGTCTACAGGGCATTTTTTTTCTTTTTTAATGAAATCCATATTGCATGATGACAAAGAATGTCTGTAATGGACTTAAGTGAACTATTCCAAACTAAGGTCTATAGAGGCCTTTGCATTTGAAGCGGTCTTTTAAATGTCTTAATCACAATCAATGTCTTATGAGTGTGAAGTGCAACGTTAAGGCCAAGAAATTTTATCTAAAAATAGCTTTGATTTCAAATGTGGACTCCGCCTAAGTTCGATCTCCGTTTGAAACGTTTCTTGTGATATTCATTTTAGATGTTTTCAATACATGTCTTTGTTGAGTCATAAAAGCAAAATTGTGAAAATTTATATCAGTCCAGAGAAAAACAAGCATTAAACTATAATGTGATGTTTCTTTTTCTGTGCAGTATACATTGAAGGCTCAAAAAGAATTATGTTGCTATATGATCTGATCTGCAATTAAATTTATATGTTGAATTGAAACAAATGAAGTGGGGAGGCAGTTCAGGTGAAGAAACTTGACAGAATTGTGCTCATTCCAACGAGAATACCAGGGTATGTCCTTTATAAGTACAAACAAATCGCTTATATATGAGTCTAAAGAAACATGAGCTATGATTTATGCTCTCAGTTGAGAGCAAAGGCTGAAGAAATATGTTGATTTAAAGTATCTTTCTAAAATAATGACCTGTCATCAATGTTAGCCACTAAAATTCATGACCTGTCATCCAAGACAGCCTCTTAAAAATCAACCTGTGGACAAAGGCAGCCATTTTTCCTCTACCTGTCGTCTTTGATGGGGTCCAGTAACTTTATAAAATCAAACTGCGGCTTCAAATTTGGCAGAAATGTAGCTGAATGATAGTAGTTTTATTGTATACTAGTGCAGACAGCAGACTTTGACGGAGAGACGCACAACATGAACAGATAACCGTTTTTTGCGACTTTTTTCAGGAAAGCTCTGAAATGATGATCAAGTGTGGCTTTATTTGTGAGAGAAATAACGCCAGCTTGTTTCTGTAGGATCTCTCAACACCAGCAAGTGTACTTATCCACCATAGAGTACCAGAGGGCTTCTCTTCGAATTTTACCAATCGAAAATTATAACCTACCCTTCATGCGACCAAAAATCCGGTATCTGTCATCCTTGTTAGTAACCTGTCATCAAAGCAGCCGGTTGTACGGTGTGTTTAAATTCAGAAATTTTCGCGAGGATTTTATTTTGCGAAGTTTCGTGAAAATTAAATCTTTGCTAAATCGCCAAATCACTCTGTCGATTACCGATATAGGTAAATCATGCCATAGTCACATATTTTTGCATCACAAGTATGTTTTTAACACTATTCACGAAAATAAGATTCTCACGAAAATTTCCTTATTTACAGTAGTCATATGACGTGATGTACACAAATTCATTGCAGGTTGTTCAGAAAGAGAAAAGGAGAGTTGAAGATGAGAAAACACAAACATCTGCTCTGAAGCGAGAAATTCAAAGTCTATCAGAGACTTGTGAAGACGTTGAACAGAAGAGACAAAAGCTGGCCACAGAGCTGCATACGAAGGAGACCCTGATAAATACCCTAAATGGTCAATTGGCTCACCTTAAGAAAAACCTTGAACAGGAAACCAGTAAGGTGAGTAAGGACCTTAAGAAAAACCTTGAACAGGAAACCAGTAAGGTGAGTAATGACCTTAAGAAAAACCTTGAACAGGAAACCAGTAAGGTGAGTAATGACCTTAAGAAAAACCTTGAACAGGAAACCAGTAAGGTGAGTAATGACTAGAAAAACCTTGAACAGGAAACCAGTAAGGTGAGCAGGGCTGTGGAAATACCATGCCCAACTTGTCCGACCTGATCCCATTTCATTCAGGACAAGTTGAAAATTTCTACTTACTTGTCCTTGGACAAGTACAAATGTAGTAATCTAATACATTTCTGTATTTCATATTTTGATTAATTATTACGAGCTCACATCTTGCATTGAAAACAGTGTGGATCCTGATCAGCTGGCTTCTTCAGAAGCCAGCTGATCTGGATCTACACTGTTTACAAGAGAAGCCAGCTGATCAGGATCTACACTGTTTACAAGAGAAGCCAGCTGATCAGGATCCATACTGTTTGCAAGAGTTGATATCTGGTTTTTGAAAGAGTAAATTGTTTAAGCACAGAAAGGTATAAAGCTTATTTGTTCTTTCGGACAAGTTAAAATTTCTAAGGACAAGTACATTGTGGCCATTTACTTGATCCTGGACAAGTAGAAAAATTTAATATTTCCACACCCCTGGTGAGTAATGACTAGACCTAAGAAGTATCATATCTGATACACACCCCTGGTGAGTAATGACTAGACCTAAGAAGTATCATATCTGATATTTTTTTTGACACAAAGCATATCATGAGATATCGTATCTGATACTATTCTAACACAAAGCATATATCACGAGATATCATATCTGAATGAGATATCATATCTGATACTTTTTTATCTCAAAGCATATCATGAGATCAGTAACTTAATTAATTTTTTAAACAATTGGGTATGTTACCCACTCCTTTTTCATTCATTTGAGTATTTCAAATGTTAATTGGGTATTCAACATTTCTAATAAATGTTCATTTGGGTATTTTGGTTTTTTGAATTGGGTATTTTTGTAAATGTTAAAACTTTACTTACCAATTGATACATTTTATGTCTTATTGCTGCCATGAACATAACATGTTGTTCACAATTGACTTTGTTCTCTCAGATCATATTGAATAAATGCTGAAAACCACTTAGTTGGCTGTGTACATTTAGCCACTCTGAGATATCAGGTACCCATGACTATTTGATTGTATTGGGTAAACTGAATTTCTTTTGTTTTTTGTAACCAAATTAGATCAATTTTAATCGTTTTTTGTAAAATTCATTTGGGTAAATACACAAATACGCACACTAATCAAGGTACTGTGAGATATCGTATCTGATACTTTTCTAACGCAAAGCATATATCACGAGATATCATATCTGAATGAGATATCACATTTGATACTTTTGTGACGTGGAGCATAGATCACAAGATAATTTGATGGTACGATGATTTTAATACAGCACATAGCTTAATTTATGTTAGCTTTATTGTACAATTTTACGAGTGTATATACAAATATTCCCTCTTGTAGGCAGGACGAGTGGAAGACGAGTTTCCCGCTACAAGAGGGAATATTTGTATATTCACAAGTATTTGTACAATAAAATTCTTGTATCATGACCAATAAAACAATCACCTTTTAATTTATTCATCAGATATTCAAGTCAATTATAAGCTCCACCCTTGACAAGGTCTTGTGGGAATTATTGAACAGCTTAGATCAAAAGAAAGGTGGCAAAGTCATGATACAATATTTCTAAATGAATCATTGAATTTTGTCATCTGCTGCTGATCTTTGCAAACAGTTTGGACCCAGATCAGGCCCAACAAAATGTCGGGCCTGACCAGATACAAACTGTTTGACACTGATAATGTTTTCGTGAAAGAATTTCTGAAAAAGTTAATTTTTTATAAAGATCAGCAGATGACCAAAAAAAAATGATAAGAAATTATCCATCATGCAGAGGTAAAAGCCTAAAATGCATAGATGTTTTCTGCACACATGATAAAGAAAGGACCTAAAAAAACTTCTTCTATTCAATCTGCCCAAATTTTGAGAGATTCTGTATTATGGACAACTGCATTCTTGTGCCGTAGTTAAAACCTGACATTCAGTGCACATAACAAAATATACTGAGGGACTTTAGAAACACACCATTTTACATTTTTTGTTTCTTCCACAATTCTGATTTAAGGATGTTTTCTATATCATTTTCTATCCCCTTAAGCAATAGAGCTGCAACGATTCACTGAAAATGTATTGTATCGCGATACTTGTTCTGACGATACCCGTATCGTATCGTGAGGTCAGTTCACAATACGCTAACGATACAGCACTTAGTGTTGTATATCAGAAATGAATATCAAAAATATACGCTTTTGTACAAAAGGAATGTTACCATTTTCCCTTTTATTTTTTTGCTTTAATTAGCAAACCCTTTTCCATGCAAAACTCTTGATATATAGTGTTTTGAAACAGTGTGAAACAAGATCAGCTGACTTCTGAGAATCCAGTTATCTTAAAATACACTTTGATCGGCTCTGCTTGTAAATACATGCTAATAATTGGAATTTGGAATATTTTAAAAGAATTTGATAAAAACTTGGGAAGAATAGTACATAAAAACATGACAAGGGTTAATTTTGAGTATTTACTTCTCCTAATTTCATAGATCTATGTTATTTCTAAGGTAATCTCAAGTTGTCTAAAATGAATCGCGATACATATCGTATCGTGAGGCAAATATCGTGATATATATCGTATCATGAGGTAACTGTATCGTTGCAGCCCTACGTTTAATGGACCATGATTTACCATAATATCGATTTGCTTATGTTGTTCTGATGTAACACCGACGTTCGTATTTTTCAATAAATGTCGTCTTACAAATGGGAGTTTAATTCAATTTTAAAATAGCTAGTAGCCAGATGTCTTAACCAATGAAAAAACAAGAAAGGTTTCAGAAATAAATATTTTTATTACATCCCCAGCGCAGCATTTCTTTGCTGACGTCAGTCCTATTTTTTCAAACTGCAATAACAGGTGGATGGCGTTCGCGCATACTTTTGTTTTTTATGCAACGAGTTGATGAGTATCTGGTGGCACTTACAGATTTTGATTATTCCTGTTCCTTGGCGACCAATTACGTCAAAAGGTAAATGACGTCATGTGGACTAAATGAACATTGCCAGAGTCCTTTAACTTCAAGTTTTGATTTTTTCTTCCGTTTTGCTTTCGAGAACAAACAACGGTTTGAAAACTTTTTTGAGCTCATAATGGAAGGTATTGGTACACTGTGACTATTTAAATTCGGGTTGTCTAAGAATAATCTCGAGGCCACGACAACCATAAAACACAGCGGTTTGATTTTCTTATTGAATGCAAGCTAAATGACAGTAGCCAGGACTTTTCAATTTTATTTTTCATATAATAAAAATATAAATATTTGACAATAAATAGCATTTTAGCAGGTGGTGCTTTTCTAAAGTCCTTCAGTATAAATATACTATGCACAGTAAGTTTTGCAATTTCTTATGTTTGGCATCTTTTTATGCTCATCTTTGTGCAATATCAAACAATTTCAATTGCAATGACGAGAACAGGATCTTAGGCAAATGAAACCACGCATTTACAGACGCCATCCTTTTAATAGGTATTTTGGGAGAGCAAGGATTGCAGGAGGGGTCAGTAAGCAAAGTTCACATCCGTTGTAAATAATGATTAAATGATAAGCATTTGATTTTTTGTTTGATGGTCTTTCATCTGCCTCATGTATCATACGCCTAGATAAAAACTATTGGTTATGTGACAGATGTGATAGAGATTTCATGCTGAAAAAATCAGCTGCCATCATTGATGTTAAAATGTAGTTACCATTTGGTTAAACTTCTAATGTTAATTGGTGTTTCAATTCAACAATGAATCAGTTTACAAAGATACCATAAGCTTACAATGTAACTCATGGCTGATTGAAACCTTAAGTTACTGAAAAATGGTGTAACACGTTTGTGAGAGGCCACTACCAACCAACTTTTGATTCTAATTGATCATTTTTACAACACTAACTAATTGTAAGGGTTTGATTTAAGCACAAAAATATAGTAGTCAATTATGCATTATCCCAGCCACAGGCAATCAAAATTTGGGCAGATTGAATAGGAGACTGTCCGAGGTCCTTTCATTCATACTTACTAAGGCTCCTTACGATAAGTTAGCCAAAATTTATACAAATATGGTAAACCCCTTTAAAAATCTTCATCTCCAGAACCGGAAGGCTGATGACCTTAAGACTTGGTATGTAGCATTGGGGAGGTGAGCCCTACCAAGATTGCACAAATGATAGGTTCCTAGAACTTGTTTGGCTTGATCTGGGTCCAGATTGTTTGGGAAGGTTATTAGCTTGCCATTTTTTGCCACCACTGGCAGGAAAGGAGATGTGAGTCAGTTTTGAAAGAGAAGTCCACAGTCTTAGAGCCAAATAGATATGAGTCTTCATAGGGCCAGTTAAGCAAAAATAATTTGAGTGAAATTGCGATTATTTTCTTATCCATCAGTTTAAACATGTGTTTGGGTGCTCAAAAGAACCGTGGGCAACCATCCACTGAGATGGGTTTTTTAAGTACCCACAACATATGTTTTGGCTTGATAAATGAGAAAAATAATTTTTAGTTACGCACTCTTATCTGGGGGCCTGGCCTAGTTGTAAGAACATCTGTGTTCAGGGTGGGGGTTACTTTAAGGTAACACTCAAATCTCCACTATACTGTAAATTCGGAAATTTTTGTGAAAATTGTATTTTGGCGAATAGCGTTAAAACACATATTTGAGACAGTAATAAATCACGACTATGTCATGAATTACGTATATCAGTAAATGACAGAGTGATTATGCCATTTTGCGGGGATTTTGCTTTCACAAATCTTTGCATATGCAAAATTTTGCAAAAATAAACCCTAACTTGCTAGAAGCTTGAAATATTTTTATCTTGCAGGATAAACTAATATCTTTATCTAAAGGCCTGATAAAAATAATTTGTCTCATGATGTAGTTCATACAGTATATGTTTCACTTCTCTTTCTATCTTTTCCAGATTACCCATCTACAAACAACAGTAGAAAAGTATGAGTGTGAAACTATGGGACAAGGTGATAAATATGATAAGTTGAATACAGAGTACGAAAAGTTGAAACAGATGAGCCAGCATCACATTGCAGAAAGTAATGCTTTTAAAAACGAATGTAACAATCTAAAGCAAAGAGTATCTGACCTTGAAAATCAGCTTGCTAATGTGCAGAATGAAAACAGTAATATGAAATCAGAATTGAAAGACCACAGTACTGTTAAAGAATCTGAGTTCAAGAACTTATCAAGCCAACTTAAAACTGAAAAAGAAAATTTTAAGATTTTTGAAAAGAAAAGTAATGACGAAATTAAGAACTTGAAAAACTTGCTGGAAAAGAGAGAGAAAGAGATTGATAAAATGGTGATGGATTCAAAAGGGAAAGAAGAAAAGTTTACGTCTACTTTGAAAGCAATTACAATGGAAGTTACAAATCTGAAAGAAAGTAATCAAAGAAAGACAAATCAGGACCTCCAGCTAAAAGCAAAACTTGAACAAGAGGTTGGGGAAATGAAGGGTGATCTGATGTCAAAAGAACAAGAAATTGTAAAGCTGAATAAAGACTTGAAGTTTCTTCGTGACTCTCTTACAAATGCACAAACAAATGCTGAATCTTTGAAAGCTGATATAAAGAACAAAGATCTGTCAATCTCCAAACAGAAAGAATGTGGTGAAAATCTTCAGAAGGATCTAGACAAGCAAATAAAAGACTTAAATGATTCAAATGAAAGGCATGAACAAAGAATAAAGTCAATTCTTAATGAGTTGGAAAGTTTGAAAGACAAAAATAAAAACTTGTTGTCATCCATTGACAAAAAAGAAAGAGAAACCCAAAATATTGTAGATGAAAATAAAAGCTTGCAAGAAGAGAAAACTGTTCTTGGAAAGAAGTTATTGGGTCTGGAAAAGACTAAGGATTGTTTAACTACACAAATGAATCAAATTAAATTTGAAACTGAGAAGCTTATTCAGATGAATGGGTCTTTCAAACAGGAAACAGATGAATTGAAAAATATTTTATCTGGTAGAGAAAAAGAAATTGCGGAATTAAAGAGAGAGGTGTCTCATACTGTGGAAAAGCTTCAAGATTCAAATGTGAAAATAGATAAACTGCGTAGGGATTTTCAGGATAGTGAAGAAAAGGTGCATAATTTGAATAGTGAATTAGATTCAGAGAGGATGAGATTCGATGAAGAGAAGGGAGAATTGAACAATGTTGTTTCTTTAAATGAAGAAAAAATATCCCAATCTAAGGATAAAATAGACAAACTCCATAAAGAATTAGAAGATATTCGCTCTTCTAATGAGTCATTAAATTCCAAATTAAAGGACTGTGAAAGTGAGTTGGTCCAAAATCAACAAGATAAAAAGGAATTAGACAATAAATTGAAAGCCAGTGAGTTGGAGGTTGAAAAACTAAATACTTCAATTAGTGGGCTGTCCACCAAATTGGAAGATGTACTTCTAAATAAAAGTGAAATTGAGAAGGAACTTGAAGAAGTCAAGTTTAGCAAAGATGTTACCCAAGAAAAATTGTCAAAGGCTGAGACTGATTTAGAAATATCAAACAAAAAACTCTTGGGCATTGTTGAAGAAGCAGATGTATTAAAGAATGAGAAACAAGATATACTTGCTCAAAATTCTAACTTGTTAGAACAGATTGAAATTGCTAAAAGTGAAATTTCAGACTTTGTGGTTAAATCAAAGAAAGAAGAAGAAGCTATAAGTGGCTTGAAAGATGAACTCTCAACGATGAAAGATCAGTTCAACAGAATGGCAGTTGAAGAAGCTGAGAGAAAAACTAATTTCATTAAAGAAATTGAATCTTTAAAAACTGAAAAAGAAGAAAAGGATCTTATGATGATTGAGTTAGAGAAACAAATGCAGAGAAAAACAGAAGAGTTAGAAACACTGAAACAGTCATTAGATATGAAGGTAACTGAAAACAATGATTTGCAGATTGATAATAAAAGTTTAAGAGACAAGGTTGAAGAGTTTTTAATATCCCAAGAAAAACTTACAGCTTTGAATAATAAATATGAGAATGAAATATGTGATTTGCAAAAAAGTGTAAATAATTGCAAAGAGGAAATAAGTACTATAGAAAATCGTGAAAAAGAAGGCAATATTGAATTCAGACGGACAATTGAAGAACTTCAGAATATTATCTCTGGAAAAGATAGTGAAGTTGAGGCATGTAAAATTGAACTTTCTCATTTCTCTGATAAGGTTTTGTCTTTGGGTAATGAGGTCCAGAAATCAAACACAGAGGCACTTGAAAAGGATCGGATTATTTTGAAACAAACATCAGATATTGATGAGCTGAAGACAAATTTAGCTGATGTGTCAGAAGCAATGAAAACACTCTCTGAAGACAAGGATGAATGCAATAAGAAGATTTCATACTTGAATGACAAATTAGTTGAAAGTGAAAGTGAGAGGAGTCAAGTAATGCTTCAAAAAGACCAAGAAATAGAAAAATTGAAGACAGCAATTGAAAAAGAAGAAAGCGCTGTTAAAGATTTAGAGAAAGAAATCTCACATAAATGCATTGATCTAGAAAATATGTCTGAAAAGTTAGAACATACTCTTGCATCAAAACAACAAATGGAGAGTGGTATGCAAACCCTTAACAAAGAATTAGAAACTAGTTTGACACTTATATCAGTTTTACAAGCAGAGAAGGATAAAAATGTCCCTATGATAGAGTCTCTTGAATTTGATTTGAAAAGTTTAAAAGACAGTCTTCATGAAAAAGAGTTAATGTTTTCTTCTGAAAGTAATAAGCTCAACGGTGATCTCAAAGAACTAAATAGTTGTTTAGAAAGCAAAGATATAGAGATTGAAAATCTAACAAAAAATCTCACTGGCAAATCAGATATGCTGGAAACAAAATTGAGTGAAATAGAACTTCTGGAAAAGGAATGTAAGGAACACTTGTTACAAATTAAAAACATTCAGGATGAAAAAGATGAACTGAACTTAGCATTAAGTGAGTCAAGCAAATGCAAGGAAGTTCTTGAAATTAAGACTAAAGAACTGAACACTGAAATAATCAATTTGAAAGACAAACTGAATGATATGACTGCAAAACACTCAGAAACCAAATTGGAGCTGAACCAACAACTTCAAGGAATCCAATCGGAATCTGATTCCAAAGCAATTGAAATTGAAACTCTAACAGCTGAATTGAGTAGTCAGACAGAAATGCTGAAAAAGAAAGAGTTGGAATTGGAAAATATAAAATTGCTGAATGTTGAGCAAGAAACCACTGTGAAAAGCTTGAAAGATGAATTGGAAGCAATTAATTTTTCTCTTTTAAATACCAAAACTGCAAAAGAAAAAGCTGAAGATGACAATATAATTTTAAAAAGAGATTTTCAGGAGCTCCAAGACAAATTGAATAGCCAATTACAAGAAGAGTCTGCAAAAATAGCTAAACTTAAGGAAGAGAATGAAGCAGTCAAAAATTGTATTGAAGCTAAGGACATTGAAATAGCGGAGATGAAAAAGGATTTAGACTATAAAGCCAAATCAATGGAGGAAAAGGATTTAAGATTAGAAACCTATAGAACAGACAAAATTGAACAAGAAAACAAAACAGCTAAACTAGAGACAACTGTAACTGAGTTACAACATTCACTATCAGCAGTAAAGTCTTCAGAAACAAGCTTGCAAGGCAAAGTTGAATCCTATAGTAGTGAGGTCACAGAGTTACAGGATCAGCTATGTGAACAACAATTAGAGGAGTCAGTTAAACTTGTAAATATCAAACAACAGTTAGAAGATGCCGTGAATAAGTTATGCATGAAGGAAGAAGAGCTGACAAAAATGATGGAGGAACAGGTCCGGAAAGATGGTGAAATACAATCTCTTCATGACAAAATTGCTCAGGTTTCATCTGAGAGTCATGATTTGGAATTACAAAAGTCCTCACTTGAAAAAACACTGGAACAGTTGCAGTTTGAAATTAAAGAAGTGAATTCAAAATTTGAGGCAACTTGTAATGCAGTTTCTGAAAAAGACTTGGAGATAATTTCTCTAAAAGATGAAATAAGTGATGAAGCTATGGAACACTCAGTTAACACAGCTAAATTAAATCAGCGTGTGAAAGAACTTGAAAACATCATGGAAAGAAATGATACCGAGACTGCAAAACTTAAAGAAGACTTGAATAACATGTCCAGTTTATGTGAGAAAGAAAAACAATCCAGAGAAAACTTGGAAAAGGAAAAATCAGAGCAAACAGTTACATGTAGTAGTATGGAAGATAAGATCAGTGTTCTGGAATTTGAACTTAAAGAATCAAAAGAAGCGGAAAGAACACAGCTTGATAATGTTGAGAAAATGAATAGTGTTATTCAATGTTTAAAAGATGAGATGCACCAAAAAGACCAACTTTCAGCAGATATGATTTCAAAACTTGAACTCAACAATTCTGAAGTAACCTCATTGCTTAATGAAAAGGAACATGAAATCAAAACAATTGAATTAGAAGTTTCAGATTTAACAGAAAAACTATCAAAGCTGCAGTCATCATTTGATATTATTAAGAAAGAAAAGGAAGAAATGGATGTTTTGAATTCTAGAATGGTGCAAGAAAATGAGGTGCTTCAGAGTGATATTGCTGAGAAAACTGAAGAACTTGGGAAATTGAAATCTGAAAAGGAGAGGATACAAGATGAATTGGAAAACATCCATATTAAATGTGATAAATCTAATGCAGAGAGTGACGATCAAAAGGTGACTATATTTGGTTTATCTAATGAGATTCAAGAACTTAAATTAGTTGTAGAAGAGGGTAAAGTTGCAGAAGAGCAAGCTATTCAAACAAGAAATGATTTACAGAACCAAGTAATTGACTTGAAAGAACAGCTCAATTCTGTATCAAATGAAGATAGTCTGCAGATAGCTAAATTGAAGCAAGATGTTGAAGAGCTTGAGAATAGTAAAGTGGCTTTTGAAACCAAAGTAAATGACCTTGAACAAATGCTTAAGATTAGTTCCGAAAGCCTGAAGGAAAAGAATAGCCAGGTTGATACCTTAACAGAGGAAAGAAATGACCTACAGGCTAGTATAAATAAACAACAGATATATGTTGAAGAACTAGAGTTTAAGCTTTCAGAACTGAAAGAAACTGAAATTAAATATTCTTTAGAAATAGAAGAAATGAAAGTAGAATTGAAAAATACGAAAGATATATTAAATACAAAAAGTATAGAGAACACCTCACTTGAAGCAAGCTTACAAAATGAAAGGGAAGAAAACAAAATCTTAAATAAGGAAATGGAAAGTAAGATTTTGCAATTATCAGAAGATCTGGATAGGAAAGCTGAAGAGATAACAAAAAGAAACTCAATTTGTAAAGATTTAGAAGACAAGGTTCAAGATATTGAATGCTCTTTAGAGTCAAGTAAGTCAAAAGAAAAAGAGTTGGAATTTATTCTTTCAGATGCAAAGCTGAAAGAAGTTGATAAAGAAAATGACATGCAGAAATTACTAGACCTTAATACAAAATGTAAAAATGAATTGGCTGAGAGTCTAAACAATTTTAAGGATTCTGAATTGCAATTGAATAATCGCATTCTTGAATTAGAAAATGTTGCACAAGAGAAGGACATTTCCTTAGACATAATCTCCAAAGAACTGTCTCACTGCAAAGAAGATTTAGACTTTTTAAAAAGTGTAAAAGTTAGGTTAGAATCTGAACTTCAAGAATGCAAATCAGAACTAGCACAACAAATATCTGATTTTGATGTAAAAACACATGACATGAGTGATAAAACTGTTCAGCTTGAAAATGAGCTTATGAATGCAAACCATCGAGTTCATGAACTCACAAGTCAGTTGGCTGTTGTCCAAAATGAGAAAACAGAAATTGAAGAAATTTGCCAAAAAAAGAAAAGTCAGCTGCAAGTTAGCCAAGAAGACTGTGAAGAGTTACAAGATCAAGTGCAGGGCATGGAAAAGAAAATTATACATCTAGAAAAAGAGAAAGAATGCCTTGAACATGGAACACAAAGTCTAACAGAGAGATTAACCACTCTGGACATGGAAAAAATCAATCTTAACAGAGTCTTAGAAGAAAAACAAACTATTATTGAAGGTCATCTTCTAGAAATAAGTGAACTTAAAGCATCTAATGATAAAAAGGAATACAAGTTAAATTCCATTCTTGATGAAATAAAAACAGCTGAGAAAAATAAATCTGAGGCTGAAGAAAACTGTGTAAAATTGTCCACTGATATTGATTCGTTGAATTTCCAACTTAGTGAACAAATAAAAGAACTTGAAGTCAGAATTCAATCACTGACTAAGGATTATGAGAAAGCAGAATCAGAGAAAGAGGCTATTGATAGAACAAATAAAGACCTTTGTTTAACTGTACAGGAGACTAAAAGTAAGAATGATCGCTTGGAGAGTGAGCTAGATATCAAACAAAATGAATGTTCAGCTTTAGATTTGAAAGTGAGCAATCTAAAAGAAGAATGTGGAGAACTTGAAGCAAAGATTTTGACATTTACTAAAAATGTATCGGATTCAGAAACTGAAAAAATCAGCGTTAAGCAGGCTCTAGATGAAACTGAATTCAAGTTGGAGAAAGTAAATAAAGAGCTTTTGGTGACTCAAAAGAAAAATATAGACTTACTTGAAGAAATAAACAGTTCTGTCTCAAAATGTGATTTACTAGTGCAAGAGAAGGAAGGTTTACTATTAGAACTATCTAATGCTATTGAAAGCAATGGCCAGTTAAAACAAACAGTTGAAGAGAAAGAGCACAGAGTCACTCACTTAGAAGAATGCCTGGGTAAACTGAATTCAGAGCTTATGGAAATTAAAGACCAAAAAAGCAAGGAGAGTTTGGTAGAAAGCAATGAAAAAATAGCAAAAGACTTGGCTATTTCAGAGTTACAAAACTTATTAGATGGCAAAAATGATGAAATTTCTAGTTGTCTCATTCTTCAAACCCAGTTGAAAGAAGATGTTATGAAGCTGGAAGAGAATCTGATAAAAACAGAGCAAAAATTAAACGAAGCTTCACTATCATTACAACAGAGAGAAATTATTATTAGTGAATTGAAGGTAAAAGTTGATGAGTATTTATCAAAACTAGAATGTATGGAAGACAACATTGAGAGAAAACAGTCCGAGTTACAACAGTTGAATGATAGAATTAATGTAGAAAATTCACAATATATTGAAGAAAAATTAGTCTTAGAAGGTGAGTTGAAAAATCTTAAAGCTGATCTTGTAGCTAAATCAGAAGAAATTGAAATATTAAGGAATGAAAAAAATACAAACTTAGATAAGCTTGAGAGAGCAGAATCCAAGGTACAGGAATTGGAAAATAAAATAAAATGTGATGAAGTTCTTTATTCAGAACTAAAGAAGGAAAAATGTGAAACTGAGCATGGTCTAAATGAAAGAGTAACTTTAATGGATAATGATATTAAACATTTGGAAGAAAAACTTACAGCTCAAGAAAATGAAATTAAGCGATTCAAATTGGAAAAGAGCTTGGTTGATCAAAGATTGGAAGAAGTGTCAGCTAGTTACAGAGAGTGTGAAAATAATTTGAAAATAGCAGAAAATGAAAATTCAGAAAATAAAGAGAGACTCTCAAATCTTGAGATTGAAAAACAAGATTTAATTGAAGCATATGACAAGCTCAATTCAGAGATATCTCTGTTAAGAGCAGAAAAGACTAATTATGAGCAAAAAGTGGAAGATGCAGAGACTGAGCTTTCAGCAACACAAGCCTTTTCTCAGAATTTACAAAGTCAGCTTGACAAAGTTGATTTTGGATACAAGTCAATGCAAGATAAAATACACAATCTGACAACTGAAAATCAAAATTTAGAAAGAGATTTACAGCAAAAGAATATTGAACTTCACCAAATAAAATTAGAACTGGAAAGTAAAGTAACAACACAAAATGATATAACTGAGAAATACACAAATGAAAATGAAGAGCTGAGAGAAAGTTTAAATAGGCTAAAAGAATCACTTCTGTCTCAAGAAGGCCAAGCAAAGTGTTTTGAAAATGAGATTGAAAATTTGAAGAAGCAATTGCAAGAAATGACAAGGGCTAAAGATACAGTTTCTGACAAACTTGAGATATCAGAAAATAAAAATTATGATTTACTACAGTCTCATGAAAGGAATCAACAAGATAGAAAATTACTGGATGAACAACTGGAAACTTCAAATACACAAAAGAAAACTCTTGAAGATCAGTTGAGTCACTTACAAGTTGAAACTAATGGTTTGCAGGAGCAAATTTCTCAGTTGAAGTCTTTGCTTACAGAAACTGAGGAAGAGAATGTTAGCTTAAGGTGTAAAAACCTGGAATTCAGCTCTGAAATTAAATTATATGTTTCCAAACAGACAGAGGTTGAGCTTGAATCTCAGGACAAAACAAATGTTATTCAAAACTTAGAAGAAACAATTAGTAAATTGAGGAATAATAGCATTGCGAGTGATGAGATAAAGGAAAGAAAAATAGAAGAACTTTCCCATTCTGTAGATAGTTTAAAAAAAGAATTGCGAAATATGACACAACAGAGTTCTCAGAAAATTGATGAATTTGATGGAATAGCTGCAGATCTGATGGAACTTCAATCGCAAAACGATCAATTAAAGACAGAAAACTGTAACCTGAAAGAGAATATGACCACTTTAACCCAAGAAGTTAAAGAGACAATTGAAAAATTGAACCAGTATGAAATTGAAGCTGAAAATGCAAAATTGTCATTATCAGATTTGCAAGAGAAATTTAATTACTCTGAGAGTTTGCGTAAGGAATATGAGGCTAATTTTCATAATTTACAGACAGAGGTTGAGCAGCTCAAAGAGAACATCAGAAGTATCAGTGCTGAAAAGGACAAACTAGAAAATATGGTTGAATACTCTGCAATGGAAACTTCAGACAAAGATGAAAAGATTTCACAGTTAAAACAAGAGCTTTTAGATAAGCAAGAATCTTTGGTGGCTGTTGAAGCAAAGTTAGCTTTTGCTGCCGGGGACTTAAACAAGACAAATGAAGAGTTAGCTGAAACAAAGGACTTAGTAAGCGTTATACAGAAAGAGAAAGATGCTGCTTGTGAAGAAATCAAGGAGAAAGACAATGAGCTTAAAATGCAAACAGAGAAGCTAAATTCCATGTGTAAAACTGAGAAAGAGCACTTATCAACTATAGATAACATAAAAGACATGATGGAGTCGCTTGAATTTGAAAACAATTCACTGGAAACAGAGAAAACATTGCTAGAAAGCAAATTAGGTGAAATGAATTCAAATAAACTAGACCATGATAAAGAAGTCACTTGTTTAGAACAGCAAGTATGTAGCCTGGAAAAAGTGAATAATAATCTGCAGTCAGATATTGAAAAGCATGTTCAGAATGAAAATTTACATCAGGAAGTTGTTGCTACTTTGAATAAAAACTTGTTGGAATTGAGGGGTCGATATGAGGAGTCAAGCTCCAAAGAATGCAGTTTGAAGGAAGAAATTCAAGAACTAAGTGCTAAAATAGAGTCAATGGAAATGAGTTTCTCCAGTTTTGATTCCCAGAGGTCAGAATTACATGAAACTAGGGGTGAATTGCAGAATCTTTCTAAGGAAAAAATAAGCCTACAACAGAGGATAGCAACACAAGATAGAGAGAAGAATGATCTACTCAGTCAGTTTTTGGCGTTAGAAGATCAGAAGGGTGCAACTGATAAAGAAAATACAGAGTTAAAATCACAAGTAGGTATAATTCGATTTTTCGCTTACTGTAAAGGCTGTGCCTCATGAATGCCTAATTAGGACTGGTCAACCTTAGACATAGGTAAAAGCTGAAAACGAGGTGTGGTTTTATTCAAAAGTAACTGTAGCATCTTGCGCCATTACCTCATTCATTAGGGAGCGCAGTGGCTCAGTGGTAGAGTGCTTGACTCGAGACCGAGGGGCCGCGGGTTCGAGCCTCACCGTCGTCACTGCGTTGTGGTCCTTGAGCAAGACACATTTATCTTAGCTTAGTACTGGTTCAACCCAGGAAGACCCGTCCCTGTTTTACTGAAAGATTGTTGATGAGACTAAAGAATCAAATTAAACAAACAAAATCAACCTAACTGAGCATGAATTTTATCCTGGTAATAAAAGTTAAAATGCCAACAATTGTTGGCATTTTAACATTTATCACCAGGATAAAAACATCATCTGAGAGCTTAAAAGCAAGAAATACCTATCCTTTTCAGCATTTTAGTTTTTATAAGCAGTTGAAAATGTTATGCTCAGTTGAGTTGAGCATGAAAAGTTTTGTAGCTTCGGGGCCAGGTGTTTAACTAATGAAGTAGATTGCTATGTAACGTTGTCCTTCTTGTGTGAATTTAAATACTTTACTCATTCAGCAGGACTGAAAATTCTCAGGATTAGGCCTGAATTGAGGATTTTGGGACCGACTCTGTGGAAATTCAGCCAAAAGTCCTGAATTAGACATATGTTAGCATCCTGGCTTTAAAATTGGATTTCTAAGTGAAATCAGCCTTCATATTCTGCAAATTAGTCATACAGTAATATAAAAGCATTTTAACCTTTTCCATTCTAGATACCGGTAAACAGGTACTTTGGCAAACAGTGAAGACCCAGATGAAATGCCACAAAACTTACTTAAGGCAGCATTTGATTTGATCAGGGTCTTCAATGTTTGCTATTTATGGAAACAATTTTCAGGACAAAAATACACCATTTATAAAAACCCTTTAAACCACAAAATGGACAATCCCATACTTATTGTATCAATATGTATGGGATAATCCATCAGAATAAAAAGCACTCAGGACTTTAGTTAAGAGTGCGTAACAAAAATTTATTTTTCTTATTTCTCAACCAAATCATATGTTGTTGGTACTCAAAAGAACCGTCTCAATGAGACGGTTCTTTTGAGCACCAAAAGCATATGTTAAAACTGATGGGTAAGAAAATATTTACATTTTTACGCTGACATTTTTTGTTTATTTAAACCTGTGGGGCTTATTGTACTAGGAGTTAACTATCTGGATCTCAAGATTTTTGATCTGTAGGACTTCCACCTGTGTCTGTGTTGATTTATACAAGATTGTCCCCCTTGATGAATTAAAAAAAATGTAGAATCCTGATCAGCTGGCTTCTTCAGAAGTCAGCTGATCAGGTTTCTACACTTGATCTACACTCTTTTGAAAAGAATACACACAGGCTCAGTAAGATAAGGGTTAACATAGGTTATTCTACTTTTTCTATTAACGTAGTACGGGACCCACGGAAACGATAACCGAGTGTTTTTAAAAAAGTAAGAGTTATCTTTATTTATTGTCTTAAAACGTACAAGTATTGGCGTTCACAAAAAATATCATTTATCAACACATCTGTATGACCAAATATATTTTGACCGTCTGGTCCAGTTTCACCCCTCAATGCGTTCCCAGTTATATTCTTTGACATTTCGCTTACTGTAAAGGCGGCGCCTCATGAATGCGTAATTAGGACTGGTCAACCTTAGGAATAGGTAAAAGCTGAAAATGAGGCATGGTTTTATTCAAAAGTAACTGTATCGTCTTGCGCCATTATCTCAGTATAGACGCAAAACACATTATTTAGTCTTTAAGACGCCAGCAAAATAACTGCATCTGAAAATGTCTATTTAACATAAGCATATAGAGGCAAACATTGTGGACCCAGATCAGACTGCTCATACAGGAGCAGTCTGATCTGGGTCCACACTGTTTGTCTTTGAGGCTTCACATATTTTAGTGGACGACAAAAATATACATTTTGTATTTATGCGCTTTAAGGGTTAATAAATGTGAGTTCAGTGTGCATAAGGTTAGGATTTGCATGAAATGCACGCACGTTGCGCGGCTCAAACAACTTACTAATTCTTCACCAAATACTTGTTTAGCAGATGAATTAGCCGAACAACGCCCAGATATGAATATCAAAGTTACCCCCTTTACAGTAAGCGAAAAGTCTATTAATACCTGGCCTCGAGGTTATAAAACTTGAGTTCATTCTCAGACTCAAAATAAAGCGCACTGATTGGCTACTTGCGCACACGTGTCCGAAAGCAGCCAATCATTGCGCTTTATTTTAAGTCTGAGACTACACTCAAGTTTTATAACCTTGAGGCCTGGTCAGGCAATTCTGGTCAGAAAAAGTAATATTCATGCGTATTCAATGTATGTACTATTCGCTGATAAAGTGTCTTGCCCCATGACATAACACTATGACTCTGGTGATTCACAAATTAGCATTCCTTCGATCACTAGTTTAACACTCTACGAACTGAGCTACTGTGCTTCTTAAGTTCCTTATCTTTGTAAATATGACGTCGTAGGTGGGAGGGCTCCCTTTCTTTAGCTTGGATGAAATATATATGCGAGCTGTGAATAATCTAATATGGCCGTTCACATATGCATGCTTGTCTTAGAATTAGCTAATTGCAATTATGAAAAGACCTAAACTCGTGTATCATCCTTTCTTTACCCATTGCCGCAGTGGCAGAACGTTCAACTTGAGACCAAGTAGGCCCTGGTTTGAGCCCTATTGCTTGTTTGTTTGTTTACTTATTTGTTTGTTCGTTTGTATTTATCATGGGAGTGACATAACGACATATACCACTAGTAGTTTACAAATTTTAGTAACGCTATGTAATGACGTCCGTAATGGTTTCTCATATAATTATATGGCAACATCAAAGCATAGTTCCACGCAATTTCTAAACGCGATTTTAAAGTAGTTTTAGGGTCATACAATAAATAGAACCTAACAGTAGTGCTCCTGTATTATTAAATTTACTAACCTTGTCATGAATAAGTGACAAAATTCTTGGCAAGCCTCGCATTTCATCTCTTTTTACAGCTCTTTTAATAACTTCAATATTGGGATCAAACGTGATTTTCTATGCATTACCACCTGCTAGAACACCAGGGTGGTGTTGAAACCCAAACCAGAAAGGCGAGGGTTATGACTACCCCTGAGGGGTCTAGCAGATCTCAGTGTATCAGAAAACCATTATTGCAGATTAAGGTCATTCTTGCAACAACGTTTTCGAAATAGAACATATTTCCAGATCCAAGACTTGTGTCATCCTGACGACACTTCAATACGCGTTACTGCTGATGACGTCAATTTTGTAACGAATCCAGAATACGAATACTGTATGTAAAGTAAAGAAAAAAAAAAGAAAATAATAAAAGCAACAACAAAAATGCTATGAATCAACAGCACGTGAATTGCCACCTCCCTCCCTCCCTCCCTCCCTCCCTCTCTCTCTCTCTCTCTCTCTCTCTCTCTCTTTCTCTCTCTCTCTCTCTCTCTCTCATACACTCACCCTCATTTTGGCACACACACAAGCGCGCGCACAAACGCACTTATAAAGGTCCTAAGGAGTCCTAGAATGTGCCAAATGAGGAGTAGACAAATAATAGGCTTTTTGCACACGGACCTAAATTAAACAACATCAACTCAAACAGTACACTGTCTACGCACACGGATCTAAATTAAACAATGAAGCAGGTATGGCACTCCATGCCTGTTTTTAATTCAGAGGTACAGAAAGAAAATAGCACAAAAAAGAAAAACGAGCACGGTGACATATGCTTTTTAATTAATTATAAGTTTCTATGCAAAATTTCCTTCAAAATAATAAGTTTTTTGTTTCTGTAGTTACATTGTGTGACATTTTTTATTCAAGATTTAAACGATATTTTGGCCTTAATTTTTTTTTTACAAAATAGATTTTAGCTTAAAAAATAAGCCACGTGCCTTTTTTTCCGCTGTTTTTGTGTTCTTTTATTAGCCAATAGCATGTAGTGTATTCCCAGGAAAAAATATTGCATTTCTCACTTTCAATTTTTTTAAAATATGAGAAATTGATATTTTGAAAAACTCGTATTTTACGATTTTTAAAGTTTAATAACTTTTTAAAAAGCACGGTAAGGTCCTGTTATTTTTGTCAAAATAGATGAGTTTTGAGCTATTTTTTAACATATCAAAAGATGGTAACTTTTTGGACATATGCTGGTGAGTCCGGTACTACCTTAATATAACATTTTCATCATGTGACATTATGTCTGGGAGTGAAATAACCCCATGCATTAAAATTTGATAAGCCACTAGTGGTTTACAGATTTTGGTAACGTTATGAAATGACATCCAAGCAAAGTTGCGTACATATTGACAAACCATAACTTTTTTACGTCAGAAATGAGATTTTAAAGTAATCTTAATGTCATATGATAAAAAGAATCTAACATTCACGCTCTTGTATTATTGAATTTATTAAACTCGTTGCGGAAAAGCAGTAAAGTGCTCGGCAAGCCTCATATTAAATCCTTTTCCTCAACTCCTTTAATAAATTCATTAAAACATGAGCACTTATGTAAGATTCCAGTACACCAGTACTTGTTCAAATGAAGCCATAAAGCGCCACCTATAATTCTCAGCAGACGACAATTTCAAATTTTGCTGCCTTTTTAAAAATAACAAATAAGGTATGATATTCATGAGAATCGTCTGCTGGCAGACGATTCTCATGAAATATCATACCTTTTTTTTTCAAAAATTAGGTAAGATGTCGCAATTTGTAGTCTGCTGTAGTTGGAAGATTCTTGATAAGAGGGTGCATTTCTGAATTCTGTTTGTGTCACAATATGTGTTGCAGATGTATTAAGCAGACAATAATTTCATAGACTATAATATAGGAAGGATAAGAGTTCATTCAGGATACCTGCAAACAGGTATTTTGGCAAATAATGAAAACTTTTTTGTATGGAAAAAGTATTAAAATCCTTTTCAGGGTTCGCACAGGCTTAAAAAGTACTTGAATTTAGAGGGCTTTCTTGAAAAGTCCTTGAAAATGAAATCTGCCTTGAAAAGTACTGGAAAATCACTCAAAAGCCTTGGAAAGTACTTGAATTCTACTATTTTCTGTTGGAGTTAGCACTGTTGATAGAGACCTTAATCAGTATAAAATTGTTGTGCCTTTATTTGGTGCAGCATATGCTGCACCAAATATACCCACAACAATCTTATACTTATTTTCCAGTACTAATGTCTCCATTATCTCAGTCTAGCATTTATGAAGTAGAATTGTAACACTTAGATCAGTATTTTTCATAAACTTTAAGTCCTTGAAAACAGTTTGAGAGGCTTTTAGAAGTCTCTGAAAAGTCCTTGAATTTTACTCATACTTGCTTGTATGAACCCTGCTTTTAAAAGTCTAAAAAGTAGACTTGAATATCTCAAAAGGCTTCAAAAAGTTTGAGTAGGCCACAAAATAATAACCAAAAGGGTTAATACAGTTACAGGAGCTCGAAACAGTTTTGGCAAAGAACAGAGAAGAGAAAGACGGTGTTGCCCGTGAATTGAAGGCATCAAAGAGACTTGGCGATGAATTAGAGGCGGAACTGAACCGTGAAAAAGAAGAGCATAGAAATCTGAAAGATATCAATTTGCAGCTGGTCGAGCAGATACAAAGAATGAAAGGTATTCACAAAAGTCGAGATGAGCAAAAATTTTGAGAATAAAATTGTGAATATTTTCTTACCCATCAGTTTTAAGATATGTATTGGGTGCTCAAAAGAACTGTCTCATTGAGACGGTTCTTTTGAGTACCCACAACATATGTTTTGGTCGAGAAATAAAACAAAAATTTGATTACACACTCTTGCATGGGTAAAAGTTTTCAGGATTATTCCTGAATTCAGGATTTTGAGGCTGACTTTCCATAGAAAGTCAGCCTCAAAATGCTAAATTCAGCAGATTATAATAGGTTCTCTGATTTATATTCAGTCTGTCTTAAGACGATTGACCATTTAAGTTTCAAATTGTGAATATTTAGTGGGCATATTGCAAGTTTTAAGATCGGAGTTTTGAAAGTTCAGGATTTTCAAAATTTTGAACTTTCACCCATGCTCTTGTCTATGGACCTAGTATTGACATTAGTCGAGATAGCATCTGATCAGTATTATTGAATCTTATGAACCATTTTTAAGGTATTTTGGTTTGGTTTTGGCAGACCTACTTTTCCTCTTTTTCTTATTTTTCCCTACCTCTTCATTGACTTAGTATGTTTCCCAATTTTTTGAGAATGCCATTTTAGTTACTATCCCTTCTCTAAAATTGCAATTTACATAATGATTTAAACAATTTTTTAAAACAGTTGATTACAAACGAATTTCACAGACATTAACTTTTTAGCATCTGAAAACTTTACTGTGATACATAAGGGATCTTACATAATACATGAGTTTTCATGTTTTGTTGAATTTATTAAACAAGTTAGCATTTTAACATTTATGACCAGGGTAAATTTCATGCTCAACTGAGTTGAGTATGGAAAAAATTAAGAACCATGTAGCCGGACCCCCAAAAAAGTAAGATGTGATCTGGATCCAAACTGTCATATACCTACCTAAACCCTTTGCCTAATATTCATGACAATGTTGTCTACTTTTCCATCTGCTGATGTAATCTGTATGGTTTAATGCAATTAATATGGACCGAGATTAGACTGCTCCCTTAAGTCTGATTAGGGCTAATCATGTTGGCTTCCATGATAAAACCTATGAATATATGCAGTAGACACTTTGCTAATGATTTTTTTAAAAGATATTTTAAAAGTAACAAAGCAGCATTTGGAATTACCAAGCATGTAAAGATTTAGAGTGAGTCCCTAGCCAGCCAGCATGTAGACACGGGCAACTATCCCAAAGGGTATTTTGAAAGCAACAAAGCAGCATTTAAAAGGGAGTGCAGTGGCTCAGTGGTAGCGTGCTTGTCTGGAGACTCAGGGGTTGTGGGTTCAAGCCTTCCCGGCATCACTGCAAGACCCATTTATTCATGCTTAGTACTGGTTCAACCCAGGAAGACCCTTCCCTGAAAAATTGTTGACTGGGATGTTAAGAATCAAATCAAACAAAGCAGCATCTAAAATTACCAAGCATGTGAAGATTTAGAGTGAGTCCCTAGCCAGCCAGCATGTAGACGTGGGCCCTTTTCGGCCCACCAGTGAAAAGCCATTTGAATGGCGTTTCCCTGGCGGGCCAATAGTGGCCCGCTTTATATACTTACTGGGTAGTTATTGTTGCAACTTTTGCAGGAGAACTAGCTCTCCTTGAAAGAGAAAAGGCGAAACTGGACAGTGCCTCGCAGAGACATTCCTCACTACTCACAGTTGTCAAGGGTCTACGACAAGAAAAACAGGAAACAGTAGACAAATTGTCCCAGCTAAAGGTAAGGACCACACTTAAGAGTTGTCAACTTGTCAGTTTCCTGAACAATTGTGCAGGCCTGCATTTGGTCAAATGAAAAAATACCTGTGTTTAGGGTAACCCGACATACCTAAATTTACTGGTGAAACCTAGATTTTTTTCAGGTTTTCTGGAAAAAATAGAATTTTATGCATTTTGAAAGGCGAAATGCCTTTCAAAATGCATAAAATTCCAATCAAAAAATATATGTGTGCCTACCCTACCTAAAATTTTCAGACCCATTACCCGAGACACACTTATTTGTTTATTTGGCCTTTTTATGCCCCTGCCATGAAGTGAAGGAAGAGCAGAAAGTTTTATGAAACCCTGTCCGAGTGTACAGTGCTGGTAAAGAAAACAAACAAACATACCACTCACATTTTGTGGCTTTCCCACCAAAATTTCTCGGCCTTTCTTCACGAAATAGATCATCTTAGCTTGAAGATGAACTGGTAAAATTAAACTTACCTTTTTTCTCCGTGAAAAAATGGTTTTCGTTGCGTTTCGCAGGGAAATCTAGATTATCGAAATTTTTCCCTTTCAGTGCCAAAAATTTGCCACCAATCGCAGAGAAAAGTGCAAAATGTTTTTTTTTTAATACCAGCACTGTATGTGTATGCTACCAGAAACATGTCTGACCCGTAGCATTTTGCTGCATTGTCCAAATAACTATTTTACCTTCTAGAAGGTCAGAGTCACACAGCACATGTGAACTTGGTGATTAACTTTTCCTGCATACTGGGATATGAAAATTATTTGGCATAAATGATCATGATGAAAAGATCTTATGTGTAGAAGAACTTTGTTGCTAGATGAAATTTCAAGGTCACACCGATTAAACATTGTGCATAGGCTTTAGTGATAACATGACCTTCTTGTCATCTTACAGTATCTAATGAAGCCAGCTGATCTGGATCTACACTGTTTCAAAGTGGGTATATAACTTTGTTTTGAAAGAGAGTTATTGAAAGAGTTCATTAAATGTTTGTAAATCAATAAGAAATGAAGTTGAAGACAAAGAACAGCTTTGTGTATTGTGTGGCGCAGTCTCTTTATAAGGGTATCTTTGGGGTCCATAGGAATGGGCCATGTTTTAAGTGAACCGTGTAATAAAGGGACAATTTTACAAAGGAATTATAGGAAAATGACCTTAGAGTTTTACAAAGGAATTATAGGAAAATGACCATTCTATGGTCATTTTCCTATAATTGCTATGTAAAATTCCAAGAATGGTAATTTTCCTATAATTCCTTTGTAAAATTCCATGGTAAAAAAAATTCGGGAACCACAACATGACCGTATCATATGCAGATCTGTGTTATAATGAGGCGTGTTATAAAGAGACTTCACTGTACAGTAGAACTTCAATGGCTTGAACTCTGATGGCTCATTTACCTTGGCTGGCTAGAACTGTCATTATGGTTCAAACAAGTCATTTTATGCATAATACACCCTCGATGACTGGAACTACCCTTGGCTAGAACTAATTTTCATAGTCCCAAGCCTGTTCGAGCCATTGAAGTTCTACTGTAATTACAGACAGAGCATGACCAAACAGTTGATAAACTAACGGAAACCTGTAAAGAAGTTGAATCCTATAAAGAAAAACTGAAGGCTCTGGAATCTGACATAGACGCTTCCAAGGGTGAAAGCAAGAAGTACAGGGAAAAGATCTCAGAGTTGCAGAGTCAGGTAGATTCCACTAAAGGTATCCGAGAGAAGATGAAGCTACTGGAAGCAGAGATGGCGTCTTTCCGGAAAGAGAAGGAAGAGACTGGTGCTGCTGCTGGAAGGCAAGAGACTGAGAGTGAAGGACCGAGTAGAGAAGAACTTCAGAAGGTATATGAGAACAGGACTTTAGTTAAGAGTGCGTAATAGAAAAATAATTTTCTTATTTCTCAAAGTAAACATATGTTGTGTGTGCCCAAAAGAACCATCTCAATGAGACGGTTCTTTTGCTCACCCAAAACATATGCTAAAATGTATGGGTGTTTATCTAAACCTGTGTGAGAACATTTCCTTTATATAGTAAGATGTTTTAAAAGGTTTAATGGGGAGCTTAGTTTTGTATCTGCCGGGTGCATATTCATCTTTAACCCTTTTCTTTCTGGATACTAGTAAACAGGTACGTTGGCAAATAGTGAAAATCCGGTCTGCACTGTTTGCTAAAGATAAAAACAATATTAAGGGCCGTCCCTTGTGTGTTGTGTCAAAAATTTGCTCTCAATGACAACTTCTCCTGTACCACAGAGCCAATTTTAATCAAACTCCATAGCAGTTTTACCTGGATGACCTCTACAATAATAGCTCAAATAGATTTGATCTGTCAAAAAAATGGCCACCAGGGGGAGTGTCCGGTTCCCTTACATAACAATAGATATAAGAAACTTTAAATGTCTCCTGAGACAAATGGTCAGAATTCCAATAATTTGGCAGAAATGGTCAATGGGTGACCTTTTACAAAAATGGTGAAAAGGAATTGGATTGGTCAAAATACATGGCCGTCAGTTGGCTTGGCTGGTTTCCTTATGTACCTAAAAATCTTCTGAACCAATGGTCAGAATTGAATACAACTTAGTAAGGATGTTTACAAGGTGACCCTTTACAAAAATAGCTAAGACAAAATTGATCCGTCAAAAGATATGGCCGCCAGTGGATGTGGCTTATTGAGGATACTGATTTTCATGCAATAATGTTTATTGAATTTAGTGATCCATGTTTTCCATAATCGGTTAACCCATATAAACCTAGCATCTTTTTTTATGTAGGCATAGGCAAACAGTGCAGAGCCAGATCAGACAAAGCATTTTGCGGTGTCTGATCAGGATCTTCACTGCTTGCAGAATGCTCTATAGACTATTATATTTTGATAGAAAAAAAAGAAACATACTATTTAACACCTCTTCAACTGGAAATGGCTTCATCATACTGATGTAGGTAAGTCCTTTTGGCTTAAATGGTTTCAGTATGACAAATATCTGGCTAACATACTGTCACTCACTGAAGTCCTGAAATTATTAGTGAGTATACCACAGGGTTGCACTGGCTTGAAAAGTACTTGAATATACAGGACTGTCTTGAAAAGTCCTTGAAAAGTACTGGAAAAACACTCAAAGGCCTTGAAAAGTCCTTGAATTTTACCATTTTCTGGAGTAATCAACACTGTCTTAGGAGACCTAGATCAGTATAAAATTGTGGTGTCTTTATTTGGTGCAGCATATGCTGCACCAAATAAAGGCACCACAATTTTATGAATATTTTCTAAAACTAATATTTTAATTAAAGCAGTCCAACATTTCCGAAGTAGCATTTTAATGTGTAAATCAGTATTTTATATAAGTTTTCAGACCTTGAAAACAGTAGGAAAGTCTTTAAAAAGTCCTTGAAATATCCTTGAATTTTACACAAAATTGCCTGTATGAACCTTGTACCACTTTGGCCCTCAAAAAGCATGTACATGTAATAAACACTTTGCATGCTGGGATTTTTTTTTTCATGCTTTTGTTGTTGTCTGCTGATTTTTTTTAAAAAAATCTTTCAGGAACACTATAAGAATGGTTTGGATCCAGATCAGGACTGACATTCTGTAGGTCCTGATCTAGGTTCAAACTGTTTGCATTTAGGTTATCAGCAGATGACAAAAGCCCCGGCCGGCAAGAAAACATTTAATGATTTGAAGGTGGATTTTGTCTCATTTTATGATGGCTTTAACTCTTTATGGATTAGTGTCGTCTGCTGATAACTTTTGCTAACAGTTTGGACCCAGATCAGGCCTGATCTGGATCCAAGCTGTTAGACACTCAGATGGTATTTGTGGAAGAATTTTCCGAAAAAGTTGGTTTTGAAAAAAAATCAGCAGACGACAAAAACCCATGAAAAATTACCCAATATTTAAGAGTGTGTAACGAAAATTTAATTTTCTTATTTCTCAACCAAAACATATGTCGTGGGTACTCAAAAGAGCCGTCTCAATGAGACGGTTCTTTTGAGCACCCAAAACATGTTAAAATTGATGGGTAAGAAAATATTTACATTTTTACGTTGAAAATTTGTGTTTATCTAAACCTGTGTTGGTATTTATACAAGAATACTGTATTTGTTGACAGACTCTTGAGAAGTGGTCGAGTCGCTGTTCCCGTCTGAATACTCAGTTAACAACCGAGAAGAGAAATGTGGCTAAATACCAGGAGCAGGTGCAGCACCTCAAGTTGAAGATTGATGAACAGGTAAGGTTAAACAAAATATGACACAGAACAGGGTTCGCACAGACCTGGAAAAGTCCTTGAATTTAACTTTGTTCTTGGAAAACTCCTGGAATTTGAAAAAAGTGCCCTTTGTCCTGCAATTATTCTGGAATTTTGTAAAATTATCCTTGAAAGTGAAAATCGCTAGATACACGTCAAAGAGTGAGGTGCGACTCGTATTCTATTCTATTCGATTTGTGCGGTAGTCCCGGTTTTTATCACCGGAACCAGAACCAAAGAAAACTAGTTAGCCTTTTCATTTCGACGTTTCGGGGTGAAAAAAGTGCAATTTTTTCACATTGGTTTATACAAAATTGGGAAGAAATTGAGTCTTTGAAAAATGAAAAAAAGTCATGGAAAAGACCTAGAATTCTGTTTTCCCATTTCCGTACGAACCCTGCAGAATATGAGATTTTGGTACTTATTCCATATAGAAGCAGAGAAGGCTCGAATGAGCTTGTGCATCTGCACAGTCTTGCCATAGGCTTCACTGCTTGCACATACAGTGTAGGGATGTAGATGAAGGCTCAGGCAAAAATTTAGGCCTCTAGTCCCACTAGATAGCTGCACATGCATGTTTAAAGGATGACTGGGAAACTGTGATAAGGCCAAATAAAAAAAGTGTGTTTCAGGTAACAGGTCTGAAAATTTTAGGCAGGGTAGGCACACATATTTTTTTATTTTTTTTTCTGGAAAAAAATATGATTTTATGCATTTTGAAAGGCATTTCGCCTTTCAAAAGGCATAAAATTATATTTTTATCAAGAAAACCTGAAAAAAATTAAGGTTTCACCAGTAAATTTAGGTAGGGTCGCGTTACCGTAAAGACAGGTATTTTTTTATTTGGCCTAAATACCAAAAATCTCATGAGCTGACAGCTACATTTGTGCAGACTTCCAGATAATCAAGAATTAATTCTTTTATTTCTTACATTGGACAGTCCGTGTAGAATACCAACACCTTTAGGTGCATGGTTTTACAGGACGCAATATCCTGAGTCTTATACGCATAAATCATTACGTAGGACCCGTCAATTCACCTTACCTGCGTCCACTGGGACGCAGACATGTTTGTTATGCATTTTATTAAAATCCCGAACTCCAAGAGTCATTCCAAAGGAAGTAGTCTTTTTATTTCTTTTGTAACGATTCGGGTTTTCCCATAATTACAGGCTATCTATAAATAAAATGGACAGGCGCTCTTTTTTAACCAATAGTATCGCAAGGTGTGTCAAAACAGTCCAATCAAAATCATGTTGCCATGCACGCTTTGAAATCTCGTTATTTCTCGCTCCCGCTCTGATTTATGGATCGACATAGATGCTTGTCACCTACCACGTTTTCTTAATATATAGTGAGTAAATGACTTGGAAGAAATAAACGGCAGCTAAAATGTCAAAAACAGAGCAACCTGAGAAACTTTTTTGGTAAAAAAAAATTACAGAAATGGACCAAGAACCATCCTCTAGCGGCTGTTCGGAGTCAGAAAAGTCTGAATCATCTCAAAAACCAACCCCGAAAAAAGATCGTAAATTCCTATCTATCTGGTAAGGTCGATACAAATGGTTGAGATATGAAAATGGCTTGATGTTTTGCGACACCTGTTAGGGAGAATTAATAAAACAAGTCTAGTCATTTCCTTTTAATCTTGTGTATCTACTTTTATTATTACCAAAAGATGAGACCCCCATTTTCAATGATGGGACCCTCATCATAATCAAAGTTGAGTCCCAAGGACCCCCAAGCATTCAGCTTGATGTAAAACCCTGTAGGTGTGCTTAGGTTATTTGTATGGCCTAGCCCAGTTTGTTTTAGTCATCTCCCCAGTTTTATCATCACACGGACCCAATAGCCCCAGTTCTGAATTTTCCAGAAAGAAAACTGTCCGATAAAACAAAATGTTGAGCTCGCTTTGGACCAAACTGGTTGGCAAGGTTATGGTATTCATGATTTTATTCAAATTTTTTTTTTATCTCCCTGCCATTTTCAATTGGGGGGGGGGGGGGGTTGTGGGCATTCAGCGTAGCCCTTGTCTGTACATCCTGTATATACTTCTTGCCCTGTACGTCTTGTCCTGTATAAAGACCTCTTTCATACAATAGCTCTGTGCAGGGACATCTGTACAGGCCTCCAGAAAAGAGTGTGTACTTGAAAATTATTTTTCTTATTTCTCAACCAAAACATATGTTGTGGGTACTCAATGAGACGGTTCTTTTGAGCACCCATAACATATGTTTAAATTGATGGGTAATGATATAAATGCAATTTTAGGTGCACAAACGATCCTTATCTGGACCTGTCTGTGTCAAATTGACACATTTATAGTTTAGAAAAAATTAAGCTTTGAAAAAAAACCTGCAGATAACACAAAAACATGCAAAACTATCCAGAATGCAGTGTTAAATATAATTTATTTGCAGGTGCAAGAAAAAACATCAGGACTTAGTAAGGAGCTGGAATCGGCCCAGAAAGAGGCTACAGAGTTCCTGAATAGATACCATGGTCTAACACAGAGATACACTCAACTGGAGAATGAAAATGAACAACTACAGCAGCTGCTTAATCAGAAAGGTAGGTGACATCTATATTGCATTTCCATGGGTGAAATATGACTTGTGACATGAGATTTCCAACAATGTGGCATTTTGACATGAATAGACTCAGAGGAGCCCGTGCAGCCACCTATTAATCTTAGAAACTCAAAATGCTGTTTGGTCTGTAGCTTAACAGTCACAGAATATTCAAGCGATTAGCAAAGGCTCTGATTAGACTGCACATTTGTGCGGGTTGATCTGAGGCTTTGCTGGTCGCACATACCACATTGTTGGAAATCTCAAGCTGTGGCTCATATTTCAAGTTGATTCCTGAATTCAGGATTTTGAGGCCGACTTTCCAGAGAAAGTCGGCCTCAGTCCTGAATCAGGCAGATTTTAATATAATAGCTTATGATTTATTTTCAGACAACCATGTAAACTTGAAATATTAATAATTTGTTAGTATACTACACTTTTCATCAGAAACTTGGAAATGATCCAGGAAATGTTCAGCTTTCATACATGTTCATTTCATCAAACAATTTTATAGTTTACACAGCAGCTATTGATAAGATGCTTCTTTTTTCAACCACATATGGCAATATTTATATGTATTGACATTTTCGAAGCAATCCTTTAATGAATCTTTAGATTTTTGCCACTGTTCATAGCCTAATGAATTACACATATTTGATTGACACATGCTAAGCTCACTTGCCTGTGCAATACACTTCAAACATCAAACTCATTCACCAGAAGTGACACTGGTGTTGTGATTTACAGCAAGTCTCACCCGAGTGGCACTTGCAAAAACGAGGTTCTTGTTTGCTCCATTGGCATTCCGTGTTCAGGCTGGCTATTCAGCTTTTCGGTTTATATTTTAAATACAAAACTGTTTTAATTTTTATGCCCCCAAAGGAACTTTGGGAGGCATATAGTAATCACACTGTCCGTCCGTCCGCCCCCCTTCGTGTCTGTGCATATCTTCTATATTCTTTGAGGTAGGAATTCCAAATTTGGTTTGTGGATGTATCTTGGGATGGCGGAGTGTGACATACCATTTTCGGGTCACTGTGACCTTGACCTCTGACTTAGTTTTTATAGTAATCACAATGTCCGTCCATCCGTCTGTCCCGCTTTGTGTCCGGTGCATATCTCCTATTTTCTTTGAGATAGGAATTCCCAAATTGGTGTGTAAATGCATATTGGGATGACAGAGTGTCATATATAATTTTGGGGTCACTGTGACCTTGACCTTTGACCTAGTTTTAATAATTAATATATACATAGCATATCTCTTATATTCTTTGAGGTAGGAATTCCAAATTTGGTGTGTGAATGCGGAGATGGCGGAGTGTCGCACACCATATTTGGGTCACTGTGATCTTGACCTTGACCTCTGACCTAGTTTTTAGAATAATCGTGTCAGGAGCATATCTCTTATATTATTTGAGGTAGGAATCTCAAATTTGGTGTGTGGATGCATCTTGGGATGAGGAAGTGTCATGTACCATAATTGGGTCACTGTGACCTTGAACTTGACCTCTGACCTAGTTTCTAGAAACTGCATTGAGTCTGGTGCATATTTCCTATATTCTTTGATATAGGAATTCCAAATTTGGTGTGTAAATGCATATTGGGATAACAGGATGTCACATACCATTTTTGGGTCACTGTGACTGACCTCTGACCTAGTTTTAAGAATTATTGTGTCCATAGCATATCTCTTATATTCTTTGAGTTAGGAATTCTAAATTTTGTGCGTGGATGCATCTTGGGATAGCGGAGTGTCATGTACCATTTTCGGGTCACTGTGACCTTGACCTCTGACCTAATTTTTTAGAATAATCATGTCCAGAGCATATCTCTTATATTATTTGAGGTAGGAATTTCAATTTTGGTGTGTGGATGCATCTTGGGATGACAAAGTGTCGCATACCAGAATTAAGTCACTGTGACCTTGAACTTGACCTCTGATCTAGTTTCTAGAAACTGGTGCATATCTCCTATATTCTTTGAAATAGGAATTCCAAATTTGGTATTTAATTGCATCTTGGGATGCCTGAGTGTCACAAACCATTTTTGGGTCACTGTGACCTTGTCCTCTGACCTAGTTTTAAGAATTATAGTGTTCAGAGCATATCTCTTATATTCTTTGAGGTAGGAATTCCAAATTTGGTGTGTATATGCATCTTGGGATGGGGGAGTGTCACTTACCATTTTCAGGTCTCTGTGACCTCGACCTCTGACTTAGTTTTAAAAATAATTGTGTCAGAAGCATATCTCTTATACTATTTGAGATAGGAATCCCAATTTTGGTGTGTGAATGCATCTTGGGATGGTGGAGTGTCTTGTAGTATTTATGGGTCACTGTGACCTTGACCTCTGACCTAGTTTCTAGAAAAATAGTGTCGGGAGCATATCTCTTATATTATTAAAGGTAGGAATCTCAAATTTGGTGTATGGATGCAACTTTTGATGGCCTAGTGTCATATACCATTTTGGGGTCATTTTGACCTTGACCTCTGACCTAGTTTGTAGAATAATAGTGTCCAGAACATATATCTTATATTATTTGAGTATGAAATCTCAAATTTGCTGTATGTTACATCTTTGGATGCTGATGTGTCATTTACCAATTTTAGGTCACTGTGATCTTGACCTGTGACCTAGTTTCTAGAATAATTGTGTCTGGAGCATATCTCCTATATTATTTAATGTAGGAATCCCAAATTTGGTGTGTTGAATTCTCTTGGGATGGCGTAGTGGTGCATACCATTTTGGGTCACTTTTACCTTGACATTGACTTCTGGTCTCATTTCTAGGCTTATTACAGCTAACTTTCCTTGAATATGTTTTATGCTACACTAATTCCTTTGGGGGCATTCATCACATGACTGTGACATTTCTTGTTAAATTAAAAATATTTTTGATATTTTAGATATTTATAATAGAAAGTAAATATAAGCAATAAATTCAATTTTTGATCTGTTCATGGAATCATGAATACTTCAGGTCTCTTGCAAAGTTAACTTGGACTGAGATGAAGGCTCAGGTCAAAATTTAGGGCTCAAACCCCCCTAAAGAGCCAAAAATCGAGGGTGGATCCAGGATTTCTCGAAAGTCGGTACATATGTATAAAGGTGTAGGGGTTTGCTCGGCTGATTTTATCTCAAATTTCTTTAATATCCTATGAAAATTAAATAATTTGGTCTCACTGAGACCAAATTATTTCATTTTCATAGGATATTTAAAAACGGGGGGCAGGGAACCCCTGAACCCCCGCCCCCTCCCCCTTGAGCTCCAACCCCCCCATGCAGTGGCGCAGTGGTCATAGGGCCAATTAAGCAAATTTCTTTAGCTTAAAATTGGATTATTTTCTTATCCATCAGTTTAAACGTGTGTTTTGGTGCTCAAAAGAACCGTCTCATTGAGACGGTTCTTTTGAGTACCCACAACATATGTTTTGGTTGAGAAATAAGAAAAATAATTTTTGTTACACACTCTTATCTGGGGGCCTGGTGGTACAATTTTTGACATGTGATTGAAGGGTGGTTAGATTAAGATTCAACGGAGGCACTGTGTTTTGTGTGTGCTTGAGCAAGTCACTTTGTCCTCCGCTTTGTACTGGTTCAACCCAGGAAGACAGGAAAACATCCTGACATGACTGGGAGGTAAAGCATCAACGTAAACAAATCATTTGTTGCGTTGCTCATTGGAAGTCTTAATGAGACACCAGCCGAGGATATACATTTAGTTAATAAATGGATTGATATATTCTCACTAGTCATTCAGATACATACACCATTACCATAAACTGAAACTGGTTGATCACATATATATGAGCCAAGATCTGACAAAAGGGACCTTCTGGCAATAAAAGTCAAAAGTGAGATATTTTCAGAGAAAGAAAGACCAAGCTGTTGTGAACAATTACAGAAAATTTGAAGAGATTATCTTTACAAATAACAAAGATATGAGCATTTAAACTGGTATAGATGATGCGTTTTAAAAATGACTTAACGTTGTTAATGATGTTCTGACATCAACACCATTGTGTTAACATAAGACGCTAGGAGCTTTATTTCAAGAATGCTCCATGTTTCTGTAAATTTGATGTGTATGCAATTACATAGACTGCACAAATAGCCTACATACCCACATCCCGCGTTTACAAAAGCATTTGAAATGAGGTATCCTGTTTTCAAGGAAGTGTGTAGTCCATATGCACAGCTGTTGCCATGGCAACATACATTATACATATTATTTTATTTTATCAGAATTGTTTTGCGCCTTTGATTCTATTTCATATAAGAAGCAATTTGACTCTATTGTAAGAACATGCAAAATCTTGACAATTTAGACATTTTTGAAATTTTGATTACACCAAAACTGCTAAAATGCCTGAAGGACCCTTTTGTCAGATCCACCCTCATAAGAATAAAGTTAGTAATGGTCGTCGATGGTTGTGTATTCTGTTTTTCCTTATCCTCTGATCTCATAATTGAGCCACAACATGCGATTTCCAAAAATGTGGTATGTACGACCAACATAGGCTCAGACCAGCCTGCGCATACGCGCAGTCTGATCAGAGCCTTTGCTAGTCGCTGGAATAATCTATGATTGTTAAGCTACTGACTGAACATCATCTGGAGTTTCTAAGCTTTAAAGGAGCCTACACAGACTCGTCTGAGTCTACTACACTTGTCAAAACGATACATTGTTGGAAACACATGTCACGGCTCATATATATTCTTGTTCTTGTTCATTATGATAAGACACCTTTACAGGGATAATGTTGGGATGGGCTGGAACCATTTTGTGAGAAAACTATAAATGTCAAGCCAAAATGGACCTTTTAAGCTATCACAATATATCATAAGTATTACTCTAATGTGCATTTAAAGGATTGTTTGGTCCACCAAATTTTCTAATGGCCCATTGAAATTTGCATGCATATTAATGGGAAATGGGTTACAGGGCCCATCATCATTTTGGCCAGCAAACAAGGGTTGCAGTGGTTCAGTGATGGAGCGCTTGATTTGAGATGGAGGGGTCTCCAGTTTAAGCCTCACTAGAGGCACTGTTTTTGTCATTGAGCAAGACACTTTATTCTGACTGCTTAGTACTGGTTCTACCAAGGAACATGTCCAGACATGACTGAAATATTGGTGATTGGAACATCGACATAAAGCAGCAACTAAAAAAAACTACAAAAGACACCTTCAATGACACTGACTCAGGATCATGTGGGGGTATGTTTACTCGTTCATAAAACACTTGATATTAAAGAAAACCATTCTGACAGATATCAACCACCAGAGATTTTCCTACCTTTCTGAAGTCGGGGCCAGGGGCATGTTGAATTTGGGGTGGGAAAATTTGATGCAGTCAAAAAGAACAGTTGGACCTCCGCTTTAAATGGATTAAAATAAAAAGCATATAAGAAATTAGCATTGTAAAGCATTCGTTGCTTTATTTGTTCTTCATGAAAACTCATGAAAATTTGCATAAAAATGTGAATGAAAACATGTTTTCATTCACATTTTTTTGCAAATTTTCATGCATCTGTAACTTTGCTATTTTTGTTCAATTTTCATGAAATTTTTACCAAAATGTAGAACTAAGAAATTGGGAATGATATACCGTACACCATTTTGGTAAGTTTTCGCTCATTTTTTAATTGGGAAGGGGCCGATGTTCAGCCTCAAATCAGGCCTAGGAAAATCCCTGACCCCCAATTCATATATATTATTGTTCATTTAAGAAATGGATTTCACTTCTTGAAGTTTATGGAGTAATAAATTACATGTGTTCAGTCAAATGTAAGTGACACCCATTGGATGAGTAAATCATCACAATTTTACTCAAATTTTTTTTTGTCTATCTGGGCCTGTGAGAGTGTATTTTCTAGTTTCATGATAAATCTGGACCTATGAGAATGTATTTTCTAGTTCCTGATAAAGCATTTCAATTGCCCATTGGATGAGAAAATCATCACAATTTTACTCCAAAATTGTTTGTTTATCTGGACCTGAGAGAGTGTATTTTCTAGTTCCTGATAAAGAATTTCAATTGCCCATTGGATGTGAAAATCATCACAATTTTACTCCAAAATTGTTTGTTTATCTGGACCTGTGAGAGTGTATTTTCTAGTTCCTGATAAAACTGGACCTGTGAGAGTGTATTTTCTAGTTCCTGATAAAACTGGACCTGTGAGAGTGTATTTTCTAGTTCCTGATAAAACTGGACCTGTGAGAGTGTATTTTCTAGTTCCTGATAAAACTGGACCTGTGAGAGTGTATTTTCTAGTTCCTGATAAAACTGGACCTGTGAGAGTGAATTTTCTAGTTCCTGATAAAACTGGACCTGTGAGAGTGTATTTTCTAGTTCCTGATAAAGTATTTCAATTGTCTTTATAGATAAAGAGACCAGTAAGACAGGCAGCTCTACTCCCAGTGAAGAATTGATACATGATGGTGAACCACTGAAGAAAAGGTTGCGCAACTCTGACATAGGTACAGTGAAATTTACTGTTCTTAAATTTACAACACATTTCTTTTTCTGTTTGAAAATAAAATGTTGGTTATCAGGGCTGGAAGTTACAAAATGCTTTTCTGAATAGCAAACAGGGAAGGCCCTGATCAGACTGCTTCTTTAGACTGATCAGACTGCTTCATTGAGATTGAAAAGAGTTTTGGTAACACATTGCACAACTTCATAAAGAGCCAATTAAATGTATATCTGGCCTTGAGGTTACAAAATGATTTTCATACTCAACTCCCATGAGTATGAAATTTGTTCTGGTCAGATTACCAGAGTAAATGACATTGTCCAGTGGTCTGAGCAAATACATGGCCTCTGTTGTTAGTTTAGGTTTAAAAACTTTTTAAACTACAGTAAAACATGTGTAAATCAGCCACTCTCAAAAAGACCAAAAATTGGTTTTCCAGACTAATTATCGCTTAATGCAGGTCAAAAGTATTTGCAGAATGCTCTAAGGGGAGCATTCTGCAATACTTTTGACCTTCATTAAGCTACCATTTGTCATTAAGATCTTTTTTGTTTTGTCTATTTTTGAGTGGCTGTTTTACACAGGTTTTACTGTATTGCGATAGTGAAAACACTATTGCCGATAATATTGACATTGCAACTTTCCTATCAATATATAGTAACATTGCATAGGTTACTATATATACATTGCAAAATATTGATAGTCTGAAGTCACCCATACCCAAATATTTACATTTTCAAAGCAAGCCTTTGATGAATCTTTAGATTTTTGCAAGACATAAATTTGATTGACAGCTTCCAAGCTCACTTGAGGATGCAATAGGCTTTGAACATCGAATTCATTTGCTAGAAGTGACACTGGTGTTGTGATTGACAACTAGCCACACCTGAGTTGCATGTGCAAAACAAGCCTTTTGTTTGCTTCATTGGCTGTCCGTGTTCACACTGGCCATTCCGCTTTTCTGTTCTACACTCCAGCAAAACTGTTAATACGATTACATATTAAATACAAAACTGTTTTTTTCCCTAAATTATTTCTATGTTTTATATATTTATAATAAAATGTAAATATAAGCAATAAATTCCATTTTTGGTCCGTTCATGGAATCATGAATACTTCGGGTCTCTTGCAAAGTTAAAGTGAAGCATTGACTTTGCAAGAGACCCGAAGTATTCATGATTCCACGAACATTCCAAAAATCATATTTGAGCCGCGGCATGAGATTTCCAACAATGTGGTTTGTGCGACCAGCAAAGGCTCAGACCAGCCTGCGCATACGCGCTGTCTGATCAGAGCCTTTGCTGGTGGCTTGAATATTCTATGAATACAAAGCTACTGACAGAACATCATTTGGAGTTTCTAAACTCAACCCTCAAAGCGCCAAGAAAAAATTGCATCTGAAAATGTCGTCTTCTGAAGTCGTCTGCTGCAAATAATGGCCTAACATTACTGACTTATTAAGTATAGAAGCAAACAGCGTGGACCCAGAACAGACTGCTCCTATAGGAGCAGTCTAATCTGGGTCTACACTTATTGCCATAGAGGCTTCTTAAACATTTCAGCAGACGACTTTGGCTGTGATTGAAGCATTAAGGGTTAAAAGGAGGCTGCACAGGCTCGTATGAGTCTACACTTGTCAAAATGCCACATTGTCACGGCTTAAATGATTTCTGTGTTTTTCAGGTGTTCCAACCATCACTAGGGAAGTATCACCAGTCACGGTAGCTACACCAAAGAGAAAGAGCCTGTCTAGGTCTAAATCACAAAACAAGTCACAAGATGACAGCACCACACCCAAGATGGGGTCCCAGTCTAAACAAACAGCCGCATCTACAGTCTCAGTAAATATGGCCAGTAACCAGTCTGATTCCACAGATAACACTTCAAATATGGATGTAGAGAGAGGAAGTCATGCTGTCAGGTCAGAAACTATGGAGACTTACAAAGAAGAAGTGATAGTGCATGTTGAAAAAGAAAAAGTAACAAATAAAGAACCATCACAAGGACTAAGTAGGAGATCTTTGAATAAAACACAGATTGATCATCAAAAATCTGTTAAGAATGAATTGAACAATAAATCAAGCCAGTCTAAAATGAAGGAGGTGGACGTGACTGGGAATAAAACAGCTACAGATTCCATGGAAAGTAGTGCCAAACAGATCAAAACCAGTGCACAGGAGCCAAAAGTCTCAAATCCAGCTCCTAAGGGACTCAGACCAACTGTTAAACGTGGTCTTGGTAAACAAACTTCACAGAAGCACGAAACAAAAGCTCCTGTAAGAATTGATCATTCTAAAGATTCACGTGACATTACGGTTCTTCTTGATGTGGACCCGAATGAAGCAACGAAATCTCAGACTATAATCTCAAGGACTGCTGTCTCTAGCAATAAGTTGCTGTCTCAGAGTGTGAGGTCCAATGCTACCCTGAATTCATCAAAGCAGAGAGAAGCTTTATCGTCAGGCAGCAAACTTCTGCAGGATCTTGATCAGTCTTCACAGCACAGGACAAGAAGCCAGTCCAAACTGTTGGATAATAGTCAAGTAAAGGTAGGTAGAATTTTGTATGAAATCAGTCACTTTTCTTACTCGAATATGGGGCCTAAAATGGACCTCATTTTCATTGACAGGGTTCACACAGGCTTGAAAAGTACTTGAATTTAGAAGGGTTTCTTGAAAAGTTCTTGAAAATAGTCTGCCTTGAAAAGTATTGGAAAATCACTCAAAAGCCTTGGAAAGTCCTTGAATTCTACTATTTTCTGTAGGACTAAGCACTGTTGATGGAGGCCTAAATCAGTATAAAATTGTTGTGCCTTTATTTGGTGCAGCATATGCTTCACCAAATATAGGCATAACAGTTTTATACTAATTTTCCAGTACTAATGTCTCCATTATCTCAGTCTAGCATTTCTGAAGTAGAATTTTTACACTTAGATCAGTATTTTTCATTAACTTTAAGCCCTTGAAAGCTGTTGTAGGGGCTTTTAGAAGTCCTTGAAAAGTCCTTGAATTTTACTCATACTTGCCTGTATGAACCCTGATTGAAAAAAGGCTTATTTTCAGGGATCAAAATTTATAGCACTTGCTAACACGCTATATGCTAGTAGTTTTTCCCAATAGCATCACTTGCTTTGTTTAGCAAATGAATACAAGTCACTCTCACATTGACCAAATTATCCAACATAGCATTATCTGCATGACAGTGTAGATCCTGATCAGCCAGCTTCATAAGCTGGCTGATCTGGATCCACTCTGTTTGCATGGTAACCTTAAAGTGAGTTCAGAAAGGCGATAGTATGAGAAATAATTTTTTGACGCACAATCATGCTTATTGAATTTGTTCAGTTTCTTATTAGTAATAACACACATTATTATATACCTATAACACATCTTTTGAACTGTCTGTTTCTGGCTATCTGATACATAAATCCGGATCAACGAACTGAGGTTTTCTGATTCCATATTACTATCCTTTACAACGAGGCTAACGTCAGTTACCTGTTTTTGCCTTGACACAACAAAATTTCCATAGAAAGTCCGCCTCAAAATGCTGAATAAGGGAGATAATAATACGTTCTCTGATATATATTCAGTCTGTCTAAAGACAATTGACCATTTAAACTTCAAATTGTAAATATTTAGTGGGCATATTGCAAGTTTTAAGATCAGAGTTTCGAAAGTTCAGAAATTTTGGAAATATAGAACTTTCATCTATTGATATTCAGGGTTCGCACAAGCTTGAAAAGTACTTGAATATACAAGACTGTCTTGAAAAGTCCTTGAAAATAAAAATTGCCTTGAAAAGTACTTGAAAAACACTCAAAGGCTTTGAAAAGTACTTGAATTTTACCATTTACAGGAGGATCAACAGTGTTTTTGGAGAACTAAATCAGTATAAAATGGTGGTGCCGGTATTTGGTGCAGCATATGCTGCACCAAATAAAGGCACCACAATTTTATGCTAATTATCTTAAACTAATATCTTTAGTAATGGACTCTAGCATTTCAGAAGTAGAATTTTTATGTGTAAATCAGTATATTTTCTTAAGTTTTCAGTCCTTGAAAACAGTAGGAAAGTCTGAGAAGTCCTTGAAAAATCTTGAATTTTACACAGTAGTGCCTGTATGAACCCTGATATTGTAAATTGTAATTTTTCAGAAGAACCCATTGAGTACCATCACAAACAGCCCTGTGAAGAAAACCAATGTGGATGGATCTGAACGGAAACTGGTTCCCCCACAGCGAACTCTGAGTCTTAAAAAATCTCCGCAGCTGATGAGAACCAGAAGAAAAGTAAAAGAAGAGGAGGACCAGTCGTCTCTGTCAGAGCATGATGAACAATCTGAGTGCAAAGTGTCGTAATTTCATGAACAATCTGAGTGCAAAATGTCTTAATATCATGAACAGCTTGAGTGCAAATTGTCGTAATTTCATGAACAGTCTGAGTGCAAAATGTTGTATTTCATGAACAGTTTGGGTGCAAAGTGTCGTAATTTTAAGTGCAGCAAAGTATCGTAATTTCAAGAACAGTCTGAATGCAAAATGTTGTAATTTCATGAACAGTCTGAGTGCAAAATATTGTTATCTTTAGTGCAGCAAAGTATTGTAATTTTAAGAACAGTCTGAGTGCAAAATTTCTTAATTTCAAGAACAATCTGTGTGCAAGGCATTGTAATCTTAAGAACAGTCTGTGTACAAATTTTTGTAATCTCAAGAACAGTTTGTGTGCAAATTGTCATAATTTCAAGAGCAGTTTGTGTGCACGTAATTTCAAGAGAAGTCTCGGCACAAAATGTTGTAATTTTATGAACAGTCCGAGTGCAAAGTGTTGTAATTTCAAGAACTGTCTGAGTGCAAAGTGTTGTAATTTCAAGAACTGTCTGAGTGCAATGTGTTGTAATCTTAAGAACAGTCTATGTGCAAAATATAAACTCAAGGACTGTCTCGGTGTAAGGCCACGTAATCTTAAGAACAGTCTGTGCAAAATGTTGTAATCTCAAGAACTGTCTGAGTGCAAAATGCTGTAATCTCAAGAACTGTCTGAATGCAAAATGTTGTAATCTCAAGAACTGTCTGAGTGCAAAATGCTGTAATCTCAAGAACTGTCTGAGTGCAAAATGCTGTAATCTAAAGAACTGTCTGAGTGCAAAATGCTGTAATCTCAAGAGCTGTCTGAATGCAAAATGTTGTAATCTCAAGAACTGTCTGAGTGCAAAATGTTGTAATCTCAAGAACTGTCTGAGTGCAAAATGTTGTAATCTCAAGAACTGTCTGAGTGCAAAATGCTGTAATCTCAAGAACTGTCTGAATGCAATGTGTTGTAATTTAAAGAACAGTCTATGTGCAAAATGTTGTAATCTCAAGAACCGTCTTGGTGTAAGGCCCCATAATCTTAAGAATAGTTTGTGTTCAAAATTTTGTGATCTCAAAAAATGTATGTGTTCAAAATTTTGTAATCTCAAGAACTATCTATGTATAAAGCTTTGTAATCTAACAAACAAACTGTGTGCAAATTGTTGTGATCTCAAGAACAGTCTGTGTGCTAAATGTTGTTACGGTATATAATCATTAATGTTACCTCAAGAACTGTCAATGAGCAAGGCCTCGTAATCTTAAGAACGGACCAGCCTGGTTATGAAATACTGTAATAATGGACTGTTTGAGTGCAAATGATAATATTGTATATTGATAACATTTTGTAATATGAAAGGTGTATGAATACATGAAGTCTGATATGAGCTGCCAAAACCAATAAAATGGCACCCAGGAAAGTCTCTGATCAGCCTGGGCATTAAGCTCAGTCTGATCAGCCTTGGCTGTCCATCTGAATGGCCTTAGCTATCTATAGTGCACACCTGGGACATGGGTGAAAGTTTTCAGGATTATTCCTGAATTCAGCATTTTCAGGCTGACTTTCTATAGAAAGTCAGCCTCAAAATGCTGTATTATAAGAATTATTATAGGTTTTCTTATTTATAGAGATTTTGTCTGAAGACAATTAGCCATTTAAACTTAAAATTGTGAATATTTAGTAGGCCTACTGCAAGTTTTAAGATTTGAGTTTCAAAAGTTCAGGATTTTGGAAATTTTTAACTTTCACCCTTGAGTGGAGACTGATGATGATCAGGACCCAAGGTTATAAAACTTTTGTCATGCTCAACCCAGCTTAGCATGAAATTTCAACTTCTGCTAAAAACTAAAATACTGACAAATAAAGAAGTGTCTTGCTTCTCTCAGATGTTGTATTTATCATGCAAATATAGATTAAAATGTCAACAATTGTTGGCATTTTAACATTTATGAGCAGGATAAATTTCTCAGCTGAGTTGAGCATGCAAAAGTTTTTTATAACCTTAAGGCCAGGTCCCCCAAGGTTTTAAACTTTTGTCTTGCTCAACTCAGCTGTCAGAGCATTAAATTTCAGTGGCTTTTAGAAAGTATAATATTGATATTTCCCTGCTTAACCCTTAAAGCGCCAATCACGACTGCAGCGGACGACAAATTTTGCGACATCTTTCCCAATTTTCGACAAAAATAAGGAATGATATTACATGAGAATTGTCTGCCAGCAGACGATTCTCATGAAATATCATGCCGTATTGGTTAGTTTTGAAAAAGCAGCAAAATTTGAAATTATCGTCTGCTGCAAAATGTAGGTGGCGCTTTAAGGGTTAAAACACTCAGATGTTGTATTTATCCTGCTTATAAATGTTAAAATAATTTTAACATTTGTCAGCAGGTTAAATTTCATGCTCAGTTGATTTGAGCATGAAAAAAGTTTTATAACCTTGAGGCCAGATTAGGGTCATGGCCAGACTGATGGAAGCGCAGTGGCTCAGCGGTAGTGCTTGACTCGAGATTGAAGGGTTGCGGGTTCGAGTCCCACCGGCCGCACTGCGTTGTATCCTTGAGCAAGACACATTAATCTCTGCATAGTACTGGTTCAACCCAGGAAGACCCGTCCCGACATGACTGGAAAAATGTTGACTGGGACGTAAAGAATCAAATCCAACAAAATGGTCAGACTGATCTGAGTCTTCACTGGCCTTTTGTTGGTTTTGTCATAAGGCGCATGGAAGAAAGTTTTCAGGATTAATCCTGAATTCAGGATTTTGAGGCTGACTTTCCATAGAAAGCCTCAAAATGCTGAATTAGGGAGATTATAATAGCTTCTCTGATTAATTGTCAGATTACCTAAACACAATTAACCATTTAAACATGAAATTATTCATTTTTGTAGGCATCCTGCAAGTTTAAAAATTTGAATTTCTAAAGTTCAGGATTTTGGAAATTTTGAACTTTCACCCATGTAGACAGGACAATGAAAATGCCCATCATCCTGTTTAGATGTGCAGACTGATCGTTAACTTCATTATTAGCATTTTTTTAATGTATGTTTTATGATGTTTATGACAGTATTCTCCAGGGTTCTAGACAACAGGTGTAGTTGCATATTCGTTTCCTTATTTCTCGATCAAAACGTGGGTACCGAAAAAAACAGTTTTAATGAGATGATATTTTTGAGCACCAAGATGTTTGCTTAGATTTTTAATACGAATTTCAATCCATGTTTTGCTTATCCAGGCCTCCAGATAAGATTGCGTATTGGAAAATCATTTTCTTTATTTCTCATCCAAAACATATGTTGTGGGTACTCAAAAGAACTGTCTCAATGAGACGGTTCTTTTGAGCACCCAAAACACATGTTAAATTAATGGGTAAGAAAATAATTAGAATTTTACCCAAATAAAATTTCCTTATCTGGACCTATGCTTATCTGGACCTATCCCTGGCTTTCCTGTACATAATCTCACAGATGTTGTCAATGTTGCGCATTAAGCTGTCCTCTGTTCTTCTGGGTCAAGAATAAGTCTTATTATCTGGGCCTCGACGCGTGAAAACCTGGATCGGGGTTTCCGACAATGTGAATTTCAAACCAGTCTCCTCAGCTATAGTGACCAGCTAGAAAATTGAAATTGCACCTTAATCATGTCTACATATGATACTTTCCAAAAAGCGAATAACAAAGGCGCTGATCAGACTGCGCGGATGGGTAGGCTGGTCTGCGCCTGTGTTGTTCGCAAACCCCCGAAGACAGGTTTTTTCACGTCGAGGCCCAACTGATGTAAATATCCTTACGTGGTGGTGTGGCACTGTTGCCCTTGTTTTGGTCTCACAATTGGATTATGACCTTTCATTTGATGATATATGTATACTACTTTAAGATTGTTAGGAAGACATGTATAATACTTTAAGATTGTTAGGAAGTTTTAAATGATTTACTGTTATGAGAAAAGGATGCCCACTGGGTACAATTTAATGAATGTTCAGGTTACAGACCAGTGCATGAGATTTCGGTACTTAGCGCATCGGCGAGTGGCAAAGGCTCGGGCGAGTCTTGAGCAGAATAGCCAGAGTCTTGGATGCTTGCATACACAAAGATTGGATGTAGATGAAGTCTGTAGATGAAGGAAATTTAGACCTCTAGCTTTGCTGGATACCAGGGTTCACACAGGCTTGATAAGTACTAGAAAAGTACTTGAATTTAGAGGGCTTTCTTGAAATATACTTGAAAATTAAATCTGCCTTGAAAAGTACTGGAAAATCACACAAAAGCCTTGAAAAGTCCCTGAATTCTACTATTTTCTGTGGGACATAGCACTGTTGATAGAGAACTAAGTCAGTATAAAATTGTTGTGCCTTTATTTGGTGCAGCATAAGCTGCACCAAATATAGGCACAACAATTTTATACTAATTTTCCAGTACATTGTACTAATGTCTCCATTATCTCAGTCTAGCATTTCTGAAGTAGAATTTTAACACTTAGATCAGTATTTTTCATTAACTTTAAGTCCTTGAAAACTGTTGGAGTGGCTTGAAAAGTCCTTGAATTTTACTCATACTTGCCTGTATGAACCCTGGATACATCAGCATGGGCGTTAATCAGAAGCTTTTGCGCATATGCCATCAGTACAGAAATCTTGTGTACCGACTCATACTGCTCTATTGTATTTTTCATCAGTATGATGTAGATTTTATAACATTTATTTTGAACATTCTTCTTGCTTTCCCTTTTTGTCACCTGCTGATAATCATAGCAAACAACTTGGGACCCAAATCAGGCTCTGAGGTTATAAAACTTTTTTCATGCTCAACTCAACTGAGCACGAAATTTCAACTGCTATTAAACGCTAAAATACCAACAAATAAAGAAGCTTCTTGCTTTAAGTCTCTCAGATGTTGTATTTATCATGCTAATAAATGTTAAAATGCCAACAATTGTTGACATTTTGACATTTATGAGCGGGATAAATTTTTCTGTTGAGCTGAGTTGCCCACAAAATTTTTTTTTATAACCTCGGGGCCAGGCCTAACACAGCAACAGGTCTTATCTAGATCCATAAGAATTACTCCTCCTTTGTAGATTCCATTCGTCATTGGGAGCGCAGTGGTAGAGTGCTTGACTTGAGACCGAGGGGCTGCGGGTCCAAGCCTCACTGGCATTACTGTGTATTTTGTTCCTGATTCGGGTCAATACTGTTGGCAAGGGTTTTAGGGAGACGACAAAAGTCAAACACAAGCGAGAAAGAAATGAGCTGCGACATGTGATTTCCAACAATGTGCCATTATAACAAGTGTAGACTCAGACGAGCCTGTGCAGCCTCCTTTAAAGCTTAGAAACTCCAAATGATGTTCAGTCATTAGCTTATCACTCACAGAATATTCAAGCGACTAGCAAATGCTCTGATCAGACTGCATACCCGCAGACTGATCTGAGGCTTTGCTGGTCGCACATACGACATTGTTGGAAATCTCATGTGGGGGCTCAAATACATTGACAAAGGACGATGGTTGTTTGAAGTTATTCATGGGATACATGGTTTGCTTATATTGTAATGTAACTATTTTTGTTCTACATGAATTTTTTTCAGTTTTTGCAAAGTATTTTGGCCCAATGCATTTATATACATGTCATTTTTTGTACCGTATTCACCCTCAATATCTGCTCACTTTCTACGTCCTAGGTGAAAGTTTTAAAATCCATGCTTATTGTATCCATGTAAGAGACAATCCATCAGAATGAAAAAGGTTGAGTTCAGAACTTTGGAATTTTTCTGAATTCACCCATGTAATGTTATGAGGCCTAATTATTAAGGCTAATGATAGAATGGCTATAGTATGGGCTTTGGTTAGTCTGCTCCTTCAGGAGAATCTGCTCTTGGTTAACACTGTTTGCTCAAGATATGTTCAGATAGTTTGGGTAAATGTGGTAATGCAATTTTTGTTAAAGATATAAACAAAGTGAATATATATTGCTTCTCACAAACTTGCAAATAAATTTGTTAATGGCAGGCCCGCAGATAAGAGTGCATAACAAAATTATTTTTGTTATTTCTCAACCAAAACATATGTTGTGGGTACTCAAATGAACCGTCTCCATGAGACGGTTCTTTTGAGCACACAAAACACATGTTTAGTCTGATGGATAAGAAAATAATTGCAATTTTACGCTAAAAAAAATGCTTAACTGGCCCTATGTAAGGAGACATGTCTATCTTGGGGAGTAGCTGATGTATGGGCCTCGTGTGAGAAAACATGACTTTATTGTATGCACGACCAGCCTGTCCATCCACACTAGTCTCATAGGTGAAAGTTTTCACGATTAATCCTGATTTCAGGATTTTGAGGCTGACTTTCCATAGAAAGTCAGCCACAAAATGCTGAATTAAGGAGATTGTAATAGTGTCTTTGATTATTTTTCAGATTATCTAAACACAATTTATCATTTTCACTTTAACCCTTAAAACGCCAAGAAAAAAATGTATCTGAAAATGTTGTCTGTTTAAGTCGTCTGCTGCAAATAATTGCCTAGCATTACTGACAAATTAAGTATAGAAGCAAACAGCGTGGACCCAGAACAGACTGCTCCTATAGGAACAGTCTGATCTGGGTCCACACTGTTTGCCATAGAGGCTTCTTAAACATTTCAGCAGACGAGTAAAGCAGACGACTTTTGTTGCGATTGGCGCATTAAGGGTTAAATTATTCATTTTAGTAGACATCCTGCAAGTTTTAAAATTTGAATTTCGAAAGTTCACGATTTTGGAAATTTTAAGCTTTCACCCATGTAGTCTTATCAGGGCCTTTGTTATTCACTATTCTAAAAGTAAATTAGTCAAAAAAATTCAATATTCTAGCTATTGTCTGTTCCTGAGCAGGATGCAGGGTTCGCACAGGCTTGAAAAGTACTTGAATTTAGAGGGCTTCTTTGAAAAGTCCTTGAAAATTAATCCTGCCTTGAAAAGTCCTGGAAAATAACTCAAAAAGCCTTGAAAAGTCCTTGAATCCTACTATTTTCTGTAGGACTTAGCACTGTAGATAGAGAACTTAATCAGTATAAAATTGTTGTGCCTATATTTGGTGCAGCATATGCAATTTTATACTAATTTTCCAGTACTAATATCTCCATTATCTCCGTCTAGCATTTCTGAAGAAGAACTTTAACACTTCGATCAGTATTTTTCATTAACTGTAAGTCCTTGAAAAACTGTTGGAGAGACTTTTAGAAGTCCTTGAAAAGTCCTTGAATTTTACTCATACATGCCTGTATGAACCCTGGGATGGCTTCAGCCATACTTGGTCAGTAACCTGGGAGAAGGGTTTTGTCGGGCCAAGGCCCATATAATACTGAAAAGATTCTTACTGTAGTCTGTGTTTCCCACCAAATATGCAATTTTTCTACAATATAGATAAATTGTTCAGAATTGCCTTATTGATGAAATCGGTTATATGGGTGATGCAGTTGTGCAGCTCAAGATAAACAAATTTTTTGAGCATAAAATTGTGAATGTTTTCTTACCTATCAGTTTTAACAGATGTTTTGAGTTCTCAAAAGAACCGTCTCATTGAGACGGTTCTTTTGAGTACCCACAACATATGTTTCGGTTGAGAATCAAGAAAATTCATTTTTAGACATGCACTTCTATCTAGGGGATTGGATATACAAGTGTACTTTACCAATTTTCCAAGAATGAGCTGACAACAGGTTTGAAAAATTAAAACTACTTTTGTGGTATTTTGCTGTCACAGTCACCAGAAATATTTAAAAAGTATGAAACCTGTGCAAAGTTGTTTTTTTCCTTTATTAACTTGTTAAAAATGATGTAGATATTTATTATTTATTATAGTTTAGGTGTAAAAGATTTTTTTGTTGGTAGATATATTTTTGTATCTTAGTACATGAAGTAGTTCTCTTAATTCTTAATACATGTGACATCCTTTTTCTATTATACTCGTCTAAAATTATTAAAATACAAGATTTTTTTAAAAATACAGTGCAGTCCCTATATAACACACCTCACTATAACAAGAATTTGGAGATAACACGGTCACATTATGTCTCCAATATTTTTAATGGAATTTTAGAATGAAATTATAGAAAAATGACCATTTTATGGTCATTTTTCTATAATTTCTTTGTAAAATTGTTCCTTTATAATAGAAATAGCCCAAAACACAGTCCTTTCCTTTGGACCCAAAACATAGTGTTATACAGTGACTGCACTGTATATAATTTAGACTCCCAAAAGAAGTTGGGAGTCTCCCAAACGAAGTGGGGATACTTATTGTTTTTGCTCCGATTCTTATTATCATGTCTTTCTTTTGATAAGAAGCATTCAGTAACACTGACCGGAAAGTCCACCATGGCATACCCTGTTCACTTCATAAAAGGCTTTACATCTTGTCAACCATTCAGGTCCCACCCCTCAACCATATATAATGTTATTCCTTTGATAAGACGCATTCAATAACACTGACCAAGATGTCCCCCAGGGGTGTGCCCTGGCACGCCCCACTGGCCTGGCACACCCCACTGGGCTTAATGTCTTGGAAACCGTTCAGATCCCCACCACAAAACCATATATATTCATGTTTCTTATGACAAGACACATTTGATATCACTGACCGGGAAGGTCCCCAGGGCGTGCTGGGGCATCCCCCATACCCATTTACTTCATAAACGGCTTAATATCTTGGAAACATTCAGATCCCGACCCCTGAACCATATATAATGTTATTCCTTGTGATAAGTAGCATTCAATAACACTGATGTGGAAGTCCCCTCAGGCATCCCCACCCCGTTCACTTCATAAAAGGCTAATATGGAATGGGTGAAAGTTTGCAGGATTAATCCTGAATTCAGGATTTTGAGGCTGACTTTCCATAGAAAGTCAGCCTCAAAATGCTACATTAAGGAGATTATAATAGCTTCTTTGATTAGTTTTCAGATTATCTAAACACAATCATTTTAACTTTAATTATCCATTTTGGTAGGCATTCTGCAAGCTTTAAAATTTGAATTTCTAAAGTTCAGGATTTTTGAAATTTTGAACTTTCACCCATGATATGGACCTAATCATTTCTTCCTAAAAAGAATCCTCTTACATGTATATGTATTTGTAAATATTACTGGGAAGGAGCTTACAATCATGGTTGGAGTATGAACTTTTCTTTTATATCATTCTGTCTTTCAGCTTAATTAAACTCATTGTGAAAAAGGGATAAAATGCTCGGCAAGCCCCGCTTTTTATACTTTTTTTAATAAATTCTGTAATACTGAACACTCATGTAAGATCCTCTACTCAACATCTCATGATCAGCCTTGACTAAGGTTGGCCACTTGGGCCTCAACTATCTTTTACTAACATTAAATGTACATGTTGTATGTTATTTTTAAGCACTTTTCTCTGCCTAAAACCTGGCCTCGAGGTTATAAAACTTTTTTCATGCTCAACTCAACTGAGCATGAAATTTCAACTGCTTAGCAAGACTAAAATACGGACAAATAAAGGAATTTCTTGCTTTAAGTCTCTCAAATGTTGTATTTATCATGCTAATAAATGTTAAAATGCCAACAATTGTTGGCATTTTAACATTTATGAGAGGGATAAATTTCAAGCTCTGTTGAGTTGAGCTCGAAAAAAGTTTATAACCTCAGAGCCTGTATTTCTATTATATTCATTATCTCAGTTCGTTAATCTTACTGTCCCTCTAATTCCTATTAAAAGCTGTACCAGTGTTTTGATCATTTTCAATAAACCTTTCTGTATGTATTTTTGTTAGCCGTTTTTCTCCCCTCCCCCAAAAGGTGCCCACACTATAACATTGAATTCTTGGATGTTTGACGAAACAGAACGACAAAACATCGAAATGACATATTTATAAAAACTCTGATGGCTCACATATAAAAAGAGAGACAGTGCATGACATTCTCTTATATATGAGTACATGTATTACCTAGTTAGAAAGCTAGCTGATTCCATGGGGAGCAGCTGATCATGCGATCACTGTCTCAATTGAAAAATATGATATTCTGCTGTGGCTGTCCTGGGGGCATCTATGGCAAATCCTTACCTGGAGTTTTTTTTTAGTGCATATTGCGATCCAAGTGCAAAACCATATCTCGTCTATCAAAATTAAGCAAATTAGTTTCAAGAAACTTTTAGAACAAATATATGCACCTGTGCCTCAAGATCAGAATTAACCCTGGACGAGTGCTGATCCAGAGGCGGGACAGGGGGCCCGGACCCCCCCCCCCCCCCCCCTTGAAAATCACAAGGGTCTTTAGTGTGTACCAATGACCCAGAGAAAGGCACTAGGTTTGTATGGGCTTACAGTTTTTTTATTATTTCTTTCTAATCTTTGAATACATCTCGTTTGATTTGTTTTACTGTAAAACAAAATAAAAAAAATATAATAATAAACAGAAAAGGAAAAGTTTGCATTACGCGTCTTAGACAGGTTTTTGACTTGACTTAAATGTAATATGGCGATCAAATAAACGTAATCATTGTGCAGTCAGTCTTTGTGCTAAATATGAACACAGAGGTATTTCGGATCCATGATATGAACTACCTTTACAAAATAGTGACCTAAAATACAATGGCAAATTTTTTTATGTAAGTGTGGGGCAAGTTTGGCTATGGGCCGAACTTGCCCCGACTTAAGTGGCCGAACTTGTCTCTGACAGACTATTTCCAAATATCACGTGACAGCTCCTTTCAAGATACAGGAGTAGAAATTAACAATGTTTTATATCGAAGCACATAATCCTTTTGTAATAAAATATAGAATTTAAATTAGAATCTTAACACATCTTTAGATAAATTAAAACTGAAATTACTATGAAAAATTTACTAATCATGCAAGGAAACGAGTTTTCTGGTACAATAACAATGCACCCTTCATCAATGCAGCCATTACGTACTCATGTAGACAAACTCGTCACAAGTAATTTTCAAATATGTTTCCCAGCCCCACATCTTAGTGTATTACATGCTAAATATAGCCACATGTCGAACATGCCCCAAGGCCGAACTAGCCCCGGCCTCCCCTACTGGCTTCTTCGCCTCAGTACCAAAACGTGATATGCTGACTCAAATGGCGATCTGTGTGCCATTTATGCGAGCAACGAAAGCTCTGGCGAGAATGCACATTTGCAAAGTCTTACTGGAGCATTCGCCTCAGTACCAAAACGTGATATGCTGACTCGAATGGCGATCTGTGTGCCATTTATGCGAGCAACGAAAGCTCTGGCGAGAATGCACATTTGCAAAGTCTTACTGGAGCATTCGCCTCAGTACCAAAACGTGATATGCTGACTCAAATGGCGATCTGTGTGCCATTTATGCGAGCAACGAAAGCTCTGGCGAGCATGCACATTTGCATAGTCTTACTGGAGCATTCGCCTCAGTACCAAAACTTGATATGCTGACTCAAATGGCGATCTGTGTGCCATTTATGCGAGCAGCGAAAGCTCTGCCGAGCATGCACATTTGCATTGTCTTACTGGAGCCTTCGCATCAGTACCAAAATGTGATTCGCTGACTCAAATGGCGATCTGTGTGCCATTTATGCGAGCAGCGAAAGCTCTGCCGAGCATGCACATTTGCATAGGCTTACTTGAGCCTTCGCCTCAGTACCGAAATGTGATATGCAGACTCAAATGGCAATCTGTGTGCCATTTATGCGAACAGGGAAGGCTCAGCTGAGTCTGCACATTTTGGAAGTTTCTCTTGAGCCTTCACCACATTAACAAAATCTGATGTGCTGGCTCAAATGGCGATTAAGTGCAGAGGCGTTCGAATTTAGGAAAATTTGCTACCTTGTCCGATGGCCATGGGGCCTTCTCTTTTATTCCACCCAAAAATTTCGAGAAAATAGCAGCCAGTGAAAAAAAAAGATAATTTTTACCTAAGTGATTCATAGATAAAGTATTTTTCTTGTACTCGATTTAATTGAAAAAAAAAAACAACAACATAAACTTCATTTAAGTCGTTTGTTTTTTCTGCAATCACACTTGTTATTGTGTTAACATGATTTCTGTGACGTCAGCGTCACGCTATATAACAGCGTCACGTTATATAACGTCAGCGTCACGGTATCAACCGCTTTATCAAAGTAGATCCTCGATGTACATCCGTGGTCTGATTCCACGGAATTTCGCGGAATTGGCCAAGGCAGTTCCGATTGAAAATCTCATATGGCTGGAGACGCCAGGGGCAACTAAAAAGCTGACATTCCATATATAAAATATAATAAGGCTGTTTCATTGAAAATGGCCGGTCTTATAATATTAAAGAAGCTTAAGGATTAAACTCTTACATGTAGCTTTGTTTGCAAATCTCCACCTAGGCTAAGGCATATACGAGTAAAATATTTGACAATAAAACGTACATAAATATAACGTGTAGAATGGAAATATAAGGGAAAAAGCCAAAACATGGAGAAACTCGTTTTAAATTCTGTATAAGTACAAGTTTCCTAGCAGTACTTTTATTATTTATATACGCTTTCACTAACCAAAACACACTCGAACGGATAAAAGGTAATTTAAAATTATTTTACTCCTTGCATGCGTGGTATATTTCATGATTTTGTCGTCTGCTGATTTTTTAAATCAACTTTTTCGAAAAAAAAATCTTTCAAGAAAACCATTAGAGTATCAAACAGTTTGGATTGACGTTTAAAGGTTGAATGTCTTTCATTTTGTGTTGTGTTTCTTCGACTATAAATTTATTTCATGTTTTTATTTGTTGATTTACAAACCCTCCTACTGTAATTTTCCGGAAAGTAGGAAAAAAATTAAAAAAATATATTTTTTGTTTATCCGCCGACTCTAAATATTAATTGTTTGGTTGGAAATTTTTTTTTTGAGGTTCTGTCTGTGCATTTTTGAGAGTGACACTGTTAAAAGTGATTGTCCTGTCCAGATTTTTAAGAAAATGATGAAATATTTAAAGATTACCTTACCAGTTTTACTGTTTTTCTGGAGACATTAAAGAAAAAAAAAAGCTCTGAAAAAAAAAAACAAAAAAAAAAACTCTGAAAATGACCAGTCAACTGGTCATTTTCAGAGCTTTTTTTTTTTTAATTTTTTCGTCCCCCCCGACCCTAGATCTGAAAAAAAAATTCCCGTAAATCAACTAATAAAAAATCTGGCCTTATTATGTTTAAACCAAAGTTTTGTATTATTGACATCATGTTGTAACCTGGCCTCAATCTCAGATGGCACGTATATTTTCATTTGCATCTCACTATCGCACCCAGGGGTAACATACTCTCAATTTTCCTTGCAACATATGCTCGGTCCAAGCATCTACTGTTTACACCCCAAAATATCAGGCATATCCCCCCCCGCCCCCCGCACACACAAAATTAACATACCCATTCTGTACCATGACCTTAAAGACCATAAACATAGAAATGACTCTGAAATAGTTCCTATCCCAAAAATATTTATTTTTATGACCCCCCCCCACCCCCATTTTAGTAAAAAAAATACTGATTATAGCTTGTAAATCCAAATTTCACCAGGGCTCCAGATAAGAGTGCGTATTAGAAAACTATTTTCTTTATTTCTTATCCCAAAACATATGTTGTGGGTACTCAAAAGATCCGTCTCAATGAGACGGTTCTTTTGAGCACCCAAAACACATGTTTAAATTGATGGGTAAAAAAATGTTCAGGGAAGGGGGTGGGAGTGTTCATTACACTTTATAGCGAATGTGTAATGAGCTTTGTGAAATTTGACTGAATACAAAATATACAGTTGAAAATTGTGGTACCAACTCATAAAAATGAATGCCAATCCGTTATCCTAATACATACAAAGCCATTTATAGTATCAACGAACTTATCAATGATATAGTTATTTAATAAAACATTTCTGCGCCCGTTACATGATATCTCAATTACTTTAGAAATGATTATAACTGGATACCCTAATATATATTGTAGTGATATCATACATGACACCATAGATTAGCAATGGAATTGCATAAAAACTCAAATAAACCATAAATATAAAAGTCATACCCCAGACAATTAACAAACATAATGTTATCAAAGTCCAAGCGTGGGCATACTCCAATGTTAATTTCCCATACCATGCAAGAGCCCCTTTGCGGTTCAACAGAGCTTTCTGAGCCTCATCAGGATAAACACTTTTTACTACAAAAAATGCACGAATTATATATATATATATATGGGCCTCGTCGCGACAAAACCTGTCTTCGGGGTTTCCGACAAAGTGAGACTCGAACCAGTCTCCTCAGCTACAGACACTAGCTAGAAAATTAGAATTTCGCTTGTAGCAAGTCTAGATATATACTATGCACAATAAATTTAGCAATTGTTTTGTATGGGTGAGCCCATCTACATCAGATCTCGAGTTCCATTTGCTGTCATGAGGATACAAGCGCCGATCATCTGACAAGATTTTCCATTAATAAAAATACAGAATTACCAAACGCTGCGGCCGTGCTAAAGTGACGTTAAATTTTAAGACTAGCGGGTAACGTGGGTATTTCTGATCATTGGGGGAAGCCCAAACCATTTTCAAACGATTGTTTGGTCACTGAAAACCAAAAAAGCATAGCAAATGCTGCAATTTTCTGGTCTTTCTCAGAGAAATAAAAGACCAAGTTTTCACAATTTGACGTTTTTACTAATGCTTTTACGTTATCACCTTTAAACGGTGTTTCTAGTCGTGTTTTCTTAAACCACATTAACAAGTTAAACTGCTTGATGCCCTCGAACACATTCAGACGAATAATGGTGAATGAAACATCTTCACTACTACAGTGCACGAGCCGAAAGATAAAATCTAACGTCACCATTATCTCGCAAATGCGTCGCACCATTTTTCAGTAACTTAAGGTTTTAATCAACCATAAGATGAGTTACATTGTAAGCCTATGATATCTTTGTAAACTGAGTCTCTGTTGAATTGGCACGCCAATGAACATTAAAAGTTTAATCAAATGCTGACTACGTTTTGACGTCATTGATGGCAGATGAATTTTTCTGCATGAAATCTCTATCACATCTGTCACATAACCAATAGTTTTTATATGCGTATGATGCATGAGGAACATGAAAGACCACCAAACGACAAATAACATGCTTGTCATTTTAGCATTACTTACAACGGATGTGATTTTTGCCTACTGACCCCTTCTGCAATTATTGCTCTCCCCAAAGGCCTATTTATAAGATGGCGTCTGAAATTTCGTGGTTTCATTTGCCTAAGATCCTGTTCTCGTCATTGCAATTAAAATTGATCGGCACTGCACAAAGATGAGCACAAAAAAGATGCGAAACATAAGAAATTGCTAAACTTATTGTGCATAGTATACTTTCCAATAAGCGAATAACAAAGGCGCTGACCAGACTGCGCGGATCACAAATAAACGCCCAAAAATGCTTGGGTTCCGATTGATTTTTGTTCATCAAATTCACACATTGTATCTTTCAGCTTTGAAATTATATGAACACTTTAACGTTTGATGTCTAGGCATGAAATAAATATTTACGGTTTTGTCATCGTGGATAATTAATCAAGACAAAACCGTATAGTAAGTTATGACTAAACTGTAATTGACAATTTTTTTTAATATAACTGAAAACACATTTAAAATCTGATTTTATCTCCGTTTTACAAAACAACACAGAGGTTGTTAACTAGACGATGCAAACTCGAAGCAAACATATTCGAAATTTCTCATTTTTGTCAGCCTTTATTTGAAGGTAAGTTTACTATAAAACCAACCCCCAATTGCCGCAGTAGTATGACCACAGTTATGCACGTTAAAATCCACAAAGGCTAATCAGAATCTTCACTGTGCGCTACATGTGTATGGATGGTCGTTGATTGAAGATTGTGTCCAGAAGACCTTTCAACATTCCCCTTATCGCGAACTGGTCTTGTTGTCCTCCGCCTTTTCGGAGAAAAGCTAGAGGGCCTAGCATTCGGCTTTCTGTGGTGCGTGACGCGTGAACTCGCATTCAGCTTTCCGTCCGCACTACGGAAAGCCGAATGCTGGTCCCCTCCCTGAATGCTAGTCGTCAGTGAGTGCATTGTGTGAGCAACTCCGACGTCAACAATTGCTCTCCTTTTAGACCATTTGGCAGGATAATTATTGTTCAGGTGCTTTGCATAAGTAGCTGTAGTACTTAACAGTGGTAAATGTACTTCATAGACCGGAAGTGGTAGATATTGGTGTTAATACTATAAAGAAAAACATGTCATATGCTTAAAGGACTATAGAATTAGATCATTTTTAAGTATTCACTATGTGTATGGCGATTAATGTAAGCATTAAGGATTAGATTCGAGTACCGATCATGCAGATGCAGATCGGTACTCGAATCTATTCCTAAATGCTTACATAAATCGCCATGTGCATGCCAAATACTTAAAAATGATCTAATTCTATAGTCCTTTAGGCATATGGCATGATTTTCTATATACTAGTAACACCAATACAATGTATCTACCACTTCCGGTCTATGAAGTACCGGCAATACGCGTAAATACCACCAAATCGACGTATACATTTACCAGTGTGAAGTAGCTGTAGTAAGGAATATGTCGAATTTAAGTATGTTAGACTATTACTTATACGTTAAGCTAGTATCTCACTGGGATGCGAGCAATTTACGACTATTTCGAGACTAATTTGAGACACATTTGGCGACAGAAATGCGACATTGCAACTATTTTCACATTGCGGTCACACCGAATGGATGATTAAGACATATTTGCGACAGTCGCACGAATGTCGTACGATCGTCGCACGAATCATTGGCGAATGTTTCACGACATTCTCGCGACATTCGTGCGATATTCGCGAGACACTCGCACGATGTTCGCGCGATGAAAATGCGAACATTTATGACCATTGAACGCCTCACGACGTTCTCGAGGACGTCGTGCGACAGTCGCGCGAGTGTCGTGCGACAGTCGCGCGACAGTCTCGCGATGGTTTTGCGAGAAATGCTAACCTAGAAAAATAAACATTCTAGCAAGCATTGAAACTTCAGACTAGGAAAGTACTAGGCTGCAGGAAGGAACTAGACGGCTGGAAGGAACTAGATCGCCGGAAGGTGTCACGCTGCTGGGTTGTGTGGGGCTGTTGAATGGTAGCAAAATATTGTGTTAGAAAAAAATGGTGCCTTGAAGTTAACTCGTTTTAACTTAACAGTTGTTGTAGCCCTTCAAGCAGCTTAAGAGAGTCAGTCGAGAAAGCAGATGCTAATATTGCTCATACGTATGGCATGATTAGCCCAAATCAAATCAAAATTACAAAGGGTTTGGATGAGCCCCGTCCTGCGAAAATCTTTTTTATACATTTACGCGAACAACAAAGGCACATATCAGACTGCACAAATGCGCGTTCTAATCAGAATCTTTGTTGTCCGCTGCTGTGATAATTTTTAAGGGTTCTATATACTTGCAATATTCAAACATTAGAATGGCTTCTGAGACTAAGCAGGCTGTTTGAGTCTAACCATGGCACAATGATAATACCTTATACTGTAATAGAAACAGTAAACATTTAAGTAGGCCTAATAAGAAACCATCAAACACTATCCTATCAGATAGCAGAACCACTTCCAATAACTGAAATTAGTCCAAACAGTATACATGTACAAGCAAGTAGGACTAATTAATATATCATACTCATATGAAACTAGCTTCTCAGATAGCAAAAAAAATACTTGACAAATGAAATTAGTCAAAACTGTAAACTTAAGTATCACAGGGGGTTAACTCAGTCACAGTGCGGGGTGATTCTTTATGAAAGTTGTCAATGATGCTTTATGAAAGGGTTACAGGTGCTTTATGATTTCCTTAATCAGTATAAGGTAGGTGATGGGAAACTGCATTAAACGTAAGATTTTCGAAGCCCGAATGTATTTTATTTTTATTAATTCATATAATTGAAAAGCTAAAGGTTTTACACTGTCAGTCTTTGCGATAATGGTTTATGTGTCAGGGATTAATGAGCGGTTTAATTCAGATATTGTTAAAACCCATAAGAAAAATCAGTATATTTATCAAAGTACATATTCCATCAAAGAAAGTGTGCATACAACTTCAAGTTCAATCTAAATGTGTTTGATAAAATCAATTTTCTATAAAGGGCTTATTTTGAATGACTAATATTGACAAGCCAAAAACTGGTGGTAAAGAATCATTAACATATTTTGGTAACAGGTTCTTTACCTGTCCGAATGATGGATAACTGGTTCTTTATGAAAGGGTTCGGATGCTTTATGAAAGAATTTGCAAAGATGTTAATGGTTTTAGAACCAAATATCAAGGCAATTAGACCTATTACTGCAGCCCTGACTTGTTTATTGATTGAATTAGGACTTAACGGCCCAGTCATCAATATTTCTGTCATGTTGGGACTCCTCCAAGAGACAGGAAGAGACTAAAAGGGCGCAATCTCATCCAAATTTGCCACAAGTCAAGGAAATCACGCCCTATCATTACGATTAAGGTTAAGATTTATTTCAATATTATATCAGTGATGCCGAGACATAGCCTCTGATTTCGTTTAATTTAACTGTTGTTTGATTTAATTTGTTGTCTGTGGTAAACGGCTGTGGTTATCTTAACTACAGTGTTCCTATGCAAGCCTCCTGGAAGGCAGTTTACCATTACTTTTGCTCATTCTAATACAAGTATTACTGGCAACTTGGTCTTCTTGATCATCAGCAGAGGAAACATTTCTCCATGAAAAATATGCTGGGTGCGATCTCCTGTCTGCTTGCATATTAAGCAGATAGGCAACTGACCGAGCTACAGAGTTCATGTTCATATTGTTAGCTAAGCATCGCATGCGCGTGTCCAGAGGGTTGGGGCAGAGGGTTTGCATCCCACCTGGAAGATCACTAGTTGCCAGGCGAGAAGAAGTAGGAACCCTTGGGTCCAATTGCTTCGAAAGGGAGATCAGGTTCGTACTGCCCTCTGTGAAAAACTAAAATAAAGTTTTTAGGACATTCCCCCCCCCCCCCCCCCCCCCCCCCCGACATAATTTTCTAGATCCTCCCATGCATCGTAAACATCCCAACCCTGCTATCAGTATCCAGTATTATTGTAGCACTGTATCCGAGACTTTCGAAACTCCCAATAGGAGCATGTGGTGGAATGATGGGGTTGGGGTGGCTCAGCGTATTTTGAAGGGACTAAACATGAATTAGTGAGAGTTGAGCCTGGCAGGGCAGAGTATATAGGAGCATTTGATTTGTTCGTTTGCTTGTTTTGATTTGCTTGGCTTGATTCTTTACGTCCGAGTCAACAATCTTTCGGTCTTGTCGGGATGGGTCTACCTGGGTGGATCCAATACTAAGCAGCGTGTAAAATGTCTGTTTGTTTTGATATTTTCACCCCAGTCGGATCGGGACGATTTCTTATCCTTCTTTTGTATATCTGTTTCGATGTCTTGCTCTATGACACAACACAGTGACTCTGACGTCTGTGAGTCTCGAACTAGCAAACCTTCAATTGAGCCACTGCGCTCCACACAGGCATGAAAGATTAAGGCAAACATTGTCCATAATAACTTTAATCTTACTTGATAGGCCACTCTTGATAAACAAAAAGAAACTATTTACATGTTTGGATTCTCAAAAGAAACGTCTCATTTAGTCGGTTCTTTTGAGTACCTAGAAGAAATACAAATTATTCTGTTTTCAATATTCGCAAACTTACTTCGCCTAATGATATATCCAATCATTAGAATCTAACAAAAAAAACTATAAAAAGCAGACTATTTGTGAACCCAGACGCCAGATTTCTCGTAGTTGTTTTCTCATAATTTGAAAACGAAACAACATCTAGCAATGCACAAAGTTGGTGCAGTAAGATAAACATACCGGGTAGGCGGCAATCGAAAACGCTCTTAACAATCGATGAACGCGGATAAAAATCGCAAGAAACGGTGATAACGATTGCCAATCGGACGACAAATGACAATAGAAAACTCTGTTTCTATCGATTTTTGATCTACGTTCGTCGATAGTATTGACGTTTTCGATTGCCGCCTACCCGGTGCGAACATTATCCTTTTTATGCATTATCTAAGGTGCATACCTCGGGGAAAGGGTGCGTGTGATTTAGGGGAGGGGGTGCCCTCAAGTACTCTTTCTACAAAGGCGTGGTCCCCCTCCCCCGCAACATAGAGCGTTAAAGTCCTTGTCCATTACACGTCGTCTTATGTTGAATTGATATCTGTTTCATGAAGATATCTTAAACTGTTATTGAGATACAGAGAGGACTCGAAGCATGTATGATCGATGGACAGACATCTGAGTTGAAGTTGTTACATTGAACTTGGAAGATGGTGGCTGAGTGTTGTGCCAATATATTATATTCCGGGTGTAACAGCTTCTGACCAGGTTTGAGCCAAAGTTGTAACCTTGACTTCGGAAGTTGGTGGTTAAGTGTTGTATACGACAAACCTTCGTGGGATCAGTTATAACCATGTGGAGTTATAATCAAAATATAATGATTGGCTTACCCGGGCACGAAACCAATAGTTACAGCGTGGCTCACAGATTTTGGGTCAAAGCTGTGACTAAATTGATATCGATACATATGCGCTTCCGCGAGTAACCCTATCTTTGGTGGTTGCGAACAAGAAAGGCACTGACCAGCCAGCGCATCTGTGCAGTCTGATCAGCGCCTTTGTTAACCGCTTATTGGAAAGTATCATATCTAGATGTGATACAAGCGAACATTTAATTTTCTAACAAGTCTCTGTAGCTAAGCAGGATGGTTTGTTTGTTTTTGTTGCTTTACGTCCCATGTCAACAGCTATGGTCATTGCGGGACGGTCAGTTCACTTAACCACACTTTTTCCTGGGCACGCTTGAGCAAGCGGTTAACCAGTAATTTGTGCACATACTTTCGCTTGTAACTGACAACAACCCTTCTTGAATAAATCAGCGGAAGGAGGAGAGTGACCGTAGAAATTATTTAATGATCAATCTCCACGAAAGTATGGTACCGGGCCGGGATCGAACTTGCGACGCAGGATGGTTTGAACCTCACTTTGTCGGAAACGCCGAAGACGGGTTTCTCGCGTCGCGGACCAATTATAAAGTCGGATGAGATATGATTTTTTATTCATATGTTTTTTTAAAATGTTTTTATGGATATTGATATATAATTGCAACTAAATCATCATTCCTCTAAAATACTTCTTTTGCTTTTTCTTCTACTATCTCAAAGATGTTTGAACAGACACAAATTAATTTTCTGGATAGCATAAGATAAGATGTGGAATGTGAGCCCTTGCTTGTTTGTTTGATTTGATTCTTTATGTCCTAGTCAACAATCTTTCAGCTATGTCGAGACGGGTCTTCCTGGGTTGAACCAGTATTAAGCAAGGATAAATGTGTCTTGCTCAAGGACACAACGTAGTAACGCCGGTGAGGCTCGAATCCGCAACCCCTCTGTTCTGAGTCAAGCACTCTATCACTGAGCCACAGCTCTTCTTTGGAATGGTAGCGGTTGATATGGATTCATATGGGCAATATTAGCATCTACGACGGATATCAGTCCAGTGGTACACCTTCATGCTATCGGTAATATTCATATGAGAGTATAATTTTATTGGGTCCCGTAGCTCAGTCGGAGGCAAGCCCTGCTGTTCATCAAGGGTTCGTGAGTTCCATTGCGACCCAACCAAAGTCCATTATTTCCTGGAGATTGGTCATGAAAACAGATATACGTTCATTCGCCACCTTCCGCTGATTCAAGAAGGGTTCTTGTCAGTTTCAAGTGAAAGTATGTGCAAAAAGTACTGTTTTATACCCCTATTCCTCACAGGGCCCGAATCCCACGAATCGCCTCGAATTGACAAATATTTGGATTCGTGGCTGAAACGTACTCAGTTCGCGAAGATCTTAACTGAATCATACAGTCCGTAGTCAGTTCTTGCAATTCGGAGGCCAATTGGGAATTCGGATCAAAAGATTTGAACTGTTCAAAACTTGGCCACGAATTCCCAGATTCGAAAAATCGTACCTAATTCGTAACAAATTCCTAATGCATTCTTGGACAATGAAACTGAATCGAAATCGATTCGGATGCGTACTTAGGCATTCGTAGCTACTCTTAACACATTCGTGGGTAATCCTGAGATGAGCAATAAAACCAAGGAAGAGATAGTAGAAGGACTTTCCCTTAGAGTAACTACCTCGTCACGCGCATTCATTCGAGCCAGTCCTGGAAGTGGAAACAGATTTGGCAGATTCAGGAGCACAATCAGGATCAATCAGTAACTCCTGGCTGGTGGTTTTGCTGATGGCGAACTACCATATTTTTCCAAGTCAAAGAGTCAGGGCCAGGGCCTCTCGACATTACCGTAGTTGTTTTCTTCTAGCTATATAAGTAGCTGTTGTCGACACTCAAGTTGCAGGATCAATTCTACAGCTGACAAACGAGGAACATTCACTTTGGAACTGACCCTACCCCCCCCCCCCCCCCCCACACCCCAAGCATGGATGGATTTTTTTATAACTGTCGTGAGAGGTGAGAGAAAATCTCGCGAATCATCACGAATCGTCTCGGATTTCTGTTAATTCGTGCCCAATTCGTGCTGCATTCGGCGTATTCTCAACTAATTCGTGATCGATTCTTTAACTTATGAATAGGTTATTGTACATCGTAGTGAATTCGGCACTCAGGCCGAATTCAGCGAATATTCGTAACTGTTTCTTACCTATTTCGTAACTGAATCCTAGAACATCACGAATGGATTGAAAAAAATACAATTCTTCACGAATCCTAACATTTATCGATTCTTGAGGATTCGCGGGATTTGTTGTCTGTGTGGAAATAGGGCATTACCGCTTAGCTAAGCTTGCCCAGTTAAGTGTGGGATGCCCTAACATGACGGAAAATTGTTGACTTTCCCCTCTCCTATCCCTCTCTCCTACCTCCCGAGACCCTGGGGATGGGGTCAATAGGTCAAAAGTCAACTTTGTTCCAGAAAAGCATCAACACAAACCAACAAAGACATTTGTACCGGGACAACATGCGCGGTTCCAGGAATTTTTTGTCAGGGGGGGGGGGGGGGGGGAGGTCCAGGCTCCTCAACTTATTTTAAAGTATATATACAGAGGGGTCCAATGGTTTTATTACACATTTTCCAGGGGGTCCAACTTGTTCCTTGGGGGGCCCAAATGCTAATTTCTATAGAAACCCATATAACTATAACTTGTGATTTTCCAGGGGGGGGGGGTCTGGACCCCCTATCCCCCATCTGGATCCGCACATGGGCAATGTGGCATTTTGGCACGAATCTGTGCGGCCTCCTTTTAAGCTTAGAAACTCCAAATGCTAATCAGTCAATAGTTTTTAAGCTACTAGCAAAGGCTCAGGTCAGACTGCGCATATGCACAGGCTGGTCTAAGCCTTTGGTGCTCGCTCATACCACATTGTTGGAAATTGCGGCCCATTTATTGGTGCAAAAATGCATTACGGCTGTATATCAGGACGAAATTGCATTTGTCTCATAAAGAACCTGTAACTTCTTTCATAAAGAATATGTAATAACTTTCTAAAAGAACCTGTAACCTGAATTTTAGGCTCATAAAGCATTTGTAACCTTTCATAAAGAACCATTAACTTCAATTTTTTTTGAAATCGGCTAAAACGTATATTTAAGGAAGAATTTAAGCTTCAGATACCAAATTTATGATATAATGGTTCGTTTCCAAACATGTTTTGCTCGATAAAACGATGAAATATACACATATGGCATTTGTTACAGTTTAGCATCTCTATTGTAATTGGTGAATTGTTGGACAGCTAAACTGTATGATGAATGCATAGACTATCATAAAACATGCTGCTTATATGTCTTATAACAAAATTTGACTCTAAAACTGTCTAATATTACAATTTTCACCCTATGTCTGGAATGAGCATCGCATCTTGTCAAGAATCATTAACCCAAAGTAAAGAATCTGTAACCCTTTTCATAAAGCATCATTGACAACTTTCATAAAGAATCACCCGCACTGTGACTGAGTAAACCCCCTGTGAGTATGCCTAACCAATATCTCGTACTAAGAAGGAACTATCATCTCAGATAGGAGAAACACTTTTAACGAACCTTTGGCGATATAATTGCGTGTAATTTAAGACACTCTCACGATAGTCGTGAGACGTTCGTGCGACTGTCTCACGACGTTCGCCAGAACGTCGCTTGGTTTAATTTACTCGCAATGTAGTCGCGAAGTGTCTCATTTATGTCGCAATTGGTTCGCAATTCAGTCTTATTTATCTCGCAAATACGTCTTGTTCCAAAACGATTGCGACTAAAATGCGAGGGGTCAGCGACAAGTTCGCGACGGGTTCGAGACACCCGCGATGACTTGACGACTATTTTGCGAGGAATTTTGTCGCATAAAATTTTTGAACATGTTCAAAATTTTCGCGACTACTTTGCGCCACTTGGCGACATATGCGAGGGAATTACGAATCACTGGCGACTGGTTCAAGACTGTTTTACGACCCACTCGCGATGTCTGCCACCAGCTGTCGCAAAACAGTCGCAGTCCAGTGAGATAGGGGCTAGGCTTCAAACAGACACAAAATATACTTATACTAATAAAAATATACATAAAATATGCATTGTTTGTGATTTGGCGGTATGTCTATTTGACCTTGACCTTTGACCTTGATAAAGGTCACAACTTGATTTTAAGCTTTGACATAAAACGAGTGTATGCTGTTGCTTACCTTGATGAAAAATAAAGATGAAACTTGCATTTTGAACTAATTTATGGTTAAAAGTTGTGTGTATAAAATATTAGCATTGCCCTTTTACATTGACACTATTTACAAACAGACACACAGACAAACACACCTGTAGGTATCATACGTGTTGAAACTATATTCCAATGTTGTTTTCTAATACAAAACCATATAAGTCATAAAAAAATATTTGAATTATCTGTGCTTATTAGAAATAAATGCAATGATATCTGTCAACTGTATGCACAATTTTAATAATCCTTTATAAAGGGTATGTACGGTTCAAGGGCCGTAACTCCGTTAGTACCCATCAGCGACGATGTCATCAACCGGATTCTGAAGCTGGACATGCAAACGAACATTTTGGTATATGTCACTAGATGTTGCACCGATCTGACCAGTAAAGTCCTTAAGGGGAGGACTTTTGGCCAGTCGTCTGCTGTACTAATGTAGCATCAGGGAACTCTTATCAAAATGGGTTCTAACATGGTATGGGAAATTAACATGGGAGTCTGTCCACGCCTGGAATTTGATAACATTATGTTTATTAATTGGTTGGGGTATGACTTTTATATTTATGGTGCATTTGAGTTTTTATGCAATTCCATCGATGATTTATGACGTCATGTATGATATCACTACAATACCTTAGGGTACCCAGTTATAATCATTTCTAAAGTAATTGACATATCATGTATCGGGTACAGAAATGTTTTATTAAATAACTATATCATTGATAAGTTCGTTGATACTACAAATGGCTTTGTACGTATTAGGATAGTGGGTGGGCATTCGTTTGTATGACATGGTACCCCAATTTTCAATTGTACGTATATTTTGTAATCAGTCAAATTTGGAAGTAAAATTTTTACACAGTTTGGTCTTTGTCAAGATACCATTTCAACATATAAACTATCCATATATGTTAAGAATATGTAGACCAAATTTCATGAAATTCAAGGACCGGTAACATATTTTTTCAACTTGATGTAAACACATGGCCCTACTTCATCGAAATTTAAAAAAAATACAATAGTTATGTTTCAGTGTAAAACATACTTAAATACTTGCTTAGTTTGAAACACCATGCTAGTATGTTTATTGGTAGAAATTGATATGTTCAGTGTTTTTCCCTGTTATGGATTGGCAAAAGAAAAAACAATATTCTTTGATATTAAGTGCCACAATTCTTATTTAATGAAGTGCTTACACAATAATATTACCCGAAATGATACAATATGGTATTACCTGTACTTACCACATCTAGTTTCTAACTTTAGAACTACATCTAACCAATGTTACACTTAATATGTAACATTATTAAGAATTTTAATTCATACAGAAGAGAAACCTTATGACAAGTCAGTTCATACAGGAGAAGAACCTTATATCTATGATTTTGCAATTGTGAGCCTCATTAATAAACCTGGTTCACAAAAATAACCCCCTGTCAAACCTATTGGCTAAAATTAACCATTTTGGTCACAGAGAACTCTTGACCCCAAAGGTATTGCTAATTTAATTCTTAAATTTTCTCTGATCATTCTGTTCTGTAAAACTGATGCTGATTTCCATCAAATAGCAACATTTATACATTGGCTGGCTGTTTAGTCTAGGCATACAGCTTCCTTTCTGGACCTCACTTATTCACGTAGAACACTGTTCTATGATACCTTTGATAAGACTCTGTTACACTTTATCCTGGTCATGGTACCAAAATGTGGTTACTCTAGTTCAGTTGGGATGTAAAGGAAATAGTTGGTCTTGTTTTCACACTTTTATCGTTATGATATAATGTTTCTTAAACAATATCATGCAGGACTCGAGGAAGTGATACACATTGTCTTGGCCGCATAGTGCCATGACATGGAGCCATGACCTTCAGTATTTCCAAACACTGAAGAATTTGAAATTGTCTAAACATGTCTTTCTTTAAGAAAAGTGGAAGTAGATTTAAAAACAACCTTCTTATGTCGAGTTATTGATTCGTTTCAACTAAATAATTAATTTTGCTAAAACTGACCTATACCCATAAGAGGTAGGAAATGACAAAGTTACCGGTTTTGGATTTTCATGAAATTTGGCTCAGATCAGCAGGATATACGGTATGTTTTTGTGATAATGTGATATCTTGACAAAGACTAGAACATATCTATCTTTGGAATTGAATGTTGAATGTTTTGTAAATTTCGGAGAAAAAATATTGAAATTTTATAATCACTTCTTCAGAAAACGTAAACCATAATTTATCCAAATGGTTTTGTGGTATTAATATAATGCCTATGGTATTTTGGATTCAATCTAGATGACAAATCATAGAAATAAACAAAACTATAGATTTAGGCCATATAAATTTAGAGACAGGTACCACCTCAAAGGTGAAATACGTCAGGGTTGCTTCATAAGCCTTATTATTAACTATCTTATTCGATAAATAATTTTTCATAGTTTGTATATAATGAGCTATTAATCTGCGAAGTTTCAAGAAAATCCATGCGTGGGCACAGATGTAAGTACCCCTTTGTTAAAATTATGACCCTGGTGTTAAAGATGGCACCTCCCGAGATCACATGTTACATAGGCTAAAAAAAGGCGATACAATTAAAACTTTTTGTCTGAAACCACTTGCCCTAGAGTATTTATATTTGGTATGTAGATCACCTAGTAGACATCTAACAAGTTTGTTCAGTTACGGCCCTCTATCGGCGCTTTTCATTTGCGCACTTCAGTATATCTTTTGCGCACGTTGATTCCTTCATTTGCGCACTTTATTCACACCTTATCAAAATTAGTTAGGGGTTATTAAGGTAGTTGAAACTCGTCATTCGTTTTAAAGGTACATTGAGCATTCTTAACCACTGTATCGATAGTTAATTCAAAGTCTATGTAAACGGTGGTAGATTCAATGGTTTAATTTTGTCTTTTAAATAAAGATCTTATGGCACTCCTCCACATGCTACAATAAATAATCTCCGACTTTCCACACTAAAGAAACATAATGTCCACTGCATAATCCATGTATATTGTAGATTTCAAGAAAGAACTTTGCACAACATTTAAAAGTACCATCAATGAAAACGTCACTGTCTTCATTGCACAGGCACGGTTACCTATACAAGTCATCTTTTCACGGCCACTAATCACTAATTGCTCCTAATTATGGTGCGAAAATGGTGCGCAATTAAAATGGCAAAAAGTGCGCAAAAGATATCATCGCTAATTGCAAAAAAGTGCGCAAATGCAAGGCACCCCCCCTCTATTGGGTTAAAATTGTCCCCGCCCCGGGGTTCACACGTTTAATACACATGTAGGTTTAGAGTTGGTATGGTTTCCACCTTAATTGCGTCATGCGCGGATCCAGAAAGTTTTGTCAGAGGGCGTCCAACTCTAACGTTTTGTTTTTTGTTTTTAGTTCATGAGGGGAGAGAGTGCATCCAAATACCACTTAAATTGGACCATCATCGGCTCGCCAGCGAAACGCCATTTAAATGGCGTTTCGCTGGCGGGCCGATGATGGCCCAACATTAAAGCTGCTGGCTTGGTACAGGGGATCCGGACAAGTATTGCTAGGAAATCCATATTTTGTGATTTTTCAGAGGGGTCCGGACCCCCTGCCTCCCACTCTCTGGATCCACGCATGTGCGCGACGGTGGGCCAGGCCTCAGTCTCAATGACGACATTGACATAAAACTCATTAGTGGGTTCGTGTTTGATCCTTGTCTTTGGCTGGGTACACGGTGGCCCAACTTGAGGTTTTCTTTACCTCTGGCTATCTGTGATTTTCTTTGTGATGATAAAGGGTTAAGGCTTATTTGACTGAAAAACAGATTATGAAGCAGAGAAAAAATCTCTGGATTTGCTGATAGATCTTAGACTGAAGCCAAACATTATAAGGTGCCCAGGAGATTTTGCTGGTTGCTGAATTTGCTTCTTTATTTTCAGAAAACAGTCTGTATCCACTGGAGGACTTAAAAAGAGTAGATGCGGTTGATGTGAAGACAATGCAATCATTACAGCTTGAACATCGTCGACGTATCCACCATCTCATCGAGAAATGCGCAGACTCCAGGTTATTCAGGAACCAAACGTACAGGGGAAACAATGAAATCATATATTATTTTTCACCGAAGTACAATTTTAGCTATTGTAAAGTGCCAAAAGTTGGGTCCACGTTTTGGACTCAAGTTTTTACAGTCCTGACAAATGGCTCTGAAGCTGCTCAGTATATTTTTAAAATGACTCGTAGATATATAAGTCGAAATCTTATCTCGCCAAGCACTGTTGAATTCGATAGTAAAGAAAGGGAAAGGTCTCGTTCCATTCTCATATCACGTGACCCTTATTCGAGATTATATTCAGCGTTCATTGATAAAATGTATTTAAAAGGATTTTCAAAAGAAGCTGTTAAAGTCATGAAACATCAACGGAATCTGCCTGAGGATGTCTTCACATGTGCCAATGATGTATCTTTTCAAGAGTTTTTAAATGAAATTGTAGAAAATGTGTATAAAGGTGAACCAGTTAACAGACATTGGGCGCCAATTACTGCCATCTGCAAACCGTGTAATACCAATGTTTTAGCCTTGCTTAAACATGAATCGTTTTCATCTGATGTTGAATATTCTCTCAAGGAACTTGGAATAGCCAGAGACGAGTATGCAGTGTTGCAGCACGTTTTGTAATAATGTAATAATTATTACATTTTGATTTTTATTATTTCTTTTTGCGTTGCGAATGTCGACGCAAAATGTAATAATCTAGATTTTTATTTCATTTTGCGTCAATCATGTGCAGTTGGTTCAAAATGTAATAATTGTTACATTATGCGTTGATAGTAGGCATATTTTTTTTTATTACATTTTGCGTAAATGGCATCAGATCGGTTTCAAATGATAAACACTTTGTTTCATGCTATGATATTATTCTGCCAGCCAAGAGTAGAAGTGACGTCATGTTTTGTTTACAAAGTTATGGGACTTACCTTTCATGATAGGATATTACACAATTGGTCTTTAAAATAGAGATAGCTCAAGTGGTAGCGAGGAGGATTACTAAACCACTTGAACATTTTCTAGGTTCGAATCTCACTGGCTGCTCTTTGTTAATCAGTTTTTTTTATTTTTTTTGGAGGGGGGGGGGGGGGAGGGTGAGGGGCGAGGTCTGATTTTATTATTCTGTTCATGTCTTATTTTTTTTTCTTTTTATTTATTTTTTTTATTTTTTTTTTATTTTTTATCCCTTTAACATGTATGAGGTACATATATAAAAACTTCTGTAACAACACAAGCTACTGTAAATTCGGAAATACCCGCGAATATGAGCGTTAAAAGACATATTTGCAACGTCAAAATTTTTGACTAGGGCAAGTAAACAACAGAGTGATTTCGCCATTTCACGATAATTTTATTTTCACGAAATTTTGCATGTGAGAAAATTCGCGAAAATAAAACCTCGCGAAAACTTCCGAATTTACAGTAAGCTGAAATAATGCGGCCTGTTCCTTTTGGGCCTAGTAATAAAAATATGAAGAAAAAAAAACAACAACCTCTAAATAGGTTCGATCCAGGTACGCCTGCGTCCAACGCCGTAGACATAACCACTACACTACAGTATCTTCTAACGTGATGTACACAAGTTAATATTTTATAGGTAGTATTGTACTATATACTCAGCAATTGTAAACAAAATATCACGTGACTGTCACTCTTCGTTGGCACTATAATAGATGGCATAATTATTCAATTTTTTTGATTTTCGATGAGCTGTTGATTTTTTTTTTATCAATATTGCCGTTGGATTTCGCCTGTTTGTTATCCACCGACGAAGTCAGAGGGATATATTTTTGCGTCGTCTGTGCATCCGTCCGTCCACTCCGTCCGTCTGTCCGCACTTTTGTCCGTCCGGAACCATATCTCAGTACTTATTTGTCATATTAGAATTATTCTTTGTACAAATGATATGTACCATGTACTCTCGATATCCTATAAGTTTCGTCAAAACCGACCCTTAAGCACTTGAGTTATGGCCCTTGTTTTAGTAAAGGCATTTATAATGCAAAACCTATATCAGCTATTTTGTATGATGATCTTCACATTTCACCAAAGCTATTATATCTAACAACTTCTCACTATAGACCATAAGAGCTCAGTGCATGTGGCTTAGAATGGCAGTGTCCAATTGATATAGTGTTATAATTACATAGTATACAGCCATCTAATGCAAATATACTTTAAAACCCCACAAGCTTTATTTCATATTACTACATTATTTCATTTTGCGGTTTCATAGTAAAACGCATTATGAAAAAATGTAATAATTTTGAAAAATGTGAAAAATGATTGAATTTTTTTTCTGACAGCAATTCATAAAATGGTTTATTCACGTACGAAACGCCTATTTGAATATGTCTGTAAATGAATCCCGTGAACATAATTTATATTGTGTTATATTTGAATAGTATTCAGCCATCTCACGTTAAGCATACTATAAAAACAGAATATTTACTTGATATTATTACATTATTTCATTTTGCGTTGTCCTAGCATAACGCATTATGAAATAATGTAATAATTTTAACAAGAAGGAACAAATGACTGATTTTCTCTTACAGCATAATGAGAAATAAATCCCATGAACAGAATTGATATAGTGTTATATTTAAATAGTATACAAAGTAAGTAAGGTGCAAAGATCAGGAATCGATACAATCAAGTACCAAACCTGACCCAGGATAACAATGGGAAATCAACATAGAACACCACAAATGAGAGCCAAGAGATCAGCTCTTTCCCAGCAGGTGACCACAAAGCACATATAAACAGACGTTCACAAAGGCATAGCAAACACAAGACAGAAAAGACATAAAAGATCCACAAAAGAAGGTCCGCCATGGAATGGTCAGTAAAATATTTTACTGGAGGGCTTAAACCAGCCTCACTGCGCCACCCCTAACTCTAATGCGAACCAGGACACAACTGGGAAAGTGACAAAACACAACACACACACTATAGCCAAGAGGTCAGCCCTTTCCCAGCAGGTGACCACAAGGCTACAAAGATCAGACACGACATTACAACACACACCAACATGAAGCATAACTAACAAAAACTATCCACAAAAGAAGCACCGCCTTGGAAAGTATATGCATGGTTAGTAATGGTTAGTCGCTGCGTCAAGGTTCCCCATGTAAAAGGTGTGGTAAGGTGAAATATGAGTGAAAGTTCAAAATTTCCAAAATCCTGAATGGTCCTGAACTTTTAAAAAAATGCAGTATGCCTACATAAACTTAAAAAACCAAGTTCAAATGCTCAATTGTCTTTCGATAAACTAATAATAAATCAGAGAAGCTATCATAATCTGCTTAAGTTAGCATTTTGGTCTGACTTTCTATGGTAAGTCAGCCTAAAAATCTTGAATTCAGGATTCTGAATTCATATTTATTACATGTTTTACTGAAAATAGTAGCAAAATGCTTAGTTACCCGAGCTGATGCTGCTCGTGATTTCAAACCCAAAACAAGCCACTCACTGGAACCCATATTGTCCCTCGTGGGCCCGCCCACGCATCCATATCGACCCATGCATGCACCATCAGCGCCATATATAACGTCATTCACGTCGCCGCGATTTTCAGGCCAGCTGTAAACATGTAATAATTTTTTGGACGGCTGCTGCATTAGCAGGCATATCAGTCGGTAATCTCTGTAATTGCATTGGGACTATTTAACCTCTGGCATGCAAATAAGGAGACACTGGTCTGATATACTGTATCACTGGTAATGCGATGGTGACCATTGTGCGAAATTGTGCTCCTCTAAGGGGCCGTTTCATCCTGGCTTTGTGATCAGGGATGAACTGTTGTAAAACCATGTCACAATAGTGGACAACCTTGGCGAACCAGGATGAACAGTGTTGAACCGGCTCATTCCCTGGTTGTTCTCAGATGTTGAAAACAACTGGGAGTCAACGCGAGTCACCAGGAATGCTGTCAAATACTGTGGTAAGCCGGGACGACACCCGCAACGTCCGTGTCTCCACCGTTATTAGCCGAGCACGTTGAAGACACCCCCATGGTTTGCCCCTGTGATAGGACGGTAGAGCTCCAAATTAAGAACGTTAGCGTCACGGTTGGCACCGGTTGTGACAGGTATTGTCATGGTTTGAGCCGGTAAAGCCCCATTTTTACCCTAAAACTTGTTGCTACTTCGGTTGGGCACTGTAGAGGCCCGGTCTGCCCAGTTTAACAAATTCTGCATATGTATATATAACATAATGTAAAGTCTAGAAAAAAAACAGGGCTATACCGGGGTAACATTGTTAAGGTGAGAATGCAATTCAATTTTTTATGAAATGTGTCCCAGTGCATTACGGTATCGGGGTGTACTGTGGCTACATAGGTATAGTCAGAACGAGGCTTAAACGTTCATAGGCTTAAAATGAGAGCATAAGTTCAAAATGTCAAGGAAAGAGGAAAAAAATGGTCATTTCAATTTCAAACTTATTTTATGAAATGTCAAGATTATATCTCTAATCTAACTCAAACGAGTGAAATAAGCTAGCTTCTTCTAACATTATTTCATTTTGCGTTGATATGCACCTTATCAACGCAAAATGTAATAATCGTATTATTACATCTTTATTTCATTTTGCGTCGACGTTGGCGACGCAAAATGAAATAAAAAAATCAAAATGTAATAATTATTACATTATTACAAAACGTGCTGCAACAATGCAGCAATAGATGACGCTCTACATGATGACCATAGGCTAGAAAATACTTTACCAGGAATGGTAGAGATAACACTTGCTTCTGATACCAAAGGATGTAAAACAAAATTAGAGACGGCAAGGAGAATTTGGAAATCCTTTCAAATTCAAGGTTACTTAAGGGATGAAATATCATTTCCTTCTGATATCATAGATACAAATGAAAAGGCCAGTTCAGAGCTACTTATCGACATAGTTATGAAAACAATACAAGATCACCCAATATCATCAGATGAAAGTAAGCGACAAAGGAGACATCATCTGGTAAAGGCATATGAAAATATTGACACGAAAACGATAGATGAACTTAAGAAAATATATGAACAAGATTTCATTTTATTCAACTATTCCTATGAACCACCAGCAGGGCCTTAATCTTGTCTGATGGTTTTTGAATATATTTGATCAATAACGGAATTAGGCTAGAAAATACTTTACCTGGAATGGCAGAGATAACACTTGCTTCTGATACGAAATGATGTAAAACAAGATGGAGAATTTTGGAAATCCTTTCAAATCCAAGGCCACTTAAGGGATGCTGGGAAAGGGCTGACCTCTTGGCTCTGTTTGGGGTGTCTTCTGTGAGTTTGTCACTTTCCCATTGGTATCCTGGGTCAGGTGTGGTACTTGATTGTATCAATTCCTGATCTTTGCACCTTTCCTTACTTTTATGAAATAGACATTTCCTTCTAATACCATAGATACAGATGAAAAGGCCATTTCAGAGCTACTGATTGACATACAAAAACATGTCTTAAGCACCCACTCAACAAACACCAACATTTGTTTTCAATACCTATTATCGCTTAATGCATGTCAAAAGTATTGCAGAATGCTCAAAGGGGAGCATTCTGCAATACTTTCGGCCTTCATTAAGCTACCATATTCTTTTTAACCCTTTGATTTGTCTGTTTTTAAGGGACCGCTTAAGACAGGTTTTACTGTAGTAATAAAAACAATACAAGATCACCCACTATCATCAGAAGAAAGTAAACGACAAAGGAGACGTCATCTAGTAAAGGCATATGAAAATATTGACACGAAAACGATAGATGAACTTAAGAAAATATATGAACAAGATTTCATTTTATTCAACTATTCCAATGAACCACCAGCAGGGCCTTAATCTTGTCTGATGGTTTTTGAATATACTTGTCAAATTGATCAATAACGGAATTAGGCTAGAAAGTACTTTACCTGGAATGGCAGAGATAACACTTGCTTCTGGTACGAAAGGATGTAAAACAAGATGGAGAATTTTGGAAATCCTTTCAAATCCAAGGCCACTTAAGGGATGAAATAAACATTTCCTTCTGATACCATAGATACAGATGAAAATGCCATTTCAGAGCTACTGATTGACATACAGTAAAACTTGTCTTAAGCGGCCACTCAAAAAGAACACCAAAATTGGGTTTCAATACCTATTATCGCTTAATGCAGAACAAAAGCATTGCAGAATGCTCAAAGGGGAGCATTCTGCAACACTTTCGGCCTTCATTAAGCTACCATATTCTATTTAACCCTTTGTTTTGTCTGTTTTTAAGGGGCCGCTTAAGACAGGTTTTACTGTAGTAATTAAAATAATACAAGATCACCTACTTTCATCAGAAGATAGTAAGCGACAAAGGAGACATCATCTTGTAAAGGCATATGAAAATATTGACACGATAACGATAACGATAGATGAACTTAAGAAAATAAATGAAAAAGATTTCATTTTATTCAACTATTCCTATTTACCACCAGCAGGGCCTTAATCTTGTCTGATGGTTTTTGAATATATTTGATCAATAACGGAATTAAATTACTTATTTCCTACCAAAATATGCGTAATAGGTACTTTAAAGAACTTGCAAATTACTCATTTCCTACCAAAATATGCATCATGTGTACATTAAAGAACTTGCAAATTACTCATTTCCTACCATTATAATGCGTCATGGGTACATTAAAGAACTTGCAAATTACTCATTTCCTACAAATATGCATCATGTGTACAAAAAAGAACTTGCAAATAACTTATTTTTATACCAATATATGCGTAATGGGTACATTAAAGAACGTGCATATTACTCATTGCCTACCAAATTATGCGTCATGGGTACATTAAAAAACTTGCAAATTACTCAAACTACCGAAATATGCGTAATGGGTGCATTAAGAACTTGCAAATTACTCATTTCCTACCGAGTTTTGCGCAATGGGTACATTAAGAACTTGCAAATTACTCATTTCCGACCAAAATATGCGTAATGGGTACATTAAAGAACTTGCAAAATACTCATTTCCTACCGAAATATGCGTAATGGGTACATTAAAGAACTTGCAAATTATTCATTTCCAATCAAAATATGCGTCATTGCTCCATTAAAGAACTTGCATATTACTCATTTCCTACCAAAATATGCGTCATGGGTACATTAAAGAACTTGCAAATTACTCATTTTCTACCGAAATTTTCGCAATGGGTACATTAAGAACTTGCAAATTACTCATTTCCTACCAAAATATGCGTAATGGGTACATTAAAGAACTTGCAAAATGCTCATTTCCTACCGAAATATGCGTAATGGGTATATTAAAGAACTTGCAAAATACTCATTTCCTACCGAAATATGCGTAATGGGTACATTAAAGAACTTGCAAATTATTCATTTCCAACCAAAATATGCGTCATTGGTCTATTAAAGAACTTGCATATTACTCATTTCCTACCAAAATATGCGTCATGGGTACATTAAAAACTTGCCAATTACTCATTTCCTACCAAACTATACGTAATGGGTACATTAAAGAACTTGAAAATTACTCATTTCCTACCTAAATATGCGTAATGGGTACATTAAAGAACTTGCAAATTACCAATTTCCTACCGAAATATGCGTAATGGGAACATTTAAGAACTTGCAAATTACCAATTTCCTACCGAAATATGCGTAATAGGAACATTTAAGAACTTGCAAATTACTCATTTCCAACCAATGTATGCGTAATGGGAACATAAAGAACTTGCATATTACTCATTTTCTACCAAAATATGCGTAATGGGTACATTAACCCTTTACCTCATAGAGACGCCTATTAACGCTTTGACAAACAGAGCAGATCCAGATCAGACAGCTCTTGTAATAACTGCCTGATCAGGGTCTACTCTGTTTGCTTATGGAAATATGATATATCTGATCCTACACTAGTGGACCTGACAAGTAATTTCTTCGTTCTATGTACAACATTAATTATCCATAGTGGGTGGAGCCTAGCATGAATATTCATGAAGGAAAGGGTTAAAGAAATTGATATTTACCCAAAACCTAAAACCAAAAAACCGTACTAGCAAAATCACTGGCATAAAAGCACTGGCCCACTAAGACGGTTCTTTTAAAAACAATAAACGTAAAATCGTGTGAGTATATAAAATTCCATGTCACCAGATATTTTTGTAGCTTCAATAAAAGAACCACCTGTCTCCGGGGCAGTTTTTTGAAATACATACAATGCACAGTAAAACCTGTCTTAAGCAGCCACTCAAAAAAAAGTAAACATAGATCTTAATGACGAATGGTAGCCGGATGAAGGTCGAAAGTATTGCAGAATGCTCCCCTTCGAGCATTCTGCAATACTTTTGACCTGCATTAAGCGATAATTGGGCTTGAAAACTAATTTTTGGTCTTTTTGAGAGTGGCCGTTGAGGACAGGTTTTACTGTATATTTTGATATAAAATGACAAGGTTGGGAAAATGACGGCATTTATGAGTAAATTCCACGCCACTGGCGTTTATAGGCATTTTCCAGAATAATCCTGCATATTCTGGCATATTTTGGCATTTTCCGAACACAAATTCTTAACAGACATTAATTTGGTAAAATTATCCAGCATTTATAGAATAAAACAGTAAAACATTATTTCAATCATGTTTGATGCACCTTTAACAATCCAACACGCTTATGTCAATTAGGACTTATTAGCTCACCTGAGCCGAAGGCTCATGGGTGAGCTGATAGTATACCAGTCACTCCGGCGTCCGTCCGTCGTCCGTCCGTCCGTCAACATTTACAAACATATTCTCCTCCAAAACCAACAATTGAACTCAAATTTCATATGGAGACTCCTTAGGACGCGGGAACGAAAGTTTGTTCAAATGGTCCTTGCCACATGACCAAGATGGCCGCCATGCCCATGTATGGTAAAATCTTCTTCTCCAGAACCAGAAGGCCGATGACCTTGGGACTTGGTATGTAGCATTGGGGGTGTTGGGCCTACCAAGTTTGTTCAAATCATGTTCCTAGGTGGACCTGGACTACTTAACGTCAAGGTCAACTTTGCTTCCTAATGCAATTAAATGGGACATTTTTTGAAAAGATATTTTTTTGGAAAACTGTTGAAGCCAACGTCATTATTCTCACTTGATATGTTAAACCTAATGAGACATTGGCTATAATTAAATTCCAAAGGTCAAGGTTGACCTTTCTGCAAAGGTCCCTCATATTGGAGACCCTTCAACATGTTAAAACATTTTTTCAGAAACAATTAGGCCAATTGAACTCATGTTGGAGACCCTTTAACATGTTAAAACATTTTTTTTCAGAAACAATTAGGCCAATTGAACTCAAATTTCATATGAGGTCTCCTTATGATAGGTTAGCCAACATTTATACAAATTGTTCTGGTCACATGACCAAGATGGCCACCACACCCATATGTGGTAAAACTCTATAAATATCTTCTTCTCTGGAACCAAATGTCCAATGGCATTGGGACTTGGTATGTAGCATTGGAGATGTGTGCCCTACCAGGTTTGCACCAATGATTATTATGGGTTGACCTTGACCTACTTTATGGCAGGTCACATGTGATTCCTAATGTAATTATATGGGAAAAAACTTGCAATGTTCATTTTTCTATAACTGTTTAAGCCGAAATCATAATGCTTGCGAGAAATGTTAAAACTAATGTTTATGTACCAAATGTCAAGCTAACCTATGACCTTTTATCCAAGGTGACTCATTTGGACTGCCACAAACCTATATATCTAAACACCTTTTTCTCAGAAATCACTGGGATTGGTTTAGGTCAATTGACCAAAATGGCTGCAACCCCCATATATGGTAAAACAAAATATGTTTAATTATAAGGTGTAGTTGACCTTGACTTGTTTTAACATTATTAAGGAGATCAAGTGAGCGCCTCATGACCGTCAGGTCCTCTAGTCCCATATACTAACCTTATTTCCTATCAAGATTTCAATTACAGCTATAATTGTGCAAACACTAGAAAAAGCATATCTACTAATGCCATAAAGTTAAGCATATTCCATTTGATAACACCACTTGGGATTTAGAAACGGTAAGAACGGTAATTTTTGAGAGATACCAAAAATTTATTGTGGTAGACAACAAAAGCAGAATACCAGCGATTTGATAAAGAAAACCCGTGGAATCTCTGACTTGTTTATAGGCTGCAAATACCTTACACAAAAACCCCATAAATTTTACAAAATTCATTGAAAACAGCATAGAGGCCAAGAGTCAGCAAAACTTTTACAATAAGGCCACGATAGTTGTAATTTATTCAAAACTTTCTCTTTGGAGCATACACTTTAAGGATCTGGTGCAAAAAGTCACGAAATGGCTCATAATAATCCAGTTTTTCCGGTTTATGATGTGTATAGCCTTCACACTGTCGAATAACAACTTGGCACATTTTCATCATTAAATTCACTGGGTAAATGCGTTCAAGACATGAAATCCTGACACACTCATGCAATAGAGTCTAGCAAAATTCACAATGGGTTTGATACGGCTGGTTTCCGGTTTCAAACACGTCAACCGAGCTTGTCCCACACGTGTTCGACAGGATTCAAGTCCGGCAACAAGCTCGGCCGTGGAAGATTAGCGATGTTCTGTTGATTTTTTAATTCCTCGATGATGCGAGTACAGTGATCGAGGTCTTGCAGCATCAAGCGAGACCAAGGGTGACCAAACACCAGATTCCAGGATTTCGTCCTGGTACTTTTGAGAGTTCAAAGTCCCAGTAAACACATTTAACTGTATCATGTGGTCGTCAGATAATGCACCACGTACCATAATGCTTCAGTAGCAATAACTTGCACTCAAGAATCAATGTAGACCGTTTCCTTTTTGTATTACTGCTATTCTCTATATGTTCTTTCAAAGGTCTACTTACAACACTCTGAGACAAGTTTAATACCCTTGCAATGTCATCTTGTTTCATACCAGTGTTCCTAATGGCAATTTTACACATTTTGTCCTCTTTCGTCCAACATAGGAGTTTTAAGGCTATTTCAGGACTCAATAGCAAATGAAATTCATTCTTGCATATAAAAGCAGTCTGATCTGGGTCATATTGATTGCAATATTTGTCGGGAAGTAGTACCAGCGGACATGAAGGCAGACACTACTTTAATTGAGTCTGATTAGCCTATTAGCATTATGGTGCAACTATATAGTGTCCTGAAGCCAGTCTTTACTTTCGCTTTCGGAAAGGCCGGCGATTGGGATCAGGGTATACATGCTTATTACTCTGTTTTGAGCGGTTTCTATGTTCTTTATTATAAATAAAGAAGTGGAAACTGTACAAAACATACAATCATGTTTATTTTCCTTCAAATTTCATTAACTACAGGGACACGTCAGGTACGCACACCTGTGTAAGCTTGCGTGTATCTGTCTTTGATATAAGATACCATTTAATGCAATATAGCAGAGGTAATGGGTATCTTTAATGGCGATCATGTTTTCTGCGACCCACCGCCTTCTTTGGTAATTGAGCTAAGTTGGCGGCGCTGGAACCATGAGCGTTGTTAAAGCAACCATTATATTTCGTGCTCCATAGTGTTGAGATAATACTCGAAAGTTATGTTGGTTAAATGAAATACTCAAAATCTATTTATCTATCTATCTATCTATCTATCTATCTATCTATCTATCTATCTATCTATCTATCCATCCATCCATCCATCCATCCATCCATCCATCCATCCATCCATCTATCTATCTATCTATCTATCTATCTATCTATCTATCTATCTATCTATCTATCTATCTATCTAATCCAATGCCAAACACAAACACACACACACACACACACACACACACACACACACATCCTATTAGTGTTAGACGAATATCCTAAGTGGCGAATGACCTAAGAGTGCGCCAAGAATAGCTATTTACACCGACTGTTGTCTTTTTGCTGTTTTCCTTTTTGCCGTTTTTGTATATACATGTTTTGTTGGTGGTCAGAAAAATAAATTGTTCAAAGTAGTAACTTTAAATATTTACGCAAGCTCAGGATAGCTTGCTGATCATTGTAATTATATACTAACCCGGTAGTGAGAGTATTGTAATCATGTGTGAGAGGCATGGATGCAGATCGGCCTGCACAGTATATGTAGACCGGTCTGCACCCATGTCGGTCACCGAATATCGAATGCCAGTTTGTTTTGCTCCTCCTGGCATAAATCATTTAATTAGCTCATGCTAGCCTTTGCACAGTGATACAGGTGAACTGAAACAAAAATGCAACCATTTGATAAAATACTTACTTTTAGACACCAAAACCAACATCTAAACGGAAGCATGGCCACCTCTGAGTGACATCCTTTTTATATCTGGGTCAAATATCTCAACTCTTTGCACGTGGCTAGAGGTGGATTGTCACACCGGTTCGCTAGATATTTCTGCAGCATTTGTCTCCCTTTGACCAAATAAGCAATTGTCTGAACAATAAGCTCGGAGGAGTTCAACCTCTTGAGTATTATAGGCCGAAAGCAGAGAGTGTCTGTGTAGGCATGTATTGATATACTGATCAGCATGTGCGCTCTCTGTTTTAATAGACAGACCAAACATGAATATCTGTGCCCATCTTTCGGACCTAGGAAAATATCACATTATTGTCAAAATAAAATTTCAATACGTTTCCCATTTTAGAATTATCACACTATAAATATGCTAGCAATTTTATTTTTTATGTGCTGTAACGATCCAATTATCAATTTTGGACTGCACATTATCCCTTAAAACATTATTTTGTAATACCAACCTTGTTGTCACGTATGTTTATATGTTATTCCCTGTATGGCATGTACATGACGTAAGAGAATAAACGTTTTGTCTGTCTGTCTTTAGTGGCGATCATGTTTCTGGTGACCTATTGTCTGCTGTGGCAATTGAGCTAAGTTGACTGCACTTGAAACACGAGCGCTATTAAAGCTACCATTTTGTAAATAGTTTGGTAGTATTAATAATCTATCTATCTATCTATCTATCTATCTATCTATCTATCTATCTATCTATCTATCTATCTATCTATCTATCTATCTATCTATCTATCTATCTATCTATCTATCTATCTATCTATCTATCCATCCATCCTTCCATCCATCCATCCATCCATCCATCCATCCATCCATCCATCTATCTATCTATCTATCTATCTATCTATCTATCTATCTATCTATCTATCTATCTATCTATCTATCTGATATGTATATATACCTATATATGTATATATTTACGTTTTTTTTTTGTGTGTTCTCATTGTAAGTAAGGTAGAAACATAATATTATATCTAAATACACAGTATTGTGTTATTTGACATAGGAATTTGTATTTTTGAATCTTTATGGCGATCAACAGTAAATGCTGGTTTAAATGTAATCTTGAAAGATATTGATAAAGTAAAACATAAGTAAAGCATAACTAAATTCAAGGAAAAGACGAGAGGTCGTGCGTCACGACATTTTGTCAGTTCCTCTGAATTAAATAGGTCTAAATACAGAGCCATATAGTTTCTACACTGTCCGCCATGCAGATACTTAGTAAACATGTTTATATATGATTATCTGCTCAAGGGCCTGTATGGCTTATTGCAGATAATATTTGTTTTGATTGTAAGGTTAATGGGGGATGGCCTCGACCCCTATTGACCTATTACGAGGTTAATAAAATTCTTCTTCTTCTTCTTCTTATCAACTCCTGGACAGCACTGTGTCGTAAGCTTCCCGTTAATGGACAGTAGTGAATAAAACTTATCGACCTTATCCAATTTTGGTAGCCAAAATACAAGTGTATATGCCGAATAAAACCCAAAACTAAAATTATTTTTCAGTATTTCAAAAATCGGGATCGTATAAAAAATATGCTTAACTTTATGGCAATAGTATATAATTAATTAACACAGTGTTTTATGAATTTGGCTGATAGATCACATAAAGCAGATTAAATTGTTGTCCTGTAGTTAAATTCTCACCTATTAAGATGCACAGAATCTAAATACTTTTGGTCCACCGGCTTTTTGTAACATATTCTTATTTTTTTGTCACTTCTGTAATTACACAACAATAAATAAATAAATAAATAATCAAATAAATAAATACATAAATTATATTTTCCAAGGCTATAGAAAGTGATCTTTCTGTAGCAGGACCCATGTGCGGATCCAGAGGGGGTGGACAGGGGGTCTGGACGCCTCTGAAAAATCACAAAAATATAGGGTTTCTTAGCAATACTGGTCCGGATCCCCTGAAAAATCACAAAGCTACCAAGCCAGCGTTTCGCTGGCGGGCCGTTGATGACCCACTTATAGTGGTATTTGGATCCTCCCTCCCCTCATCAAACTAAAAAAAAACGTTGCCAAGATAAAAACAATCTCCAGAGAAAGAAATACAATTTTTATTTGGAAATAATATGTTACCCCTCGATTAATACAATGGATCATCCCAAGTTTATTTATCAAACCAGAAGAAGAATCCATTAGCTCAGAAAAGACATAAAGGGATCAAAGTGAAATAAATCATTACATGAAAACACGCTGTAATAGAGAAAAATTGGGGAAAAGTTTAAAATTCTTTATTACCATCCTCTAGAAGGGTGACAATACATGAAGGATGGCAATTATAATTGTTTAAAGTTTGCAACTGTATGGTAGCACCGGCTAAGTGGTGTAGCATGAGAAAATTACCTGTAAGTATTGTCTCATGGTGTCACAACACTAAAATGACCCCACCCAGCTCATCGCCATCTCCGCTTGCGGAGATGGCGATGAGTTGGGTGTGTCATTTAACACTTTCACTGCCAAGTACCTCAAAAAACCAATACCTCAGTGCCAAGCATGTTTCAAGGACTCCTGAAAATTGACGGTACATGGGTTCAACTCAGAGTACCTCCAGAACCATTCAACCTTTTATTGTGAAACTTTCACAGAATGTTGTTATATATAAAACTTTAATTTGAACCAATAATGAAAAAAATATTCAACAATAGATAAACATCGATTTACAACAAGTTTCAAACATCAGGATTTATTCTGATATATTATTTAATCAGAAAAAATCAAAATATAGCAGTTGTAAGGCTCAATGCATCCTGAATGTCTTTCCCTTAGACGTGCTTTCGTTATTTTTGCGTCCGCGAAATCTAATAACATTACAAACATTTTTTGTAAAGTCCATTCTTGTACAGAAAATTGCGTAGTCACTTCTACATACGATATTATTATGTCCCCTGAACATTTTGAAATAAAGATCAAAGATTTGCGTCCCTTATAACAGTTAAAACTGTGTCTTTAAATTTCGACTGTAGTGTAGTTAACGGTAAATTCAACTATGTACAGTGAAAGTGTTAATAGATCATCACTTTCGTTTGAAACAGCTTTCAAATGGCTTCTGTACTTTCAGTCAGTAGACGACAAGATGGAAAGCTTTTTTTGGAAAGCTTATACTTGTTATAGTTAGATAGAAATACCATATTCCACCTAATAAGCACACACACTACTATAATTTTAGCCAGCGTATTTTATGGGTTATTTATCTGTCATGAATAGGCGTAGGATAATGACGGGACACAGTCAGAATTCCTTCATTAAAGCCACAGTGGGTGTATAAAACTGGGTGTGTGGTGTGCGCTATATATGCCTTGTGCGCTTGGGCCGCGGCACACCGTCAAAAGTCAAGTTTATCTGTCATGCATTATGTACATGTTTACAATGTAAACACCACTGCTGAACAAGGCACATGCTGGCCTATTTCACCCTGAATAAACATTACCTTATCTTCGTGAGTCCGATCCTGGCCCAGTCCGATACTTTCGTGGAGATCTTTATTTGAATTTCTGAGTTCTAGTCAATCCAGTAATGCTATCATAACTAGTATATTTTTACTTTCAATGTTTCCTGTTTTGAAAGATGCATTCATTTTTCATGAGAGGTGTGAATATAAAAGAATGAAAGATGCTTTCATTTTCTCATGAGAGGTGTGAATATATAAGAATGAAAGGTGCATTCACTTTCTCATGAGAGGTGTGAATATATAAGAATGAAAGATGCATTCATTTTTTTGTGAGAGGTGCGAATATATGTATAAGAATGAAAGATGCATTAATTTTCTCATAAAGGGTGTAAATATAGAAATGAAATGTGCAGTCATTTCTCATGAGAGATGTGAATATATAAGAATGAAAGATGCATTCATTTTCTCATGAGAGGTGTGAATATATGTATAAGAATGAAAGATGCATTCATTTTCTTATAAAAGGTGTACATATAGAAATGAAATGTGCTTTCATTTTCTCACGAGAGGTGCGAATCTATAAGAATGAAAGATGCATACATTTTCTCGTGAGAGGTGTGAATATGCAGTCATTTTCTCATTAGCAGTGTAAATATAAGAGATAAAAGATGCATTCATCTCTCATGGGAGGTGTGAACATAAAAGGTGAAATATGCATTCATTTTCTTATGAACGATGTAAATATAAAAAAATGAAGATGCATTAATCTCTCATGAGAGGTGTGAACATAAAAGATGAAAGATGCATTTATTTTCTCATGAACGGTGTGAATATAAGGATGAAATATGTCCTTGTCGTCTAATGAACAGTGTAAATGTTAGAGTTGAAAGTATGAACGTCATTGGTTTTACCATTCAGAAAGCACATTCTATGAAATTAGACTATTCTATGAGCAGTGACACTTGGTTTCCAACAATGTGGCATTTTGACAAGTGTAGACTCAGACGAGCCTGTGCAGCCGTCTATTAAGCTTAAAAACTCCAAATGATGTTCAGTCAGTAGCTTAAAGCTGCATAATCTATAACTTTTGATATTTTCATTTAAAAAATATTGTTTCTATTTTTCAAGAACACAGCATAAATGCTAAAATTCAGGTATACATTTTACCTATTTCGTAATAATTAACAAATTATTAGTGCCAAAACAACAGCATTTATGTTAAAAATCAACTGTCTAGAATTATTGGAGGGACGCAAATAATTACAAACAAGAGAAATACACCTGTTTTTATAAGATAATTCACTTTTTCATGCAGTTTTCAGCTGTAGAAATTAGATTTATTGTGACAACATAACTTTATTCTACTTTTGCAAATGATTTAAAAAGAAAATATTTTTTTTTGAAAAATGTTCATAGTTACAGAGTATGCAGCTTTAATATTCATGGAATATTCAAGAGACTAGCAAAGACTCTGACCAGACTGCGGGTATGAGCAGTCTGGTCTGAGCCTTTGCTGGTCGCACATACCACATTGTTGGAAACCTCATGTCGTGGCTCAATTATTATATAGTGTTAATAGGAGTCATTTTCATTGTTTCATCGCGGTCTATTAATTTGATTAGATGATGCATTGGATAAGTAAGGAAGCCTCCATGCGAGCTAAACAAGTTTTGTCTTTTAACAACAGCAGAATCTAGTGGCTTCGGCTGCTGTCCATTTTATTGTTGTTGATCTATTGTTTATTGTTGCTCCCATTGTTTGTAGAGCCCAGGGGGGGGGGGGTACTCTCATTCTTTCTTCATACGTAGGTTCGGGCCCAGTACCTACCGTTCACCCCAAAAAATATCAGGAATTTCAAGCACCCCAAAAACATATTTGAAATTTTAGCGACCAAAAAAACTACCCCCCATTCTGTACCTTGACCTTAAGAAAAGACCCTGAAATGCATAGACATTACCCCTAAATATAGTCCAATTTTGTGATGACCACTTAAAATATCCATAAAATCTTTATGGCCCCTAAAATATTCATTTTTCTGAAAACCTCAAAAAATATTGAAACCCCCAAAAATTGACCCGAGCCTACGTATAAGTGTATGAAAATATCAGAGTACCCCCCTTGGTTGTAGAGGTTCTGTGCTTGGTTCTTGTTTTTCATGCAGTACTTAGTGTGCTTTCTAGTTTTGCAATCATTTTGATGAGAAAGAGAGAGCTGGTTGTTTTACTTTATTTGTCTTCCTGGGCCTTGTGACTGGGTCTTGTGCAGTAGGTTGGTATACAGTGTGTGATTGTGGTATTTCCTGTTCATACTCACATACTTTTACATGAACATCCGAAAATGCAATTCTTTTCTTCAAAGAAAACATAATCAGTAATGGGGATGAAAAACAGTGTTGATCCTTATGTAGATCTACACTGTTTTCAAAAGATGATAGGATCTATATGTGAACTTATTGTATTAAATGTACACATCTATTATATGTACACATGTTGTTATACAAAAATGAAATAAAAGTTTAAACTAAAAAATGATATATAGGACTTTGCAAGAGTTATGAGCACATGTCCAATATTTGCATAATACGGTATTTAATATAGAAAACAGCAAACCCTGTGTAAAATGGCCACTCAAAAACAGACAACAGAAATCTTGATAACAATTGGTAGCTTAATGAAGGTCGAATTTATTGCAGAATGCTTCCCTTGGAGTATTCTGCAATACTTTTGACCTGCATTAAGCGATAATTGGTCTTGAAAACCAACAAATTTCAGTCTCTTCGAGAGTGACCGTTTTACACAGAAATAAACTGTATAGTCATAACAAATGGATAGACACAAGTATTTGCTATAAAAGGGGTTGCCGATCCTGGACACAAGTATTTGCTATAACAGTGGTTGCCGATTCTGGACACAAGTATTTGCTATAAAAGGGGTTGCCGATCCTGGACACAAGTATTTGCTATAAAAGTGGTTGCCGATCCTGGACACAAGTATTTGCTATAAAAGTGGTTGCAGATCCTGGACACAAGTATTTGCTATAAAAGTGGTTGCAGATCCTGGACACAAGTATTTGCTATAAAAGTGGTTGCCGATCCTGGACACAAGTATTTGCTATAAAAGTGGTTGCAGATTCTGGCCATGCGTCATTTGATCCTTCTTTTCCTTTGATGGTTCATTAGGATCAACAAAGTCACAAAGTGGTTCGTTTGTATCTTCTTCGTATATCCTGTGTTCCTTCCTCAAGGCTGCGGATATGAGAGGTCTGCCCACCAAGTGTCCAACTCCCGCGCCAAGAATCACGGCGACCAATATCCAAATGTTATAAGACATTACACACAGCATTATGATATAGGCAACTGCCACGGAAGTGGTCCGTAATAACGAGAGAAGCACGTGAGCCACTACTTTGTTCTGTCTTGTGTGCCTGGAAATACGCATGAAATAAAGTTTTAAAATTTCACTAAAACAATTTTTTCGTGGTACAAAATATACTGACCGACTTTAAAAATGCACCACTAACTTCCCTTAATATCTTTCGAAATACAGTTGTGTGTAAACTTTCTTAGCTTCGATGATGTCAAAATGAGTTCGCCTCTTCAGCCAACACTTGTGTTTTTTATTAAAATTGTACAACTTAACTCGACGACGTTACTGCTTCGTATGGAGTTAAGTCACTGACACAGTTGTTAAAAAGGAGATTTTAAGCCATTCAATGAAAGGGTACACACAGATAAACGTCAACTAAGCAAACACGCTGTATCGTAGACCTGCCATTGAAAATAAGTATGATTCCTCGATGACACACAAAGTCTATGACGCACATTTTGATGCTTATCGTGTTTCCTGATTTAAGATGTAGGTAATCTTTCACTGATACAATTTTGTCACATGAAACAGTGACCCCCATCTCATAAAGTTAAAAAATAATGCCTTAAGTTCATTTGATTGGTCATTGGTTTCATGAGTTACTCACAAATGAACACTCTATAAAATACACTCAAAATAATTATCTTGAATTAATTTTCGAGACATAAATTATAGGTGCTAAACAACTCCAAGTGTTGCGTTTTTAAAGTCCGTCAGTATAGAAACTATATTTTAAAACCTAAAACATGCATATTTCTCTAATTCTATCAGAGTAGGCACTACTGGTGTTTAGGAATACGAAACAAAACGGGAGCGCAGTGGTAGAGTGCTTGACTCGAGACCGAGGGGCCGCGGGTTCGAGCCTCACCGGCATCACTGCGTTGTGGTCCTTGAGCAAGACACATTTATCCTAGCTTTGTACTGGTTCAACCCAGGAAGACCCGTCCCTGTGTAACTGAAAGATTGTTGATGAGACGTAAAGAATCAAATCAAACAAATCAAACGAAACAAAACAAGTAATAGTAGAGGAGCCAGTGTTCAAAAATGTCAAAAATAAGCATTTAGGTATGCCCCCTTTTTCGCAGAATTTTCACTTGTTTTATCCTTTAGTACATAGTATAGGCAGTATGAAACCAGATATTGCACTCAATTTAAGTCTTGCAAACATACCTGTAACAGTGTGTTTAATACGTTACCCCTCATTTTATTAAAAACAAAAATATGTGCTTAAGTCTATTTAGGTAGAAGTTAAATTTTTTAAATGAACAAAACATTTATGCAATCTGTAAGAACATGCTATTCTCTACACATATTGATATTTTAAAAGTTGTTTGGGTCCATTAGATTGTCATTTACGTTACATTTTCAACTATACCCTTAAAATTATTGATATTTTGTTAAAAAGTTTCATTTCACAAAATTTTCAATATGTGTTTAACTTCAGGATAACATGTATTTAAAAGAGCGTTAACTGATCATTTCAAAACTGCAAAAAGATACGTTCTAACATAAATACTTTGTCAGATATAAGCTGTTTAATTAGATGACCATATATAAAGTTTTATATAAGTTTAGAACCTCTTAAGTTTGAAAATAAGCATGCATTTTTTTCTGTTAGCTTTTAAACACCTTATGATAATTGTTTTAATATCACCGACTTAAGAGTAATACTAAACAAAATTTCTGAGGTAAAATACCATTTTGTTGTTCGATTTTCAATAGGTAACGTATAAAACAAAGTTGAAGACAAACATATATTGCTTAATAGCTTAAATTATACATCACTGGAAAGTTTATTTCATTAAAAAGGGGGAGAGACTGTGTTTGATAGGCATAACAAGAGCATTTGTTCCAAAAGAAGTAGTTATAAGTACTAATTAGGAGACAGTGTATATGTCGTATTTTTTTCTTTTAAGAAATGGTATACTTCTTGACTTAAAAACAAAACACATTGTTTGCTAGTTTTCTATGCTATGTTATGCAATTTATAAACTTATAAAATTATAAGGCGGATGCAACATCTCAACTAGGATACATTCCCTAAAGCTTGTTCAGTCAAATTTGCTAAAGTAACATATATAACAATAAATAAACAAATTCTATATCATGATTACATATTTGTCTCAACCGTTTTCCATTTTCAACTGAGCCTAAAAACCTAAAACAAATTTACATATTAGCACATTTTTTCTTTTAATTGAACAAAACAATCTAATAAGCTATTCCGAAGCAGCCAAAGCGTTGTGTCGAACCTGTTCACACTCATCACAATATATAAAATAGTAAATAGCATATCAGTTCTATCAAATCAGATTCATATATGATAAAATATATTATGGATTTCTGATGATGTGTGGATGTTGGAAACTTTGTTTGTTGTTGTTCCTATTGTTTGTGGGAGTTTTGTATCGGGCCTTTGTATTTTTATTTGCTCCTAGTTCAGCAACCATTTTGACAAGGAAGAGAGCTGGCTGCTTCACTTTAATTATATTGTAGATATCTGTGTTCCGTGTCTCTTCCTAAAGGTGCAGTGGGTCAGTCAGGTGTCTGTGATCGTGATAGTTCCCAGTCATGTTCACTTATAGAAAGAATATGTTTGATGGTAATCTAGACAGCACCACTCCTTTATGACTATATAAAATAAAATGTTGTATACGTTACATTAAATTTAAGGAAACATAAGTGTTTGTTATCATTTATTCTTTAAAAGAGTGGCTCTGTTATGCAAATTGATTAAGCCACATCTACTTATGCATTATATCAGTACTCAGAAGGTGACTTTTAAATTTATTCTAGTCATGAACTTAATTTCAGCTCACTTTAACATGGCTTTCATTGTTTGATTAATGAAACTGATAGTCCTTTTAACTTTAGACTAGTAATCATTGGTCAAAGCAATGCAAACTTTAAAACTGAATGGGTTATTCAAAATAAATTATTGCCCTTGAAATTGGGGAACTCTACCCTAAGGATGGGTTTTACATGGCAAGGCAGTGATCATATCCAAGAAATCTAGATTTCTTCAGTTGTAATTTACGATACCAAATTTACTTAATAAAATTTCAACAGAGAGAAAATGTTTAAGCCTAATTTAACTAGGACGCATTAAAATTACAGTTTAAAAGATTATTTACATTAATTAGAATGTTGACAGGAATAGCAATATCTTAGAGTAAAAATAACAGTCATAAGATCAAACTTAGTTTTAGCAATTATTGCTAATATAGCTGATGTTAAGTTCTATCATAAGACCATAGCAGTCATTGGACCCCATTTTAAACAAAACTGTTGCAGGAATTCTATCAGTTGATTCCTTTTATGTGCGTTGGATAATAGATGAGTTGTAAACACATCAGGGTAAAGAGACAAAAAGGCATACATTAAATTATCTACTGTGCTAATAAAATAATAATTATATGGACAATAGAGAAGGCACAATAGTTAGTATCGTTACTTACACAAATAATAAATTTACATATAATGCTAAGAAAGTATGCATAAACTTAACAAATAATATGTATGCAAATTAAATTTGTCTGTCGCTCTTTTTCATCAATCGTCTGCATAAGAAATTGTATTTCTTTCGATTTGTAAAAGTATCATGATACATCCCAGATACGAGATATAACATTGTCTCTATTGCCAATTGCACTATATGTAAGTATGATACAGCATAGCATTTGTTGATTATACTATCTGAAAGTAATCTTTGAAAGTAGCATAAGTATGGATTTTGTTTCTATTACATGAACTATCAATATACCATAAATATAGCATGGTTAACAAGTTGGTACTTGTTTTATGGGTATTAATTATTTAGTTTTAAGGACTGAATGATGGTTGTTATGATTACTTATTGTGAGGGTAAAAAATAAATAGTGTCCTGCTGAATAAAACAAACATTAAAGCAGATTCTATCACGTATGCTGATAAGCTATATAGCTAAAAAGGCAAACGTCTGCAAACATTCTGTAATATATGATCAATCAAGTCCTATTCTAGAAAATTGCTTGCTCAAGGCCCTGATTACCAAAGTCTTATCAATACTAACAATGCAGGGAAGCTTTTCCAACTTATTTACAGACATGTGTCTGTTTCTAAAGTATTAAAATGGCAATTTAGAATAAATGCTGTTCTGTTTCATTGCTTCACAAACGTGTAGAACCAGGCAACACAATGATTAAAGTAATGATCTTTAGATTTTTGTTATATACGTTACCAACATAAATAATACTCTTTTTCCAAAGCGGACACACTGAAAATACTAAAATGTTATAACCCCAAGGATAGCTAAGGCTGGTGCTAAATCAGAGACAGAAATTATCACGATTTCCACAAACTTCAGTTTTGTTTCATATGACACCGATGAAGTTATCTTTAATGTTTCACTTATTGGTTTGGACTTCTGCTTGGAACATCTTACATTTTTTAGAGTTTTAAGGTATATTTTGTGCCTTACTGTTTTAAATATAGCTGGTGTAACGAATAACTGTTTATAAATGCATATATTTGATGGCTTTTACAATGTGTAATGGATCTGACTATGTTACTGCGTGTTTTTTATTTATTCATTGAGCTGTTGACGGTGAAAGAAAATGTTTTGTATATGTCATTTAATGCATAAAAAGAAGCAAATACAGATTGTAAAGAATCATTTAAGCTTTTTGAAACAATTTAGTTATGAATAATGAATTGGTATCAATTATCCTATTTACATATTTCCTAAAACATATACTTAATGGCATTTATGTGCTTTATTTTCAAGTTTTTCCTTTTAAACCATGTATGATTTTGTTGATGTTGCATCTCATTCATATTAAATGTTTAAAAAAACAATATTTCGTATCTAATTTTGAGTACTAAGATGGTAGTTAATTTTATTTTCACCTACTACTGATCTACCAAACGCTTTGAAGCGTGACTCTATTTACAATATCGATGTGTTGTTCTAGAAAAAAGGGTTTCAGGCATTTATTTATATTTATTTTAATGCTTTGGCATACACATATATTCCATCCAGACTGGCTCATTTTACGCATTCTGCATCAATCGTTTGAAATAGAAAGACCCAAAGATCATTGGTCAGAGGTCGTGGTACATCTATAGCTGTTTGAACGCATATACACATAACATTGCACAAAAACGTTGTTTTAAAAGAAAGTAACATATATAACAGAACTTCTAGGTGCCTACACTAATATTGTTATTCTGCTATTAAGCTTTCGCCTTTCAAAAATAGGACAGAAATAATAAATATATCATCAGAAAATTTAATTCAATCTGGACAATAAACTGAAGTCAAAACAAGAATGTCATCATAAATGCATGAGTAATCGTCCGCTGAAGCCATACGGGTTTGGGTGCCAAAAATGGCAAAATCACGGTTTCTTCTCTCAATAATGCGTATAGTCACCAAGATTCACACGACACTCATTGAGTCTCCTCCTCATCGAATTCACCAATCGCTGTATTTGCCTTTGAGGAATTGCAGCCCATTCTTGAAGAAGAAGTCTCTGTAAGTCTGCAAGTCTTGTGTGTTGATTAATGTGTTTATTTACTGCCCGGCCAAGAATATCCCACAAGTGCTCAATGCATGACAAGTCCGGAGACATTGGAGGACACTCAAGTCGCTGAACACCATTCAGTTGTAAGAAGTTGTCCACAATCCTGGCACGATGGGCCTCGCATTGTCGTCCTGAAATATGGCATTCTGGCCCATCTGACGGAGATGTGGTACAACATGAGGTCGGAGAATTTCGTCAATGTACCGTCGGCCATTCAAGTTCCCAGGCACAACGACAAGGGCAGTTCTTCCATTTAAACTAATACCTGCCCATGTCATAACACTTCCACCGTTGTATGCCGTTGTTGGTTGGACAGTAGGTTCTAAGTGTCTCTCCCCGTTGCGACGCCATACTCGGATGCGTCCATCCACCTTTCGCAGACAAAACCTGGATTCATCAGAGAAGAGAACTCGTGACCATTGCTGTCTATTCCATCTGCCATGTCGTGCACAAAACTGGCGCCTTAGAGCCCTGTGACGTTGGGAAAGCTGAGGCTTTTTAGCAGGTTTACTGGAACTGAACCCAGAAGCTCGAACTCTATTCCTGACAGTCTGCACCGAGATGCGACGTGCACCTGGTCCCCGTTGTTGTCTCAACCTTCTCTCCAGACTGGGGCCATCCACAAAGCGTCGCCTTGCTACAGTGACTGCAATGTATCGGTCTTCATGCTGGGTTGTAACTTTCGGTCGTCCAGATCTGGGTCGGTCAGACACAGTCCCCGTTGCTCGATGACGATCACGAAGTCGAATAATGGTGCTACGATGAACGTTGAATTGGTTAGCAACATCCTGTGGGTGAATGCCCGCCTCCATACGACCCAGAGCTCGGGCTCTTTCTTCGTCAGAAAGTTTTCTCAAAGCTCTAAAAGGCCTTGCATTTGCCATTATAACATTGACAATTCAAATGTGATTGTGGTGAAATCAGGAAGCGTATTTTTTTAACAAAAAAAATCATGCAAAGGATGCAGTTGGTTATGTAATTGTTTAAACATTTGTTAAATTCGTGCAAATTTTCGCACAAGAATCGTGATGTGATTTTTAAATTGAGTTCACCAAATAATCCCGTGCAGATTCACTGACCGAGTACAACATTGAAAATCGATCATTTTGTCATTTTTGATTGCCGACCCCTGGTACCAGTAGACACTTGTTTCTCAGACATTTTTCGTGTGATTTTGATTCCGTTTCAAACAAAATGTTCCTTAGAGATGGGACTAAATGCTGATATAAATCACATAGTCGGGTTTTACCTGTGTTTGAAATAAATTGCCATAAACCCCAGTTGTGCAGAACTTTTTTTGCCGAGTATATATAAAGTAGCTAAGAAAATCTTAATGTACAGAAATCTCCCTCCACAAGTCTTTTGGCAGCCCATGGCCAGGTAAACAATAGTAATATATTTGAATGTAAGTAACGTATATAACAATTACGTAAGCGTAAGTAAACTTATTGTCAGTTTGGTGCTTTTAATTAAGTTACTCAAAAGCAATGTGCAGATAGTAGAAATTGTGACCTATCTGGTTTAAATAACTTTTCTTTTCAGTAATGTAGCGAATAGCCTACTACATAAAGCCTTATGAGGGTAGCTATGGTTACCCCATAAATAAACATCTTTTGCAAGACTTAAAATCTGTGCAATATCTGTTTTCACACTTCTGAAACACCATACTAACTGAAGATATAGTCTAAAATTCTGCTACTTTCCGGCCACTTTTTCCCAATTTTTGAATCTCTGGCTCCCCTACTATAAATAGAAATTGCACTTTCTAGTGACAATTCTATTTTAAACAAGAGAATGATCAAAACTCAGAATAAGTGCTCATAATTTGTTAATCGAGCAAGGTTATCATTTCCTGACAACAAAGAACATGTGAGATGTGCAAAACATGAAAATTTAGAACACTATATATTTAATCAGTGGCGGATCCAGAGAGGGTTCAGGGGGTTCGTTTGAGCCCCCTCCCCAACCCCCTTTTTCTAATATCATATGAAAATGAAATAATTTGGTCTCAGTGTTTGCCGATGTCCCACAAAAAGGACGCTAGGCTTATATTAGTTAATGAAATTAGAATATGCGTGACAAAACCAGCTAAATGATCTGTTCACCCAACAGAGACACAGAGACACAGTATCTTCCGAGTATGATAAGAATATCACTGATCTATTCATAGGAAGAACTCATAAGTTCTGAACTACCCAATTAAAGATTGAATTTCATATTTTAATCTTGCACTTAATGATGAAAAAAACATTAGCTATTTTAATGGTTTCTCAGAAGTATTAAATAGCTCATGCTTCGTACCATCCAGTGCAAGCTTTAATATGAATTTCAATCTTTATATTTACATTCTGTATTTTCAAACAAATTTACTTAATTGTCTTCCACCCAACTCCGTCAGTTATCCTTATGAAATGAAATATTTCATTTGTAACAGAGTTGTTGGAACAGCCAGGGAGCGAAACTCGTGAACATAACATCTTGAAAAACAGACTGAAACCCAACTTGCTTATACCACCCCAATACTATAACACAGGTAAAAGACTTAGTCAAATATATAATGCTAGGCTAAGAATTGCATGCAGTCTTCTCCGTCAACACCTGCATTCAAAAACATAGTTGATAGTCCCTATTGTACTTGTGGTATTATAGAAGATACTCATCATTTTTTATTTGTATGTCATCAGTTCACAGACCTTAGACGAGATTTAATAAACTTGGTGTCAGATATCTGTCAACCTAATCTTAACGTTCTACTCTGTGGTGATAAATCACTAACCTTTGATCAAAATAAGCAGATAATTAAAGCAGTGCAAGAATTTATGATTAAGTCAAAACGTTTTGAATATACATATTAATGGTCAAATGACGCATTGCATTTGTATGAAACATACCTCAATGTTTGCAATAATAGTACTATTTAAAATACGTTTTTGTATACAAATAGCGATGCTCCAATATCACACCACATTTCCAAAATTCATATCACAATGTTCTCAACAATATTATATTATTCAAAATACTGGTACATTCACAATTAATTGGTTTGACGACTATTCTCTAGCTGTGTACACAGAGGCAACGACCATACCCCCTCCCCTCATAGAATTGATGATCTCCAAACCCCGTGGAGACAACAAGGATAACTGTAATTTGTAAAATATTCATTCTCTTTCTCAAAAGTCAAAATTCATACTTTGTATTAAACAGCAGTTTTGACATTATAATATAACGGTTAAACCTGGTTAATTCCAGTTCGAATTATCGAGTTTTTGCTGTATTGTTTATACATTCTAATGTCAATTCAAGTCATACGTTTATTGTATTTCTATATTGAATAGCTGAGAGACAGATTAACAAAAAGTCAATAGACTTTCCTCTGAATCCCTTTTTTGTATTTCGAAATGATCTGTATGTGAACTTATTGTATAATATGTACACATGTTGTTATACAAGAATGAAATAAAAGTTTAAACTAATATAAAGGTGCGGTCTAGATCACATGACATTTCAATGTTTTGCATCGAGAAATGCAAGCGGCCATAAATGTTGGCTTCATCTAAGGCAACTACACTGAGAATGTAATTATACTAGTATTTAAGCATCCTCGGTAACCCAGGCGTGACCCATTCCATGCAGTGGGTACGGAATGGGTCACGCCTGGGGTACCAAGGATGTTTTTTAAGGATTTGATGGATTTTAAGTATCTGTAGAAAAATGAAGAACAGCTAAATTGAGAAGTAAGTCGCACTAAAAGACTTCTGACCAAGCATATGGCAAAACTAAAAAAAATAACTCTGTGCCAACAAAATCTCCGATCAGCCTGGGCTTTTGCAGTCTTTTTAACTCTTTGCATGCTGAGTAATTTTTCATGTTTTTGTTGTCGTCTGCTGACTTTTTCAAAATCAACTTTAAAAAATATTTCAAGAACACTTTCGGAGTGTCAATTGGTTTGGATCCAGATCAGGACCGACGTTTTGTCGGCTGGTCTGGGTTCTGACCCTTTTGCAAAGGTTATCAGCAGATCATAAAAGTAGCAGCTATAGCTAGGACAGAGTTACAGACTTATGATTAAGTATATAACATTATACAATTATTGACTTCAATGAGGTAGACATAAGGATTTATCTACCCGAAAAAGTGATAATTCACCGACGCCGCTAGGCCGAGGTGAATATCACTTTAAAGGGTAGATAAATCCTCATGTCTACCGAAATTGAAGTCAATAACTGTTTTGTTATATGACTTTTCAACTTAGAATGAAAATGTTCTACTGTTGCTGAAGTCAACCTTCAACCTAAGGACTTTCTAACAAGTTTTATCAACTGTTATTAAAATATTTTAATGTAGTATTTTGCAATTTGAAAAGTATATTAATTCTCTAAATGTGGAATGTAAAATTCAATCATAAAACTTTTTTTTACATTTTGTTTATTCATACAAAGATAAATGAACAAACAAAAGATAACAAAACAGTTGTTAACATTCATGAAAGTCTTTAGTTTACCTGTTGGGATGTGAAACAGCAAATCATGTCAATTTCATGCAGCACATGCTAGTTTTATACTCATCATGCTATTTTTAGCTCTCTAGAGGGTGATATTGCTGAAGTGTCAAAAATATTAACTTCTGGAAACTAGTTTGAGCTGGATTTCCAGTTTTGAGGAAGACATAGAGATTTATGAAGACAAATTGGGCCAATCAGGAGACAGGATTCTCTCCAGTCATATAACAAAACAATATACAATTATTGGCTTTAATGAGGTAGACATTAGTGAGGCTAGGCCGAGGTGAATATCACTTTTAAGGGTAGATAAATCCGTATGTCTACCGAAATTGAAGTCAATAACTGTTTTGTTATATGACTTTTCATTTAAGAATGTAAATTGTGCTACTTTCACTTTTGTTGTCTAAGACATCTAAGGACTTCCTCACAAGTTTTAGCAACTGTTATTAAAATATTTTAATGTAGAGTTTTGCATTTTCAAATGTATATTAATTTTCTTAATGGGGAATATAAAATGTTTATCATAAAACAGTTTTTACAGTTTGTTTAATTAAACAAAGATACATAAGCCAACAAAACAAAACAAAACTGTTGTAAAAATTCATGAAAGTCTTTAATTTACCTGTTGGGAGGTGAAACAGCCAATCATGTCAATTTCATGCAGCACATGCTAGTTTCACTCTCATCATGCTATTTTTAGCTCTCTAGAGGGTAATATTGCAGAAGTGTCAAAAATATTAACTTCTGGAAACTAGTTCCAGCTGGTTTTCATGCAATATTAACTTGTGGACCGGTTTAGACCAGTTTCCAGGTAGACATAGAGATTTATGAAGACAAATTGGGCCAATCGGGAGACAGGTTTCTCCCCAGTCATATAACAAACATAATTATCTGTGCGCCGGCAAAATCTCGGATCAGCCTGGGCATCTGCCCAGTCTTTTAAGTATTAATAGACTTTACGCTTACTGTAAAGGCGGCAACTTTAATATTTATATCTGGGCGTGGTTTGGCTATCTCATCTGCTAAGGAAGGGAACTCAGGTTCTATCTATAATTTGGTGAAGAATCAACAAGTTCTTTGGGCCATGCAAACGTGCGTGCATTTCATGAAAATCCTAACCGTATACACACTGAAGTCACATTTATTCTCCCTTAAAGCGCATAATCACAAAATGTATGCTTTTTGTCGTCAACTAAAATATTTGAGGCCTCATAGACAAACAGTGTGGACCCAGATCAGACTGCTCCTGTAGGAGCAGTCTGATCTGGGTCCACAATGTTTGCTTCTATGCTTATGTTTAATAGACATTTTCAGATGCAGTTATTTTGCTGGCGTTGTAAGGACTAAATAATGTGTTTTGTGTCTATACTGAGCAAATGGGGCAAGATGATACAGTAACTTTTGAATAGAACCACGCCTCATTTTCAGCTTTTACCTATGTCTGAGTTTGGCCAGTCCTAATTACGCATTCATGAGGTGCCGCCTTTACAGTACCCAAAAAGTCACATAGTAGCAGGGTGGATATGTAACTTACCATCTTTCCGCTCTTAGATGATACACATGGTACACATAATTCATACATTCATAAAGAATCGACAGAATAATTGAACACATCATAGCAGCCACCAACCCTGTGGAAGAAAATAAACAAAAACAATATGTTAAAGCGAAAATTCACAGTTTTTTTTGAACTGCATTCATTATAGAGCTTACAGCATGGTAGGAATAATCATTCATTTAATGTGTGTGAAATCCCTTCAACTAGTCTCTAATTAATTATTTTCAGTGGGCACTGGGGTCTGGCCTTTTTCAGGTCAATGAGCTCCTAACAAGTGGACTGGAAGCACTATGACCTGCTTACACACTACCAGACCAAAGTCTTAAATCCTTGAAAATTGCAAAATTCACAATGTTTCAGAGTAATATTTTAAGCAGTGTGTACATTGGTGACTATATTTTGATACATGAGCCAATGTTTGATAATTATTTCTAAAGTTCTACCCTTAAAGCACTTATTATAACTTTAGCCGGCGACATATTTTGTAACAACTTTCTTCATTTTTGGTACAATAAGACATAGCAAAATCAACTGAAACTTATTGAAAAACAAAATATTCTTTCTTTTAATAGTCGTAACATTCTAATATGCATTAATCTGACTGTTAATTGTAATTTAAACAGAATATCAATTATCCAATACTGAAATGAAGCAGTGTACGGAACCACTAGCAAGGTGATTCAGTGAGTCATTTAGCTGCGGCTAATGTCCATCTCTTTAATGTCCATTACTGTAATATGGCAGCCCCCAGATGTTTAGACTAAGGCAATGAACGCTGTCGTAATTAAATTAGCTGATGAAGGAATGATCTATGGAAAATAAGTAAGTAAATAAATAAGTACATAATGAAATATTTATTTTTGATTTAAGTAAAATGTTCAAAATCATGAACATACACTTTAAGGTAACAGATGTAGAGATCTATCAAACCAAATGGCTTGTATATGCTTTTACTGAAATATGATCCCTTGTAGGCAAATTTATAGGAGAAGTATTGATTTTCGACCCATTTTCTATGTAAATTTTAGCATTAAGGGACAATAACCCATGTTTGAAAAAATAAAAATGTGGCAGAAACAACAATTGGCCTACAGTTTGACATAGTAATGGTTTCATTACAGCTTTCACCCAATTTAGGTAATAAGCGTTTCAAGTTATTGAGCTTTTACTAACTTTACTACAGTTTCCCCACACAGAACAATGGTAGAATGATAAACAGGGACAGTAACTCTTACTGATATATGTAGATAGTTTGATGCATTATAATTGCTTCTTGCATATCAAGTCCATTTATCCCACTAAGTTTCAGGTAAATACAGTTTAAATTACAAATATTGAAGTTATTTGGAAAAATGCGTTTAGTCATGTAAGATATAGAGAATACTAGGTGAGTGTCTTTTGATATCAAGTTTACCAGGCATGGCTTTGAAAACGCTTGTTGACATCGCGAGGCTTGCCGAGCGATTCAACATGCGTTCTTAAAGCCGAGCCTGGTAAACTTGATATAAAAAGACGTGAACCTGGTATTCTATTTATCAGTTTACCCATTGTTGAACACTCTTGTAACTAGCGATTATGACGTATTTTTTTATTTTTTTTTTGTGTTGATTCAGCGTCATTAGAGACGTCATTCAAAAAGTGCAACGTCATCATGACCTGATAAAGGTAACATGCCGTGAGATAGGAAACGTTTATTATGTTATGTTGAAATAATTCAGTTTATATCAGGGGTGACTGATAATTCTTGTTACAGCTCAAAGGACCTCTGACATTTTGATGGTGTTTCTGCCTATTTTTCAGATTGTTCCCAAAACTTCCCTATGTTTAATATATCACAGTATCCTCTTAAATATAATAAGAAAGAATAAAGTTTATATTTAGACAGGCAGATCCTTATGATTAAACCTGAGGCGCTACCAAAGGGGGTAGGGGTTGCAAATTTGACTTCCCAAAAACATTTAGGGATCCATTATTTTCATGTGTAACGATTTTATAACATTAATGCTTATTAAAGGTGTTTTGAAGTCCAAAATCATGACGATTTTAATGATAAGTTGTTTTAATGTTATTATTTTTTCCCCATCTAAATGTATTTTAAAGATATTTTGTAGTGCAACTGTAGTCAATTGTACTTTGATATTATTAGGCTTTTCGCTTACTGTAAAGGCGGCAACTTTAATATTCATATCTGGGCGTGGTTAGGCAATTTCATTTGCTAAGGAAGGGAAATCAGGTTTTATTTATAATTTGGTAAAAAGTTAATAAGCTTTTTGAGCGCGCAAACGTGCATGCATTTCATGAAAATCCTAACCGCATACAAACTGAACTTACATTTATTAACCCTTAAAGCGCGTAATCACAAAATGTATGTTTTTGTCGTCCACTAAACTATTTGAAGCCTCATAAATAAACAGTGTGAATCCAGATCAGACTGCTCCTGTAGGAGCAGTCTGATCTGGGTCCACAATGTTTGTCTCCCTGCTTATGTTAAATAGACATTTTAGATGCAGTTATTTTGCTGGCGTTTTAAGGACTAGATAATGGCTGAGGTGGTGACACAAGATGATACAGTTACTTTTGAATAAAACCACGCCTCCTTTTCAGCTTTTACCTATGCCTAAGGTTGACTAGTCCTATTTACGCATTCATGAGGCGCCGCCTTTACAGTAAGCGAAAAGTCAAGTTATCTCTATTTACCTGCTCCATTATTATACAACAATATAATGTCGTTTCAAAGATTTCATAGAAACAAGTAAATTACGGTGTATTTTATACTGCATTAAATGATATTTGTTTTGTTTGTTTGATTTGATTCTTTACGTCCCATCAACAATCTTTCAGTTATAAAGGGACGGGTCTTCCTGGGAAGAACCCATACTAAGCTAGGATTAATGTTCTTGCTCAATGACACAACGCAGTGACGCCGGTGAGGCTCGAACCCGCGGCCCCTCGGTCTCGAGTCGAGCACTCTACCACTGAGCCACTGCGCTCCCTCATTAAATGATATATGAGTCATTCTACAAAAGGGTCCTCGCCTGAATACTTGTATATTTTTATTCTAGTCCAAATATCTTGCTTTTGGAAGTTTGTTTTGATTAAACATAGGCGTAGGAAAAGAGGGGCCAGGGGGCCATCCCCAATAATTTTCTAGGGGGTGGGGGGCAGAATGGCCTTTGCCCCCCCCCCCCCCCCCCCCCCCCCAAAAAAAAAAAAAATCTTTCTAATTTTGATATAATTGCTTGTTATTCAGGGTAAAATAAGCAACTTTCACTCATAGTCTCATTATGATAAGTAAAGATTTTCCTTGCTCACTTTGCTCGCTCGGAGTTTTTTGAGTTTGGTTTGATATTCTCTAAAAGTAGACAACATGTTAAGATTTTTATACCCTTTTTTTCTTTTAGTCATGAGGCTTGTATGTATGTATAAATTTATATGTATCATTTTTCAGAGAAACTTGCTTTTCAAGCTTTTCCTATTAGGGACGCTTGATGTATTAGGAACGAATTAAGGTTATAATTAGACCGGCAGACCCCTACGACAAACAGGAGATGCTACCAAAGGAGGTAGGGGTTGCAAAATTCGACTTCACCTGCGGCAAAAAAATAAAGAGTTTTAAATATTTCATGTTAGAAAGTTTCTTGCTTATTTCACCTTTGGCAACCTATTGTAAAGGGTATGTAATGACAAGGCCAGCCCATAGGATAATGTACGCCCCAGCAATCATCTAAAAGCGGACCACATCGGCCCGCTAGACACAGTTTGATGGTTAGGGTATCAGCGCAAAGTCGGGTAAATTCGGACATCAGGTCAATTCGGACACACATGTGTAAACAGTGTAAATCCAGATGAGACGTCTCCTTGTTAGCCGTCTCATCAGGATTTTCACTGTTTGCCTAGTGTATTTAATTTTTATTCCAATCATTCAAAAATAAAAGAAACTAGGTCGCTGTCCGAATTTAGACGACTGTCCGAATTTACCCGGCTTTACCCTATGTGTAAATTCCTTCCTTTGACCTTTGTATTCTGATGGATTTCCAATACATATTGGACTGCCCATTTTGTACTTAAAGTGTACAGTAAAACCTGTCTTAAGCAGCCTCGCAAAAAGAAGACCAAATTGGTTTTCTAGCTTAATGCAGGTCAAAAGTATTGCAGAATGCTCAAAGAGAGCATTCTGCAATACTTTCGACCTTCATTAAGCTACTATTTGTCTTTAAAGACATAGGCCTATGCGGCTAATTTTTATGCGCATCATTCCCGCATCAGGAAACGGGTAAAGTTGTCTGGGTCCTGTCTTTCGACCATTTACGGATTCGGATCAACACAGCTTTCAGAAACTCTTATACCATATCGATGTCCCGAAAATTTCTTGACAAAATAAAGTAATCAAGTTAAATGTGTCCGAAATATCTATTGTCCTTTGTCTCATTACCAAAGAAATATAAATGTAGCTGAGACGATGTCAAACGATGTATACAATAACAATGGTTATAGTGGTTGTAAATATGAAAGTGGCCGAATCTCTTCTATTTGTATTGTTATCTGAAGCTGCGCACGACCTGACCTCGTGGCCTAGTGGATAGCGTGTCTGGCTACAAGACCAGAGAACCTGGATGCGCACCTATTTTCAGTGTATTTTTTTTTCTATCTTTTTGCATTTAAATGTTAAATTGCTTTATACTAGTAAAATGGCATCATCGAAACGACCGAAATGGTCATTCCTGAACTTTTTATATGGAATTATGCATGAAACCTACGGGGGTAGGGTTAAATTTGGCCCTCCTTAAAGAGAATTTGTTCGGTGACCCCAGCTTTTTATTCTTTTTTTCTAAAAGGTATTATCATAGTCCATGAAATAAAAATAAATTCTCAAGATTTTTCGACATCAGATTTTTTAATATATGATTTATTCTAAAAACACATTCCAATTTTTGACAAATTGCCATATCATACAGTATCTTGTCAAAGCTTGGGAAAACTAATAAACTTGCACATTATCTAAAAGTTTTGAGGTCATGTGCAATAATTTAAGTTAATAGAAAGAAGCTGGCTTAAGATAACAACAATTTTAGCTCGATATGCAGGACTAGTGTACTCTTTCATCTGTTTAGGTAATTTTTCAAATGCTGAAAAACTTCGAGATGGGATTATGAACAAATACGCAAGGTGACATACTTTTTATTTCATAAATGGATAGCCCATGCATAAAACAAACTGTGTGCAAAGTATTGAACAGATTTCAACATGGGAAGTATTCAGTAGCATATGTCCTTAAGACCTTTCTTTTGTCTATTTATGAGTGGCTGTTTTACACAGGTTTTACTGTACTCTTATTGAGCTCTTTTCCATGACATGGCTTTTATATATCCTTGAAGTTATAAATATTTTTACTGATTTTATGGTTGTTTTAATACATTTGTTTAAATTTCAGATCTAAAAGGTTCCTTTATCGTGAAATCCATCTCTCAATGTTGACGCGATGAAGTGATACAAATGCAGAGCTTTTCGCTTGTTGTTCTGTATAACATGCGATTTTACACGTATGTGTGTGCTTTAGGTGGGTAGATTTTTTACAACTTTTGCTACGAAGTGTGTACCACCCGTCTCTTTCTTCTCTTATATTAGTCATGGATGGTAAACGGCGGAGTTACACAAACCAACTTGAAGGCTACTATCGGCCCACAAGCGAAACGCCATTTCACGGCGTTTCGCTGGCGGACCGATTGTGGTCCGATAGTGTATTCTGGCTGGGTATATAGCTCGAAATTGCGCCACTGGTGACATCGTGGTACTCAAGACAGGGAATCGGCAGAATAACACAACAAAAATCAACTGACCGTAATGTACACGACCCGTGGTGAACGTAGATTAACCAGTATCAAATTAGCAAAGAAAGCAAATTGGTCATTTCCTGCAGAACGATGCATACATGTAGTTGGGTCAAAATATACCATGTTGTTCAAGAGTTATGAGCATTTTCACTAACTGACCACGGACGGGCAGACGGACCGGCGGACGGACACACACGTGATGAGTTGGCGTTTCAAATATCTAATAGAGTGATTTAGCTTGATGGTCTTTTAAGATGGTTGAATTTCTCTAAAGAACCCTGTGTTTGAATTACAAGGGTGCTTGCAGCATGGACACTGATAAAGTTCTGCAAAGCTTCAGCTAATATGTACATTCCAAATAATGCTAATCAATACAGATCAGAAAACGTTTTGCATACCAGTGTCTATACAATGTTAAAATGTATAAGTATGCACAATTTCATCAAAATATGCCGTGCGGTTCAAAAGTTATGAGCATTTTCACTAAAAGACCTCGACCAGCCCAAACGATGCTCGGCAAAGCCTCGTCACCATTTTGCATACCAGTCGCTGGACAATGTTAAAAAAATAAGTATGCAAAATTTGATCGCAATATAGCATATGGTTCAAGAACTATGTATATCTTCACTAACAGCAAAAAAGGCTGTTACGCATGCCAGTGTGCTTACGTATGCAAAAATAGATTTGTTTATTTATTTATTTATTTATACAATATTTCAAGAGGGTGACATATTTAGCTCGACGGCCAGTCTACCATACGGCCCTCTGAACATATAGCTGATATGTAAAACATGGAAATAAACGAACGGTAATATGTACATATATACAAGCATGCATGGCATTGCTAAAAAAAGGATAACAATGTAGTTTCAGACAAATTAAAAGTATCAGACAGTCTTACGTCAGCTGGCACATTTGTTGTCTACATTAATTGTACATCCGATGTGTTCTGATGGGTATATAAAAATAGTGTGTTCATAAGTAAATTGCAGCCTCTAAAATGAAATAAATTCTATCACAGATCAAAGTATACAATGTGGTTCAAGAGATATATGAACATTTTCACTACTTGCTAACGGACGAACAGACGGACTCGCACAGTGATTATAGTGCAGACCTGTGGGTCGTGCAATATTGAGCCTGTAAAAGTTGGCATGTGCGCCCATCGAGTACGCATCTGCGCAGTCTGATGAGAGTCTTCCATAGACGCTCTATCGGTAGCCAAGGGTTCATGGGCGGATACAGAGGGGGGGGGGGGACAGGGGGTTCGTACTCCCCCTGAAAAATCACAAAAAAAGAGTTTCTTAGCAATACTGGTCCGGATCCCCTGAAATTCACAAAGCTTCCAAGCCAGAATTCAATGTTAGGCTATCATCGGCACGCCAGCGAAACGCCATTTAAATGGCGTTTCGCTGGCGGACCGATGATGGCCCGCTTTTAGTGGTAGGCCTATTCGGATCATCTCTCCTCTCATCAACTAAAAAAAAGAGTCAAAGTTGGACCCACTTTGACAAACGTTTCTGGATCCGCGCATGAGGTCCAACGTTTCTTCGGGCGGAAAAATAAGATTCTGATCAGACGTGAGTGCGGATGCGCAAACTTATTCGAATCTTCGCTATACCACGCACATGCCAATTTGTACATTATGCTGGCTCCATTCTATTTGTACCTGATAGTGAGTTTGTGAGCCATGGCTTGAACAGAAACGGCCCCTTCGTATAGCTTGTGAACCAGTGAGGCATCATCTAAAAAGTAAAAATAAAAATGCATTATTTTAGCAAGGTCATATTAAAATGGCTCTTATTACGAAGACGACAAGCGAAGGCTCGGGCGAGCCTGCACGACTGCAGGCTCGCATAAGCCTTCGCTTTTCGGATGTACACAGTATGACACTGATAGTAGAATTGGAAGTGACTGCTTTCTCTACCATCAACGTTTCTATAGGTCAATGAGAGTCATGCCCTGTGAAAAATAAGTGTAACTTTACACCTAGTCTCGATGAGACGGTTCTTTTGAGATGTTAAAACTGATGGGTAAAAAAAATTCACAATTTTACGCTCAAAATTCTGTTTATCTAGACCTGTAAGTATTTACAAGCAGAGTAGGAACTTTCTGCACCCCACTCAGCTGACTTATCAGCTTTTCTGTATCCTCAATGCGTTTAAAACAGGGTATATCCGGATCTAGCGACAAGTGTTAACTTCTTAAAGTGTATGTTCATGCTTTTTAACATTTTACTTTATTCACAAATAAATATTTCGTTATGGAACGGATCATTTATCCATCTGGTAAGTTAATTACAGAAGCTTTTATAACCTTTAATCTTCTGGGAGCAGCCATCTTACAGCACTTTTATCTAGAGGTGCGATATCTATAATTGTTTATGTATATAAGGTGAGCCTGTGTGTATGTAGGTTTGAAAGTGCTCCATGCTGCTTGTATTATTTTGTATACATGTAAATCATCTTTGTACTTTATACTTGTATTCTTTTTTGGCAGTAGTTTATAGAGGGCCTCATGGAAGATTAGCTTTTTTTTTTTTTTTGCTAAATGTGTTACCCTCTGAAAATAAAGACTATTATTATTATTATTATTATTATTAGCTATTGGCACACATATATATAATATTAACCTGAGTTAACCTCAATATGCTGGTCAGCCGAAGGATTGAAGGAGCACCTCTATATTTTAATATTGGATAATGGATATTCCATTTTAATTACAATCAACAGCCAAATCAATGCAAATTAAAATGTAACAACTGTCAAATGAAAAGTATTTTGTTTTTCAATAAGTTTCATTTGATTTTATTCTGTCTTTTTGTAAGGAAAATGAAGAAAATTGTTTCAAAATATGCCGTCTGCTATAGTAATAATTAGTGCTTTAAGACTTAGATTTTAGAATCAATTATTAAATATGGGCCAAGTATCAAAATATACTCATCATTGTACACACTGCTAAAGGCATTACTCTGAAACATTGTTATTTTTTGCCTTTAGACTGAGTTATAATTCTGCTTTTGGTAGTGTGTAAGCAGGTGGAAGTGATTCCAGTTTTCTTGTGTAGAGATCATTGACCTAAAAATGACCAGACTCCCATTAACAAACAAAGGTAATTAATTACAGGCTAATAGAAGGGCATTCACAAACATTTAATAAGGGGTTATTCCTGCCATACTTTCAACTGTAATAAACGCATTTGAAAAAAGTGTGAATTATCCCTTTAATCCAGATTATTTTGTTCGGACGCAGCACGTTTAAACATATCTCTAAAATTTCTATACTTACAGTATAATGAAGTTTAAGTGTCCACTTTTTAAGGAAACTGATATATATATATACACCACTGAAGAAATCAAATAAAACTGAAACTAAACCGTCTATGAAGGGTTCAAGACCTCTGTCCAGATTTTTCACCCAACAAATAACAAAAGACTTACGAAAAAAGACCAATTATCGCCTTTCTTTTTGAATCGTAACACATGAAATTGTCATTTGAATATATTCGTAAGCGAACGAAAATATACCAGGCCCATTACTACTAGTGCGTTTTCAAAACTGTAATTTTCTTATTTCTCAACTTATAAATTTGTTTAGGTACTCATAGAACCGTCTCGATGACACGGTTCTTTTGAGCACTTAAACATAAATTAAAATGATGAGTAAAAATATTCACAGTTGTACGCTAAAATGTTGCGGTTATCTTTAATGGCTATCCAATTTTCCCACTGGCGCATTAGAGCTTCTATGTCTATGAAATCATTGAATTGATGAACAACAAAAGCCTTGATCATTCTACGCAGATGCACTGGATGGTCTGAGCCTTGGGTTTCCACATCTTGGTTAATTGCCCTTTCCTCACTATATGGCTCAAAACAGCATGTTTAAAGAACTTCAGTGTACCATCATTTTACATTGTCCACATTCATTGTTGAACATTTACGTCTTAAGATTTTCGCAACCTTTCAAAAGCTCATGACCACAAAACACGACTGATAGCGATTCAACCAGTTAATTAACCCTTACCTTCATGAATATGCATGCCACGCTCCACCCACTATGAATAACTATATAAATAAACTTTCAAGTTTGTACATAGAACAAAGAAATTACGTGTCAGGTCCACTAGTGTTGGACCATATCTAATAATATCAAAAAAACAAACAGAGACTACCCAGATCAGGCAGCTCTTGTAAGAGCTGCCTGATCTGGGTCTGCTCTGTTTGCAAAATTGTTAAAAGGCGTCCCTATGAGGTAAAGGGTTAATTCGCCAGTAGTGACAATGTAGAGTCGAGTCTACGCCTTGTTCGCAAGTGCAAATCCAACCTCCTTCAGCTGCTGTCCGAGGTCAAGTTGGTTGTTTACAATCATACAAAACCGTTAAAATATTAGTTTGCTATGTATCAATTTTACATGAATTGATTTATAATAATTAAAAAAATGGCAACTATAAGAGACGACTGTTGTTTTCGGAGGACCATGAAAGTACAATGTATGTTCACCATGGATTCAAGTCAATTTCAGGTCACTAAACCCATGGCGCGCATGTACTGGTTACATAATGTCGGGCCTGATCTTGATCTAAACTGTTTAACACTCTGATGGTATTTCTGGAAGAATTTATAATAATAATAATAATAATAATAATAATAATAATAATAATAATAATAATAATAATAATAATAAAATAGCAAAAACAAAATGCCGATCACAAATAAGCGTGCAAAATTACTTAGGGTTCAAAGAAGTCTGTATCCCTAGACTTTGAAATACTTTTCAGTGATCGCTGTCCTACAAAATAAGTTCGAGTGGACAGTCTAGTTATTAACGAATGAGGCATTTCATATTCAAGTACGAACTCTAAAATGCAAAATTCTAACTAAACCTGATTGGTTGAATTAGGCAAAGGAAAGTGATATCATACGGCGCAGCCGAAAGAGATCAGCGAGACTGAAGGTTTTGTTAAAATGGCCACAAGGTCGCCGTTCAGATTTATCCTAAAATTGTTATTGAGTATCACTTGCTACCAGCAGATGTCCAAACGTTTAGATTAAGCTTATCCTGTGAATATATTTTTGGCATTGATCTTGAAACTGAGACAATGATATTGGCCCTTATCCTGTCAGTATTTGTCCTGAAAGAGTCGTCTGCTTATTACGTCTGCTGCATATTTTCAAGTGCACTTAAAATACTTTTTATCACAGAAGCAAACATTATGGACCCAGATCAGACTGCTCTTAGGAGAGCAGTCTGATCTGGGTCCATAGTGTTTGCGATGTAGGCTACAAAATTACATAAGCGGATGAGTGAGCAGACGACCATTTTCGTGAATGGCGGCTAAAGTTGGATATACAATCACTTATACACTGGTCAATAAGGTCATGGGCACTGCGGTAGGCCTATACTATAGCAAAAGCCTCTAGCCCCGAAACGCATTTGACTGTAGCACGGTGGGTGACCATAACAGGGCCTATAGGCGATTAAAGCTTCTTGTTATAACACCATTGGATCAACAGCTCGTACAGAAATAGGCTGATCTGGACTTACGTTGTTTGGTCAATCTGTGTGAGTTACTGATAAATAAGGCTGTAACTGGTGTACTGAAACATATAGTACTGTCACTGGTGAATAACACGCTTATACATAGGGTTGTCACTGGTGAAAAACATGGTATATATGATTATCACTGGTAAATAACACGCTTATACATAGGGTTTTCACTGGTGAAAAACATGGTATATATGATTATCACTGGTAAATAACACGCTTTTACATAGGATTGTCACTGGTAAAAAACATGGTATATATGATTACCACTGGTGAATAACACGTTTATACATAGGATTGGCACTAGTGAATAGCATGGTATATATGATTACCACTGGTGAATAACACGCTTATACATAGGATTGGCACTAGTGAATAACATGGTATATATGATTACCACTGGTGAATAACTTGCTGGTATATAGGATTGCCACTTATGATTAATATACTGAAACATAGCCTTGCCACAGTTGAATAATACACGGGTACATAGGATTGTCACTGATGAAGAATATAATTAAATAGAGCATTGCCACTGTTGAATCATATGGTGGTACATAGGATTGTCACTGATGAATAGCATGGTATATATGATTACCACTGGTGAATAATATGCTGGTACATAGAACAATATACTGAAATATAGCATTGCTATTGTGAAAAACACACTGAAACCCAGGGTTGCGACTGGTGAGTAACAAACCGATTCATAGGGTGGCCACTTGCCACTGATGAATAACATACTGAAAAATAACATTACCACTGTTGAAACACAGCGTTGTCACTGGTTAGTAACATACAGATTCAAAGGGTTGCCATTGGTGAATAATATTGCCACTGTTGAATAATACTCTGAAACAAAGTGTTGCCACTGGCAACATACAGATTCAAAGGGTTGCCATTTGTGAATAATATACTGATAGATAGGGTTGCCACTATTGAATAACACTCTGAAACACAGCGTTGCCACTGATAAGTAACTCACTGATTCAAATAGTTGCCACTGGTGAATAATATACTGATACATAGGGTTGCCACTGGTGAATAATATACTGATACATAGGGTTGCCACTGGTGAATAATATGCATTTTTGTACTGATATATAGCATTGCAGTTGATGCATAAAATACTGAAACACAGCGTTGTCATTGCTGAATAATATACATTTTTTGTAATAAAACATAGCATTGCCATTGATGCATAATATACTGAAGCAAAGCGCTTTCACTTGGGGATGACATTATTGATACCTGAAGAAGAAGAAAAGAATACAAAGAGCATTGCCACTGGGAAACGACATACTTATTATAGGCAGAGGAAAACATTGCTGAGATAGAATATGAAATGGCATTGTAACTGGAGAATGACATAATTGAAACAGAGGAGCGGAAGAAACAGCATTTCCACTAGTGAATTATCTACTTGAAACAGGCAGAATAATATATAGCATTGAAACTGAAGGATGACCAACTTGAAATAGCGGCCAGAAGAAATAGCATTTCCATTGGTGAACTACTTACTTGAAACAGACAGAAAAAGATATTATAGCATTGCAATTGGAGAATGACATACTTGAAATAGGATTTGGAAGAAATAGCATTTTACTACTGGTAAACTACATACTTGAAACAGGCAGAAGATATAGCATTCCATCTGGTAAATGATATACATGAAATAGGGAGCGGGAGAAATAGCATTTCTGCTGGTGAACTACATACTTGAAATAGGCTGAGGAAGTTATAGCATTGCAACTGGAAATGACATAGTTGTAATTGGGAGCAGAAAAATTAGCATTTCCACTGGTGAACTACATACTGGAAAAAGGCAGAAATATATATATAGCATTGCAAATGGAAAATGACATACCTAAAATAGGGAGCGGAAGGTATATGATTTCCACTGACGAACTACATACTTGAAATAGGCAGAAGATATAGCATTACAACTGGAGAATAAAATACTTGAAACAGGGGATCAAAAAAAATAGCATTTCCACCGATGAACTATATACTTGAAACAGGCAGAAGAAGATATAGCATTGCAACTAGAGAACAAACTGCTTGAAATAGGCACCTGAAGAAAAAAACATTTCTACTGGTGACCTACATACTTGAAATAGGCAGAAGAAGTTATAGCATTGCAACTTGAAAATGATATTCACGAAATAAGGAGTGGAAGAAAAGGCATTTCCACTGATGAATCACATACTTGCAACAGGCAAAAAAAGATATAGCACTGCGACTGGAGGATGACATATTGAAAAAGGGACCAAAAGAAATAGCATTTCCATTGGATAACTACATACTTAATATCGAGAGTGGATTGATTAGCATTTCTACTGGTGAACTACTAACTTGAATTAGGCAAAATAAGATATAGCATTGCAACTGGAGAATGACATACTTAAAAAATGGAGCTGGAGATAAAGCATTGTCACTGGTGAACTGCATACTTGAAATAGGCAGATGATATAGCATTACATCCTTGCTATAGGGGGCGGAAAAATAGTATTTCCACTAATGAACTACATACTTGAAACTTGCCTGGTGTACATTACATCTTAGTGATAGGCAACAAGCAGTCGTCCACAGAAAGGGTCTCTCTGCATTCACGTACATGAAATTTGGTGTTCCACGAGGCTCTATCCCAGGACCCATCATATTCTTATTATTTATCATTGATCTACACCTCTTCGTGAACTATTGCTACTCAGATGTCTTTACAGATGATGCAACTATCCACACCGATGATAAACCCGATACAGAAGAAGAGAAATTACAATGTGGCGCAGATAATGCAAAGGATTGGATTCGACAAAATAATATGCTCATCAATTATGACAAAACGAATTATATGATTTTAGGCCTAACAAATAAACAGAACGTGCCTAAAGAGTTTGATATTAGAATAGACGACAAACACATCAAAAAGACGCAAAACCATAAACTTCTAGGGATGCATGTTGATGTTAAACTTTCTTGGTCTTCCCATATAGACTATATATGTTCCTCATTTCATCAAAGATATCTTTACTAACACAGTTATCAAACTATTTTTCAACTGATATTCAAAAAAATTTTATCAAGGATATATTTTGCTCTTAATGTATTATGGATCAGTGGTATGGGAGACTACCTCCACATCAAACCTTGACAGAATACCTAAACTCCAAAAACGTGCAGCACGAATAATATTACATGCAGATTTCAATACTCCGTCAGCGGAAATGTTCAAAGAATTAAGTTGGCTACCAATAGTAAAACAATTAAAATATAAGGTCGTCTTTACATACAAAGCCATTAACAATTCGACACCCCAGTATATCACGGATTTACTGAAGCCAGTGACTGAAACCTATAATCGTACACTGCGATCTCCGGTCGATGGTGCATTAACACTTTCGCTGCCAAGCACCTCAAAAAAAGCAATACCTCAGTGCCACGTAGTTTAAAGGAATCCAGAATATTGAGGGTTTATGGGTTCAACACAGAGTATCTCCAGAACCATTCAACCTATCGCTGTGAAACTTTCACAGAATGTTGCTAATATATAAATCTTTTATTTGAACCAATTATAAAAAAAGATAGTCACGTGACCTTTGGCGGCCATTTTGGGAGCCATATTGAAAATATGAAAAATGTCTATAAACAACTATTTTATGCAAAAATAGATAAAACATCCATCTACATCAAGTATCAAACATCAGGATTTATTCTGATATATTGTTTTATCAGAAATAAATCAAAATATAGCGGTTGAAGGGCTAAATGCTTCTGTATATCATCCCCACGGACATGTTTTCGATTTCCGCAAAACCTAATGACATTACAAAAAAGTTTGTAAAGTCAATTCTTGTACAGAAACTTGCATATACCTCCATATACGATAATACTATGTCCCCTTAACAGTTTGAAATAAAGAACAAAGAGTTGCGTTCCTTATAACGTAAAAATAGACAGCTATCAATTGTGCCTTTAAATTTCGACTGTAGTCGCGTTGGGCAGTGAACGGTAAATTCGACTACAGTCGCGTTTGGCAGTGAAAGTGTTAATCTGTTCCAAGGCCTCACTCTTCCTTGTTTGATAGGACATATTCGTATACAGCACCCAAACTGTGGAATTCGATTCCGATTCCAATTTGCAATGCATTATCTCTAACAAGTTTTAAGGCCACGATCAAATCCATATCATGAATAGTTTGCTGTGATACTTTGCGACCAAATCAATTAATAGTCCATTTTATTCTTAACTGAATAATATTTTGTTCAATGCAAAGATTTAAATGTTTCAGTTTTATACGCCTAAACACAGCTCAGGTTTGGGCCCAGGCTAGGGTTACAGCCAAACTGGTTGTCTTTTTGCATCCATCTGCTGAATCTGGCCAACTGAGCTGTGATTCTCTGTCGCCTGAGTTCAGAAGCTTGGCACTCCTTTAGGATGCATGCTGATCATTTCATTAATGACTGTGCTTACGGTAGTAAAGGATTTATCATGCTTAACTACAAAAGAAACCCATCAGTTTCTCCTCGGGGCAATTATGGAGATTAGAATGAAGCAATGAAAATATATTGATACCATATTCCTTAACAATCAGTTCTGCAACAATTGATTGAATACTGTAACAGTTTTACTTAAATCCGTTCATGCTGTACGCCAGTGTATAGACAAGGGGTCAGTTTAAAAAATGACAAGTTTTTCAGTGGAGAATGAATATCTCGATCTCTTCCAATTCAGTTCACTTGAATTAAATTCGTCAAAAAACGGACATGACTCCCTCCTGCAGCAATAGCTGCATGGTAACGAGGTCGAACTGAAAGCACGTAACGTCACACAATATGCTTGGGAATCCAGGCCCATTATTAATGGAGAGCGAAGATTCCGAGGTTGCACTGAACGATCCCGGATGCATCGCCAGAGCTAATCCCACAGCTGCTCTATCGGATTCAGTCCCCGGCTTACTAAACTATCGCGGTTTGTTTTGGCTTCTACACACACTCGATGGCCTCGTCTCCGGTTATTGGACGAAGTGAACTGATTTAGATGAGAACTCGAGCGAAAACCAATTGTCTGAAACTTGTCATTTTTAGAAATGACCCCTTGTCTATACCTTGGCGTACAGCATGAACGGTTTAAAGTAAAACTGTTACATTATTCAATATTTTGATGCATAATTGATTGTTAAAGAATATGGTGTATATATTTTCATTTCTTAATCATTTTACTATAATTGCCCAAAAAAGTAACTGATGGGTTTCTTTTGTAGTTGAGTATGTATGTGATGCATTTGTAACTGAGGGCCACATTGTAGAATAATTTAATATTAGCTAAATGTGTTTTAACCTCATTAAAAATAAATAGGCAAAATATATTGCATTGCAACCTTCAAATAGGTACCGGATGAACTAGTATTTCCACTGGAAAACTACATGTACATACTTAAATTAGGCAGAAGAAGATATAACATTGCAAAAGGGAAAATGGAATACTTGAAATAGGCAAAGGAAGAAATTACAATGCCACTGATGAACTATATTCTTGAAACAGGCAGAAGAATAAATATCACAGAAGATATAAGCTTTACCACTGGTAAACAACATACTTGAAATAGACAGAAGAAGGTATAGGATTGCATCTGGTGAACAGCATACTTCAAACAGTAAGAAGATATAACATTGCCACTGGTGAACAACATACTTGAAATAGACAGAAGAATGTATACATGTAGGATTGCCACTGGTGAACAACATACTTGAAATAGACAGAAGAAGTTAAAGCATTGCATTTTGGAAATGACATATTTGAATAGGGAGCATTTCCACTAGTAAACTATGTACTTGGTACAGGCAGATGATGATATAGCATTGTAAGTGGAGAATGACATACTTGAAATCAGGAGTGGAAGAACTAGTATTGCCACTGGCCAATTCCATACTTGAAGCAGACAGATGCAACGCTTTTTCTTTCTCTTATGCTTGAAACAGGCAGAGGAGGCTATGACGCTGCCACTGTGAAATGACATTGGACTTGAAATAGGTACAGGTAGAGATATCATGACTACGGATTAATTACATACTCGAATAGATGACCGCATATTATCAGTCATTTATACAACACCTGGCTTTGGATGAAGAAATTGTTAACTTAACATTTCCATCAAAAATAATGGTAAGAAAAATGAAAAACCAGCCTCATTCCGAGACAAATAACTTAAGAAGGAAGTGATCGGTAACTTACATTAGTACGTACGGTCTATAACCAACTCAACAATAATGATTTCTGTTTGTTTTGTGCTTCTGACAATATTTGACTACGATCATATTAAAAAACTACCCATAGCAGGAAGTGGTAAACCGTTTGAATTGGTATAGATCTAGTCAAAAATTCTAACAGGCCACGTATTTTTTTAAGCTACATGAACTATAACAATTCCATTGCATGTTCCCGAATAGGTCATATAATAATAAACGTTACCACAAAACAGCTAAGCACATTTTGTAGTCAATATAGGTACCCTCATTTTTAAAAATGACAATGATTTGCATTGGATGGTTGGGTAAGTTTTTGGCATTTTGACACCCATTACGAAATTACGCACGTATGTAATAGTAACATTCAAGGGAGGACACCTTATTTCTTAAAAGTGATTTCCATACCATAAAGGAAAGAATTCGCTCATGCAGGAGTGCGTTTATTTCAAGCCCTAAAGAGTTTAATATGAGTTTGGCTTTAGAAATGAGAATGTTTTGCGCGTGAAAGTGTGATATTTCAAAAACCAATGTCTCATAAATTGTGACAAAATGCGAATTTTGAAAATGGAGGTACCAATATTTAAATGGGCATCCTGCAAGTTCTATTTAGCAGCTTGTCAATACCTTTACTGCCTATGACAATCTCCAATGCCAGTTATGAGGGCCTCAGTTATTACATTCGTCATTATTTGTATACGCTTAATGTAGTCACCCTCGTTAAATAAAGTCTTTACTTTACTTTACTTATTTATTTACCTACCTACCTACCTACTAACTTACTTACTAACTTACTTACCTCCCATTAAACACTTCTGAGCATGATAAGTTTCCTGCTCAGTTGAGTTGAGCGCCAAAAACGTTTTATAAACACGGGGTCGGTGTTGGTTAATATCTTGCACGAGTTCGAATTTGGCAAAATCGGATTATTCGATCCTTAGAGCCCAGAAAAATTGCCCACATAAGCTTATAATAGGGTAAATATACACTGAACCACATTTCTAACGCAAAATCAAACTGAACCTTAAATTTTACATATAGTGTTTCATCTATTGTAACGCAATTTTATCAAAATTTAAAACACTTATTCATGAAAATGAAAGTAGAACTTCATCAGTCAATCATTCCCTTTAAATCATAACCTGACTAGGTGAATGTCTGCCCTAACCCCTGAACGGTACAATGATTTCGACAAGACCTCGTATATTAATTAAAGTTAATTCCTGAAACATTTTTGCGTTGGAAGTGTGGGTCAGTATAGTATTCATTTTAACCATCTTGATGGATACAAGATGGGAACCTTACATTCAATATATGGCGTTGGTCTATGTAAGCACAATCTGGAAGTTTTTTGTTACAACAAACTGACGAACGGTAGCATCATTTGTGTAGCGCGTCAATAACCTGTATTTTACAAACACTTGCCTTTAACGAACATACATTACTCTGACATAGGAAAAACAAAATGGATATTCTATATTTTGAAGGTGTACAACGCAGGAAAATATCAAATATGAAACCTTTGCATATTGCCAATGCCCGCGTATTTCTTGCAAATGTTACAACAAAATAGAAATACCGTGCACAATTTTAGCAGATAATATGTAGTTCCCAAAATATTATCAGCTTAATCTTGAAAGTATTGATAAAGTGGCTCTGGATTTCCTAAAATGGCTAATCTACCTAAAATAAAACCTGTCTTAAGCGGCCACTAAAATACTTTTGACCTGCATTAAGCCATGATTGGTCTTATTTATTTAAACCTATGTAATGCCCGTGTAAATTTCTTGCAATATTGTTACAACAAAATAGAAATACCGTGTACAATTTTAGCTGATTATAACCCTAAATAGTATCAGCTTATTCTTGAAAGTATTGGTAAAGTGGCTCTCGATTTCCTAGAATGGCTAATCTACCACTATAGTAACACATGTCTTAAGCGGCCACTCAAAAATAGACAAAACAAATATCTTAATGACAAATGGTAGCTTAATGCAGGTAGAAAGTATTGCAGAATGCTCCCCCTTGGAGCATTCTGCAATACCTTTGACCTGTATTAAGCGATAATTGGTCTTTTAGAGAGTGGCCGTTTTAAACAGGTTTTACTGTATAAAACTGATACTAGCAATCAGGCAATTGTATTTTCATTGTAGAAAAAATCGCAATTTTGGCGGGGTTAAAACTCAGCATGACCGGTCCTCAACCCTTTATTTAAATACAACCTTCTGATCATTCTGTCAATATTTTTGTCCTAAATTTGACGTCTGCTTCATATATTCAATTTCACTTTAAAGGCAACAAAGACTATGGACCGGATTAGACTAATAAGGAGCATTCTGAATTGGATCCATATTGTTTGCAATATAGGCTAAGAACATAAGCGGACGAGAGAAGCAGACGACAAAATGCGTGATTGGCCAAATATATTTGCTATTCTGTGAGAAACTGTATAGTAGGGGAGCCAGAGATTCAAAAGTTGGAAAAAGTGGCCGGGAAGTAGCAGAATTTTAGACTATATCATGTGTTAGTATGATGTTTCAGAACTGTGAAAACAGATATTGCACAAATTTTAAGTCTTGCAAAAGATGTTTATTTATGGGGTAACCATAGCTACACTCATGCAGGCTTCATGTAGTAGGCTTTTCGCTACATTACTGAAAAGAAAAATTATTTAGACCAGATAGGTCACATTTCCTACTATCTACATATTGCTTTACAGTAACTTAATTAAAAGCACCAAACTGACAATAAGTTTAAATGACTTACGCTTATGTAATTGTTATATACGTTACTTACATTCAAATATATTATTATTGTTTACTTGGCCTTGGGCTGCCAAAAGACTTGTGGAGGGAGATTTTTGTACATTAAGATTTTCTTAACTACTTTATGTATTATAAAATGTCTGTTAGCTTTTGATGAACATCTGCATTTACCATGCAATAGCCAAGTCTAATACGTTACCATTAAGGAAACTCCTAGTTTAGTGTTATTATCATTTGCATCATTTTCTTACATATTGTTATGATTGATATTTTAATAATATGCAGCTTAATAGCAGAATATTAATATTAGTTTAGGCTCCTGGAAGTTCTGTTATATACATTACTTTCTTTTAAAACAATATTTCTGTGCTATGTGATGTGTATGCGTTCAAACAGCTAGTAGGTGAAAATAAAATTGACTACCATCTTAGTGCTCAAAATTAGATTGGAAATATTGTATTTTTAAACATTTTATATGAATGAGATGCGACATCAACAAAGTCATATTTGGTTTAAAGGGAAAAACTTGAAAATAAAGCACATAAATGCCATTAAGTATATGTTTAGTAATCATGTAAACAGGATAATTGATACCTATTCATTATTCATAACTAAATTGTTTCAAAAAGCTTAAATGATTCTTTAAAATCTGTGCCTCTACCATGTATTTGCTTCTTTTTTATGTATTAAATGGCGTTAAATGACATATACAAGACTTTTTCTTTCACCGCCTACAGCTCAATGAATAAATAAAAAGCACGCAGTAACATAGTCAGGTCCATAACACATTGTAAAAGTCATCAAATATATGCATTTATAAACAGTAATTGTTACAGCAGCTATATTTAAAACAATAAGGCACAAAATATACCTTAAAATTCTAAAAAAAATGTAAGATATTCCTAGCAGAAGTCCAAATCAAGAAGTGAAACATTAAAGATACCTTCATTGGTGTCATATGAAACAAAAATGTAGTTTGTGGAAATCGTGAGGATTACTGTCTCTGATTTAGCACCCGCCTTAGCTATCCTTTCGGTTATGATATTTTAGTATCTACAGTGTGTCCGCTTTGAAAAATAGTATTATTCATGCTGGTAACGTATATAACAAAAATATAAAGATCATTACTTTAATCATTGTGTTGCCTGGTTCTACACCTTTGTGAAGCAATGCAACAGGACAGTATTTATTCTAAATTACCATTTTAATACTTTAGAAACAGACACATGTCTGTTAATAAGTTGGAAAAGCTCCCATGCATTGTAAGTATTGTAGACATTTCAAAATGATTAGACTTTGATAATCAGGACCTTGAGCAAACAACTTTCTACAATAGGACTTGATTGATCATATATTCCAGAATGTTTGCAGACGTTTGTTTTTTAGCTATATAGCTTATCAGCATACGTGACAGAATCTGCTTTAATGTTGGTTTTATTCAGCAGGACACTGTTTATTTTTTACACTCACAATAAGTAATCATAACAAACATCATTCAGTCCTTAAAACTAACTAATTAATACCCATAAAACATGTACCAACTTGTTAAACGATGCTATATTTATGGTATTTTGATAGTTCATGTAATAGAAACAAAATCCATACCAATGCTACTTTCAAAGAATACTTTCAGATAGTATACTCAAAACTGCTATGAGGTATTATACCTACATATAGTGCAATTGGCAATTGAGACAATGTTATCACTATCTGCGATGTATCATGATACTTTTACAAATAAAAATACAATTTTTTATGCAGATGATTGATAAAAAAAGCGACAGATAAATTAAACATGCATACATACTATTTGTTAAGTTTACGCATAATGTCTTAGCATAACATGTAAATCTATTATTTGTGTAAGTAATGATACTAACTATTGTGCCTTCTCTATTGTCCATATAATTATTATTTTATTAGCACAGTAGATAATTAAATGTATGCCTTTTTGTCTCTATACCTCGATGTGTTTACAACTCATCTATTATTTAACACACATAAAAGGAAACAACTGACAGGATTCCTACAACAGTTTGTTTAAAATGGGGTCCAATGACTGCTATGTTATAATGATAGAACTTAACATCAGCTAATCGCTAAAACTAAGTTTGATCTTATGACTGCTATTTTTACTCTAAGATATTTCTATTCCTATCAACATTCTGATTAACGTAAATAATCTTTTAAACGGTAATTTTAATGTGTCCTTGTTAAATTTGGCTTGAATATTTTCTCTCTGTTGAAATTTTATAAAGTAAATTTGGTATGGTAAATTACAACTGAAGAAATCTAGATTTCATGGATATGATCACTGCCTTGCCATGTAAAACCCATCCTTTTGGATGATTTTCCCAATTTCAACAGCAATAATTCATTTTGAATAACCCATTCAGTTTTAAAGTTTGCATTGCTTTGACAAATGATTAGAAGTGTTAATTTAAAAGGACTATCAGTTTCATTAATCAAACAATGAAAGCCATGTTAAAAATGAGCTGAAATTAAAGTTCATAGCTAGAATAAATTCAAAAGTCACCTTCTGAGTTTTGATATATGCATAAATAGATTTGGCTTAAACAATTTGTATAACAGAGCCACTCACTTAAAGAATAAATGATAACAAACACTTATGTTTCCTTAAATCTAATGTAACGTAAACAACATTTTATTCTATATATTCATAAAGGAGTGATGCTGTCTAGATTGCCAGCAAACGTCTTCTTTCTATAAGTAAACACGACTAGGAAATGTCGCAATCACAGACTCCTGACTGACCCACTGCACCTTAAGGAGGGGGCACGGATCACAGATATATACAATATAATTAAAGTGAAGCAACCAGCTTTCTTCCTTGTCAAGATGATTGCTGAACTAGAAACAAATTAGAAAACAAAGGCCTGATACACAACTCCCATAACCAATAGGAACAACAACAAAGTTTCCAACATCCACACATTATTTCAGAAATTCTTAGATATTTTATCATAAATGAATCTGATTTGATAGAACAGATATGTTATTTACTATTTTATATATTGTGATGAGTGTGAACAGGTTCAACACAAAGCCTTGGCTGCTTCTGAATAGCTTATTAGATTGTTTTGTTCTATAAAAAGAAGAAAATATGCAAATATCTAAATTTGTTTTAGGTTTTCAGGCTCATTTTTTATATGGAAAACGGTTGAGAAAATATATAATCATGATATATATTTCATTTATGTATAGTTATATATGTTACTTTAGCACATTTGAATGAACAAGCTTAAGGAATGTATCCTAGATGAGATGTTGCATCAGACTTATCATTTTATAAGTTTATAAAGTGCATAACATAACATAGAAAAATTAACAAACAATGTGTTTTGTTTTAAAGTAAGCAAGTGTGCAAAGATCAGGAATCGATACAATCAAGTACCACACCTGACCCAGGATACCAATGGGAAAGTGACAAACTCACAGTAGACACCACAAACGAGAGCCAAGAGGTCAGCCCTTTCCCAGCAGGTGACCACAAAGCACATATAAACAGACGCGCACAAAACATAGCAAACACAAGACAGAACAAAAACATAAAAGATCCACAAAAGAAGTACCGCCTTGGAACGGTCAGTAAAATATTTTACTGGAGGGCTTAAACCGGTTTAACGGCGTATACCATTTCTTAAAAGAAAAAAATTACAACCATATACACAGTCTCCTAATTAGTACTGATAACTTTTTCTTTTGGAACAAATGCTCCAATTATGCCTATCAAACACAGTCCCCCCCCTTTTAAGTGAAATAAACTTTCCAGTGATGTATAATTTAAGCTATTAAGCAATATTTGTTTGTCTTCAACTTTGTTTTATATGTTACATATTGAAAATCGAACAACAAAATGATATTTTACCTAAGAAATGTTGTTAAGTATTACTCTGAAGTCGGTGATATAAAAACAATTATCATAAGGTGTTTAAAAGCTTACTGAAAAAAAATTGCATGCTTATTTTTAAACTTAAGAGCTTCTAAACTTATATAAAGCATTATCTATGGTCATCTAATAATACAGCTTATAACAGACAAAGTATTGATGTTAGAACGTATCTGTTTGCAGTTTTGAAATGGTCAGTTAATGCTCTTTTAAATACATGTTACCCTGAAGTTAAACACATATTGAATTTTTTGTCAAAAGATACTTTTTAGCAAAATATCAATAATTTTAAGGGTATAATTGAAAATGTAACGTAAATGACATTATAATGGACCCAAACAACTTTTAAAAACATCAATATGTGTAGAGAATAGCATGTTCTTACAGGTTGCATAAATGTTTGGTTCATTTAAACATTTCAACTTCTACCTAAATAGACTAAATTACATATTTTTGTTTTTAAGAAAATGAGGGGTAACGTATTAAACGCACTGTTACAGGTATGTTTGCAAAACTTAAATTGAGTGCAATATCTGGTTTCATACTGCCTATACGATGTACTAAAGGATAAAACAAGTGAAAATTCTGCTAAAAAGGGGACATACCTAAATGTTTATTTTTGACATTTTTGAACCCTGGCTCCTCTACTAGTATTTCTTACCCTTTAACCCTTAAAGCACCAAATGCAACAAAAGTCGTCTGTTTTTGTCGTCTGCTGAAATGTTTAAGAAGCCTTTCCAACAAATAGTGTAGACCCAGATCAGACTGCTCCTATAGGAGCAGTCTGATCTGGATCCACACTGTGTGTTTTATACATTACTTTGTTAAATAATGTTAGCATAAATTTGCAGCAGACGACAAAAGCACAGGCATTTTCAGATGAATTTTTCGCTGGCGTTAAAGGGTTAAAACGCCAATCACAACAAAAGCCGTCTGCTTTTGTCGTCTGCCAAATATTTTAGAAGCCTCTATGACAAACAGCATGGAGCAGTCTGATCTGGGTCCACGCTGTTCGCTTCTATACTTTTAGTCTATCGATATAATGTAAGGCGATTATTTGCGGATGACATTTCAGATGCATTTTGATGGCGTTTAAAGGGTAAATCGCCAAAATGTAAACCAAAACAAAAACTATATGATTTCCATTCCAAGTGAAACATTCTGATCTGTATCTCCCATGTGTCCATTTGGTTTCAGGTTTGAATCCGACAGCAGAGGGCAATATTCGACTGTTAAAGTAACTCTTACCTTGTAATTTTATCCAGTTTAAAATCACGAACTTGAAAAACAATGAAAATCTAAAATAAAATGCATTGCATTACAACTTCACGGAAACGATATAATCTCAAGGTGTCGTTCAATATGGTAACATACTGCCACAGGAAAAAGGTCCTAGCACCCTTACTTCTTTTACTCTTCCATGCACGTGTTAATACTACTCATTAGAATGTCCATCAGCTATTTTCATTGCTCATGTGTTTGGATCCAGAGCAGGACCCTGATCTGGTCCGAACTGTTTACAAAGCTTATCAGCAGATGGTCAAAAAGGCACTATTTAATGAATAAAAATGATTATTTATCTACTTTGATATTGGTTTTCAACATGAATATACAACTACTAAGTGGTGGGGATACACGTCTAAAATTTGACCTGAGCCTTCATCTACACCCTTTCTCTCTGTGTGTGTGTGTGTGTGTGTGTGTGTGTGTGTGTGCGCGCTTGTGCGTGTTTGAGCAGTGAAGGCTATGGTCATCGTTTGCTGTTTGCACACGCGATAAGCATCAAAATCTATATTAAAAACACACCAAAAAAATGGTGCGTTTGCACCTTTAACCATGCATTTGTACATAAGAAGAAACTCTACCACTCTGCATGCTTTTTGTCGTCTGCTGATTTTTCGAAATAACCTTATCATAAAATTCCTTCAGAAATACCATCAGCAAGGGCGTACCTACGTGCACGCAAATACGCATGCGCATACAAATTGACGCTGCAAGTATAGGGTTTTCAGTTATGTACAGCAAAACTCAAAATAGACAAAAAAGCGATCTTAATGACAAATTGTAGCTTAATGAAGGTCGAAAGTATTGCAGAATGTTCCCCTGTGAGCATTTTGCAATACTTTTGCCCTGCATTAAGCGATAATCGGTCTTGAAACCGATTTTTGGTCTTCTTTTTGAGTGACGGCTTAAGACATGTTTTACAGTATATAATTTGATTTTCGAGAAAAAAATGCAAATAATAGTAGTCTTTAGTTGCGTGTTGAGGACTCATTTTAGCCCTTTGAAATGCCCTTTAACCATTCTCTGTCACAGGGCTTCAACCCTGGCCCCATACAGGGGGAGTACCCCTAGACCCATTCATTAGTGCGTACTCAATAAATACCCAAGGAACGTGCCTGATCAGAATGACAAGTCGGGCCTGATCTGGGTTCAGACTGTTTGCAAAGGTTATCAGCAAAGAGTAAACGTTTCAACGAGAGATATTAAAATGAGGACAAGCGTCGATGCATAATGATCGCATGTTACTTTTGTTTGTTTGATTTGATTCTTTACGTCCCAGTCAACAATTTTTCAATTATGTCGGGACGGGTCTTGCTGTGTCGAACCAGTTAAACGCAAGGGTGTGATACTTAACTTAAATGGCCAGTTGAGTGAATGGACTTGGGAAGATTCAATTAACTATTTCCCTGCTAGTGGCGACTTTAGTCATCTGCTGATAACCTGATAATCTATCTATCTATCTTCCGATACATCTTAACCCCCGAGGGGGACATCAGACGGGTATTCCGGAATACCAAGTGCTGAGGGGGTTAGTTGAAATAAAGTGATAGAAAAGGTGGTGAGATGAGTTTGTACAGTGCGAGAAGGAGTGTTAGTATAGGTAAAAGATAAAACAGAAGCTGGTATTCAGGGGGACACATGAATTACCCGGCAGACGGCACCGCTAAACTGTGCCAGGGTGGGAAGGGTCGGTATGTTGACAGGGAGGGCGTTCCAGTGGATAATTGTTCTAGGGAAAAATGTGAACCTGTAATAGTCTTTGAGAGTCTGGATCTGTCTGTATGCTAAGGGATGTATGTGTCGTGATGTTCTGGTGTTTCGAACAAGGTAGTCTGATGCAGGGATAGCTACAAGGTCATATGTGACCTTATACATCATCACGAGTCGGCTATCAATGCGACGTTGGTCTAAGGGGCGCCAGTTTAGGTCCTTCAACATAGCAGTGACACTAGAGGTGTATCTATAATCTCTTGTAGCCCACCTTGCAGCCCTTCTTTGGACTGCTTCCACTTTATTTATATCTGATGTGGTGTGGGGATACCATACTGTTGAAGCATACTCCAACTGAGGCCTTACAAGAGTTTTGTATGCTACTGATTTAAGGTCCTTATTATGGACCCGGATATTTCTTTTAAGGAAACCAAGAGTTTGGTTTGCCTTTTTTGTGGTGATGTCAATATGTTTGGACCATGAGAGGTCGTCCGCAATGGTGACCCCTAAGTACTTTGCTGCTGGGACACTTTCCAGCTCTACATTATGTAGAATGTACTTGGTGTTGAGGGGTTTTGCCTTTTTGTGATTTGAAGGACCTGACATTTAGAGAGGTTAAATTGCATATCCCACATCTTTTCCCATTGTTCGAGACTTGCTAGGTCAGTTTGTAGGACCTCGCTTTCTGTGGTTGAGCTGATTGCGAGGTATAAGGCAGTGTCGTCTGCGAAAAGTCTGACTCTGGATTTGACCTGCTCAGGCAGGTCATTTATGTATGCAAGGAAGAGGATTGGACCGAGAACAGAGCCCTGTGGGACGCCAGAGGAGACTGGGTTTTTTTCTGAGTTAATTCCATTGATTACCACGGCCTGTTTTCGATTATCCAAAAAGTCCTTAATCCATTTTAGAGTGTCTCCTCTGATGCCATAATGGTGAAGTTTTAGAAGGAGTTTTTCATGGGCAACTTTATCAAAAGCTTTACTAAAGTCCAAAAGAATAAGATCAGTCTGTTTGCCCATCTGCATATTTTTGGCTAGTTCATCGATTAACATTATAAGTTGCGTCTCACAGGATCTCTTTTCTCGGAAGCCGTGCTGCATTTCGTAAAATATGTCCAGTTCAGTGAAGTGTTTAACCAGGCTAGAAGCAACAATATGCTCCAGAATTTTGCACAGGACACAAGTCAGTGAGATTGGCCTGTAGTTGGATGGGTCAGATTTTTCGCCTTTCTTGTAAATTGGGGAGACATTTGCTTCTTTCCAAATGTCTGGTATCTTTCCAGTATCTGTTGATCTCTGGAAAATAAGCTGCAGGATGGGTGCTAATTCCTTATGCAATGTTTGAAGGACAATGGGTTTGAATTTGTCAGGTCCTGCAGCCTTGTGTGGGCTCAAGCCTTTAAGCAGCTTGTCGATGCCTTCAGCAGCTATGCTTATGTCAGGCATTTTTGGATGGGGGCTGGGCTGGAATGGTAGGTTGGCACCAGAATCATGCAAATCTTGCAATGACTTCTGGGCAAGGGACTTTAAACTTATGGGGGTTTTGGGGCTAAACACTGACTGAAACTGGTCATTTAAGGCATTTGCTTTTCCTACTTCCGTTAAAAGAGTTTGACCATCCTTCTTTAGAGGAGCAATGCCATTTGAGTCCTGTTTGGAGTGCTTGAGCAGGGAGTAAAGCTTTTTGGTTTTGACCTTAGGGGGTTCCCCTACATCTTGGTCAGGAATTTCGTTGTTTATGCCTAAGATGTCCCCTAAGTATTTTTCATAGGCTTTTTCTGAAACCCGCCTGACTAAATGCTTATAATTGAGGAATTTACTTTGGTCATAAGGTCTGCTGGACCTAGACCAGCGTTTATAGAGTTTGTCACGTTTTCTCAATAGGCGGCAGATTTCTTGATTTATCCAGGGGAATCCATCCCGAGTGCCTGATTGCCTAGTTGGGATGAATTTGTCTATACCTTGCTCAAGTTTGCTAGCAAACCTATCCCACATACTTTGTACACTGGTGGTGGCAAGGTCAGACTGTGTGAGTTCGGAGTGGAGATCCCTCATGGACTGTTTCAGCTGGTCCCAGTCGGCCTTCTTATATAATAAAATAGTGCGAGGGACCTGCTTTGATATTTCAGGCTTTGCATTGACTTTGGATAATACAATATCATGGTCAGAGAGACCAGGGATGATTGATACATTTTCCACGAGGGTAGGGTTTGTTGTGAAAAATAAGTCCAGGATGTTTTGACCCCGAGTTGGTGAGGTCACGGTTTGCTCAAGCAGACAGTCGTTCAGTGCCTCAATGCACTCCCTTTAAAAAGTTGGATGGCCACAGTCTGGTAACGGTTTGAGATTTTCCCAGTCAACTTTGGGTAGATTGAAGTCCCCGAGAAGCCAGACAGTTGAGTTTGTTTGGTTGACTAGGGTCAAAGATTTGATCAATTCTTCAAAACTTGCTTGGTCTGATTCATGCGGTTTGTAGTATGCTCCAATAAGAACTGATTTGGATCCAGCAAGGTTCAACTGGACCCAGAGGTTTTCACAATTTGTATGGTAGGCTGATTTTAATTCTGATGTGAATTTGGAGTTCACCAGGATGATGACTCCTCCTCCCTTTTGTCCAGACCTGTCGCGCCGGTATACTGTGTAGCCTAGTTCAGGCGGGAAGTATTCATTATTATGAATTTCTGCTGTGAGCCAGGTTTCAGTGCCGACAATGATGTCCGGTTTATATGTGCTGATAAAGGTATAAAACTGGGACTTTTTCTCCCTAATTGACTGGAAATTTATTAGAGCTATTTTTACAGAGCTGGTAGTTTTAGATGAATCTTTGACGGGCTTATTCTTTGCAGGCGTGGATGTTTGTGTCGGAGTGAAGATGCAGTCTTGACTTGTGTCAAGGGTGCTAAAGCGGTTAGTTGTTGTGAATGAATTAAGATCCTGAGTAATGCTAGAAGAGTAGTTTGCACTGTCACATTTTGTACAGTGCCATGAGCAGCTTGAGTTAGACAAGTAGTCATACTGAAGATACTGATAATGTCGGGCCTGATCGGAAACAAAACGGAGTCGCAGCAAATGCCGGACATAAATTCTCTGTCTCTCTCTCCATAAAAATAACCCTTAGTAACACAAACATACCAACAAGCAGATGAAGCTTAAGCTTTGAGCTTACTTTGTCATTATTTATTCTTGTTCTCAAGCTTGTATTTATCACGTATATTTGTTGACACCGCCATTCTTACGTACCATTGTATAATCTCACTTGTAGCAGGAGATGACTTATAATATAAGCGCTTGCTTACTGTCAGATCCTGTACCATGATATTTCTGTACTGTAATATACATGTCTAGTTACAAATAAAATATTGTTTAAACCAAAACTGTTTGACACCCTGGTGGTATTCCTGAAAGAAAATTGGAAAAAAAGGTTTTTTAATCAGCTGACTTAAAAATGCAATTCTTACCCAGCATGCAAAGAGTTTAAAGGAGTAAAGGTGCAGTTGACCGTTTTATAATGTCTTTATCTCTGATAAATCAAAAAGGTCGTTTCATAGGGTGACTTTCTTAAGCATTGCGCGATATTATCGGACAAGAAGCATTTAATCCCGGGCATTTAATGGCTACCAGGCGACAGAGATATGAAGTTTGTAAAATATAAATGTCCATCTCACAACTTTGTTCTCGTTCAATGATTTTGAACTCGAAAGCCATACGTTTATAATTGTTTCTTAACTCTTTGCATGCTGGTTAATTTTGTATGTGTTTTTCGTATGCTGATTAAAAACAAAACAAAAATCATTTAGTATGAAGTAGGGAAGTTTCACTGATAACATTTTGTCATATGAAATGGTTGACCCCTATCTTAAAAAGTAAAAATTTTAATGCTTTAAGGCCAAATTATCCATGTCACGGTTACTTTCAACTCGAACAACAATCAAAATCTTTGTTTTGCATTCCATGGGCGGAGCCAGGGTGGGAGGGGGGTGGGGGCAGCGAATCCAGACCCCTTTAAAAATCACAAAAATATAGGATTTTTTAACAAAACTGGTCTGGACCCCTGAAAATCACAAAGCTACCAAGCCAGCATTCAATTTTTGGCCATGATTGGCACGCCAGCGAAACGCCATGTTTAAAAATGGCGTTTCGCTGGCGGGCCGATGATGGTCCGCTTATGGTGGTTTTTGGATCCCCTATCCCCTCATCTACTTAAAAAAAGTTGTCTAAGTTGGACCCCCTTTGACATAACTTTCTGGATCCGCGCATGCATTCTTTTTCGAATCATAAATCAAAGCTGTTATCCAAGTGATGCGTTTCTAAAGTCCGTGAGTATATTATTCGAAAAAATATCGCAAAGGTCATAACCATGCTACCGCGTGACTATCCATAGCAGTGGATGCGCCGAGGGTCATAGATTCGATCAGCTATGTTAGACACCTGCCGAAAATACCTCCATCTTAATACCACTCATATTTCTTGAAAAATGTTTAAATTAGGTCAAAACCATTGAATTGAACCAAATCTGGGTCATAAAGAAACAGAAAATACCTTACTCTCCAATAGTATATCCCAATATCACAGAAATTGTGCTACATAATTTGTATTATGGCCATTTCCTACCATTGGTATATTGTCCAACGTGACGTTTTCCTTGAAAGTTTTGTCTCAGTATATCTCTGGTCAGTATCAATTTTGTTACCAGTGTCTCTTTTTTGTCTATTCTCCAGCAAAAAGTTGCCAAAACAAATTATTTAAAACTTTACAATGACTGTTTTTGTTAAAATACTGGGTGTTCAAGAAGCATGGTCACTTGGTGTAATTTGGTTAAATACTGTTATTTTTCTTTGGATTTTGGTAAATAAACATTGTGTGAATATTTCCAGCAACGGAATTACACAGCTGATTTTTATAGTTAATCTGTCTCAACAGTAACGGAAATCAGGATGTTCCAGACCAATATTTCAGTTTAAAATTACTGGAAAAATACAGAAGATATCAACACCAAATGTTCACCGTTGTTTGCTGCAACATCAGAGTATGCATCAAATCAATATTGCCACTTGTGTAAGCAGTAGAATTCAATCAGGTCATATTTAATTTAAATACATTTCTTGAGTGTAAATTGTCATATTTTGGGCAAAAATAATATATATAATACCCCTAAAACAGTGTTCAATTCTTGTCAGGTACCATACTTTGCCACCAGAAGTGAAAACAGATGCCTAATTATTGAGTTTGGGCACAAATATTCTCTAAAACAAACCTTAGTATAGTCATAATCTTGCAGGATTTTTCTCAATTACATGTCATTTTTTTCTATTATACATTAATTTCCACAAAACGAAACCCTATTATCCATGAAATATACAGTGGCCATAAGTAAGTAGCCAAAATGGCCAACGTTGTTTCTTTTGCAAAAATTTAAGTACATTTAAATTTTGTATAATTTGAAAACGAGGAATGCAAATTATCTGAAATTTTGAACACATCACTATTTGCTATTTTTCAACTTAAGAATGCTTGATTATTATAGAAATAATATCACCTAGAGTTCATGGGTGTTATTCATTTCATCCACCCCTGATTTCTGAAACAGTTTGAAAATTCGATGTGGGTTCTAAACTTCTTCCGTTTTTACATGGCTATAGATATTGCTTATTTTCTGTATATTTTTGGTTAGAATGGTGCTAATATGTTATAATCGTGGGCTGTGAACAAGATGCGTTCACATCTTCCCAATTTATTCACCGTCATATTAGGGGTGGGTGGGGTTTTTGTACCCCTGACCCAAAAATCTAAATTATTGAATGAATCCACATGGTATCTAAACAACAAGTATCAGGCTTTCTAGGGTCTATATACGAGTGTTTGAAGCAATAAGTCTTTAAATGTTTCGTTCTTTCAAATCGAAAAGACAGCACCCAGAGATACCTAACCCCTTGGTCAAATTTTGCTTTACGAGGGGGTACCCAAACTTTCATGCGAAATCATAAGATAGTTCTTCTTAAAAAAATAAATGTTCTGTAAAAATGTAACCCCAAATGGTACATTCAACTGAAAATAATTATTACACAAATATTATATCACCAGTTATGCTGCTTGTGGCACCAATATCAGGACTGACAGTGAAAATTAGCAGATTTTCTTTGAATCCAACCATAGCTTATATCCATCAACATTTATTCAAAATATATTATTTTCAATTTGAACACTGTTATGATACCTCACAAAACATACATACCCCATATCCCTGCATATATTTATTTAGTTTGTTTATACAGCCAAAGTATACTGCAGTCGGATCATTTTCATGGCATTATTTTCCATCCAGTTCTCTGCTCTGCATTATTTTATTTTCAGTGTCTATACTAATTTGAACTTTAAACAGAATGTTTTTCAGTACATTTCAAATATTTCTACAAATTTTCAGTAAAGAATATTACAATCTGGCATTTTTACAGCAATTTTTCAACACCTGCTATCTTTTTTGATGAAATGGAGCCAATGTTTGTGATACACAATATCTCCATAGCAACAGATAATGACATCATACAATTTGGTAATGACGTAAACATATACATTGCATATTTATCCAGGGCAATTATCATTTGGGGAAATTGTCTTAATTGGCTAGAAAAGACCATTGTTTCAGACCATATTTTTTGTCAAATTCTTGTAAGCTGATTTGGCTACTTACTTATGGCCACTGAGTGTAATGTATATTAATTGAGAAAATACATGGACACATGCATTCTATACACATTTTTTTTGACCGAAATGCACTTGGCCATATGTTTATAATATGACAACGAATCTCATTTTAAAAATCTAAAAAAATGCTCACTTAAACACCATATGTCTAGTTTAGTTCATATATTTGAGCTAGTAATTCGGAGTTTCTTGTTCACATACACCAAAATAAGTTTTTTCTCTTGACCTGGCTTATATGATGCGACTTTTTGTATACTGTATGACCCGGAGTTAGATCCGGTATTGAAAAAAGTACCCAAATTATGTCGGGTAATCCCCTGAATTATTTAATCCCCTGAATTATTTGCTCATTATAAAGCATGCTACGAGCCACGTCACACGAAATCGGCCAGCACATGAGATTTTAGTACTAATCGTATACGGACGTCAAGCGAAGGGCAAGTCTTGCCAAGATTGGTCAGGCAGTGCAACAGTTAACCCTTTGCCTACTTGCAATTTTGCTGCTTTTTGTCGTGTTCTGATCCCCCCCCCCTCCCCCCCAAAAAAAAATCAATTGTTTTCGAAAAAATATTTTAGAAACGCAAAGGTTATCTGTTATATCAGCAGACGACACAAGCAGGTAGAGTTGACCCCTACCCCGTTTATTACGGTAGGAGTTTTACACATGCACATATGAACAATGTGGCATTTTGACTCAGACTCAGACGAGCCTGTGCAGCCTCCTGTTAAGCTTAGAAACTCCAAATGCTGTTCAGTCAGTAGCTTAACAGTCAGACTATTCAAGCGACTAGCAGAAACTCTGGCCACACTGCGCGGGGGGGGGGGGGGGGGGGGGGGCTTGTCTGAGCCTTTGCTAATGTTGCGTTTTATGTATGGGCCATTTATTTATAAATACATCTTAAATAGTATTCTGCAATACTTTTAACCTGCATTAAGTGCTAATCGGCCTTTCAGACATTTAGTTTGTCTAATTTTGAGTGGCCGCTTAGGACAGGTTGTACTGTATCTTTATCATGCCCCAAATTTTTGGTTTCAATACGCCCACCAGTTCATGAGTTATCTTGCACACAAGAAGCGTCACATCGACGTTAGTCGTCAAAGCTGGAACCAACACGCGTAACAAGTGTCTGTGTTGTCCGGTAGATTCTACGAACGCAGTCAGTACAACTTTCAGCCATTGCTGATTTGATTGTTTTTGTTTGTTTGATTTGATTCTTTACGTCATATCAACAATCTTTCAATTAAACAGGGACGGGTCTTCCTGGGTTGAACCAATATTAAGCTAAGATAAATGTGTCTTGCTCTAGGACCACAACGAAGTGACGCCGGTGAGGCTCGGACCCGCGGCCCCTCGGTCTGGAGTCAAGCACTCTACCACTGCGCTCCCTTCATTGGTGATTTATCATCTCCAGTTGAAGATGTACTGAAAGAGGCAACGGACTTTATAACAGCTTGTTATAAAATGTGGACAGATGGATCAGACATGTCATCAGTGAGACAAAATGTTTGGGCTTCCAGGGTTGGGAAGGCATCATCTTGTGCTCCAAAGCTCTGCTCCTTGCCTCCAACATCTGAAGCATTTCGTGAAAATGTCAAGAGTCCATCTTCAGACATGCACTTGGAGACACGCTATTCATACTGACCCATCTAGTTTAGACCCAGTGCTGTTTGGATGAACAAGAGATGAAACAACTACGACTCTAGTCCCAGTGATGATGCCAAAATCTGTGAAACTCGCCGCTGAAGATGTTCTGAAATTAATTGGGCCTCGTCACGAGAGAACTTGTCTTCGGGGTTTCCGACAAAGTGAGATTCAAACAAGCCTGCTCAGCTACAGAGACTAGCTAGAAAATTGAAATTTCGCTCGTAGCAAGTCTAGATATGATACTTTCCATTTAGCGAATAACAAAGGCGCTGATCAGACTGCGCGCATGCGCAGGCTGGTCTGCGCCTTTGTTGTTCGCAAACCCCCAAAGACAGGTTTTGTCGCGGCGAGGCCTAATTAAGTGTTCCTGTGAAAGTCAGTCTGAGATGTACATGTAAAAAGGTAAGACTGTCATGTATAATCTTCTGTTCGTGCCCATTGCCAAACACTGTGTTGCGACGAGCAAACAAAAACATGTTGAGTATGCTACCTCAAGCAGATACTAAACATTTATTCATGCTACAAACAGTTTGAGCCATGTCATGAGAAAGCCTACCTTTGATATCACCTTAAGCACATGCCAATGCCAAAGCCGATAGCCAGATTCGCAGATGCACAGTCCGCCAACTATTTTCATTGTTCATTGTATTTTCATTGTTGGCTGGTTAGATGAGAATATGTTTCTTGCTTCTTAATCAAATCTTTCAAACCTTTTGCTAGCCACTAACGTGGAGCTGACCTGTTTGTGTAGCCCAAAAGACAAGTTTTCTCATGATAAGGCTCATTTCAAAAAGGACACCAAACTATGCAGCTGCGTGTGCCTATAATAGAAGACTGTTCTTTTGGCTGTCATAATCAAGGACAACATTTGAATGACTTATGTTCCTGTAATTAGATACATAAACTATTAGCACAAAGATGGTGCAAATGCTAATTTGGGAAATTTCGCATTGATGTGTGCGTTCTATGGGTAGAAAGGGATTGGCTTGGGTACATGAAGAAATTGAACATGATGAGAAAGTTACATTAACACCGGAATAAGTGGTGAACCCCAAATTGTCGTTGTGGATTGACCACGGTGGATAAATCATATTCTCATAGCCGTTCATATTACTGCAGGTAATATTCAACAAACTTCCTGAATCTAAAACACACAAAACAATGACTGTTTATATTGTTTATCATCTAGGTCCAATAACAGTATTTACTTCTACTCATTTTTACACACAAAGTATCTAGTCTTGACTTCCCTGGCATGTTTTGTGCCAGTGCGTGAGATTTCCAACAATGTGGTATGTGCGACCAGCAAAGCCTCAGATCAGCCTGCGCATACGCGCAGTCTGATCAGAGCCTTTGCTAGTCGCTTGAGTATTCTATGATTGTTAAGCTACTGACTGAACAATATTTGGAGTTTCTAAGCTTAAAAGGAGACTGCAGAGGCTCGTCTGAGTATACACTTGTCAAAATATCAAATTGTTGGAAATCTCATGCCGCGGCTCATATTATATATTTACATTTTGAAATTTGTGTTCTCACAACTTTGTTCTTCTAGTCACACGGTTATAGTTGTTTGTTTAAAATTGCTAAGAATACAAGAATACGCACAACTGAGATAATTGCAGACTGTGTCCATTAGGCCAGAATTTTTATATTAGTTGATTTACGAACCCTCCTACTGTAATTTTCCGGAAAGTAGGAAAAAAATAAAATTTAATTTCTAAAAAAATTTTTTTATTTCATCCGATTCTAAATATTATTTGTTTTGTTGAAAAAAAATAAAATATTTTTGAGGTTCTGTCTGTATTTTTGAGAGTGTCAGACACTGTTAAAAGTAATTGTCCTGTCCAGATTTTTAGTAAAATGATAAAATATTTAAAGATTTAATACAGACTGTTGGTTTACCATACTAGTTTTACTGTTTTCTGGATATATTAATAAAAAAAAAAATAAAAAAAAAAAAAAGCTCTGAAAATGACCAGTTAACTGGTCATTTTCAGAGCTTTTTTATTATTTTTTTTCATCCCCCCAACCCTAAATCTGAAAAAAAAATCCCGTAAATCAACTAATAAAAAAAATCTGGCCTTATCGATATAATCCTTGAAAAATTGGTCATGGATGCCCTCAAACTAAATACACCACAACCTCTTTATCAAACTCATTTCCATGTTATAACAAGAGTAAAATGTATAAAGAGGATCTTACACATATGAAAGGAGCTCTAGCGATAAGGCGTGTATTTTCCTTGGTTGATATGATTCCAAACACCAAATTGTCAAAAAGCCCTAATATTATTAAAATTCGTGTAGTTCTGCAGTAAAATATGCATAGTAAGCAACAAAATACGCTTCAAAGCGATTCACCATTTACAATACCGTGAAAACGTGCACTTTCTGCTCCCATCCCTCATTTTACGTCTTTATACTTGGTGCCTTTAAGACCAGAATTTGAGTAAATGCATTAAGTTAAAGTGCTAGGAGCGCTCTTCATTTCCCAAACCTTACCGTATTGCTTCTGCGCATGCGTACAAAATACACCTAAAATTGTTACGTTTGTCATTGGAAAGATGAATCTGGTGTCTTTCAGTTTATTTTAGATGCTTCCCCCCCCCCAAGACCCAAGATGCCTTTTGGACAACGACATGTCGCTATAAACATTTACAACATATGTAAAGGGCATTTGGGGTCTTCAAACCAACGGAAAGACACCAGTTTCATCTTTCCAACTACAAATGTCACACTTTTAGAGGTATTTCGTACGCATGCGCAGAAGGAATACGGTAAGGTTTTGGAAAAGAAGAGCACTTATATCCTTAACATTTTTGCACTCATATTTTTTTTAAAACTAGCAATGCATTTACTCAAAATCTCGTCCAAACGGCACCCAGTATAAAGACGTAAAATAAGGGGGTTGGAGTAAAAAGTGCACGTTTTCACGGTATTGTAAATGGTGAATCGCTTTGAAACGTATTTTGTTGCCTACTATGCATATTTTACTACTTAAAACATTAGGGCAATTTGAAAATTTTGTTTGTAGGCCTAACCATGTCAACTAGGGAAAATATACGCCTTATCGCCTTATGTAAACGAGCCTTCGGTGTGTTTAATAAATTTAATATGAAATGATCACGAGTGTAGGATTCTGTTTATCATATGACATTTTAAATGCGATTTTACCGCCTTCAAAGTTTTTTTTTTTCATTCAAATGTTCATTGTTGTAACGGACGTCGTCACGACGTTACTTGTTCCGGCCAAAAGTGTTATGAAACGTGTGGTCATAACATTATTTATGACATGGCGTTATCTGCTGAATAACAGTAACGTCATGTGATAAATTTGAATCAGAAAATCGATCCTAAATAGCCATTTGGGACCCAAACCATGATATAACCAAAAGTGTTTGAAAGAAGTTTAGGTGTATTGGGAATAAATTACATGCTAATGGTCAACAGAAAAAAAGCATGTGCTGTATTGCATCTTTCTACTCCCCAAAAAGACAGACATCTTGAATTTCTCAAAAAAGTAAGTGAATATTCACCATGCCTACATTAATTGCTGGTTACCGGTTTACAGGTGGCCAGTAATGGATAAACAGGTAACCAGTACCCCCCCCCCCCCCCAAAAAAAAAAAAAAAAAAAAAAAACCTGGAAATGGGGGGGGGGGGGGTTCTGGTTACCTGTATTTAGATTACTGCCCACCTGTTGACTGGGAACCAGCAATTAATGTAGATATGGTGATCAGAAAATACCACACTCACAAACTGCAGACTACCCCATAGCACCGCGAGGAAGTGCCACACAACAATCACCAGACACCAGGAAGACAAACCAAGCAAAGCAACCAGCTCTCTTTTCCCATCAAGATGATTGCAAAAAAGTAACGTACAGCAAAACATAGAACAATTACAGACTCCCACAATGGGAATACAGACTCCCACAATGGGAGTAACAATAAACAACAAGTCAACAACAACAGAACCACCGCCTTAGAACAAACAGCAGCCTATTCCACGGGGGGCTTAAATGCATTTAAATGCATTTTACTGGTACCAAATCTTCGCCCTAGATTCTGCTGTTGTTGAAATAAAAGAAATGCTCAGGTTGCATGGAAGCCTTCTATCTATTACAATGTATCATCATGGAGAAACACTCTAATCAACTTAACACACTATAATGAAACAAAGAAAAGGGCTCACGACTCACAGATAGTCAAAGCTAAAGAAAACCTCAAGCTGAGCCACGGTGGGCCAAGCTACAGATAAGTATCAGGCACCAATCCACTGATTAAAGCTTTACGTCAGAGCTGTGATAGAGTCTGAGGCATGACCCACCGTCGTTCATAGCTATAAAACGTGATTGGGTTTAAAACCAGTCATGCAGATAGTCGTATAACACCAAAGTTATATCCAACCTTTATATAACGTTTGTTTATCTTTTTTAATTGATCAATAAAATTAGGTTTTACAATAATTCGTTTGAATTTATACATTAAATCACAATAAAATATATGTTCTGATATGCCTTGCTGCAGAAGAGTTTTTAACCCAATATTGTATTTAACAATTAACTCTGAGTGTCTGCGGTAGAATGTAGAACTCGCTTTTCGAATTTTATGATATATATAACCTTGTTTTAATAACTTAGCAGTTAAAAAATAAGTTTCTGTTGTTGGAGTCATAAACATTAGAACACACTCTTGCAAAAACAATAAGCTGAGAAATATATACACCATAGGAAGGGGAGTGAGGAACATCTCCATCAAGAAATGGGAAATTTACTATTTCAAATTTAAAATCATCCCATTTATCATAAATTTTAGAAGAAACTATGCCATTTGTTATGGACAAGTTCAAGTCCAAAAACGGAGCTTCAGTATCAGAGGAATTCGTCTTATTAACTGAGGTTCAGCAGGATATATCTGACCTACCATTTGTTGAAAACAAGGATTATCAATATTATGTAAGTCATCTAAATATCTGGAGATGGAGTTAAAAGCTTCAATAATATCAGTTTGATTATTGTCTGGCAGAAACAACATGAAGTCTCTCTCATAACGAAACAAAATAAATTTGCAACAAGAGGAGCACAATTAGAACCCAATGGAATACCTACAATTTGTCTATATAATTTTGAGCCAAATCTTATAAATATATTGTCCAAAAGATAATGGAGAGCATTACATATTTTCTGACATGACCATAACTTATATTGTTTAGGTTGTTCAGAAGTAAAAATGCATTTTTATCATTACAAGCCAAATAAAGTGAGCCCTCACTGTTAAATGTTTTTTTCAATTAATTCTTTTAGTTTTTCTTTGATTAGACAATGAGACAATGTATTATAGAGAGTAGAGAAATCATATGTAGACAAACAGGATGCTAGAAAACCTCTAGACTTTAAATTATTAAGAATTTCACTTGAATTTTTAATAGAACAAAATAATTTTTTACCATTCCTTTCATAAACTGTTGTGCAATATTTAATGACATGGTTTTTAATCGCAGTGAGGCAAATTGCTCAAGGGTGACAAGGTGTCACCCACTAGATTTTTTCAAGTAGAAGGTCTCAGCTATCCAAATATGTCAAAACAATTTGTATGTACTCCAAATCCAGGTTCACTGAAACTTCAGCAGGACTTATATATTTGGCTGCCAGAATGACTGAAATCATATACACTATGTAATTCAAGACAATTGAAATATTCTGAGCTTATTACATCTGGTGTAATTACATTTGGCATTGCATACAACACCTAATGTAATAACGTCTAATGTAATAAACTAATTGATCTAATCCAAAATATGTACACATATCAATTCTTTTATTGGGGTCGAAAAGGTGGGAATTTGGACAAGAAATATAACACTTTGATTTAAACTTAAATGACTGAAGTCATCATTATACACTATGAAATTCAAGACTCTTCAACTATTATGTGCTTATTACATTGGGCGTCACACTCAATGCCTAATGTAATAACGCCAAATGTACTAAAATAATTGTTCCAAACCAAACATATGTATATGTACCAATTCCTTTATTGCAGTATGAGAGGAGGAAACGAAGAAAAAAGATAACACTTTCATATATCTGAAGGCCATTATGACTGAAATCATATACACTGTGTAAATCAAGACTCATGAACTATTCTGTGCTTATTATGTTAGGCGTGATTACATTTGGCATAGCACTCAATGCCTAATATAATAACGCCAAATGTACTAAAGTAATTGTTTCAATCAAAGTGTATGTATATATATATCAATTCCTTTATTGGGGTCAGGGAGGTGGTAATGGAGAAGAAAAGTAACACTTTCGTATATCTGAACGCCAAAATGACTGAAATCATATACACTATGTAATTCAAGACTCATGAACTATTCTGAGCTTATAACGTTAGGCGTTATTACATTTGGCATCGCACTCAACGCCTGATGCCAAGTGTTCTAAAATAATTGTTCAAATCCAAATGAATGTATATGTATCAATTCCTATTACATTTAGCATCGCACTCAACGCCTTATTTAACAACGTCTAATGTAATAAACTCATTGATTTATCCAAAATCTGCACATATTAATTCTTTTATTGGGGTCGAAAAGGCGGGGTTGGCGAAGAAATTTAACCCTTTCTTTGATTTGAACTTAAATGACTGAAATCATATACCCTCTGAAATTCAAGACCATGCACTATTATGTGCTTATTATATTAGGCGTTATTACATTTGGTATCGCACTCAACGCCATATTTACTAATTCCAAATGTAACAAACTAATGTTTCCAAGCTAAAAGTATGTATATGTATAACATTCTCTATTGGAGCTCAAACTTTTTTCAGTCAACATTTTTCTGGCATAAAACAAGCTTTTTATGACATTAGGTATTATTACATTAGCAGATGTGTGCGATGCCAAATGTAATAATGCCTAATGTTATAAGCACAGAATATTCCATTAGTCTTGATTTACAACATGTACAGTTACATGAATTCAATTATTTTGGTGTTCAAATTGAAAATATTATCTTCCCTCTTCAACCCATCCCAACCCTAACAAAGGGAACATTTTTACAAATTGTTTTACAAATTGTTTTCAGTCTAAATTCTTAAATTCAGTCAAGTTGATTATTAACCCTTAAAGCGCCAATCACGACTGCAGCAGACGACAAATTTTGCAACATCTTTCCTAATTTTTGAAAAAAATAAGGTATGATATTTCATGAGAATTGTCTGCCAGCAGACAATTCTCATGAAATATCATGCCTTATTTGTTATTTTTGAAAAAGCAGCAAAACTTGAAATTGTCGTCTGCTGCAAAATGTAGGTGGCACTTTAAGGGCTAATGCACTAGGTGTTGAGTGTGAAGTAATATGTATAGAATATAAGAGTCTTTAATTACATAGTTTATATGATTTCAGTCATTTTAGTGAGCAAATTGAGGAAAAATGTTATTTTCCTTCTCCAGCCCTGTCTCCTAGTACCAAATTAAGGGATCTAAATATAATTATTTTCAATCTAATTTTAGTCTTGGCATAGAACAAAAGGTTTATTACATTAGCTGTTAAAACTTTTGGTGTTGAGTGCATAGCTAAATGTAACTAGAAATGATGTTTATGAAACACTATCCACCCAATCCTTTGCTTGTCAAGAAGGGTTCATAACACAAGGGAGTCATCTTAAGTTTTAAGCTTCTAGCTATACTACCCATCATCCTCTATCAGCTGACCTAATTTGAACTAAAATAAACAATAATTTCACCCAGTAATCAGCTGACAAAGTTTGAAGCTGCTAGCTATAAAATGTTTCGAGATACATGTATCTTTGCTAAAGTTTTCAATGCCCAAATATACAAAGGGCAAAAACTTAAAAAAAATAAAATAACTTTTTTTTTAATTTTCACCAGGTAATCTACTCATCATCTTTACCAACTGACCTTGTTTGAAGCTGCTAGCTATAATAATTTTTGAGATATATTGATTACAATTTTCCAATAACCAAATTTGCAAAGGGCAATAACTCAAAAAAGTAAAATAACTTTTTTTTATTTTGACCAGGTAATCTACTCATTATCCTCTATCAGCTGACAAAGTTTTAAGTTACTAGCTGTAATAGTTTTTGAGATATCTTGACTACAAGTTTTCAATGTCAAAATTTGCAATGGGCAATAACTCAAAAAAATAAAATAGCTTTTTTTTCAATTTTCATCAGGTAATCTTCTCATCATCTTCTGTCAACTGACCATGTTTGAAGCTGCTAGCATTAATCATTTTTGAGATATCTTGATTACAAGTTTTCGAAGTAAGTAAGGTTGCAAAGATCAGGAATCGATACAATCAAGTACCACACCTGACCCAGGATACCAATGGGAAAGTGACAAACTCACAGAAGACACCACAAACGAGAGCCAAGAGGTCAGCCCTTTCCCAGCAGGTGACCACGAAGCACATATAAACAGACGCTCACAAAACATAGCAAACACAAGACAGAACAAAAACATAAAAGATCCACAAAAGAAGTACCGCCTTGGAACGGTCAGTAAAATATTTTACTGGAGGGCTTAAACCGGTTTAACGGCGCCAACCTCACCCTTAATTCAGATGTGGATCAAGACACATAGATATTTGGTTTGCATGAAAGACCCCTAACTTATCAATGCATCATCTCCTAAAACATATAAATCAAAATATAACAAGGAGATAAAGCAAGGATAAGGAGAAGCCCAAATTTACAAAGGGCAATAACTAGAAAAAAGTAAAATAACCTTTTTTTTGAATTTTCACCAGATTATCTAATCATTATCTTCTATCAGCTGACAAGTTTGAAGCTACTTGCTGTAATACTTTTTGGGATATCTTGATTACTAGTTTTCACGGCCAAAATTTGCAAAGGGCAATAAATCATAAGAAGAAAAAAAAAAACATTTTTTTTTAAATTTTCACCAGTTTATCTACTCATCATCCTCTATTACCTCGCCAAGTTTGAAGCTAACAGCTGTTAAATTTTTTGAGATATCTTGATTACAAAATATCATTCTGACACTTAAAAAGGGGCATAACTCCACAAAAGGAGATAATCCAGACTTAAATATATATGTGTCAATTATTTTTTGACGAGGAATCCATACATGAAATTTAAAAACTGTATCTTAATAAATTTTGAACAGACGAACGGACGGACAAGCCCAAAGCAATATGCCCCTTCAACTTTTCCAAAGTTGGGGGCATAAAAACACATATAGTATTAAATAGTGTGTATATTATCTGTCATTTTTGGCGTTAAAAACAAGAAAGGGGTTAACCCCTCTGCTCCGTTTCTGCCTCCCCGACCCCAAAAAAGGAATTGATACATTAATGGTTATTTATAAGTTTAAATATGGTTTATATGAGGCTTTAATTTCTACTGTCAAAATTAGTCTGACACACTTTGCATAATTATCAACTGGCAACCAACACCAGAATATTTCATGTTTAGGTTAGTAGCTACTTTCCAAGAATGTTGTCTAAAGGCATTGAACTCTAGAGAAAGGTTCTTTAAGGGCACCAATGTTTTGGTCATATAAAGGTCAGTGGATTGGAGGCTGCCCATTCAGTTGGTTTTCTGCTTTCACAGAGATCAGTTCTTGCCTATTACTAAAACATTTCCTTCAACTATGAATTTGTTAATCATTCAATGTTTACTCCAGCAGAAAGCTATTTATGCACATGCTTTGTGATATTCGTTCATGACATATGGAAGTTTAGAACTGATTGTGGAAGTAATAGATCAAAAAATGGATATTGTTATAGTGGCTTGGTGTCTGAAGGCACTAAGCTCCTAAGTGTACCCTTTGCAGACAAATTTTGGATCTTATAATACTAATGCTAATTGTTTTATCATTTTATTTACATAGTGCACTTTCCTTTCTCATGCGCTTGGATTGTCTGATCATTTCTGATCTTCAGCTAGTTCAGTTGTATCTTTTAGTTGGTCTATTGCCGCCTGCCATTTAGTATAAGTTTCTTTCCTATCAATTTACCCTAATTGGAATTAGCAGTATTTACCCAAAACTAGTTGGGTTTAGACTTGTCACCAATTGTCTTGTTTGCCCTCATGCTCTTGGAATGAGAATTCTTTGCTGAATGTGGCAACTCTAGATTTAGTTATCTTGTTCAGATTGCTTTATGCCCTAACTTCTGATTCAATTTTAAGCAGATAAAAGGTACGGACAGAGAGCTCATTGAGTTTGCTTGAGGTAGTGTGGCATCCCTCAGTCCTTGTCATACTTTCTGTTCTTAGATGCCTTACCATGGAATTATTTGCCAACTCAATCATATCATAGTAAGTTAGCACTTTATTAATGGTAACTGCCCTAAATTTGGTAAAATAATCCCATAGGCTATCTTACTTCCGCCAAGATTCGTCTGCATGGGTGGTTTGGGGCTTTATTTACAGGTAACTTTTGAGGGTCAGCTGCGATAGCAAGAAAAACAATTTCAGAATGTCAATGTTTCCATGGACTAAAATTCCAGAACTTGATGGTTTAAATGGTTCATGTTTCTTGGGGTCTGCGCAGATACTACAGTACTACAGTGCCACAAGCTAGCGGAAATACTAATTTGCGCAGATTTTATGTGCCCTTGGCCATGCGCTCGGTCACAAAGGAACTAAATATACCGAAAATAGACTGGCAGCGATAGCAGTGATGTTACATAACTAGTGATGGAATGTAAACTATCCATCTATTTTATAGAATTGTAACTTACTATGTGAGGTGACGTGCCGAAACAGGCAGAATTTATGTGAAAAACAACAACTCAGAACATCACTGTGTCTCATAGATTACTGTATGGATTATTATAGTTTGATCCTCATCCCTTTTGCTCAAAGATAGTATGCTATGTGCAAGGACTTACATTACAGACTGTTTTGTTGACTTGGTGGCAGGCATTAAATTGCCCTTTGTATTGCCAGATTTTCCTTTATTTTTCTGTGCAAGGATTAAACTGCATTAACGACGCTTTATCGCACTACAGTTTGTCACTGTTTTCAGAGATATTGTGGAAAGCCTATTTTTGGAAAATTACAAAGTGTAGACTTCATCAGTCTAGTGATATTTTTAGTGATACTTACTTTGATGCATGTCATCTACAGTGAATGGATTGAATGCCCATGCTGAACAGTTGTGAAAGCCTTATAATTAGTCAAGGATTATAACTCAGCTATTCCAAACCAGATTTACTTTAGTGATTAAATCTAAAGGATCTCTTACTACATATCTGAATCAATTTACAATGAATCTATAGCCTTAATATTCAGACAAATGTGTAGCAATTCAGAAGAATTTGGTGCAACTATCATCAATTAATTTTGTTTCCCATTTTACTAAGTCTATATCATAATGAACAGGTGATCAAGGTTTGACTGTCTGTGAACTGTTTGGTCTTGCAAGTCTTGTATCTTTGATATTGCTAAATTATTATTGATAACCTAACCCTTTTCTTTCTGGATACCAGAAAATGTGTGTTTGCAAATAATGGGGACCCAGGTGAGGTGATATCTAAGGTATCATTTCATAGGGGTCTGGACTGTTTGCTAAGATGAAACAATCTTCAGGGACAGAGGTACACCATTTAAGAAATTTTCTTTTAATTTCTTATAAATTGAATATGTGCATTTCATTTGTTATGAGGTCAAATCTAATCCTCTGGGGATTTAATTTCATTTCTTATTATGAGATTAAATATGGATTCCCCCAAACATGACATCTTTTCTAACCACTTTATTGATCAGTCTGGAGTCCCCTGCCAGACTTTGGTGGTTCTTAGCTCCTCTTAACTATCCGCTATGTCCGTGACCTGGACTACCAAGCACAACTGATCTTGTTATGGTTACTTCATCTGCCTTTTAAACATGGCTGACCTAGTTTTCTTGATTCTATACTCTTCTACCATGCATGAAAAATCCATTAGAAGGGTTATCAAGGCTATACAGCATTGACCCATTTTGTGTTGGAAGTCTGCAATGGGTTAATATTGATAAACTGTGTAGACCAGGGTGAGCTTACACTGATGGTGTTAGCTCATCTTCTGGCTATGTGCCTAAGTTTGTATTGATATCATTGTTTTGTCTGATAGAGCAGAACAATGGTTAATGGTGTCTGTATAAAGTACTGTTATCTTGTTAACTGAGAATTTTTTCATGCTTTTGTCATCTGCTGACTTTATGGAGTGTAAACAGTTGGAACCCTGATCTTGGATCTGGCTGTCTGCAGGCTTATCAACAGAGAGTATGGTGTGGATTCGGACCGGGGCCGGTGTTGGTCGGTCCTTGTCTGGATTCTGGCTGTTTGCAAGCTTATCAGTGCAGTGTTAAACGGTTGGGAATGGGATGGGGGCTGATCCCCATCAGGCTTGGTCTGGAGCGGGGCTGTTTTCACAGACAACAGTTTGCCACTGACAGTCAAGGGGTTAACTAGACAGATTAAAAGATACATTTATCACAGTTTGACAGATGCCCAGTTAACCAGGTTAGGGTCTGTAGAATTGAATCTTAACTAGGGAAACACTCCCTTTCAATAATCTGCCTGAGGTGGCTATACTTTGCACTCCCAGTGACATTGGCGCACAGCCTCTCTCTCTCTTGTGTTGGGATAGCAATGATTAAGCAGATAAGATAATAACAAACAGAGAGTGTCATGGAGCCATCTGATCGGGATCTGCACTGTTGTCTTCCCCAGTATTTCTTTCATTGTTTGCACATATAAGCTAATAATGAACTATAGACCCACCACTGTCTGATTGTGGGGATTTTGAGTGATCTGAGCTTTGAAACTGTATGCTTGATGATACTGATGTACTTTTTATGGGTTATGGACAATAAATTTGTGTTTTTGATAAGTCCCAATTGCCAAACGGAGGCTTTATCTGGAACCAGGGTCATAGCATCATTAATGTTTCTGTAATATCATATTTGACCTATCTGCCATCCTGCATACCAGTTTTATCTCAATGCCATGGATAACCTTTCACCCATATGGGCTTCTGACCTCACTACCTTAACAGTGTATTGCATTCAGTCTGTAACCTCTAATTTCAAAATACAGTACATGCAGTGCAGCAACCCTCCTAATTTAGAGGAAATATGTAAATAATTCATTGACAAAGATGTGTAGAATTTAGACCTTTACAAGGTCATTTTCCTACCTAACTTATTGGAATAAGTTATTTGATTTATTTCAGATGAGGCCTCCTTGGTAAATTCTGCTTATTATGTATATAAATGGTACTATTTGCTTTCACATGTTATTTCATTAGTTTGCAAAATTTCATCAAAAATATAGATTATTTGTCTTTATTTTCTTTCACTGTAAAATATGTGTGTATCGTTTTCTGACAATTCTAAACTAGAGCATCATTTTAATTTTGACAATGAGCCAAAGGTACTGATCTGTACCAAGCAACCTAATTAACAACCTAAAAGTTTAAAGTAATAAGGTTGCAAAGATCAGGAATCGATACAATCAAGTACCACACCTGACCCAGGATACCAATGGGAAAGTGACAAACTCACAATAGACACCACAAACGAGAGCCAAGAGGTCAGCCCTTTCCCAGCAGGTGACCACAAAGCACATAAAACAGACGCGCACAAAACATAGCAAACACAAGACAGAACAAAAACATAAAAGATCCACAAAAGAAGTACCGCCTTGGAACGGTCAGTAAAATATTTTACTGGAGGGCTTAAACCGGTTTAACGGCGCCAACCTCACCCTTAATTCAGATGTGGATCAAGACACATAAATATTTGGTATGCATGAAAGACCCCTAAATCAATTTTGCATGTCAATCAAGGCTGGCAGTGGCAGCAGAGAATGTTATGATTAAACATGGTAATCATACTGCTTTAATGCTCATGTTTTACTGGTACAGACACATGTATAGATTCTTGATGCTTTGTGAACTTTCCTTGACCTGAGAACTAATAGATAGATTTGAAAGTTGGACTCTCACTGTATATAGTCACTTACATGATGTGTTTGTCATAGATTCTACGTTCAAACTCAGGAATAACAAATTTGTTCTACCTATCCTTCTGAAACTTATACTTAGTTTCATAATTCTTTCATGTGACTTGGCTGAACAAAATTAAACATATACCTACCTATTCTTCTTTGGGGAAAATCAACCTACTGTGAACATTTCACATTCAATTCACATTATATATTTTTAGGGATTCATTTAATTTCATACAAATCAATATACTTTTTCACCCAAAGAAGTCATCAGCAAAATTCTTTATCTACCTTTTAACATGGCGAACCAGTCTGGATCATACAGTCTTCTATGGCCAAGGTTCATCTACTGAACCCACCATACTGTCTCAGGACTTCTGATTTGGATATGACACAGCACTGACTAAACTCATACCAGTCAGTGGCGATGGCACGATGGCACATTACTGAGGCCCACCATATTCCACCTGGTATGCCTAAACCCGGATCAGTCATGCATCCGAATCAGTCAGCAGGGCAATGGCACGTTGGTCCATCATTTAGACCCACCATATTCTGTCTGGCTTGTGTGGGTTTGCTGAACATCGCAGAAACACTCAAGTCCGTCAGTGGCTTTATGGCACGCGGTACATGACTGGGACCCACCATCTGCTGCTTGGTTTGGATGGATTTACTGAACCTCTGCACTTTTGCTTAAATGGGTCATGCTGTCTCAGTTGGTCATGCTTCAGTTAAAGGTATCAGTCTCGGCTGGGTTGGTTATTTTGCCAAATAGTGTTGTGTAGATGAAATATATTTAGAATAAATCATAATCAGAATTCCCTCTTTTCTTTATTTGAGGCCTCATATAAATTAAAAAGTGTGTATTATATCTGTCATTCTATGCATTTGAAAAACAAGAAAGGGTTATCTTTCTGCTCCATTTCCGCCTCTCCAACCCCAAAAAAGGAATTAATACATATACATCTGTAAATACTTTTGGGTTGGAACAATTAGCTTATCATATCTGGCATTATTACATAAGGCATTGAGTGCAGCACGAAAAGTTATAACGCCTTAAGTAATATAATATGTAAAGACAAATATAATAAACCAGACTAGTTCATGAGTCTTGAATTACATAGTGTATATGACGTCAGGCATTTTAGCATTCAAAAATTAAAGAATGTATCTTTCTTATCCATCCCCCCCCCCTTTTCAACCTCAATAAAGGACTTTATATGTACATACTATGGATTAGATCATTAAGTTGATTAGATTAGACATTATTACAATAGGCATTTAGTGTGATGCCAAATGTAATGAAGCCTAATGTAATACACTCAGAATATTTCATTAGTCATAACTTACATAGTGTATATGTCATCGGTCACTTAGGCATTTAAATTAAAGAGAATGTCACATTTCTTTTACAACCACACCTCCGTGTTTGGATTAGATCAACTAGTTTATTACATTACATTGGGCGTTGAGTGCGACACCAAATGTAATAATGCCTAATGTAATAAGCCTATAATAGTTCATGAATCTTGAATTTCTTAGAGTGTATGACTTCAGTCATATTTGTTCAGACAAACGAATGTCTTGAATTACTCCTCCCATATCACAATAAATGAATTGATACATATACATACTTTTGCCTTGGAGCAGTTAGTCTATTACATAAGACGTCATTACATTAGGTGATGAGTGTGACACCTATGTAATAACGCCTAATTTAATAAACTAATTGTTCAAAGCGAAAAAGTATGTATATGTATCAATTCCTTTATTGCGGTACTAGAGAGGGAGATGAAGAAGAAACACTCAAATATTTGAAGCAGACATCCATTTTCGTTTTTTTTTTTTCGTCTAATAGAAGATTGTAGGACTGGTCCTCTGCTGTTTCATGCCCTACAGGGATACATGTACACTGTCGAGCCTTATTTTCCCCAAATTACAAAAAAGATATCACATTTTATGTGTCTGCTGCAGTTTTAATTGACACTTGAATGGTTAAATCACATACTACAGTCAAGAGCTTTAAAACAATCAAGAACATGCAGAAATTTACATAAATCTCAAGTCTTAAAAACATTAGCCAATCAGATGCCAGAACATGCACAAATTTGTTCATTGTTGTCAAATTTCCTCTTTTACTTTCATTCGTCTTTACTTATGGTGTTGTCTGCTGGTATCCTTCAACAAGAGGGCCCTAGGGCCCTGGATCGCTCACCTGAGTCCTGGCACATAAGATGGTGTATTGGCCTGTGGCTAAAGATATATCATTTAAAGATATTTCTATTTTTAGCTCTGGTGGCCATGTTGTTCAACTGAGCTAAACATTCTGATCAATTTTTGTAGAAGGCATCATGAGGAACATTTCTTTGAAATTATTTTGATTTTAGACCATTTTTTCGAAAGGAGAGGTCATTTAAAGAGTTTCTCTATAGCTCTGGCAGCCATTTTGTTCAGTGCTTCAAAACCATTTCTGCAATTATGGTAGTGGGCCTTATGCGGAACATTTCTGTGAAACAGTATTGAATTTGGAACAGTGGTTCAAGGGGAAATGCTGTTTAAAGACATTTCTTAGCTAGAGCTCTGGCAGCCCCTTTGTTCAGCAGATCGGAACCATTTTTTAATTTTGGTAGGATGCGTCATGAGGAACAATTTTGTGAAATCATTTTGAATTTTGATCAGTGGATCAGGAGATGTCGTTTAAAGACATTTCTTATCTAGAGTCCTGGTGGCCACTTTGTTCGGTGGAGCAGAACTATTTGTGCAATTTTGGTAGAATGCATCATGAGGAATAATTCTATGAAATATTTTGAATTTGGACCAGTGGCTCAGGAGGAAATGCTGTTTAAAGATATTTCTTACCTGGAGCTCTGGCAGCCCTTTTGTTCAGCAGTTCAGGGGAGCGGAGCCATTTGTGTAATTTTGGTAGAGAGTATTATAAGGAACAATTAAGTGAAATTATTTTGAATTTAGACCAGTGGTTATGGAGGAAATGCCGTTTAAAGATATTTCTTATCCAGAGCTCTGGAAGCCCTTTTGTTCAGCGGTGCCTAACCATTTGCACAAATTGGTAGGGAGTGTTATGAGGAACAATTATGTGTAATTATTTCGAATTTGGGCCAGTGGTTCAGGAGGAAATGCCGTTTAAAAGATTGCTTATCTGGAGTTCTAGCGGCCCTCCTGTTCAATGGAGCGGAACCATTTATGCAATTTTGAAAGAGGGCATCATAGGGAACATTCATGTGAAGTTATTTGAAATTTGGACTAGTGGTTGAGGAGATTTTGTTTAAAGAAAAAGTTTAAGCACGACGGCCGGATGTCAGACAAAGACCGATCACAAGAGCTCACCTTGAGTCTTCGTGCACTAAAAACAGTTCAGACTCAGATCAGGCTCAACAATGTTGGGTCAGATCAGGACCCAAACTGCTTAAAATGCTGATAGTTTCCCCTCAAAAGAGAATTTTTCAGAAAACAGTCTAGAAAGTAAACACAGTAGCAGCTCCTCATTTTGAGGGAGAGTGCCTATAAAAACAATAGTAGATGCTTAGGCCAGAATGTTTTGATTAGTTGATTTATGGATTTTTTTTTCAGATTTAGGGTCGAGGGGGACGAAAAAAAAAAGAAAAGAAAAAAAAACCTCTGAAAATGACCAGATGACTGGTCACTTTATTTTCAGAGCTTTTTTTCCAGAGCTTTTTTTTTTTTAATATCTCCAGAAAAAAAAGTAAAACTAGTAAGGTAAACACCAACAGTCTGTATTAAATCTTTAAATATTTCATCATTTTTCTAAAAATCTAGACAGGACAATCACTTTTAACAGTGTCACTCTCAAAAATACACAGACAGAACCTCAAAAATGTATTATTTTTCAACCAAACAGATAATAATTTAGAGTCAGTGGATAAAATAAATATAATTTTAGAAATAAAATTTATTTTTTTCTCTACTTTCCGTAAAATTACAGTAGGAGGGTTTGTAAATCAACTAAAAAAAAATTCTGGCCTTATCAGCAAAAAAGTTTCTCCCTAAGACTGAAAAGTTGACTTTGAAAAAAAATCAGCAGACGACAAAGTTCATGAACAAGTTGCTATCATGCAGAGTTAACCCTTCAAGCGCCACCTATAATTTGCAGCAGACGACAATTAAAAATTTTGCCGCTTTTTCAAAAATAACAAATAAGGCATGATATTTCATGAGAATCGTCTGCTGGCAGACGATTCTCATGTAATATTATACCTTATTTTTGTCAAAAATTGGGAAAGATGTCTCAAAATGTGTCGTCTGCTGCAGTCGTGATTGGCGCTTTAATGGTTAAATTCACAGGTAACAGAAATAAGGTTATCTTTAATATTTACATCTGTGCTTAATCCACAAAGTACAAGACAAACCAAACAATGATAATCATTTGTTTTGCTTTGCTCTTTAGATAAGTTTAAAAATTAAGTTTTTGGGGAAAACTGTGAGCAAGTCCATGTGAAAATGGCCTTTATCTCGTGTTAACTCCTTGCACGATGGGTAATTTTGTACGCATTTTTGTCATCTGCATTTTTTTTTCAAAATAATTTTGTCAAAAAATTCTTTAACGAAAAATAATCATTTAGTGCATGTTAACTTTTTGCATGGTGGCAAATTTTGCATGCATTTTTGTCGGCTGCGACTTTTTAAAAAATAATTTTTCAAAAAAATTCTGAAGAAAAATAATCATTTATCAAATATTAAGTATTTGCATGCTAGGTAATTTACATGCTTTTTTGTCTTCTGCTTTTTTTTAAAAGAAAAATAATCATTTAATACATGTTAACTTTTTGCATGGTGGGTAATTTTGCATGCATTTTTGTCATCTGCATTTTTTTTTCATAATCTCAGTGTAAAACAGCTTGGGCCCAGACCAGGCCTGACATTTTGTCAGGCCTGATCTGGCTCCAAACTGCTTGCAAAGGCTGTCAGCAGACGCCACTGGTAGATGATGGGTTGATTGTGAATCCCCAATATCCAGTGTCTTGTTTTTGGTGTTAATCTTCTCTGCTACCAAACATCGGGCATTCACCACAATTGAAGGCTCTGGTAAATAGTCTCTAGTAAAACTATGCATGTTAAACTATAGCCCAAGCTTGTTACCAGAAGGGATAAGATCCAAATTCACATGAGATAGCTTATCAAACATCAACTTCATTTTCTTAACTTCTTTCAATGTGTCTAGAGGTCGGAGCACGTTTAAAATCTGTCCCCATTTCATTTGACCTGTAACTTCAGTAGCTAAAAGGAACATAGATCTTACAGTTGCAACCAAACATAACCCCAACCCCAAAATTCCAATTTTTTTTTAACAAGAGGGTCTTGGGGCCCTGGATCGTTCATCTTAGTTCTGGCTCATTTAAGCAAGTGGTTAAGGAGCTGTACTTTAAGATATTTCTATTTTTAGCTCTGGTGGCCAATTTGTTCAGCTGAGCAGTGGTTTGTGCAATTTCGGTCAAAGGCAATATGAGGAACATTTCTGTGAAATGATATTAAATTTGGACCCATGGTTAAAGCTATTTAAAGATATTTCTAATTCTAGCTCTGGCAGCCACTTAGTTCAGCAGAGTGGAACAGTTTGTACATTTTTGGTAGAGGGCATAATGAGGCACAACAGACGAAGACCAATTACAATAGCTCACCTTGAGCCATCAGCTCTGTTGAGCTACTGTCCTGTCATTCAAGAGTGACAGTAACTTCATGATTTGTTTACAAAGTTATCAGGGACTTATAATCGATAGATCACTTGTGTATTTATCCTTTCTTCAGGATAGGATTAATACACAAGTGATCTATTGATTTGTGTTAGCTCAAGTGAAGTGTACACATAAGTGGTTTACTTAGCAATTGTAAACAAAGTATTATGTCACTGTCACTCTTGGTTGGCACGACAGTAAACAAGGCATCCATGTTCCAAATACAATGCTTCTTATTTTAAAAGTACAGGGGACAAAAATTCCACTTGTCTGCTGGTAATTACGAGTGAAATCTAGAAAGGACGAGTAATTCTTCCCAAAGCACTCGTCCTGTAGGACGTCATATTACATATTACACCCTTATATTCTTTATTGCATACGCTTTTAAAGGACAAGTGCATGTGTTTGCAGGATGAGTGAAAATTGTAAGTCACTCATCCTGCAGAACAAGTATTGAAATATTTTTGTCCCCTGTAGTGCCTGTGAAAATATAAGCATTTGAAAAGCTTTTAAACAGTGTGACAGGAGGCCAGATTGCATGTGCACCACCAAGATGAGACTACAGTCGCCAAGCTAAAAACAATAATTGACAAAACAAATCTGTTTGAAATACATTTTTATTTTATTAATACAGAGTACTTGGCTTGTTGAGAAAAAACTATTAACCCTTATAGTGTCATGAAATATTGCAGCAGAATATGTTTTCAAATTTTGTAACTACTTGTAGAAACCAAATGTGACTTGAAATTTAACCCTTAATGCGCCAATCCCAACAAAAGTTGTCTGCTTTTCTCGTCTGCTGAAATGTTAAAGAAGCCTCTATGGCAAACAGTGTGGACCCAGATCAGACTGCTCTATAGAAGCAGTCTGTTCTGGGTCCACTCTGTTTGCTTCTATACTTTATTCGTCAGTTATGTTAGGCAAATATTTGCAGCAGACGACTTCAGCAGACGACATTTTCAGATGCATTTTTTTCTTGGTGCTTTAAGGGTTAATATGAACTGTTTGTTTGTTTTGATTCTTCACATCCCATTCTTACAATTTTTAAGTCCTGTCGAGATGGGTCTTCATGGTTTGAACCAATACTAAGCAGCAGATAAAGTTTCTTGCTCAAGGACACAACACACTAACCGGCGGTGAGTCTCAAACTAACAACCTTTGATCCCCAGTCTGAGGCTCTGCCAGCTGAGCTACTGCCCCCGATGTCACCTGAATTGTCTATCAAGCCTAGCTTTCCCAGAAAATCACAGAACACAGATTATGAGCCACAATATGTGATTTCCAACATTGTGGCATTTTGAGAAGTGTAGACTCAGATGTGCCTGTGCAGCCTCCTGTTAAGCTTAGAAACTCCAAATGTTGTTCCGTCAGTAGCCTAGGAGTCATAGAATATTCAAGCGACAAGCAAAGGCTCTGATCAGACTGCGTGTATGCGCAGGCTGATCTGAGGCTTTGCTGGTCGCACATACCACATTGTTGGGAATCTCATGTCACGGCTCATATAGCATAATTTGTTTACTGCTGCCATCATGATTGACACTTCAAGAGTTATATTAAAACCAGCCAAAACCATGGAAACATTAAAAACTAAGAGTCACTGGAGTCCATATCCAGCAGCACATTGTACAAATAGGGAGGTGCATTAATGGGCGTTTTTGGCCCCCCTATCAGACTAAATTATAAAAATGGTTTTTCACCAATTTGTTGTTATTAGTTTAATGGAACAATAACCAAAGTGTAAAAGTCTTGAGTTGCTTCGACTTTTACCGTTCCTATGGTAACAAAAATGGCAGCCAATATAGGCTAAAAATAGGAAATTGACCATTTTGGAGTAACTTTGAGACATTTGACAGAGCAATTAACATAATGCACAAGCAAATGCCAAAAAGATATTTAAACAGAAGATGAGAATTATCACGGCACACAACATATTAAAAGGATTTTTTGGTATTTAGCTGTGCTGATATCTAATTCTTAAAAAATCGGCCTCCAAAACCCTTAAATTTGGTCCAAAATGACAATTTCTCTGTTTTAAGCCTATTTTGTCGGCCATTTTTGTTACCATAGCAATGGTAAAATTTGAATAAATACCATATTTTACACTTCAGTTATTCTTCTAATACACCCAACAAAAGAAATTGGTGAAAAGCAATTTCAGTTTTGGGCTCTAGAGGGGACAAAAATAGTCCCTAAATGCATGTACCCCTTTTAACCTCATTGCACCCAAATTGGCCAAGCTCTATGGAGTTCTGGCCACTCTGAGTGCAAAAGGGTCAAAATCTTTAGTAAGACTTGGCTGTGGTTTTGAAATCACATATCCTTTCCGTACTTTTCGTATAAAATTCCAATAAGTCCAATAATTTTACAACCAGGCCCGAGGTAATAAAACTTATTTCTTGCTCAAGTCAATTGAGCATAAAAATTCAACTGCTCATGAAAATAAAAAAATGCTGAAAAAAATGAAGACTGTTCTTGCTTTCAACTTCTCTGATGTTGTATTTATCATGCTAATTAATGTTTTAAAACGCCAACAAAATACATGTACAATAAATAAGTTGCTAAATAGATATTAAGATCACAATTGTTTTTGTGAAAAAATACTCACATTTTTTTTCAACAAAAACAAGAGGTATGTGAGAAACACTAATACTGTCACAATAAATACTTTTGTTTGTTTGTTTGTTTTGATTCATTATGTCGCAGTCAACAATTTTTCAGTCATGTCAGGATGGGTCTTCCTGGGTTGAACCAGTACTAAGCAGAGGATAAAGTGTCTTGCTCAAGGACACAATGCAATGCCTCCAGTGAGGCTTGAACCTGCAACACCTCAATCTCGAGTCAAGCAATCTACCACCACGCTCCTCATAGAATAAGTTATAACTTGTACCATAGTTGTATGTCAAAATAATTTGCGCCTTGACACGAAAAACCCGTCTTCAGGGTTTGCAAACAACAAAGGCACAGACCAGTCTGTGCATCTGCACAGTCTGATAAGCACCTTTACAATTTGGTCTTTGGAAAGTATCATATCTGATCTTGCCATAAGCAAAATTTCACTTTTCTACCTAATCTCTGTAGCTGAGCAGGCTGGTTTGGGTATGACCTGGTTGGAAACCCTGAAGAAAGGTTTTCTCCCAATGAAGTCTATTTACCAAATATCCATTTTTTTTTAGTCTGGGCCAAGAACTTTTTTATCTCCCCTCGTGGTTGCCATTTTTATGATAAACTTTTAACAACACTTTTACCCTTTTAAAACAGGAAACCCCTAAACGAGTACTTTGGCAAAAAGTGTAGGTGCATAATGTGGCATTTCATCAGGGTCTGCACTGTTTGCTAAGAATAAATCATTCTTCAGAGAAAGAAATACAATATTTTTTGTGAAATTATAACCTGTGACCCCTCGATAAATATAATGGACCATCCTGGCTTAACTGCATTAAATTTGATCATGGGTGAAAGTTCAAAATTTCCAAAATCCTGAACTTTAGAAATTCAAAATTTAAACCTGCTAGATGCCTACAAAAATGAACTTCAAGTTTTAATGGTTAATTGTGTTTAGATAATCTAAACAATAATCAGAGAAGCTATTATAGTCTCCCTAATTCAGCATTTTGAGGCTGACTTTCTATGGAAAGTCTATGACTTTCTATGGAAAGTCAGCCTCAAAATCCTGAATTCCGGATTAATCCTGAAAACTTTCACCCATGCTTAATGGAAAATTGCATTAGTAATAAAAAGGTTAAAGAGTTCATTCAGTTATAGCAACCATAACCCAGACTATCAATCAATGGTACCAAATTAATACAGCTAAAACAAGGGTACCAAGACTACCAAATTATTTTTGATGAAATTATTGAAATCAAAAACCCTAGCCCACAATTATTAAATAGCACTAAATATCAAACAACATGCCATTTTTTGTCAACACAAAACAAAAATTGATGATGTCTACGTTTCAACTTATGATATATGCATACTTTGTTAAAATAAAATCTGAAAAACAACCAATGAGAACAGAAAATGGGCAAAACAATAAATAAGTCATTGGCATAGCTCCCATTGCGCAGTTATGCACGTCGTAATAAAAGTAGTAACATTCAAGGGAGGTCACCAAATGTGGTAGAAGTGATTTTCCATACCAAAAGGAACTGCTCTTAAGAAAAGAACTCGCTCCCTCTGGAAGCAAAATCTTTCCTCTAAGAGAAGTTTCCATTTGGAAAAGGGATGCAATTGAAGAGAATCACTGCTTGTTCCAGTAGTCTCCCCTTAATGTGCGTAGCTTTTTTCAACTTTCCGGCTAAACCATTATAAGTAAATGAGCCTGCATATGATCAGGCCTCCAGATGAGAGTGTCTATTTGAAAATTGTTTTTCTTATTTCTCAATCAAAACATATGTTATGGGTACTCAAAAGAAACATTTCTTTGAGGCAGTTCTTTAGAGCACCCAAAACACATGTTTAAACTACTGAGCAAGAAAATAATTACATATACAATTTTACACTCGCAAATTTTGCTTCACTGCACATAAGCATGGTACTTTGGTACTTATTACTTTGTCCTCATGGTTGCCTGATGTCTGCCAAGTAATAGCAATTAGGGGATAACTGTATTGAAAATTTTCATTTGGGAAGGTATATCGTCAGATATATGGTCGGAAATTTAGTTTTACAGCGACCCGTGAGCGGAGCAGTAAAACATGATTTCCGACCATATATCCGATGATATACCTCCCCAAATGAAAATTTTGAATATGGTTATCCCCATTCTAATGCGCTTCTGCAGTTCATTTCAAATTGGAGTGTTGCAAGCCGCATAAAGCCGCACATCATCCAACAAAATGTAACGTAATTAATGATGTCAAACTATTTCAGACAGTATAACGCTGGATCTACTGTCGCAAATTCTTGACGTTGTCCAATAAAACATAATTACAAAAGCAAGTGCATTAGAATACATAGCAATGTCTAGAGATATTGTTTGGGAGTTTAAATCTTTAAGGACTATGCATGTAGTTTTCTTTTTTATAATATAATACAAATCTAGTCCACTTCACATTTCAAAATGCATCCCATCACATGGAAACCATTGCACATATGGACAGAAAAATGGGATGAACATGGATGATATTAACCCTTAAACCGCCAAGAAAAAAAATGCATCTGAAAATGTCATCTGCTGAAGTCGTCTGCTGCAAATAATTGCCTAACATTACTGACAAATTAAGTATAGAAGCAAACAGCATGGACCCAGAACAGATTGCCCCTATAGGAGCAGTCTGATCAGGGTCCACAGTGTTTACCATAGAGGCTTCTTAAACATTTCAGCAGATGAGAAAAGCAGACAACTTTTGTTGCAATTGGCGCTTTAAGGGTTAAATGCCCCTACTCTTCAATGACTGAGGTGTAAAAATAAGGTGATTTGCATAAAAAGTTAAATGAGCACTACACTGTGAAGAACATCACAGTCAATCTCTGTTCTCCATGCAATCTGTGAAAATGAGGCGAAAGGCATTTTGTTAGTTTTGATCCTTTACATCCCAATTACATGTCAACAACTTTTCAGTCATGTCGGAACGATTTCCTATCTTCCAGGGTTAAACCAGTACTAAGTAGCTGATAAAGTGTCTTGTTCAAGAACACACCATAGTAATGTAATTCCGCCAGCGGTCAGTCTGGAGCTAGCAATCCTTCGATCCCCAGTCTAATGCTCTACCTACTGAGCCACTGCGCTCCATGAGATGATTTGCATAAGTTAACCCTTTACTCCATAATAACGCCTTTGAAATATCATGTATTGTAAAATATTATGGAAAATGGAGCATTTGCTCTTTTGGAGCAAATACTCCATTTTCCATAATATTTTCAAGAGTATTCAAAACTTGACTTAATTTTTTTTCTTGAATTTTTTCAATGTTGTCTTTCAATGTTGTCTAAAAATAGAAAATGATGTCATGATCTAAAAATAGCCTATGGTTTGTTTGATTTGATTCTTTACGTCCCATCAACAATCTTTCAGTTATGTAGGGACCGGTCTTCCTGGGTTGAACTAGTACTAAGCTAGGATTAATGTGTCTTGCTCAAGGACACAAAGCAGTGACACCAGTGAGGCTTGAACCCTTGACCCTTCGGTCTCGAGTCAAGCACTCTACTACTGAGCTCCCTAAAAAAAAGAAAGCCTATGGAGTAAAGGGTTAAATCAATACACTGTGAAGCACTACACTGTCAATCTCTGTTCTTCATGCGACCTGTGATGAAACACAAATGATATAGAAGTGTCCCAAGCTCCTTTCAGAACAAGATCCTGTAAGCCTTTCTTGTCGGCAGAATGATTCCACTGAGATAAATCTGAATTACAGTCTGTTTCTGGAGGCGCTGGCTTCACCTGAATATTGTTAACACACCGCCGGCATTTGAACCTGTATGAAAAGGAAAACAACTACAGTAAAACCTGTCTTAAGCGTCCACTCAAAAACAGACAAAAAAGGATCTAAATGACTAATGATAGCTTAATAAAGATTGAAAGTATTGCAGAATGCTCCCTTTGGAGCATTCTGAAACACTTTTGACCTGCATTTGCGATAATTGGTCTTGAAGACCAATTTTTGGTGTTTTTAAGAGTGGCCATTTTAGACAGGTTTTACTGTATTTACAAATCTACAGAATACATTCAGCTATAAGATAGGGTTGTTCTATTTTCTTTGCAAAATAACCTTAAAATATAAATAAATCCATCTTAAAAAATTCCCGATAATCTAAATCCATCTTGAACAATTCACAAAAATCAAAATCCATCTTCCATTTTACATTTTGAATATAAACCCTTCTCAATGCATCACAGGGTAGTTTCTGGTTAACCGGGCACATTCTATTCTATTAGCTTTTAGAGTTTGCTACCATATTGGAATCCGAAACGATAAGAACAGCATGGCCTACAAGTGATTGAATAGCCATGCAAGAAAAAGAAACTGGGGATGTGGGGGCACAGCCCCCATCAGTCTTACGTCATAAACTGCACCCGGTAAACCAGAAGTGCGCTGCATAGCGCTATTACGTTTGCAAATGGAAGCCAGATGGATCCAGTTAAGGATACAAGTGAAATTGAGATAAACATTAGAAGTAAGGAAATGAGCCAGTGCATGAGATTTCCAACAATGTGGTATGTGCGACCAGCAAAGCCTCAGATCAGCTGACTGAACACCATTTGGAGTTTCTAAGCTTAAAAGGAGGCTGCAGAGGCTCGTCCGAGCCTACACATGTCAAAATGCCACATTGTTGGAAATCTCATGCACAGGCTCAAATATAATTTTACAAACAACAGTGCTTTCCAGCTACAGAGGATTTACAGGGCAGATACTGAAATACTTTCGCCCAATGTGGGGTTTGAACTCACAACCTTGATAACTCTACCTAGTATTGCATCATCTGCCATCGCTACCAACTGTGCCACCCAAAAAAGATGGTTCAAATACGCCAATATTGGTAATGGACACAGTCTCCCAGATAAGAGTGAGTAACTGAAAAATATTTTCTTATTTCACAACCAAAACATATGTTGTGAGTACACAAAATATATGCAGTCCTTAAGTTAAGATTGCATAACAGAAAATTTCTGAACCAAAACATATGTTGTGGGTACTCAAAAGAACCGTGTCAATGAAACAGATCTTTTGAGCACCCAAAATGCATGTTTAAACTGATGCTTAAGAAAATAATCACAATTTTACTCTGAAAATATTTGCTTAACTGGCCCTATGTGGACAGTGCAGTATACATCATATATTAGCTTTTTTCAAAGCCCTTTGAAAGATTTTCATTTAAATTTGGTCAAATGTTCATATACAGTAAAACCTGACTTAAGCGACCACTCAAAAAAAGACAAAACAAAGGTGTTAATGACAAATGGTAGCTTAATGAAGGTCAAAAGTATTGCAGAATGCTCCACTTGGAGCATTCTGCAATACTGTTGACCTGCATTAAGCTATAATAGGTCTTGAATACCAATTTGGTCTTCTTTTTCAGTGGTCGCTTAAGACAGGTTTCACTGTAATAAAATCTTTACTCACTTTTCATGTGTATCGCTGAGTGTTTCCTCGTTGAGTCTAAAGAGGTCGCGAAGTTCGTCTCGGCTGAAATGTCTCTCAACGTCTTCCTCCTTATCCACAACACAACTGCTCAGTGCCTTCTTGTGAGCTTGTCTCTGGAAAATCTTCTCTTCAATAGTACCAGTCTGCAAGAGAGAGGCAGTGATATGAGCCGCGGCATTAGATTTCCAACAATTTGACATTTTGACAAGTGTAGACTCGGACGAGCCTCTGCAACCTCCTTTAAAGAGACTAAGTCTGCAACTATGAACATTTTTCGATTTTTTTTACTTTCTTTTTAAATCATTTGTAAAAGTAGAATTAAGTTAGGTTTTCATAATAAATCTGTTCACTGTAGCTGAAAACTGCATGGAAAAGTGAATTATCTTATAAAACAGGTGTGTTTTTCTCTTGTTGGTAATTATTTGCGTCCCTCCAATACTTATAGACAGTTAATTTTAACATAAATGCTGTTGTTTTGATACTGATAATTTGTTAAGATTTGAGTAATTGGTAAAATGTATACCTGAATTTTAGTATTTTTACTATGTTCTTGAATAATAGAAACATTAGTTCTAAAATTAAAAGATCAAAAGTTACAGACTATGCAGCTTTAAAGCTTAGAAACTCCAAATGGTGTTCAGTCAGTAGCTTAACAATCATGAAAAACTCAAGCCACTAGCAAAGGCTCTGATCAGACTGCGTATGCGCAGGCTGATCTGAGGCTTTGCTGGTCACACATACCACATTGTTGGAAATCTCATGCACTGGGTCATATCTAAGGACTGCAGATATAATACTTTCCTCATATGCAGCTCACATGACACAGGTTTAGATAGACAATAATTTTCAGCGTAAATTTGTAAATATTTTCCTACCCATCAATTTTAACATAGGTTTTGGGTGCTCAAAAGAACCGTCTCATTGAGACGGTTCTTTTGAGTACCCACAACATATGTTTTGGTTGAGAAATAAGATAATTAAATTTTCGTTACACACTCTTAACTAAAGTCCTGCATGAGCATGAAATTTGTTCTGGTCATGAATTTTAAAATGCTAACAATTGTTGACATTTTATAAATTATGACCAGAACAAATGGCATTGTCTGCTGCTCTAAGTAGAGCAATTTTTCCAACTTTTGTCAGTTACTGACAACTACTCAACTTGAGACAAAGTTAAAATCTCTCCAAACGTATGTTGCCGGAGGGGCTCAAATTCATAAAGCCATTGACAATCCATCAAAGTCAGTTTGTTTTTGTAGATTCTTTATGCCCCAGTCATGTCAAGACGTTTCCTGGGGTTGAACCAGTACTAAGCAGACTATAAAGTGAGCTGCGACATGAGATTTCCAACAATGTGGTATGTGCGACCAGCAAAGCCTAAGATCAGCCTGCGCCTACGTGCAGTCTGATCAGAGCCTTTGGTAGTCGCTTGAATATTCTGACTTTTAAGCTACTGACTGAACATCATTTGGAGTTTCTAAGCTTAAAAGGGGGCTGCACATGCTCGTCTGAGACTACACTTGTCAAAATGCCACATTGTTGGAAATCATGTGTCACGGCTCAAGTGTCTTGCTCAAAGACACAAGACAATGCCTCTGGTGAGTCTTGAACCAGCAAATCTTTGATCTCAAGTCATGCACTCTACTACTGAGCATCTGCGCCCCTCTCATAAAAGTCGTTTTTTTCATTCGACTTCTGACCATCACAGGTAAAGATAAACAAACTGTTTGAGAGTCGAATGGTTAATATTTTCTTGGACATCAATTTTAACACTTAAAACGCCAATCACAACAAAATCCGTCTGCTTTTGTCGTCTGCTGAAATGTTTTAGAAGCCTTTCCAACAAACAGTGTAGACCCAAACCAGACTGCTCCTGTAGGAGCAGTCTGATCTGGGTCTACACTGTTTGTTTCTATACTTAACTTTGTTAAATAATGATAGCAAATATTTGCAGAAGACAACAAAAGCAGACAGAATTTTCAGATGAATTTTTTGCTGGCGTTTTAAGGGTTAAAACATGTTTTGGGTGCCCCTAAGAACAATCCCACTTAGATGGTTCTTTTAAGTACCAGCAACATATATTTTGATTGAGAAATAAGAAAATTAATTATCAACTACGCATGCTTAAAGTTAGGGGCCTGGATCATGTGCGTTAAATTGCCCAGCATAGAATAGCAGATACATGAAAAACTTTTTCCCCAACTCAGGCCCCCAGATAAGAGTGCGTAACTAAAAATTATTTTTCTTATTTCTCAACCAAAACATATGTTGTGGGTACTCAAAAGAACCGTATCGATGAGACGATTCTTTTGAGCACCTTAAACACATGTTTTAACTGATGGATAAGAAAATAATTGCAATTTTACGCAAATTATTTTTGCTTAACTGGCCCTATGCCAACTTTCTTATTACTCACAGCAAGAAGTCTATAAATAAAACATTGTTTCTTTTGCCCATCTCTCCAACAGCGTGCCATAGCTTGCTCATCATTTGCTGGGTTCCAGTCAGGATCAAACATCACCAATCTATTGGCTCCTATCAAATTAAGGCCACACCCACCAGCTTTACTGCTTAACATGAAAATGAATTCAGGACTCTGTAAAACAAATAAAGTGTTATTCAGTTTGGTCATGAGTAAACCTGCATAGGGCCAGTAAAGCAAAACAATTTAGCGTAAAATTGCAATTATTTTCTTATCCATCAGAATAAACATGTGTTTTGGGTGCTCAAAAGAACTCTCTCATCGAGACGGTTCTTTTGAGTACCCACAACATATATTTTGGTTGAGAAATAAGAAAAACGATTCTCAGTTATGCACTCTTATCTGGAGGCCTGAACCTGTCTATGTCATGTGTGTAAAAACATGGCCCAGATCAGAGTCAAAAAACCTATTCATCCTAAACTCAACTGAGCATGAAATTTCAAAACTAAAATGCTGAAAAATAAGATTTTTTTCTTGCTTTAAAACTCTCAGATGTTGTATTTAGCCTGCTAATAAATGTTAAAATGCCAACAATTAATCAGGTAATCCCCTCAGACAGACAAACTAAACCTAGTTTGCCCCCGTAACCCTTAATGGGCCAATCGCAACAAAAGTCTTCTGCTTTTCTCGTCTAATGAAATGTTTAAGAAACCTCTATGGCAAAAGTGTGGACCCAGATCAGACTGCTCCTATAGGAGCAGTCTGTTCTGGGTCCTCACTGTTTGCATCTATACTTAATTTGTCAGTAATGTAAAGCAACTATTTGCAGCAGAAGACTTCAGCAGAGGACAATTTCAGATGCATTTTTTTTCTTGGCGCCTTAAGGGTTAACTTGTTGGGTGCATAATCAACATCACCATATTTTAATACCCTAAATATGCAGAAACATAGGCAGATGCTACGGAGTAGTCTGATTTGGTTTACACTTTTTGACATTCTATTACATTGTGGATACAGGGTTCATACAGGCAAGATTGTGTAAAATTCAAAGACTTTTCAAGGACTTCTAAAACTTTCCTACTGTTTTCAACGACTAAAAACTTAACAAAAATACTGATTTACATGTTAAAAATCTACTTCTGAAATGCTAAAGTCCATTACTATAGATATTAGTTTAAGATAATTAGTATAAAATTGTGGTGCCTTTATTCGGTGCAGCATCTGCTGCACTAAATAAAGGCACCACAATTTTATACTGATTTAGGTCTCCAAAAACACTGTTAAATCCTCCTGTGAATGGTAAAATTCAAGGACTTTTCAAAGCCTTTAAATGTTTTTCAAGTACTTTCAAGGTAAATTTAATTTTCGAGGACTTTTCAAGACAGTCTTGTACATTCAAGTACTTTTCAAGCCTGTGCAAACCCTGGGATACCTCATCAGGTAGATGAATAAAAATCTTGAAATTTTAGGAGAAGAATAGTAAGGCAGGCCCCCCAGATAAAGAGCATATTTGAAAAAAAACAAAAACACTTATTTATCAACCAAAACATGTGTTGTGAGTGCTCAAAAGAACCGTCTCAATGGGATGGTTCTTTGGAACACTCAAAACATAAGTTTGGACTTATGAGTAAGAAAATAATGACAGTTTAAAAAATGTTGCTTTACAGGACCTATGGTAAGGAGGCAAATTTGATTGGAAAACAATGCGACTTACAGACATAAAAAATGGGAGGTCACATTAGGCAGATTGTTGCAGCTGAGGTTGGTGTTAATAAATTTCTATAAAGGGTAAAAATCACCAGGCCTTAAGGTTATACCTTTTTCATGCTTAACTCAACTAAGCATGAAATTTATCCTGCTCATAAATTTTTGGCATTTTAACATTTATTAGTAGGATAAATACAACATCTGAGTGCTTTAAGCAGGAACAACTTTCATCATTTTCAGTACTTTGCTTTCTATGTGCAGTTAATTCATGATCAGCCAAGTTGAGCATGAAAACAGTTGTACAACCTCGGGACATGGGTTTATACTTACACAAGGGTTGTTAAATTTCTCTACTATCTTGGCCCTTTTCTTTATGGTCATGGACCCATCTAATCTTACAAATAGATAACTGGAAAATAGAAGCCATATAATACAAATTATTGGAACATTCTGATCAGGGACTATAAACTCAGGTTCTCTCACAAACAATAATTGCAATGCAGACTCTTTATAACTTTATGTTTGGATCCATAGGAATGTGCCATGTTATAAGTCAATCATTTTATAAAGATACAATTTTACAAAGGAATTATAGGAAAATGACCATTTCATGGTCATTTTCCTATAATTCCTTGGTAAAAAATCTAAGAGCCATAATATGACCATGTTATATCCAAATCAGAGTTATAATGAGGTGTGTTATAAAGGGATTGCACTGTATAGGGAAAATGATCAAATACAAAGATTGAGGCCACCAACATGCCCACAGGGACCAGTCCTGTCTTGATAGTATGCCAAAAATTAATACATATAAGCCTAGCATCCATTTTGTGGGACATGGGCAAACAGTGAAAAACCAGATCAGAGGCTGCAAAACGCGGCGTCTGATCATGTTCTCCACTGTTTGCTTAAAAGAGTGTCTTTTTTGAACAAAAATGAAAAATAACACCCAACACCCCAACAATCGGAAATGGACTCGTCCAATTGATAAGGATGGGAAAATACATTAGGCATTAATGGGTTAAGCGAGATGGCATATTGTTAAGCTGGACTGGCCCCTGTGAACATGTCCTCGGTTGTACTGTAGATGATCAAATAAATCTGTATTTGAAATGTACGCTGTAACTCGTACCATATCCAAGCAATAAAACTGGCCATGAGGTTATAAACTTTTTTCCATGCTCAACTCAGCTGAGCAGGAAATTTATCCTGCTCATAAATGTTATATCCTGCTCATAAATGTTGAAATGCCAACAATTGTTGGCATTTGAACATTTAATAGCATGATAAATACAGCATCTGAGAGACTTAAACCAAGAAACCTCTTCATTTGTCAGTATGTTGGTTTTTATGAGCATTTGTAATTTTGTGCTCAGTTGAGTTGAGCATGAAAAAAGCTTTATAACCTCGGGCCTGATATCTAGGGTTCCTGCCAGAGTGATGAAGTTGAAGAACTTTAAGACGGAAATGGATGGGTATATGGACAGAAATTCAATATGAAGCAGATATAATTTTTTGAGGTTTACACCCATGGAAAATGTACAAATATGACATTCCGAATTTTGTACATTTCATGTGATTGTTACAGCAAATTGTCAGCTCATTTTTGAAAGTATCAGTAAAGTGCATCTGACTTTCCACTGTGTTTTGTAAATGTAAGGCCAGAATTTTTTAATTAGGTGATTTACAGGATTTATTTTCAGATTTAGGGTTGTGGGACGAAAAATAGATAAAAAAGCTCTGAAAATGACCAGTTGATTGGTCATTTTCAGAGCTTTTTTTTTCCAATATCTCCAGAACAATCAGTAAAACTAGTAAGGTAAACCAACAGTCTGTATTAAATCTTTAAATATTTCATCATTCTCCTAAACAATATGGACAGGACAATCACTTTTAAGTGTCACTCTCAAAAATACACCAACAGAACCTCAAAAATATATTATTTTTTTCAATGAAACTAATAATACTTTGAGTAGGCGGATAAAATAAAAAAATAATTTTAGAATTTTTTTTCTACTTTCAGGAAAATTACAGCAGGAGGGTTTGTAAATCAACTAATAAAAAAAATTCTGGCCTATAGCAACTCACAAAGCAGATACCAGCCTTTATGCAATTTTGAATGTTGTGTTCTTATTGTACAAAATCACAATTATGACAGGGAATGTGTTCGATTGTTTGAATCTTTTCAACATCATTTCTCAGCTTGACAGAAAGACAGGTCTCCATATTACCCCCCTTATAAACAATTTGCTATTCTGAGGGAAGTGATGCATTCATGTTGTATTTCATTTAAAAGTTGTCCCTGCTTTAACCCTTAAAGCGCCACCTATAATTTGCAGCAGACGACAATTTCAAATTTTGCCACTTTTTCCAAAATAACGAATAAGGCATGATATTCCATGAGAAAAGTCTGCTGGCAGATGATTCTCATGCAATATCATACCTTATTTTATTTCGAAAAATGGGAAAGATGTCGCAAAATTTGTCGTCTGCTGCAGTTGTGATTGGCGCTTTAAAGGTTAAGAGATCAAATATGACATGTGATTTCATGTGAGTCATCTGCCAAATAATATCTTCCCTGAAAATTTTTGATGAAGGTATCACATAATTTGTTTTCTGCCTTAGTTGAAAAAGGTGCTTTGAAGATTAATACTGAATGTTTGTTTGTTTTGATTCTTTACGTCCCATCAACAATCTTTCAGTTAAACAGGGACGGGTCTTCCTGGGTTGAACCAGTACTAAGCTAGGATAAATGTGTCTTGCTCAAGGACCACAACGCAGTGACGCCAGTGAGGCTCGAACCCGCGGCCCCTCGGTCTCGAGTCCTCTGCCTCAGTTGTAAAAGGTGCTTTAAGGATTTATACTGAATGTGAATTTTGAAAGCACATACCCTCTCTGCCGGCAGAGTTTTTCAAACAGATCCAACGTCTGTGTGTAGTTAGAGACTAGAACCACTTTATCACTAGAGGTGGATTTTATCACAGCTAACATACGGTCCAGCACCAGAAACTTCCCTGAAAGTAACCAACATATAGCATGCTGTATGAAACAGTAACATGCATGAAAGTTCAAAATTTCACAAATCCTGAACTTTCGAAACTCCAATCTGAAAACTTGCAGTATGCCCACTAAATATTCACAATTTCAAGTTTAAATAGTCAAATGTCTTAGACAGACTGATAATTAATCAGAAAAGCTATTATAATCTCCCTAATTCAGCATTTTGAGGCTGACTTTCTGTAGATCCTGAATTAAGGAATAATCCTGAAAACTTTCACCCATACAGTAAAACCTATGTAGTACGGCCACTCTCAAAAATACAGAAAATTGGTTTTCAAGACCAATTATTGCTTAACGCAGGCAGGTCAAAAGCATTGCAGAATGCTCAAAGGGGAGCATTCTGCATTACTTTCGCCCTTCATTAAGCTGCTATTGTCATTAAGATGTTTGTTTTGTCTATTTTTGAGTGGCCGTTTTACACAGGTTTTACTGTATACTGAGAGCAAGAGATTTAAAGACTTTTACATGGCCACCATCGTGTTACCAGGCATATCTGCCGCATAGGCAAAAGGCCATTGTGCAAATATGGAGTGTTGAGCTGATATGCCTGGTTATGTGACTTTGGCCATGTTTTACACTTTTTATTACATGCACAGGCTGTTATGGGTTCACACACCGGCCACTATGGGTTCACATGCTGGCTGTTATGGGCTTGTGTGAGTGGACAATTAATGGTTTTGAATCATGAGCACTATCAGCCCAAATACTAATTTTAGCAAAACATGCAATAAAAAAAAGATTGAAACCTTCCCCCCCCCCCCCCAAAAGAAAAACATAAATAAAAAATCTAAAAATCTTGCCTGTTTCTTCATAATTTTAAATTACATGAAAACAATTTGGACTCTGATCAGACTGCTCCATAGGGAACAGCCTGATCTGACTCCATCCTGTGTAATTTTAGCTTCCAAAGTATAACAGCACATGGCATTGCAGGTGACTTCACTTGAATTTGGCAGTGAAACGGTTAGAGAATGACTTAACCATAAAAAAATACTGCTATATCATTACACTTTTGTTTCTCTGTGATGATACAGGAAGCCTCTATGTAAATAGAACAGCAACAGATTCAAGGGCAAATATTTGGCTAATAAAATATTTGAAAGCCCCCTGCTAGCCGTGGTTGTATATGTAATTATTGTCACCAACTCTCAACTACTCTCTAATCTGTTTTTGTATTTTGGTTGTTGTTGAGTTTAACATCCCATTAACAGATAAGGTCATGTGGAGATGGGGCCATGGTTCAAAGACTCATCTGACAGACCAGTGAAGCCAAGGATCAAACCTGCTGCAACCTCTGGTTTACAAGGCGAACAGTTTATCCACTACACCATAGCAGCTCCTTCATGTACATTAGCAGGCTATATTGCAAACAATATGAATCCAGATCAGACTGCTCCATTAGAGACAATTTGATCAGGATTCATAGTGTTTGCTTTCACTGTAAACATATTCTGGAGTGCATTTGAATAAATGCAACAGACTAATAAGCAAACAACACTTTCAGGACAAAAAATATTGGCAGGAATATAGTTTAATCTTAGCCCATCACAAAAGTTTGTATTACCCTATCTCTGGTTGAGGATCATAGCCCCAGATAAGGCTGCGTTTTGCGTATTTACGCAATTGCTTGGACCCCAAAACACAATTAAATTCATTAAAACACAATAAAAATCCTTGATACTCAATTCCGAACTTTTTCATAGTGTATGACGCTATAGTATTTGGTTTGTGATAGCTATTGTTGCATACAACACAAGCAATTGTTGAGTCAATTTTATACACACGTGGTGCCAAATCTAGTATATTAAAAAGTAAACCTGTCCAAAAACATTCTTATCCCTGTTTAGCTATACCCAATATTTACACAATTACGACAATCTTCTCACTTTACAATACCAATGGCGAAACGTTGGCGAAAAAGCCCCAGAGCAATCGAATAATACTGTCTCATAACTCAACTTAAATACTGCGTTGAAGGTTGGAAGAATCACAGATGACTCGATAAATATGTTGGATTTTCGAAATAAGTCGGAAATAGCGGTCTCAAATATACTTAGCAGTATTGTCAGCGGGCTTTCTGAAAGTGGAACCGAAAGTTAAAAAAAAATCAGGAGAAACAAGGCCTGTTTCATTGCTTATTTATTTGCTTTCAGATAGATACCCAATACAAAAACTTGAAATACCCAATTTAAAATACCCAGTTAAGCCAAAAAGAGGTGGGTAAATACCCAATTGCTTCCAATCCTTATCTGGAGCTATGGCAGATACGTAGTCTTTTTTATATGATATACCTGAAAGTTCTGGGCGGACTGACTTGAGATTATATCCTGCTGGGTACATATCTAATGCTCCTTCAAACCCATCTGCTTCCTCTAAACACTTGTCATATATGAGATCAGGATCTGCAAGGGAACAACACTCATTATCACTGAGCCCGCCAGTTACAACTTCTGTCGTCTGCTACTCTCATCTGTTTATGTGCTTAGGTAGCCTATATTGCAAACAATATGGGCCCAGATCAGACTGCTACCTTCCTTGGGAGCAGTCTGATCAGGGTTCATACTGTTTGCTTCCATGAAAAAGTCTAGTCTGAAGTGCATTGGCGTAGCTCTCATTACACAGTTACGCATGTGCCTAATAAAAATTGTAACATTCAAGGGAGGTCACCTAATGTGGTAAAAGTGATAAGGTACTGCTCTTAAAGGAAAGAATTCGTTCCCCTCTGGGAGCAAATTCTTTCCTTAAAGTTGCATAGTCTGTAACTTTTGATCTTCTAATTTTAAAAATAATGTTTTTATTTTTCAAGAACGCAGTGAAAATATTCAAATTCAGGTAAACATTTTACCATTTTTGTAAATCTTAACAAGTTATCACTATCAAAACAACTGCATTTATGTTAAAATTCAACAGTCTATAATTATTGGAGGGACGCAAATAATTACCAACAAGAGAAAAATACACCTATTTGATAAGATAATTCACTTTTCCATGCAGTTTTCAGCTGTACTGAACATTTTTTATTGTGAAAACATAGCTTAATTCTACTTTTACAAATGATTTAAAAAGAAAAGAAACCGAAAAATGTTCATAGTTACAGAGTATGCAGCTTTAAAGGACCCAACTGAAGAGAACCAGCGCTTGATCCAGTAGTCTCCCTTTGATGTGTGTCACTTTTTTCAGCATTCTGGCTACGCCATTGAAGTGCTCTTGAATATATGCAGCAGGTGTAAAAAGAAGACATTTTCAAGGTAAAAATAGTGTCAGGATAGGGGTTTATCTTATAAATCTTTTGTAAGAATTAGTTTAATTTCTTATTTTCATTTTTCCATAATGTAGCAAAAACCTTGCTTTATTCCAGAGGCTGATTCTGAGGATCAGGGTTCATACAGGCAAGTTTGAGTAAAATTCAAGGACTTTTCAAGGACTTCTAAAGACTATCATATAGTTTTCAAGGACTAAAAGTTTATGAAAAAATCTGAGTTAAGTGTTAAAATTCTACTTCAGAAATGCTAGCCTGAGATAATGGAGAAATTAGTACTGGAAAATTACAATGAAATTGTTGTGCCTTTATTTGGTGCAGCATTTGCTGTACCAAATGAAGGCACAACAATTTTATACTGATTAAGATGTCTATCAACAGTGTTAGTTCATACAGAAAATAGAATTCAATGACTTTTCAAGGCCTTTGAGTGATTTTCCAGTACTTTTTAAAGCATATTTAATTTTCAAGAAAGCCCTCTAAATTCAAGTACTTTTCAAGCCTGTGCAAATCCTGAAGGATGCTGGGCACTATAATTGCAAATGCAGTATTTAAGCCAACATAAGCCATCAGTGAAGCAACAGACACGACAGCACATCTGCAGAGTCTGACCAGAGGCTTTGCCATACATAAGATTTGAGCATGGAAGCAAAAAGAGAGCGGACCACAAAGCAGATCTCTAGTCACACTGTATAGCTGAGCTTGGACAGTTGAAGAATGACAGTACTTTAATGTGATAAAAAAAAGGATCTCATATGAGTACTCATGTATCATTGAATTTATTACTTGTTGCAAAACAGAAATAAAATGCTTGGCAAGCTTGCTGAGCTTTTTGTTTGTTTGGTTTGATTCTTTACGTCCCAGTCAACAGTTTTTCAGTCATATAGGGACTGGTTTTCCTGGGTTTAACCAGTACTCAGCAGAAGATAAAGTGTCATGCTCAAGGACACAACGCAGTGCCTCCGGTGAGACTCAAACCCGCGAACCCTCAGTACCAAGTCAAGCACTATACCACTGAGCCACTGCGCATTTTATCACTTTTTCACGAGTTAAATACAGTCAATAATACATGTTAGATTCTATTTTAATATCATATGACACTAAAATTACTTTGAAACCACACTTTTTGGTGTGAAAATGCTAAGATTTTGCCATAAATATGAGACGTTGTTATGATTGTCATTACATAACCTTATTAAATACGTAAACCACTAGTGCATGGGTGAAAGTTAAAAATTTCCAAAATCCTGAACTTTTGAAACTCCAATCTTAAAACTTGCAGTATGCCTGCTAAATATTCACAATTTCAAGTTTAAATGGTTGAATGAAATCAGAAAAGCTATAATTATAATCTCCCTAATTCAGCATTTTGAGACTGACTTTCCACAGAAAGTCAGCCTCAAAATCCTGAATTCAGGAAAACTTTCACCCATGCTAATGGCTTATCGATTATAGTACATGGTGTTATATCACTCCCTGAAGCAACATCATATGGGCCCCCAGGCCTGAAAACCTGTCTTCGGGGGTTTGCGAACAACACAGGCGCAGACCCAAGTGCCTTTGTTATTCGCTTTGTGGAAAGTATCATATGTAAACTTGCTACAAGTGAAATTTCAATTTTCTAGATAGTCTTTGTAGCTGAGGAGACACGTTTGAAGCTCACTTTTTCGGATCCCCCGAAGACAGGTTTTCTCGCGATGAGGCTCATATAATAAATACAATTATCACATGGGGTGGCCCTTTTTAGAAAACTTACGATTGCACAATTTCTTGAGCTGTGTAATAAAAGACAAACTCCCTGCTGTTGCTTTGCCAGATTCTTCATTCATCTGACAATCTGACGCTTTAGACGCCACCAACAGTTTATACAGTGACTCTTGTAGAGCTGTCAGGCGACAGCATATCACCTCCTCAACTGAAACAATAACAAAGGTTAAGATAGCAAAAAATTTTAGCATTAGTTTGTGAATATTTTCTTATCTGTCAGTTTTAACATTTGTTTTGGGTGTTCAGAAGAACCATCTTATTGAGAGGGCTCTTTTGAATACCCACAACATATGTTTTGGTTGAGAAATAAGAAAATTTATTCTTAATTTCACACTCTTATAGGGGCCTAAACAATATTATTTACAAATTATATTTCAGAAATTTTCCTACCTAATACAAGTTTGTATCAAAGGACCCCCCAAATTTGGACAAACTGTCACTAAAGCAGTTATTGTTATCAATAAAATTTTCTTGAAGTTTTTGTAAACATATAATATGAAATAGGCACACCTAATGGGCAACCAACCACTATTTGATCTGAGAGGATAGCACAGTAAACGGTATTTCTTGTGAGTCGGTACTCGTGTTAGTATAAATAGTAAGGAAGAAGGCAAATGTCAGGAATCAATACAATTAGTACCACACCTGACCCAGAACACCTTATGGGAAAGTGACAAAAGAACAAGAAAACGTCACATACAGTTCTAAGCGCCTTGAGGTCATTGTGTATTTCAAAGTGGTCCGACGGAGGAAACCGTCGAGTGCCGAAGGCACGAAAGGGTGGAGAGCACGAATGGGTAATCATTCCACCCTGTCGCTAGGGGTCTCCCCCGATATTTGTTTTAATTTTGAGCGTTTCAATGGTCGCTTTAATGGGTTTTAATGCGTTTGGGGCTGGATTGCAGTCGCTTTGGATCATGTTTTTTTGCCAGAAAAGATTTTCCTTGTGGAGTGAGAAACCGAATGCAGGACAAAATACTTTTTAGACAGTTACGATTTTCACTTTTTTCGTCAGCACGTTACTTTGACATATGTCTCCGCAGGTTTTTGTCAGAGGACTTTTAGCACTGATCCTTGGGTCACACCGGGTAGGCGGCAATCGAAAACGCTATCAACAATCGACGAACGCGGATCAAAAAATCGATAGAAACAGAGTTTTCAATTGCCATTTGTCGCCAGTGTGGCGACAAATGGCAATCGAAAACTCTGTTTCTAACGATTTTTGATCTACGTTCCTCGATAGTATTGGCGTTTTTGATTGCCGCCTACCCGGTGTGATAGCGTCTTTTCAAGCAGGCTTCATCTAGATTTTGGCTGCGCACCTTTCCTTGACGACTTCCCTTGTTGGTGACAAAACGTGAGATCTTTTGAAGCCAGGCCCTAATGTCGAACCAAGACGGCAAAACACTTCTCTGTACACATGGTTCAAGCCCGGGGTCCAGGCTTCTTTACGGCAAATGACCGTCGAGGGAACCGAAAACTCTTGGGCTAAATTAGAACAGGCAGCACTTGTATATCCTAAACAGAATAGACATGGGCTCACGATGTTCATATTATATGAATTTACAACGTTTTAAACTTTAGAATAATAAGAAGAAAAAAAGCAAAACAAAACTGGATCACAGAAATTACCATGGCTTTGATAAATGAGTCTCAACGTGAGAAAAACTGTCTTCGGGGTTTTCGACCATGCAAGCCCCAAACCAACCTGCTCAGTTCCACAGATTAGCTAGAATGCTTAAATTTTGTGTGTATAGCAAGTTTATCAATTATACTTTCCAGAGATTGAACAACAAAGTCGCTGATCAGACTGCGCGTCTGCGCCTTTGTTGATGAAATGCAACTTCCTTAGTTTTTCTCGCGACGTGACCCATAACCCATATTTCTGTGATTGCTTGTTTTAACACCTTGACAAGTCTATTTATGACATGCGCAACGTTTGGTATTGTCGCATCATAGTAAAATAAGCCAAAAGGAGAAAAAGGGACACGGCTTGGCAAGTGTAGACTCAGACGAGCCTGTGCAGCCTTCTAAATGATGTTCAGTCAATAGCATAACACGCATAGAGAATTCAAGCGACTAGCAAAGGCTCTGATCAGACTGCGTGTATGCGCAGGCTGATCTGAGTCTTTGCTGGTCGCACATATCACATTGTTGGAAATCTCATGTCGCTGCCTCTTTCAAAGGCGCGACGATGCACGTGTCATGCAGTTGGCGTTTCGTCGTGACGTAACGTTAGAAGTATTGTGACGTCACGTCATGGGGATCACACAGCCGCTTGCTTGAAAGAGCTATCGTTAACATTCAAGCCCCTGGTGATCGAAAAAATCCCTAAGTCTCTGGGCTAAAATTATAACTTAAATATCAACAAAACTAGCATCTTCAGGATTCACTTTTACTTTTTGTATTTTTTCAATGTTCATGATGATTACGGCACATTTTTCAACGGTAGAATAAGGTTTTTAGTTCGATTGAATCGACTCCGTATAGATACCGGAACTCTCGGTTGACAGAACGGAAATCAGGCCTTCATATAGCAGATGAATAGAACAGAACAGAGCCTCTAATCGTAATAGCAACCAACCCTCGTTGTTGCCGCTTCGCGGCAACAACTCGTTGGTTGGTTGCTATTAACTATTTCCTTGCTAGTGGAGACTTGGACTAAACAGTTTGACACTCTGATAGTGTTCCTGTAAGTTTTTTTATCAAAAGTAAATTCTGAAAAACAAAACCATGAAAAATTGCCTAGCATGCATAGTGTTAGATATACAACCTTTGAAAACACGAACAATATATAAAATTGGTTTCATATTTTGCACATTTCATGAGATTGTAACAACAAAATTTAACTATCACAGGTCTTTTAACCCTTAACCTCATAGAGAAGCCTTTTAACACTTCTGCAAACAGAAGAGCCCAGATCAGGCAGCTCTTGTAAGAGTTGCCTAATCAGGGCCTACTCTGTTTGCATATGGAACTAGAACACATTCCATGGCGCGCCATCGCAAATCCCTACGCTCTTGAAGAAATCTAATGGTAATTAACCCTTTGACTACATCCCAAGTCACCAGTTTGATCGTAGGTTAAAATTTTTCAGTGTATCCTGGTCTACTGCTCATCCCCTTTAATTTGATATGCCACATGACCATGTTCAGAAAATTAAATGTTTGACTCCTCCCCAAGGCCCCAGGGGGTGGGGACCCCAAAAATTGTGCCGGTGCATGTGCCATTCATGTAAGTAACTTACACAACAAATCTAGTTTAATTTGGAAAAAAAAAAATTTGACCCCCAGCCACCCATGGTACCCCCAAGTCCCACTCCTGGGCATGACCCAGGCGGCCGAATGGAAATCCCATCTGGTATGTTAAATATCTTTCATTTGTGAGAAGATACACAAAGTTTGGTTTAAAAATCTTTAAAATTGACTATGTAATTCAGATTTAATTATATTTGACCTTTTGGCCCCTACCCAAGGCCCCAGGGGGGGCGGGGACCCAAAAAAATGTGCTGTTGCATGTGCCATTCAGGTAAGTAGCTCACACACAAAATCTGGTTGAATTTCGGAAAAATTTTTTTTTACCTCCCCGACCCCCCAACGGTACCCCCAAGTCCCACCCCTGGGGCATGACCCAGGCGTCCAAATGAAAATCACGTCTGATAAGTTTTATATCTTTCATTTGTGAGAAGACTCACAAATGTTGGTTTAAAAATCTTTGAAATTGACTTTGTAATTGAATTTTAATGATATTTAATAATATTTGACCTTTTGGCCCCTCCTCAGGGCCCCGGGGGGCGGGGCCAAAGAAAAATGTGCCGTTGCACACCCCATTCATATGAGCAACTATCACACCAAATTTCATTGGATTTCGTCCAATGGTTTAAGAGCAGATAGCGTGACTGACAGAAGCGTGGGGATAAATATGATATGATGATACACTAGTGGACCTGACAAGTAATTTCTTTGTTCAATGTACAAACATGAAAGTTTATCTATATAATTATTCATAATAGGTGGAGCTTAGCATGAATATTCATGAAGGAAAAGGTCAAGCAGTGCATTTTATAAGCATGTTAACTCACTCATGAAAAATGTTGGTATATGCATCTGGTATAGAAGCGCAAATCTACCTATAACAAAGGACTTTTTATATATAGAATTTGCCTTTAAATATCAAATTTGAGAATTTCTAAAACATAATTTAACTTCTGAAACACAACTTTTGGCTGCAATATGGCATGCAGCTGTCTTCATTTTTGATATACATGTATATAAGATTAGTTAAAAATCCTACACAACTGAAATATTTTGTAATTTACCTTTTTAAGGGGTGTGCGACGCACAGGTTCAATGCATTTTCCCATTCAACCCTGCGTCACACAGCCTTTCAAAGAACATAAATCACAAAATTTTCTGTCAAATATGATATGTAACTGGTCTCTTATACTTAGAAAATTAAGTCAGTGCAGCCAAAAGTTATGTTTCAGGAGTTAAATCATGTATTAGAAATTCCCAAATTCCATATTTAAAGACAAATTCCATATTTAAAAAATCCTTTGTTCTATATAACATACTATAGCCACAACATGACCTTGTTATATCCAAATCCACAGTGGTGTAGGCGATAAGCATATGCCTTGTAAACCAGGGGTCGCAGGTTTAATTCCGGGCTTCTCCCAGTCTGTCGGATGAGACTTTGAGCCGTGGCCCGTCCTCTGTGACGCTTTAAAACCAGAATCCCTGCCGGTTGAGCCTTCGGTGCTCCTGGACATAAACTCCCCCCAACAAAACCATAAACCCACCCGGCCAGTACTGGTTATAGCCAAGGAACATGGCAACAAACAATAGTTATATCCAAATCCATGTTATGATAAGGCATATTATCAAGGGACTGCATTGTACATGTCAGTTGGTATATGTATACGCTTACTTTTGACTGGAAGGTACTGGGTAAGAAGGGCCTGAGTTCTTCTAATGATACATCTATTTACAATAGTAGCCAGCTGAAAAATAGAATGACAAGTACAGTAAAACCTGTCTTAAGATGCCTCTCAAAAACAGACAAAACAAGTCTAAAAGACAAATGGTAGCTTAATGTAGGTAGAAAGTATTGCAGAATGCCCCAATAGGAGCATTCTGAAATACTTTTGAACTGCATTAGGCGATAATTGGTCTTGAAAACCAATTTTTGGTCTTCTTTTTGAGTGGCCGCTTAATACAGGTTTTACTGTAACTCAGTTATCTCATTTCAATCAACTTTTGGGGGGCTTCAACTTCACTCGAAAATAATCATTAGCTGTTCATTATCACATACTTTAACACAAGGCTTAAACTGCATTTACCTTCAATATTCAGACTCCATGTTGGTATTCATTTGATTAACTAGATCATAAGAAACGCAATGAAATTATGTTTTTTCACTGCTGATTCCAAACAAGAGGGCCAAGTGGCCCTTAAGCGCTCACCTGAGTTTTGTTTAAAGCTTACATATAGGTATCTGTAGAAAGCTGACCATGTCCCTGGCGACCCTGGTGCAGGGGCATAGTCTGAACAAACTTGGTAGAGGTCCACTAGGTGATGCTATCAACCAAATATCAAGGCTCTAAGCCTTATGGTTTCATACAGGAAGATTTTTAGATGTTTATCCCTATATAAGCCAACGAAAAATATGACCCCCGGGGCGGGGCCACTTTTGGCCCCAGGGGTATAAACCACAAGGTGATGCTACATACCAAATATCAAGGCTCTAGGCCTTATGGTTTCAGACAAGAAGATTTTTTCATGTTTCTCACTATTTAAGCCTATGTAAAGCATGTGACCCTCGGGCAGGGGCCATTTTTGGCCCAAGGGGTATAATTTGAAAAAAACTTGGTAGAGATGCACTAGATGATGCTATCAAGGCTCTAGGCCTTGTGGTTTCAGACAAGAAGGTTTTTTAATGCTTCTCCCTATATTAGTGTATGTAAAGCATGTGACCCCTGGGACGGGGTCACTTTTGGCCCCAGGGGCATAATTTAAACAAACTTGTTAGAGGTCCACAAGGTGATGCTACATACCAAATATCAAAGCTCTAGGCCTTATGGTTTCAGAAAAGAAGATTTTTTCATGTTCCTCCCTATATAAGCCTATGTAAAACCTGTGACCCCCGAGGCGGGGCCATTTGTGGCCCCTGGGCTATAATTTGAACAAGCTTGGTAGAGGTTCACTAGGTGATACTACATACCAAAAATCAAGGCTCTAGGCCTTGTTTTTTCAGACAAGAAGATTTTTTCATGTTGCACCCTATATAAGCCTATGTAAAACATGTGACCCCAGGGCCAGGCCATTTTTGGCCCCAGGTCTATCATTTGAACAAACTTGGTAGAGGTCCACTAGGTGATGCTACATACCAAATATCAAAGCTCTAGGCCTTGTGGTTTAAGACAAGAAGGTTTTTTCATGTTGCTCCCTATTTAAGCCTATGTAAAACATGTGAACCCCGGGACGGGGCCATTTTTGGCCCCTGGGCTTTAATTTGAACAAACTTGGTAGAGGTCCACTGGATGATACTACATACCAAATATCAAGGCTCTAGGCCTTGTGGTTTCAGACAAGAAGATTTTTTCATGTTGCTCCCTATATAAGCCTATGTAAAACATGAGACCCCTGGGGCAGGCCATTTTTGGCCCCAGGGCTATAATTTGAACAAACTTGGTAGAGGTCCACTAGGTGATGCTACATACCAAATATCAAAGCTCTAGGCCTTGTGGTTTCAGAGAAGAAGCTTTCCAAAGTCTTCATCTTGAAAATCTTTTTTTAGCCTGTGTGACCTAGATATGCGATGGACCAGAACCATTTTAACAATTCAAAAGAGGGTCACATTAGGATCATTCCTACCAAGTTTGGTCAAAATCCAGCCAGTATTTTAGGAGATGTCGTTTGACGCAATTGTTGACGATGGACGACACACAACGGACGACGGACATCCAATGATCTCAATAGCTCACCCTGAGCCAATGGCTCAGGTGAGCTAAAAATAGCCTCTACCTAAAGAGGGGATGCAAGAAAAAGTATGTATAATGGCTGCTTGGATATGGAATATAAGAATATATCATGAGTGTGAGGTGGGATAGAAAAATCTGTCCCGAGGATCACCGTTTGGCATCACGAGGCGTGCCGAGTGATGACAAAAGGTGATGGCGAGCGGCGGATTTTTCAATCCCATCCTCACACAAGTAATGGACTCTTTTTCTTGTTCACAATTAAATATCATCATGCTTAAAAATATCCCCAGACCTTTCTGAATAAGCTGAGATTCATCATAGCTCAATGACATCACCTGTCTTTCGACGTGCTGCTGTTTGATTTTTATCTTTCCCACAGGTTGTAACAGGGTATGTGAGATAGAATGATCTCATATGGGTAAAAACAGCCGAACCCAACCGATCTGATGAGCGAGAAAAAACACTCTTGGGTTGATGTTTACCATCGCACTGCAAGTCTTGTGATGTCAAACAGTGAGCCATAGGATGAAATTTTCTATCCATTCCTTACACCACTGGGTTTTCCCTCAATGATGTTTTTAGATACCATATGACTCTCACATCCCAGTGAGGGTCCAGTGCGGATGCCAAATTAGAACCACATTGGACGGACATCTGATCTGAAAATCAAATCCTATCACTTTCCAGTGTTGAGGGTTCTAAAGCATAAATGAAGGGTGGTCCTTCTTATATTCATACTTCCAATCTGTGAATTCAAATATGATAATATCAGGTGAAATTTCAATTAGAGGTGTTTTGAATATGCAAAAAATCAAATATTATGTAGTTTTTTATGAAAAACTGTGAGTAGGGCTGCCACGTTTACGAAATCTGTTAAACGTTTACATGAGTTCCAATAACCGAAACGATTCCGTTTACACAGAACTTCCAGATTTGATTTTTTCATTATGCAGATCGGTAAAATCGCTGATATTTTTCCTTGAAAAACTTGTACCTTATGCCAATATTCGAAACTGTTTGGTTGGGTGTTGTGATAGAACTCATTTCAAGTAATTTGAAAGTGATTGCAACATGGGCAGACTGGTATATTACCGACAATTTCTTCAGTTGCAAGTGTGTAATTAATGAGTATACACGCACAAGACATAACTGCCAATGATCACTTACGCATCGATACACACGCCGACAGGAAGTAACAAAAAAAAAGTTTTGAGTCATACATGCGTTTCCACCAAATATTAAGACATGCCTTTACATAATTGTTAAAAATGCAAAAATATAATTGCTCCAAGCAGTGACTAAGTGAGGCGATATTCGGGACATTTTATGGCCTGTTGAGCCACTGTCTGCTAGGCCCGATAGGCAAAGAATTTGAAAAAATGCTCCATATCATAAGATGCTGTCAGTTGAGCATGTCCACCGTAATTCTAATTGCTGTAGATACTTTATCAAATAGAACCGCATCTGAGAAAACAAACAAACTGATTGATGATCCAGAGCGGGTTTTTCATTAGAAAATGCTATTAACAAACCACGATGCTGGTCACATGGTAAAGTTCATGTAAACGGTAGGCCAATTATGTAAATGTTTATTGCAAAAACATGAAACGGTACCATTTACACGTGTAAATGTGGCAGCCCTAACTGTGAGCAGCTTTTGCATTTTTATGAAATACTGTGTCAGAGCAGCTTTTGCATTCAGGAAATACTGTGAGCAGCTTTTGCATTTTTATGTAAAACTGTGAGCAGCTTTTGCATTCAATGCAAAAGCTGCTCACAGTTTTTCATATAAACTACATATTTTTCATATCCCAGTTATTCATAGTGTTTTTTTTTAATCCTGCAGCAAGGAGAACCATGCACCCCTTGAAAGATTCTTATATTTTAAACAAATGGAATATAAGAATTAACCCTCTTACCTCTTGGAGTTTCTCTTGTCCCTTTTTATGGTCACTGTCAGAGGAAGTGGAGTCCCTGCCCCTTAAAATGGGGGCTTCAAATTTCCGTTTGAAGTCTTGGGCAGTCCCTATTATAAAAGAAAATGTAAAAAGCTGCGTTTTGAGGTAAGTATATGACTGTTAAATCTATTCAAATCTACGGTAAAAGTTCTAAAAAAAATTTATTAATCGTTTTCTTTTTTTATTCTCAAATAAAATGTTGGTTATCAGGGCTTGTATTCACAACATGCTTGTTCTCTTCTGTGGCTTCAAGAATGGTTGTTTCAGTTACAAGCAAAAGTATGTGCACAAAGTACTGGTTAACTGCTTAGTCAAGCTTGCCCAGGAAAAAGTGTGGTTATAAGAACTGACCATCCTGACATGCCCATAGCTGTTGACTGGAACCCAGCCAAACAAAAACAACATGCTTGCCAGAATAGCAAACTGGAAAGACCCTGATCAGACTGTTTCTGCTTGGTCTGTCTGTTTGTCTTAGTCTTTTTGACAGACAAGAGTTCGAAATTTTAGAACATTTACTGTAATCAAAATTTGATCATTTCCAACAAAGATAATGAAGAAAAACTCAGTTTCCACATAAAGCAAGGGCCTTCAAAAATGAGCCGTGACATGTGATTTCCAACAATGTGACATTTTGACTAGTGTAGACTCAGACGAGCCTACGAAGCTGCCTTTTAAGCTTAGAAACTCCAAATGATGTTCGGTCAGTAGCTTAACAGTCATAGAATATTCAAGCGACAAGCAAAAGCTCTGATCAGACTGCACGTATGCGCAGGCTGATCTGAGGCATTGCTGGTCGCACATACCACATTGTTAGAAATCTCATGTTGCGGCTCAAATGTATTTGTCCTAACCAAGATCTTATGTATCTGATTGAAGATATGTTTGGTTTTTTTTGTTTTTGTGGTTTTAGGTCCCAGTCAACAGCTATGGTCATGTTTAGATGGTAAGCTAACCTAAAACAATTTTTCTGGGCAAGCTTGACTAAGCGGTTAACCAGTACTTGGTGCACATACTTTCTTCGCTTGTAACTGTCACAAACCCTTCTAGAATAAGCGGAAGGAAGAAAATGACCATAGAAAATATTTCACGATCAATCTACACGAAAGTATAGGACTGGGCCAGGATGAAACTCACTACCCCTGGTTCTGTAATCGGACTCACTACCTACTGGACTATGGGGCCCGTGACTGAAGATCTTAAGATATAGTGCAAAAAGATGATTTTAATATCAAGCAAGGGCCTCTATTTATATTCAAGGAAAAAACAAACACAATTTGTGACAAAAACTTTATTGTTGCAACCTAACCCTTATAGTGCCAAGAAAAAATGCATCTGAAAAATGACGTCTGCTGAAGTCGTCTGCTGCAAATAATTGCCTAACATTACTGACAAATCTAAGTATAGAAGCAAACAGGGTGGACCCAGATAAGACAGCTCCTATAGGAGCAATCTGATCTGGGTCCACACTATTTGTCATAGAGGCTTCTTTAACATTTTAGCAGGCTAGAAAGACGACTTTTGTTGTGATTGGTGCTTTAAAACTTGCGACTGGAGCATGATTTACCTACATCAGTAAACTGCAGAGTGATTTCGCCATTTCCCAAGGCCTTAGAGCTTCAGAACTTTTCAAGATTGGTCGGGCCGAAGTGACCCATGGAACAAAAAATGGTGGGTTATTATCTGAAATGATGAGCCCAAGCATATCAAACTAACCACAGTTGACATTTGGGTTGAATATATTTACCTACACACTGACAGTCACACAGACACTTGTATGCATATATGGTATATTGACTGCTGATTATACAGTAAAACCTGTCTTAAGCGGCCACTCAAAAAGGACCAATTATTGCTTAATGCAGGTCAAAGGTATTGCAGGATGCTCCAAGGGGAGCAACCTGCAATACTTGTGACCTTCATTAAGCTACCATTTGTTATTTAGATCTTTATTTTGTCTTTTTTGAGCGGCTGCTTAAGATATGTTTTACTGTATTGACTACCTACATGTACTTCCGGTCTTGTGGAGTTCGTAGACTCGATGTAAGATGAATATTTCTATTAAAGTGAGATTTTTTCACAACTTAAAAGGATGGGTCCACTGGGCCCACTGCCTTGGAAAGTGATGGGCCATATTTTGAAATCATGGGACAATGACAATCTGAAGGCCTTAAGGGTTCTAAAATAGTGAATAATTTCTGAATTTACGCTATTACCCAAGATTCCTCTGTTGACAAAATGTACAAGACTGAAGTATTCTAGGAGATCATTCTGTATAGGAGTTCCAGACAAAAGTATTCTCCTCTTAGCATTTAGTCCTGTCAAAGCTTGATACGTCTGGTTCTCACAGTTTTTCAGTCTGTGACCCTGCAATACAAACATAGGCTTCCTTATTTAGGCCTCAACGAGAGAAATCTTGTCTTTGGGGGTTTGCGAACAACACAGACCAGCCTGCGCATCCGCGCAGTCAGATCAGCTCCTTTGTTATTTGCGTTTTGGAAAGTACCATATTTAAGCTTGCTACAAGCGAAATTTCATTTTTCTAGCTAGTCTCTGTAGCTGAGCAGGCTGGTTTAAATCTCACTTTGGCGGAAACCTAGAAGACAGGTTTTGTCACGACGAGGCCCATATGTATAGCTATACCTTAATCCATTTAAGCTGAATGGAAATTCCCACCCTTATCAATTGGACCGGTGCACTTCTGTTTTAAGGGTTATTGGGTGGTATTTTTCATTTTTATTCAAATTAAAATAGAGCATTCTATAAGCAAACAGTGGAAACCCTGATACAGGGAGATGCCTCATTCTGCGGCATCTGACCTGGGTCGTCACTGATTGCCTTAGTCCCACAAAAAGGACCCTAGGCTTATATGGATTCACTCCATGCTTTTATTTTGTCGTCTGCTGATTTTTTTCAAAATTAGCTTTTTCTAAAATTCTTTCCGGATCAGTGTCAAACAGTTTGAATCCAGATAAGGCCTGACATTTTGTCAGGCCTGATCTGGGTTCAAACTCTTTGCAAAGGTTATTAGATGACGAAAGTTGTCATCAGCAGCCGAAGAGTTTTACTCCTAGTATACTCACTAGCTTAACAAAAACAACTAAACTCTTTGCATGCTGTTTTGTCATCTGCTAATTTTTTTTTTTTTTTTTTTTTTTTTGCAAAATTTATATTTTTTCCTACAAATTTTTTTGGGAACACCATCAATGTAAAACAGTTTGGATCCAGATAAGACGTGACACTCATTGGTCCTGATCTGGGTCCAAACTGTTTGCAAAGTTTATTACTAGCAGCCAAAGATTTAGCTCCTATACTCGCTAGCTTAACACAAAACTTCTTAAACTTTTTGCATATTGGGTAATTTTTCATGTTTTATTGTCATCTTCTGATTTTTTTTTTCAAAATTAACTTTCAAACAGTTTGGATTCAGATCAGACTTGAATCTTATGTTGGGCCTGATCTGTTTGCAAAGGTTATCAGCAGACAACATAAGTCATTACTAGCAGCCAAACAGTCAGCTATCATATAGCTAAATATATTCCGCAACTATGACAACTTAAGTTTCGGTAAAGTCAACTTTTTAAAAATAGGGTCCACATTTTATGGGGCTGAGAACCCTTAATGGTACATTCTAAGTTTCAAGGTCATCAGCCTTGTGACTCTGGAGACGATGTCCCTGATAAAATTGTAATTAATTTCTTAACCATCAGTTAAAACATGTGTTTTGGGTGCTCAAAAGAATCGTTCTAATGAGATGTTTTTTTCGGGCACCCACAACAAATGTTTTGCTTGAGAGATAAGAAAAATAATTTTTAAATACACACTCTTATCTGGAAGCCTCAACTGGCCCATTAAGAGCTAGTGACTCACCTCATCACAGATAACTAGACCAACTTCTCCCTTATGTAATACTGCCGAGTGGAGACGAAATGTCTCGTAAGATATTATAAGAATTGGATTACAAACACGTCTGCCCTTCTGCTGCATAAAGTGAACTGAAAATAGATGACATTTCAATATTTATTTTATACATGTGATCCTACCCATAAAAAAATTGTACTTTTGCATATGTGGAGGGAGTGCAGTGGCTCAGTGGTAGAGTGCATGACTCAGACCGAGGGATTGCGGATTTGAGCCTCACCGGCGTCACTCTGATGTGTCCTTGAGCAAGAAACATTACAGTAATCCTTACTTAGTACTGGTTCAACCCAGGAAGACCCGTCCCAACATAACTGAAAAATTGTTGACCGGTACGTAAAGAATCAAATCAAACAAAAGCATTTTTCTACTAGTGTTGTCTTCTGATAACCTTTCCAATCAGTTTGGACCCAGAACAGGCCCGACAAAATGTCAGGCCTGATCTGGATCCAAACTGTTTGACACTCTGATAGTATTCCTGAAGGAATTTTGAAAAAAAGTTGATTTTGAAAAAAATCAGCAGACGACGAATAAGCATGCAAAATTACCCAGAAGGCAAAGAGTGTAAACATGCAAGCACAGCTATCAAGTAGGGTAAGAAGTCAATTTTTCGTCTGAGCCTTCAGAATCTTCCCTACTTTGTGTTTGATTGTTTTGTTGCTCTACTTCCCAAGTAAACAGCTATGGTCATGGGGGGATGGTCAGTTCGCCTAACCATACATTTTCCTGGGCAAGCTTGAACAAGCAGTTAACCAGTACTTCGTGAACATACTTTCGCTTGTAACTGACAACAACCCTTGTTGAATGATTCAGCAGAAGGGAGGAGAATGACCGTAGAAATTATTTCATGATCAGTCTCCATGAAAGTATGGGACCGGGCCTGGATCAAACTTGCAAACCCTGGATATGCAGTCAGACACACATATGTAGCCAGACACGTTACCTACTGCGCTACGTGGCCCTGTCCTACTATGTGTTTGAAAGTGGCGAAGGCTCTGGTGAGACTACTCTGGTTGAGCCTTCATTCACTAGACGCCAATATGTATTAAGCACCAAAATCTTATATTCTTGCATAAATACCTATGTGCATCGCTGTTTGAAGCCACTGTAAAATGGATCAAGAACCATGTTTAATCCATGAGGTTCACATGCTGTCTGAACATGGATTTAACTTGACACTACATTCCTACCTTAAGCGGTCACTCAAAAAGAAGACCAAAAATTGGCTTTCAAGACTGATTATTGCTTAATGCAGGTCAAAAGTATTGCAGAATGCTCCAAGAGAGCATTCTGCAATACTTTCGACCTTCATTAAGCTACCATTTGTTTTTAAGACCTTTGTTTTGTCTATTCTTGAGTGGCCGCTTTAGACAGGTTGTACTGTAATTAAAATGAGTCCCAGACGTATTTGCCTGAAGTCATATGGGAAAGCATGGCAGCTCGAACTGATCATTTTGCCTAGTTAGCTTTTGTTTGCTAACAGGTTGCACCTGGCTTTTAAGTTGTGAGGACGTCATGAAACTGGAAAGTTAACAAGCTGTAGACATTTTTCATAGAGAAATCCACTTTTATCCAGTGTGAGAAAAATTATATTTTAATGTTTTGGTGGTGTTTTCAGTGTGTATTTGGTTGGAACCAGCTAAAATATGATAGAATAACAATCACAGATTTTTTTTTATTGCATTAGCATGCTCAGTAGATGTTTGTACACTTGGCCTAGCAGCAATGTCTTCAAACATTTTCCCAGGGACCCAGCAAATATTACTGCATGTTACACGCCACTGTAAATTTAACGAGACAAATTCTACGAATTTATATCCCCGGATGAAGGGCTATTTGAGAGAAACATGTAACTCACAAAACATAAATCCCATTTATCTAACCCTTGGTTCACCTTCAGTATAATTCAGATGATAACAAACACCTGGTTTTTCCTGTTTTAGTGCTTTGTTTAATAAAAAATATACTTACAACTGTACAATTTCAATATCTGACCTTTAAACCCAACCCCAGAGTGTGTTAATTCAAAGTGTTACCTTGCATGTAGGTCTACACTTATTCCACTTTAATTTGAGATGCAACATGACCAGTTTTAGAAAATAAAAATAAAATGACCTTTTGACCCCACCCCAGGGGTCGTTGGTGTGTAATGACAGCATGTTTGCTTTCATGGTGCTCTGTACTCAATTCCCTTTAATTTGATATGCAACATGTATACTTTCAGAAAAATATATAGTTTGACCTTTTGACCCAACCCCCTGGGTCGAGGGTGTGTCTGTGGGCAAAATATTTGCTACCATGTTGCTGCCAGCGTCGTCAGCTTTAATTTGATATGCAACATAACTACTTTCAGAAAAACATATAGTTTGACCTTTTGACCCCAACCCCTGGGTCGACCGTTTGTCTGTGGGCTAACTATTTGCTACCATGTTGCTGCCAGCGTCGTCAGCTTTAATTTGATATGCAACATGACTACTTTCAGAAAAAGATATAGTTTGACCTTTTGACCCCACCCCCTGGGTCGACGGTGTGTCTGTGGGCAAAATATTTGCTACCATGTTGCTGCCAGCGTCGTCAGCTTTAATTTGATATGCAACATGACCATATTCTGAAAACGTTTAATTTTGACCTCGGCCCTCACCCCCTAAGTCCACCAAACAGGCTAGGACCCAGGCCTTCAAACTGAAATCCCGTTTGATATGTTTCATACCTATTGCTGCTCTGCCTGTATGCAAAATTTTAGCAAAAAATATTAACAATTGCCTTAGTTATTTCGAAATTTAAATATTTGACCTTTGACCCCTTAGGTGGGGTCAAAGGGGGTGGGGTAAAACTTTGACACTGCCATGCTTATCTGCAGGCACTTGGCAATCATGGTCTAATAGTGAGAAGTTGTTAAATATATTAGCTTTGATGAAATGTGAAGATCATCACACAAAAAAGTTAATATAGGTTTTGCCTTATAATTGCCTATACTAAAACAAGGGCAATAACTCAAGTGTTAAGAGGTCGATTTTGACGAAACTTATAGGATATCGAGAGTTTATGGTACTTATCATTTGTACCAAGTATGAATCAAATCTGACCAATAGGTACTGAGATATGGTTCCGGACAGACAAAAAGTATGGACGGCAGACGGACTATGGACGAGGCCAAAACTATATCCCTCCGACTTCGTCGGGGGATAAATGAATTGACACATATGGGATAAGCAGGCCTTAAGTTAAGAGTGCATAATAGAATTTTTTTTCTTATTTCTCAACCAAAACATATGTTGTGGGTACCCAAAAGAACCGTCTCAATGAGACGGTTCTTTTGAGCACCCAAAACATATGCCAAAAAAATTATGGGTAAGAAAATATTTACAATTTTACGCAGAACATTTTTGCTTATCTAAACCTCTGGGATATTTGTTTGTTTGATTCTTTATGTCCCATCAACAATCTTTCAGTTAAACAGGGACGGGTCTCCCTGGGTTGAACCAGTACTAAGCTAGGATAAATGTGTCTTGCTCAAGGACCACAACTCAGTGACACCGGTGAGGCTCGAACCCGCGGCCCTTCGGTCTCGAGTCAAGCACTCTACCACTGAGCCACTGCATTCCCAAACCTATGGGGTAAGAATGGGAATAGCATGAACTGGCTTAGATGGTTTATCTCCTAGGCAACAGCCGTATGATATTGCAAACAGCCTTGGAGCCTAGGATTTCTATTTAAAGCTGCATACTCTGTAACTTTGAATATTTTTCGAAAAATTTTCTTTTCTTTTTAAATCAATTGTAAAAATAGAGTTAAGATATGTTTTCACAATAAACATGTTCAGTACAGCTGAAAAATGCATGGAAAAGTGAATAATATCATAAAACAGGTGCTTTTTTCTCTGTTTAGTAATTATTTGCGTCCCTCCAATAATTCTAGACAGTTGATTTTTAACATAAATGCTCTTGTTTTGATCGTGATAATTAGTTAAGATTTACGAAAATGATAAAATCTTTACGTGAATTTGAGTATTTTTACTGTATTCTTGAAAAATAGAAACTTTACTTCAAAAATTAAAAGATCAAAAGTTACAGACTATGCAGCTTTAAAAGAAGCTTCTATATATTTAAGCGTCACCCATCCTACAGATTAAGTAGATACTCTTTTGCAACCTGCAGATTCTAGGTCACTAACCCATTGCCTACTGATGGATTCTTCCAACTGGTCTGATACAATAAACTTGGGACGGCTCATTGTATAGATCAAGGGGTCACAGGTTAGAATTTCCACATTAAAATGGTTTAACCCTTGACTCTATAGGCTATTCAGGACTTTAGTTAAGAGTGCGTAATGAAAAACTAATTTTCTTATTTCTCAACCAAAATATATGTTGTGGGTACTCAAAAGAACCGTCTCAATGAAAGGGTTCTTTTGAGCACCCAAAACATATGTTTAAACTGATGGGTAAGGAAATATTTACAATTTTACGCTCAAAACTTATGTTTATCTAAACCTATGCTATTATTAGATCATGACATCATTTTCTAATTTTAGACAACATTGAAAAAAAAAAATAGAAAAATTTAAGTAATGTTTTGAATACTTTTGAAAATATTATGGAAAATGGAGCATTTGCTCCAAAAGAGCAAATGCTCCATTTTCCATAATATTTTCAAATACATGATATTTCAAAGTCGTCAAAAGGCGTTATTAAGAAGTAAAGGGTTTTAGTTACTGTGTTACTTTAATACCCAGATTATTGTCTAGTTCTTCTCAATAAAATCAACCTACTACTATATGAACTTACAAAAATTTCTGTCTATTTCGTCTTTTGAACCAGCATCTATTGCCAGAGGATTAATTCTGGTGCCTAACCATTTACTGATCTCATTGTACCAATTCTGAAACAATATAAGTACAACTGTCTATGAAGGATTTTAATGCCCAATATTTGGTTCCAGTATAGACCTAATACTTAACTCTTTCCTTGCTAGTAGATCTTGTGTCATCCTCTGATAACCTTTACAAGCTATTTGGACCCTGATAAAACCCTGATCTGGATCCAAACTGTTTGTTTGACACTCTTTTAGTGTTCCTGAAAGAAATTTTTTGAAAAAGTGAATTTTGAAAAAAAAGGCAGCTAGACTGCAATAGATGGGTCATGTACTAGTCTACACTCCTCCCCACTTTCTATCTAATCAAATTGCAGAATAGATAGGAAACAGTGTGGTTCCTGATCAGAAGCCAGCTGATCTGGATCTACAATGTTTTCAAAACATGATATTATCCAGGTTCAGCATGAGAAGCATTAAACTGGTCTGCAATTCAAGTTCTTGTGAATAAAGATCACAAAATTAATGTGTTTTGAAATGAAATCACATCATTTTTCCCAATTTCAGATAAAACGTCAGTTTTTTTCCCCATTTTTCATTGGCCCCAGTCCAATATCTGTAGCAAGACCCCCGGTTTTATACTTACTTTTACTAAACTACTAGGGGAGACAACTATGGCTTTATCTATTAAAGGGCAACAATCAGGACTCTGTCTCTGAAAGAAAAAGAAGACATTGATATCACCAATTTTCTATTACCTTTTACACAAAATTGTTTCACTATTCAAATTTACCCCTATACATTTACTCTTTCTATCACATTTAGTTAAATGAAGTTTTTTCCAATCAATTGATTAAATTCAAATGAGTGAATAGAAAAAATAATTTTCAAAGAGAGAATTATATGTCTATAGATAGCTGTTTGAAGTAATTGTCAAAAGAACAAAAATCCATGTTGAAATCATGAGATTTACACCTGTTTGAACATGAATTTAACTTTGAAAATCCTTAAAATGGGCCCAGATTTATTTGCATGACATTACATGGAAAGAGTTGCAGACAAGTTTACTTGCTGAAATGACGTTGGTATGTTGGTGTCTGGTTTGGTTCTGCACTGTTTGCCGATGTCCCATAAAAAGGATGCTAAGGTGTAAATGGGTTAATCCTATGATACGGGCCTTGATGCGACAAAACCTGTCTTCCGGGTTTCCGACAAAGTGAGACTCAAACCAGTCTCCTCAGCTACGGAGACTAGCTAGAAAAGTGAAAATTCGCTTGTAGGAAGTTTAGATATGATACTTTTCAATAAATGAATAACAAAGGCGCTGATCAGTCTGCGCAGATTTTTTGTTTGCAAACCCCGAAGACATGTTTACTCTCATTGAGGCCCATATGATATGATATTTGTTTGTTTGATTTGATTATTTACATCCCAGTCAACAATTTTTCAGTTATGTCGGGATGGGTCTTCCTGGTTTGAACCAGTACTTAGCAAGGATTTATGTGTCTTGCTCAAGGACACAACACAATGACACCGGTGAGGCTCGAACCCGCAATCCCTCGGTCTTGAGTCGAGCACTCTACCACTGCGCTCCTATATGATATGAGCCGCAACACGAGAAAACCTTCTTTGGGGGTTTGCAAAGAACACAGGCGCAGACCAGCCTGCGCAGTCTGATCAGCGCCTTTGTTATTCGCTTTTGGGAAAGTATCATATATCAACTTGCTACAGATGAAATTTCAATTTTCTAGCTAGTCTCTGTAGCTGAGGAGGCTGGTTTGAAACTGGCTTTGTCGGACACCCTGAAGACAGGTTTTGTCACGACGAGGCCCAATGATAACTGCCAGAGAGTATCAATTTTGACCAAAACAATTTTCTTGTAATAAACAATCTCCTCACCAAAAGTGTCCACATCAGAGTTATACACTGCAATGTTTTACCAAGACCCTGGAAAAAACACAGAAGCATTCAAAGAATCATATCGTGTGATTTGGTGTATAAGATAGAAGCCAGCACACAAAATTTTAGTACTTCTTGCATAGGCGAGCAGCAAAGGCTCAGACGAGCCTGCATAGATGTACAGTCTAGACAGAGCCTTCATGGCTTGTACAAAGTATGGGCCTAGAAAACGGCTCAGGCCGAAATTTAGGTATCTAGCACCACAAGATAGCTGAGCGATTAAATTATCAGCAAAACTTTGTGGACGAAAGTCATAAAATAGGGGAACTCTACTCTCTAATTTTTACCTCTCACAAAGAAGAACCTAAGCTTTTTTTTTTATATATTCATGTACCATATTTTGCAGTGTATACTGTACACTTTTACAACCCCAAAAATCCTGTTAAAATTGAGGTGCATGCTATAGTATAAGACAAGACATCAAATTTATAAAAAAAAAATCCTCACATTCTCGGAACATTTTGGTCTACACAAAATCTAATGACATTTGTGAATGAAAATCAAACCCCAACAAGTATTGTCAAAAAGTGAATTAAAGTTATTTTTGGACAGACTTTACTATAAAAAAACTCCTGAAAGTATTTAAAACACATAATTTGTGGTTACTTTTAATAAATTTTCCCATTTCAGTGTGTTTAATTGTTTGGTTTGATGCTTAACAGCTATGGTCATGTTGGAACAGTCACTTCACCTTACCACATTTTTTCCTGGGCAAGCTTGACTAAGCTTGTGCACATACTTTCACTTGTAACTGACAACAACCCTACTAGAATTAGCAGAAGGGAAAATGACTGTAGAAATTATTTCATGATCAATCTCCTAGAAAGTATACGACCAGGCCTGGATCGAACTGCCTACCCCTGTATCTGCAGTCAGACAAGCTACCGACTGCGCTATGTGGCCTGGCTTGTTGTGATTGGACCATGAATTTGTACATTTTCAATGTATGACCAGTGACCCTACGCCAGAGGTAAGATGGTAGGTCAGGAATTTTTTTTTTGTTTGTTTTCATCAAGGTATATACTCACCATTTCATCAGCCATGATACACCCATAGTTGTCAGGTATCTGTACACCAGTCACACAATCATACATAAACTTCACACCCTGAAAATAATGATAAATTTTGCTGGTAAAAAGTGTGACCACGGACAGCCAATGGAGCAAACAAGAGGCTTGTCTTGCACATGCCACTCAGGTGTGGCTTGCTGTCAATCACAACACCAGTGTTATTTCTGGTGAATGAGTTTGATGTTCGAGCATTGCACCGGCAAGTGAGATTAGCAGCTGCCAATCAAATTTGTGTCATTCATGAGGCTATGAACAGTTGCAAAAATCTAAAGATTCATTAAAGGCTTGCTTCGACAATGTAAATATAGGAGCATGAATGTTAGATTCTATTTATCGACACATGACATTAAAATTACTTTGTAATTTTTGTCATGAAAACATTCAGATTTTTTTCAATTATGTATGCATGTCTCGTACACATCTTGCTTTCTGTAGAAAATATCTATACAGTTCATAAGATCCAAGGATCATATCGTAGCTTGCGAGAAATGTGTGGTAATCAGTTTCACTTAACGGCAAACATTATATTTGGACCATATGTCAAGAAAACTGGTCACGATCTGCAACCAGGAAAGACTCATATTGACCTGAACATCTGCGGTAACTACCTTGAATCTTGTAATTTAAGATGTAGCATGTTTGTTTACCAAACAGGGATTAATCACTCTTTATCTCCTAGTGTCGTCTCCTGATAACTTTTAGTGCTGCAGATCTCAAGGCTGTCAGAAGGGTCTACTGGTCAGATCTTTGCAACATCTAGTGTTATATACCAAATGAAAATGTGGGGTCTCTAGTTTTTAAAAGTAGTTGATGACACCTCTGATTCTGAGTACTAACCGAGTTATCTCCCCTTGAATTACCCCACCCATTTTGATCATATTATAAGAGGTTATGATCATTAGCTTGTTAAGTAATTGAGTTGAAGCGTCCAGGAAGAAAAATATACCCATCATTACTCAAAACGGTACTTGAAAAAGTAGAAAAGTTAAGTTTTGATCAGAGAAATGGGCTTTTGAACTGTTTTGTTGGTATTTTAAAGTTAAATTATGTGTTAAAACTCCATTGAATAAAAATATATTTGAAACTTTTTATTTAAGAATCTGCCCATTAGTGGTATGTCCTTAGAAATGACTAAAAATTTAAAGAACACTTATTTATCTATCTTATCAGGGTTTCTAGATTACAATTTCTGTATACGGAATGCTCTGGGAGCAATAATAAGCATGTAAATACCCCACCCACCTATTACTACTGCAAATCTCATGGCTGTTTGAGGGTGACCTTGGTCATATTTTGCTAACATCTGGTGTCATATACATGTACATATACCAAGCAAAAATGTAGAGTCTCTAGTAAATAGAAATAGTTGATGACACCCCTGATTCTGAGTACTATTCGAGTTATCTCCCCTTGAATTACCCCACCCATTTTGATCATATCATAAGAGGTTATGATCATTAGTTTGTTAAATAATTGAGATGAAACATCCAGTAAGAAAAAAATGCCTGTCATTGCTCATAACGGTACTTGAAAAAGTAGAAAAGTTAAGTTTTAGTCAGAGAAATGGGCTTTCAAACTTTTTGTTCGTCTTTAAAAGTAAATTTGGTGTCAAAACTCCTCTGAATAAAAATATATTTGAAACTTTCAATTTAAGAATCTGCCCATTAGTGTTATGTCCTTAGAAATAACTAAGAATTTAAAGAACACTTCTTTATCTATGTTATTAGGGTTTCTAGATTCCAATTTCTGTATACGGATATGCTTTGGGGACAATACTAAGCATGTAAATACCCCACCCACCTATTACTACTGCAGATCTCAGGGCTGTTTGAGGGTGAACTTGGTTAAATTTTGCTAACATCTAGTGTCATTTACATGTTCATGTACCAAACAAAAATGTAGAGTCTCTAGTAAATAGAAGCAGTTGATGACACCGCTGATTTTGAGTACTGACCGAGTTAAGTCCCTTTGATATACCCCACCCATTTTTTATTATATTATGAGAGATTATGGGTGTCAGTTTTGGAATATAATCAAAATCATGCATTCAGGAAATAAATATAGCCATCACTATTCATGACAGCACTTGAAGAAGTAAATAAATTTAGTTTTAGTCAGAGAAAAAGGGTTTGGAACTATTTTCTTCGTATATTATAGTTATATCCTATTTCAAAACCCAGCTGCTTTGAATAAACATATATTAGAAACTTTCAACTAAAGAAACTGCCCGCTAGATTTATTTCTTTAAAAATGAATAATAATTTAAAGATCAGTGCCTCAGTTATGTCAACAGGGTTTCTAGATTCTAATTCTACAAATAGAATGCTCTGGGGCAACTACTAGCATGTAAATACCCCACCCACCTATAAGATGATGTGAAAACGCTAACATTGATAAAAGTCTTATAATACTAAATCACACAAATTTTTTATAGCCTAATTACGAAGAAAATAATTTCTGACAGTGTAACTGTATTGCAAGTGCATTTACACGATCTTTCTTAAGATTGTCAAGCACACCCAAGAAAATCATTTAAGGTCACTAGTGGCACCAATAACCATAACTCTTGCAAAGCTAAACACAATTTACCTTATAACTTGAATATATGTTACCATTTATACCTGAAACTTACTGGGGTTAATATACTTAGTACGCCAAACACAATTATAATGCATTAAACTATCTAGATATTCTAGGAAGAGTTACTGCCCTTGATTATTTTTACCATTTGCATGGAAAAATGAAGTAAATAATAATAGCTCAATAAGTTAAATTTGAAAACTTATTTTCTAAATAGGATTAAATCTATCCTGAACCAATACTATGCCAAACTGCAGATTAAAAGGGGTACGTGCATTAAGAGGCTATTTTGGCTCCCCTATGAGGTCAAAAAATAAAATTTGCTCTTCACAAGTTTCTTCTTATCACTTTATTAGAACAATAGCCAAAGTGTAAAGTTCTCGTATTGATTCGACTTTTACGGTTGCTATGGTAACAAAAATGGCCACCAAAATAGGCTGAAAATAGGAAAATGGCCATTTTGGAGCAAATTTGAGACAGGTAACAGAGGAATTAATATAGAGCACAAGCAAATACCAACAAAAAATTTAACAGATGATGAGAATTATCACGGCACATAATATATTAAAAGGTTTTTTTTGGTATTTGCTTGTGCTGATATCTTATTCTTAAAAAATCGGTCTCCAAAATCCTCCAATTTGGCCTAAAATAGCAATTTCTCTATTTTAAGCCTATTTTTTTTAGCCATTTTAGTTACCATAGCAACCGGTAAAAGGAAAATAAAGGCAATAATTTTACACTTGGGCTATTCTTCTAACAAAACACTAGGATGAAATTGGTGAAAGTAAGTAAGGGTGCAAATATCAGGAATCGATACAATCAAGTACCACACCTGACCCAGGGCCTTTAGGTTTTTTTTGCTCTAGAGGGGACCAAAAAAGCCCCTTAATGCATGTACCCTTTGTTTCTGCTACATATTTCTATTTTTTTGAACCACGAGTTGTTGTCCCTAAATGGCAAGACTCACACATAGAAAATGGATCTATAATCAAATTTTCCTCCAATAACTTGCTTACTGAGGATCTGATTGCAATAAAATATACGAGACATTTGGTTTTACACATCTTTACAGCATCTTTTGTATTGCTTTAGCGATATAAAATACTGCATGGAACATGCATTATTACCCTTGATTTTGCGTCGTTTTAAGATTAAAAATCAATATAATAGGCCTTATAAATAAATGAATCAATGGTCCCAAAATATTGGTGAAATATTGAAATTTCCTTCATTTTATATAATTTGATGACGTTTGCATTTGTCTTCCTGTATCACCCAACATAAATGTGTATCTGCATTTTATTCTTCCATCAAATCAGAGTAAACGATCATTGACAAAGTGGGTGAGGTACGAATATACTGACAATCTTAATGGCTTCATATTTCATCAGAAATGATGACTATTCTAAATCTAAACAGTATGTAGCTTTTAAGTTTTCTATGTACAGATATTATGTATCATTTTCCTGCTTTGCTTAGATTTTCGTCTATGCTTTGGAAAACTAATGCTTTTTTGTATCTTGTTAGTTTTAGGTACCCTAACACTTTAGATAAACCAAATTAATTTGCTAAACATCTTTTTCAGGACGATCCTGCAAGACATACTGTAACCTACAGATTATTTCATTAACCTCAAATGATAACCTTACTTACTCACATTTTCTCGTCAAAAGTCCGCTCTATAAATTTACAATGAGCTGTTTTTAGTCTTCCTTACTCAGAAATAAATGTACTTCAATTTCATACCACTTTCAATTACCTTATTGCAATTGAAGTTATAAATTAATCATATTTTTCCAAGAACATGTTTCTAAAATACACCAAATAAACAGGGCCTGCAAGTGGTTGACACTATTTCTATCAGATCTAGATTATAACACACCAAGATGTAGACAAAACATTGTATGTGTTGAATCTTAAGTCATTGGTAGTGATGACAGTACAATCAAAATTATGTTGGACCTGTCCAGTTCTCAGAAAATTTAGCATATACAGTATGTATGATGTTTCTCTAATGGCAACGTTTATATAATGGAAACCTCACAGTACTTTGATGCTATTCGCGTTTGTATTCCAAAAAGATGACAACAATAAAGCATAATAAAAGAGAACCACTGGACGATACTACATTGTTCTAGAACTTAAGTGGTTCCAGAGAAGATTTTTTATGTTTTAACTATACAAGCCAATGTAAAACATGTGATCCCCCTGGGTGGGGCCATTTTTGAATAAACTTGGCAGCTTCAGGCCTTGTGGGTCAAACAAGAAGGGTTAATTTGTGCTTTATTTAAATAAACCTATATAGCCTTCATGGCTTGTTTTTGTCTGCACGGCCATTATTTGAACAGACGCAGTGGAGGTCTACTTTGTGATGCTACATACTAAATATAATGGCGTTGGGCCATGTGGTTTCAGACAATATTTTTTTCATATTTGCTGTAAAAAAACTATATAAAACCAAGGGCCATAATTTGAACAAACTTGGTAAAGTAGCACTAGGTGACGCTTTAACTCTGTGAATATTGTTTTATGCTTTCCCTATTAAAGCCTATGTAAAACACGTGGCCCCCAGGATGGGTCCATTTTGGCAAAATGGGCATAACTTTAACAAACCTGGTGGAGGGGTCTACTAGATGATACAAATACCAACTATCAAGGCTGTATGCCAAGTGGTTCCAGACAAGAAGATTTGCTATGTGTACCTTATATAAACCTATGGAAAACATGTGAATCTGGAGCGGGCCACAATTGGCCCTAGGACCATAATTTTAACAAAATTAGTAGAGGTCTACTAGATGATGCTACATATTTAATATCAAGGCTAAAATGGTTTCAGACAATATTTTAATCATGTTTCCCATTTAAAAAAAAGCAAGTGAGTATGGTCAGGAAATACCACAATCACACTCTGCAGACCAACCCACAGCCTATGTAAAACATGTGAACCCAGAGGCGGGACAATTTGTGGCCCCATGGGCATAATTTGAACAAAAAAGAAAAATATCTTCTAAATAATCCTACACAAAATATCAAGGCTATCAGCCTTGTGATTTCAGACGAGAAGATTTTATCTATTTTTACCCATGTGATCTAGATATACTATTTCATCAAGTATTTGAGAGGGCCATATAAGGACTATTCCTGTCCGCCAAATTTGATTAAATTCAAGCCATTATTTTCGGGTGAGATATCGTTTGTTGATGACGCACGACGGACAACAGACATCCAACGATAACAATAGCTCACTTTGAGCTTATGACTCAGGTGGGCTAATAAAATATACTAAATATTGAGATTTTAAATATGTCTATTTGACCTTGACCCTTGACATTTAAATAGGTCATAACACAAATTTTAACTCTCACATACAAAGAGTGTAGACTATCACTTATTTTGATGAAACAAAATTGACGAAATATGGCAATTGAACTATTTCAATATAGATAAAGATTTTTTATGAAAAGTTCGCATTTTCCCTTTGCATTGAAACTATTTGCAAACAGACACACGGACAAACACAGCTTTTGGTACATGTATCATTGGTATTGATAATTTATTTTAATTGTTGTTTTCCAACCAATACCATACAAGTCATAACAATATTGTATTAACGTGTCCTTATGAATAAATGCAATGCTCTAGACCAACTGTATACAGCATATGCATAATCCTATATAACGTGTGTGTACGGTTCAAGGGCCTTAACTGTGTAAGTACTCATCTTCGACGATGTCATTTACTGGATTCTGAAGTCGTACATACAGACAAATATTTTGGTATATATGACGCTTGATGTTAGCACAATCTTACCAGCAAAGTTCATAAGGAGAGGAATTCTGGCCAGTCGTATGTGGTAGTATAAAGCGGTTATCATCTTGACGTGATTCAAACTGAGGCCGTTACGGAATAGCTCACGCCTCGCTTGATTGGGGTATTTATTCCTCTTTGGTGGCTAAGAATATGTTGAATTTAAGTATGTAAGACTAGTACTTATAAGTTAAGCTTCAAACAGGCACAAACTATACTTTTACTAATAAACAGATACATAAAATACGCATTTTTTTGTGATTTGGGGGGTATGCCTATTTGACCTTGACCTTTGACCTTGAGAAAGGTCACAACTTGATTTGAAGCTTGACCTAAAACAAGTGTATGCTGTTGCTTACCTTGATGAAAATAAAAAGATGAAACTTGCATTTTGAACTAAGTTATGGTTAAAAATTGTGTTTATGAAATATTAGCATTGCCCTTTTACATTGACACTATTTACAAAAAGACACACGGACAAACACACCTTTAGGTATCGTACATGTTGAAACTATATTTCAATGTTGTTTTCTAATCCAATACCATATAAATCATAAAAATATTTCAATTATGTATGCTTATTAGAAATAAATGCAATGCTATCTGCCAACTGTATGCAAAATTCTAATAACCTGTTATAATGGGTATGTACGGTTCAAGGGCCGTAACTCTGTTAGTACTCATCAGCGACGATGTCATCAACCGGATTCTGAAGCTGAACATACAAACAAACATTTTGGTATATGTCACTAGATGTTGCACCGATCTGACCAGTAAAGTCCTTAAGGAGAGGACTTTTGGCCAGTCGTCTGCTCTACTATTTTGCAAACAGTTTGGACCCAGATCAGGCCCGACAAAATGTTGAGCCTGATCTGGATCCAAACTGTTTGTCACACTCTGATGGTATTCTTGAAAGAATTTTTCGAAAAAGTTGATTTTGAAAAAAATCAGTGAATGACAAAAATGCATGAAAAATTAACCCAGTAGGCAAATAGTTATTGTGGCAATTAGCCTGTGTTTGTTGATTTCACTACTCGTTTGGTACTGATCACATTTGCATAAAGTATAGGTTTAGATAAACAAAATTTTTGAGCATGAAATTGTAAATATTTTCTTACCTGTCAGTTTCAATATATGTTTTGGGTTCTCAAAAGAACCATCTCATTGTTTTGGTTGAGAAATAAGAACATTATTTTTCTGTTACACACTCTTAACTAAAGTCCTGGTAAAGTCACGCTTTGAACATTTTGTTTGTTTGATTTGATTCTTTACGTCCCATCAACAATCAGTTATGTAGGGACGGGTCTTCCTGGGTTGAACCAGTACTAAGCTAGAATAAATGTGTCTTGCTCAAGGACCACAACGCAGTGACGCCCATGAGGCTTGAACCCGCTGCCCCTTTGTCTCGAGTCAAGCACTCTACCACTGAGCCACTGCGCTCCCGCGCTCCCACGCTTTGAACATGCAAGTACAGCTATCTAGTTGGATTATATACCAGAAATTTTGACAAGAGAGATCATCAATGTCCCCTCTTTGTGTTTGTTTGTTTCATTTAATTATTTACATCCCAGTCGACAATTTTTCAGTTATGTTGGGATGGGTCTTCCTGGGTTGAAGGGATTAATGTGTCTTGCTCAAGGACACAATGCAGTGACGTTGGCGAGTCTCAAATCACTGTAACCCCTCGTTCTTTGTTTAATTTGATTCTTTGTCCCAGTCAACAATTTTTCAGTCATGTCGGGACGGGTCTTCCTGGGTTTAACCAGTACTAAGCCAGGATAAATGTGTCTTACTCATGGACATAACACAGTGACTCAAATCCCTGCAACCCCTCGGTCTCGAGTCAAGCACTCTTCCATTGAGACACTGCGCTCCCTCTTCCTTTGTGTGTGCGAGAAGATGCGATCAGTACCAAAATCCTGAACTGGCCACATATACCTACCTCACGCTGATGCGGTCGAAGAACATTTGACAACAGAGGATCTACTACCACATGTACTGGCTGTTTGTCTCTGAAATATTTCAAACAAAACCATAACAGGCCTTTAGTTAAGAGTACATAACAGAAAAACAATTTTCTTATTTCTCAACCAAAACAAATAATGTTGTGGGTACTCAAAAGAACTGTCTCAATGAGACGGTTCTTTTGAGTACCCACAACATAATATGTTAAAACAGAAGGATAAGAAAAAAATTATAATTTTATGCTGAAAGTTTTTGTTTACCTAAACCTGTGCATTAGAAAACTTGATCTTGTGATCAAATTATAAATGCATGTACCATTTATGAAAAATCATATTTGTTGAACTGTATATATTTCAAACGTCCCCAATAAAGAAGATCTTTAAACGATATCATTCGAATTCCGGTTAGATTGACTTTCATGCTTTGTCCCACAGGCCTAAGCAAAATTCAGCACCAGAACTGGACCCATATCTTTAACCCCTACCAGGTTGGGTATTTTTATGAACCATACTCAGGACCTTAGTTAAGAGTGCGTACCAGAAAAATAATTTGCTTATTTTTCAACCAAAACATATGTTGTGGGTACTCAAAAGAACCGTCTCAATGAGACGGTTCTGAGACGGTTCTTTTGAGCACCCAAAACATATGCTAAAAATTATGGGTCAGAAAAAATTTACAATTTTACTCTGAAAATTTTTGTTTATCTAAACCTATGATACTCCTCCTGAATTGTTATCTAATTAACTCCAGTTATTAGCCTGTATCTACATTGTACAAGAAGAGTTGAAAACAGTGTTAATCATTCTCAGCTGGCTTCTTAGAAGCCAGCTGATCAGGATCTACACTGTTTCCTAAATAGGATATATCCAGATTCAGCTTGGTGAGGGTTAATTGATGTTTATACAGGCAAGGATATGTAAAAGTAAAGGATTTTCAAGGACATTTTTCACAGGGTTCATACAGGCAAGGCTTTATAAATTCTAACTAAATAGACCTGTGTAAAATGGCCACTCTCAAAAAGGCCGAAAATTGGTTTTCAAGACCAATTGTTGCTTAATGCAGGTCAAAAGTATTGCAGAATGCTCCAAGGGGAGCATTCTGCCATACTTTCGACCTTCATTAAGCTACCAGTTGTCATTAAGACCTTTTTTGACTATTTTTTAGTGGCCATTTTACACAGGTTTTACTGTATCTGAAAAGTACTGACTTGGCAATTAAACTACTCCAATGCCACTGAGCTACTGCTAACAGATCAGAACAGGTTTAGATAAACAAATTTTTTAGCGTAAAAATGTAAATATTTTTTTACCTATCCGTTTTATCATATGCTTTGGGTGCTTAAAAAGAACCATCTCATTGAGAATGTTCTTTTAAGTACCCACAACATATGTTTTGGTTGAAAAATAAGAACATTATTTTTCTGTTACGCACCCTAAACTAACAACCTGGATCAGTATATTTATTTTACTTTATCTGGTGTAGTTTATACTTGATGCAAAGGTTTGAATTTACTGAAACATTGAAAGATAAGTTACTTACATATCACTTTTAAGCTGTTCATGGGCAGATAACTCTGGTGGTATGTACAACACTAAAGCTCCCTCCTCAAATGGATCATGCAGTGGCTGTCTGGCTCCCTGTCTTCTTACTCCCAGAGCCCTGTTAAATGATTGTCCTGTATTAAAATAGACAAAATTATGATGGGCCCAGGACTTTAGTTAAGAGTGTGAAACGAAAATTTAATTTTTTTATTTCTCAACCAAAATATATGTTGTGGGTACTCAAAAGAACCGTCTCAACGAGACGGTTCTCTTGAGCACTCAAAACATATGTTAAAACTTATGGGTATGAAAATATTGACAATTTTATGCTGAAAATTTTTGTTGGGCCACACTTGAGAAAATCTGTTTTTCGGGCTAAGCAACCAGGTCAAGATCAAAGTAGCCTGTTCAGCTACTCAGCTAAAATCAAAAGAATTTCGATGGTGAACAAGTAGCTATTAAACAAATAAAAATGATGCCAATTGGTCTAGGCAAATGCCCTTAGTTCTGTGAGAAAATGAAATACACTTTGACCTGATGAAAAGTGTCCGTTATCAGTAAATCTGCAAATGATCCGGATGTAGATCCAAATCAGCTGGCTTCTGTAAGAATCCACACTGTTTTACACACTGATTGACAGCTGAAATGCTGTAGGTTACCAGTAACAGGATAAAATTTGGGAATAGTATAGTGCATAAAATATTCAGCATGACATGTATTATGTTACAGATACTATTTTTTGTTTAAAATTAATTCAAAGTCTCAGTCTAAGATTAACTTTTTTGGCTCTTTTCAGGATGTTTAAATTTATTAAAACCTGGGCTGATATGTTGATAACCTCACATATACATTTAACATTTTAATCATTTAGTTGGATTATGCAATTTTAAGTCAACTTCCTAAAAATATCTGCAGCATTTTACGGCTAAAATCATATTTGCCAGTATTTGCTGGTATTTGCCACTTGAGTTTTATTTTCTATGCCCGTAAATACCGGTAAATGACACCCGTAAATTCTGAGTATGGAATTTGCCGCCCAACCTTGATGATCCCACATAAACCAAAATATAGGCCTTTAAGGCATAATCTAGTCTTAGCAAGAGAAATCATACCTTTGTAATTAGGAATAGGAACCTTGAAGGGCTTAGACAGAATCTTCCTGATGAAAGCCTCCTGCAAGAGAATCATACACAAATGGGTCAATCTATGAGAAAATAGTATCTTTCACATATTCATTTAGAATATGAATTCGATTTTTGGACCTCCAGTGAGAGTATAGATATTGTAGGGGGTTCATCTTGTCCATTTACCTCAATATTTGTCTGCTTTTGAGTAAGTTATTTCATAGGTCTCTGTCAATGATAAATCTTAGTAAGCTAGTTGCTATACACAACATATTAAAGGGATACAGCTGTGTGATATACTGTCGCTAACCCAACATCATTACATAACGTTGCTTTTCATTGGTTGACAAGTGAATATATGCAGCTGACAAGCAGTTTTATGCAGCTGGCAGCCGCTGGGCGTAGGCGCAACAAAGTACTTTTTCACTGTCTTTTTAAAAGGGATAATGTTAATAGTACATTAGAATGAGGATAACCATATTCAAATTTTCAGCTGTGGAGGTATATCGTCGTATATATGTTCGGAAATCACGTTTTATGGCTCCGCTTATGCGTCTCCATAATACTAAATATCCAACCGCATATCCAACGGTATACACCCCAAACAAAAATTTGAGTACAGTTATCCCCTAAATCTGTGAGAAGTGATATATTCTGGTTTCAAAACTTTAACCCTTAATGCACCAATCGCAACAAAAGTCGTCTGCTTTTCTCGTCTGCTGAAATTTTTAAGAAGCCTCTATGGCAAACAGTATGGACCCAGATCAGACTGCTCCTAAAGGAGCAGTCTGTTCTGGCTCCACGCTGTTTGCTTCTATATTTAATTGATCAGTAATGTTAGGCAATTATTTGCAGCAGACGACTTCAGCAGATGACATTTTCAGATGCATTTTTTCTTGGCGCTTTAAGGTTTAAGACACTTAAACAGTGTTTGATAATGAAGAAGACTTTTAAAGCTTTTCCTTTCTGTTGCTGTGGCAACTACAATTCTGCATGGAATAAAACTCTTTTAATACATTTGGAGAGAGAACAACCAAGGAACACCCCTATGAAGTTTGGTCCAAACCAGTCCAGTGGTTTCAGGAGATATGTTGTATTTAAAGCAAATTGTTGAGTGTCAACTGACTATGACAATGGCCAACCTCCACCCTTGTCCCATAAATATGCACTATGAGCACCCTGCTTTGTTTGTTTGTTTTGTTGCTTTACCTCCCAAGTCAACAGCTATGGTCATGGCAGGATAGTCAGTTCACCTAACCACACTTTTTCCTGGGCAAGCTTGAACAAGTAGTTAACTAGTTCTTCTTGCACATACTTTCGCTTGTAGCTGACAACAACCCTTCTTGAATGATTCAGCGGAAGAGAGGAGAATGACCATAGAAATTATTTCATGATCAATCTCCATGAAAGTATGGGATCGAACTTGAGACTCCTGGATCTGCAGTCAGACTTGCATCTGTTGCTAGGCATGTTACCGACTGCGCCACGCGGCCCGGAACATCCCTATGAAGTTTGATCCAAACCGGTTCAGTGGTTTTAAGTGAGATATTTTTAAAGCAAACTGTTGAGTAACAACTGACTATGACAATGGCCAACCGACATCCTTGTCTCATAAAAGTGCACTATGAGCACCCTGTGCTTAAATGTATTCAAAACCAGGCCTCGAGGTTATAAAACTAGAGTTCATTCTCAGACTCAAAATAAAACGCAATGATTGGCTGCTTGCGGACACATGTCAGCAAGCAGCCAATCATTGCGCTTCATTTTGAGTTTGAGACTGTACTCAAGTTTTATAACCTCAAGGCCAGGTGTGAATGATGTAGCAGTGATTTTGTTACCTGCGCATCCTGCATCTTTTACTCATAATTTTGTCTCTGGAATGTAAAGTTTAATTTCAGGGAGTCCTAGGATGCAATGGTATTGCAGACTTGTCATGAAAAATAGTATTCTGGACTCATAAGTTTGCTGTTGGACTCACTGATATGGAAAACAGCGAGTCCCAGGACCCATAAGCCCAAAATTGTAAATGAATCACTGATGTAGTAGTTACTCCTATATTCCTGCTGATACTTACATGAGCAGAATGACTCGGCTGATTAGGTGAATGAACATTGTTACCAATACTTTCAAGTGGCTTTCTAAAAGGGGAGATAAATTGACTTGGACTGGAAGGATCTACATCACTCAATGACTTGGCCTGAAATATAGAGTATTTTTATCATTAACCTATAAAGTGCCACCTATAATTTGCAGCAGACGACAATTTAAAATTTTGCTGCTTTTTCAAAAATAACAAATAAGGCATGATGTTTTATGAGAATCGTCTGTTGGCAGACGATTCTCATGAAATATCATACCTTATTTTTTTGAAAATTAGAAAAGATGTCGCAAAATTTGTCGTCTGCTGCAGTTGTGATTGGAGCTTTAAGGGTTCACCCTTTTCTTGCCGGTCATGACTTTTGTCGCCTGCACTCTTATCTGCTTATCTTCTTAGGTAGCCTATATTGCAAACAATATGGACCCAAATCAGACTCTTCCCTTGGAGCAGTGTGATCAGGGTCCAGTGTTTACTTTCATGATAAAACTTAGTCTGAAGTGCACTTTAATATATGCAGCAGACATAAAAAGCAGACAACATTTGCAGGCACAACAAATATATTGGCAGGATATGGGTTAATAACTTAGAAGCAAATCTTGTATGTCCCCAGGTTCTCCTACCATAGTTTCATTTCAAATATTCATGAATTATCTCATACCCTCCTAAGAGGAAAATTCTATCAAGCCAATTTTAGGGTAGTTTCTGGTTTACCAAGTGCATTTTATTCTATTAGTTTTTAGGAGTTGCTACCATTTTGAAATCTGAAACGATCCGAACAGCATGGCCTTCAGGTGATTGAATATACAAACGCGAAAAAGAAACCGGAAGTGTGGGGGCACATCCCCCATCATTCAACAACCAGAACATTAAGTTTTAGTCTTACATCATAAACTGCACCGGGTAAACCAGAATTGCACCCATTCTTATAATGTGCACCATCGACTATTGCTGCTAGGGTATGTAGAAGCTATCAAGTAGATATAGCTGTGGCATAGTCTGTTACAATAGTAATATTTAATTTTTTATCTTAAACATTTTTTTTTTTAATTTTCTAAAAATCTAATAAAGACTGAAAAAGAGTGAAGATAAGCTTAACCTATTTGACTGAAAACTCCTAAACAACAGTACAGTCTCTGATGAAATGCCACATTTCATCAAGTTTTCCAAGGTTTCTCAAGACAACTAGAAATTGTGCTTATGAAACATTGTGCCCCCAACCATAAGCTTGTCAATAAGGCCTCGAGGTTATAAAACTTGAGTACAGTCTGGGACTCAAAATAAAGCACAATGAATGGCTGCTTGCGGACACCAATCATTGCGCTTTATTTTGAGTCTGAGAATAATCTCAAGTTTTATAACCTCGAGGCAAGGATGATCTCACCACCCTGTATCCACTGAGCAAAGAAGCTCCTAGCCTTAATAATTTTTGAGATATCTGGTTTACAAGTTTTCAATGGTCTGGGAGCACAGTGGCTCAGTGGTAGAGTGCTTGACTCGAGACCGAAGGGCCGCGGGTTCTAGCCCCACCGGCATCAATGTGTTGTGGTCCTTGAGCAAGACACATTTATCCTAGCTTAGTACTGGTTCAACCCTGGAAGACCCGTCCCTTTATAACTGAAATATTGTTGATGGGACGTTAAGAATCAAATCAAACAAACAAACAATTTCAATTGTCAAATTTGCAAAGGGAAAAACTTGAAGAAGAAACAACTTTTTTTAAAAAAAACATTTGCCAGGTAATCTACTCATCATTATCTCCTCTATCAGCTGACGAAGTTTGAAGCTCCTAGCTATATCAGGGGACAAAAATTCCACTCATCCGCTCGTAGCTACGAGTGAAATCTAGAAAGGACGAGTAATCTCCCCACAGCTCTTGTCCTGTAGGACGAGTGCTTTGGGATGAATTACTCGAGAAATTCATATCACATAATACTCCCTTATGGTCTTTATTGCATATTCTTTAAAGGATGGTGAATGTTTTGCAGGGCGAGTGAGAATTGTTAGCCTCCCGTCCTGCAGGACAAGTGCAACATTGAAATGTTTTTGTCCCATGTATATCAATTTTCAAAATAGCTTGATTACAAGTTTTCAATGTCCAAATTTGCAAAGGGCAGACTCGAAAAAAATACAATTTATTTTTTAAAATTTCACCAACTTATCTACTTATCATCATCTACCATATGACTAAATTGAGGCTACTAACTGTAATAGTTTTCTACAAGATTTCAATTTCCAAATTTGCAATAACTTTTTTTTTTTATTTCACCAGTTATCTACTCGTCGCCCTCTATCAGTTGACCAAATTTGAGGCTAATGCTGTAATAGTTTTCAAGATATCTTTATTACAAGTTTTCAATGTCCAAATTTGCAAAGGGCAATAACTCAGAAAAAATAACATAACATTTTGTTTAATTTTCACAAGGTAATCTACTCATTATCCTCTATCAGCTGACCAAGTTTGAAGCGCTTTTTAGATATCTAGATTACAAAATTTCATTCTGACATTTGAAAGGGACATAACTCCACAAAGAGAGATAATTCAGACTATAAAAAAAAATAAGGGTCGGTTTTATTTAAAGGAATCCATTTATGAAATTTCAAAACCCTAGCTTAATTTTTTTAACGGACTCACAGACGGACGCCTGGACTGACAGACAAAACAAAGAAATATGCCTTTCAACTTCAATTTACCCGTTTTATGGAAAGCTGGGTCTTCACTTGTGTATCCTCATCAGATCTTCTTTTAAGACAGCTGCCTTGTTGGCTTGGAGCTTGAGATCTTCTCTGAAAGTATAGACCTTTATACATGTGAAAAAACATGTACATGAAGCATCGAATTCAATTGGCAATAGACTAGTCTATTCCGATGAGATCTTAAGTCCCTTGTCCAAGATGGTGACCAAAATAGATGAGAAACTGCAACACTTGTTTTGTCTCAAAATGGTAAAGTAACAGTTCTGTAACTACATATAGTTGGAATTTAATAGCCGTACCCAACCCTCAGGTACGGGCCCATATCTCTTGACTCAAATTCTAGAGATACAGGACAGACTGCTAGACTCAGAATCTAGAGATGCAAGACCCGTACCTCTAGACACTTCCTTAGTCATGTGCAGATCCAGAGGGGGGATACCCAGGGGGTACTCTGAAATTTTTATATATACGTATGCTCGCGTTATTTTTTTTTGGGTTCAAAATTTTGAATTTCAATATTTTTTGGGTTTTTTAGAAAAATGAATATTTTTTGGGGTATGAAGATTTTGTGGATATTTTTTGGGGGTCACCACAAAATTAGCCTATATTTGGGGGTCATTTCTATGCATTTTAAGGTCTTTTCCTAAGGGCAAGGTACAGAATGGGGGATATATTTTTGGGCTGCTAAAATTTCAAATATTTTTTGGGGGTACTTGAAATTCCTGATATTTATTTTGGTGAACAGTAGATGCTGGCCCCCGAGCCTACGTACGAAGAAAATATTAGAGTGCCCCCCCTAAAGGGGTTAGGGAGTCCGGACCCCCCCCCCCCCTGGAAAAATCACGTTCTATGGGTTTCTATACAAATTAGCATTTAGACCCCTCTGGAAAAAGTTGGATCCCCCCCACCCTGGAAAATGTCTGAAACCTTGGACAATTATAGTTTTCTTTGAAATAAACCATTGATAAACCACTGTAAAACAAGTTGAGGACTGAAAACTAGAGGACCTGAAGGTCCTGAGGCGCTCATCTTACCTCTTTAATTATGTTAAAGTAGGTCAAAGTCAACTACAGCTTATAATAAAACATATTTTGTTTTACCATATATGGGGGTTGCAGCCATTTTGGTCAAGAGACTTAAATCAATCTAATGAATAATCCATCAAACAGCCCAGTGATATCTGAGAAACCAATGTTTATATAGGTATGTGGCAGATCAAATGAGTGGCATTGGATAAAAGGTCACAGGTCAGCTTGACATTTGGTACTTATATAAAGCCATTGTCTCATAAGGTTAAACATTTCTTGAAAGTATCATGATTTCGGCTTTTACAGTCATAGAAAAATGAGCATTTCAAGATTATTCCCATATAAATGCATTAGGAATCAAATTTGACCTTGCCATAAAGTAGGTCAAGCTAGATTCATCATTTGTGCAAACCTGGTAAAGACCACATCCCCAATGCTACATACCAAGTCCCAAGGCCATTGGCCTTTTGTTCCAGAGAATAAGATATTTAAAGGGTTTTTAACATATATGGGTGCAGTGGCCTTGACCTTGAAACTTATTTATAGCCATTGTCTCATTAAGTTTAACCTATCAAGTGAGAATAATGACTTTGGCTTCAACAGTATTCAAAAAATCAACTTTTCAAAAAATTTCACATTTAAATGCAATCGGAAGCAAATTTGACCTTGATGTTAAGTTGGTCAAGGTCAATCTAGGATCATCATTTGAACAAACTTGGTAGGCTCGACATCCAAAATATACCAAGCCCCAAGGTTATCAGCCTTCTGTTTCTGGAGAAGAAGATTTTTAAAGGGTTTTACCATATATGGGTATGTCGGCCATCTTGGTCAAGTGACCAAAACAATTTGTATAAATATTGGCTAACTTATTGCAAGGAGTCTAAGTCTTCATATGAAATTTGCGTTCAATTGGCCCAATGGTTTCTGAGAAAACTATGTTTTAATATATTAATGGGACTCCAATATGAGCGGCTTGGCTGAAAGGTCAACCTTGACCTTTGGAACTTATTTATAGCCATTGTCATATTAGATTAAACATATCAAGTGAGAACAATGACATTGGCTTCAGTAGTTTTCAAAAAATCAACTTTTCAAAAATTTCCCCATTTAAAATACATTAGGAAGCAAATCTGACCTTGATATTAAGTAGGTCAAGGTCAACCCAAGATCATCATTTGAACAAACTTGGTAGGCCCCACATCCCTGATGCTACATACCAAGTCCCAAGGTCGAGTGTAGGACAAAATCCCCCCTGCTCATTTTTGTATACGTGGACATAATCCCCCCCATGAATTTTACAACTAGGACATAATCCCCCCCGCTGAATTTTAAAACTAGGACATAGTCCCCCGCTGAATTTTACAACTAGGACATAATCCCCCGCTGAATTTTACAACAAGGACATAATCCCCCCAGACAAAATCCCCCGTTAAATTACAGCATACATTATACCATGTAAACAATTTGGACCAGTGCTCTCACTAGGATTTTGAAAACAGGAGTTCGGGACTCCCATCTGGCTAAAAGTAGGAGTCCCACTTGAAAAAGTGGGAGTCCCACTCCAAAAAAGTTGGAGTCCCACCAATTTGTACATACCGTATATCTTTACCATTTTAGCCGGAAGTGATACATTTGAATAATTTTTAGATCGACTGATTTTAACCCTTCAAGCATTAATGGATTGTTCCTTCTTAACAAAACAAAATATTTTGGTATATTTTTAAATTTCGTGTGACCTGAACACACATTTTTATGTTCGGCCCTATCAAAATAAAATATGATGGATAGATTGCCCTTATCAAAATAAAGATTAAACTGTTGGTATTTGTTTTATTCATTAACAAGACAGACAGACAGACAGATAGACAGCAAGATAGCAGTCCTCTGTTTTGTATAATCTTATGCAGATGGAAGTCTTTTTTCTTCTAAAAACGCATCTCGCTAGTGTCTACGGCGATTGCAATGAATAGACTGACATTACTTAGCCATTTAACATGGCTTCCATGATTTAGAATGAACAGTTTTACTTGTTGAAAGTGATTTGTTTGTGTTTAGACACCTGGCTTGATCCGCCGATGATATATTTCATCGCTTGTAGTGTAGCTTCATTTGGAACTTTTGTCATTTGGACGTTACTGTATACGGCTTACAGATTTACCGATTTTTTTCAACAATTTTCAGACTCTTTTGTTTGCCGTAGCAATGAACAAATGAAGAAATGCAAATCCGTAATCTTATTGTTTTTTCTCCATGTTTATGTTGCTCAAATCGCAAATGAGTGCAATTAAATTTGTTTTCTCTTTCATCCCTAATCAGTCGAATTCGGAAGTCTGATGTTGTTTACAATACCCTATTAGTTTTTCTCCCTTTAATTAACGGTAAATCGGTAGCGCATCTGTTTCAAACAATTATCCGATAATCCTTGCTTAATTACTTTAATAATCACCTTGTAATAATCACACTGTCCCACATCGGTAATCCTGTCAATCACCTGTCAGAATTGCTTCACTGCAGTCCGAGTCATACCATTGGTCAACAGAGACAGGACAATAATCATGTCAAGCGTGCCGCGATCGCTTTTGATCTCCCGGTGTGTATTCATCCCTCAGCTACTGGATTTTTAGCGTGTGCCGACTAAAAAAACATGCGTACATGGAACTCCAGCCTAGCGATATCTTGTATCCCAGGGAAAAAACGTGCGTACCAATACGCGTAATTCTGGGTTTCCGAGAGCTCTGTTGGACCCAGATTGTAAGTCCTGATCTGGATCCAAACCCTCTGACAGCATGATAGGGGTCCTGAATTATTTGGGACAAAGCATGAGAATGGTGATTACCTAGGGGGGGGATTATGTCCTAGTTGTAAAATTCATGGGGGGGATTATGTCCACGTATACAAAAATGAGCAGGGGGGGTTTTGTCAGGGGGGATTTTGTCCCTATCCCCCCAAGGTCATCAGCCTTCTGGTTCTGAAGAAGATTTTAAATGTTTTTTACCATATTGGGCATGGCGGCCATCTTGGTCATGTGACCAGGACCATTTGAACAAACTTTCGTTCCCCCATCCTAAGGAGTCTCCATATGAAATTTGAGTTCAATTGGCCCAGTGGTTTCAGAGGAGAAGATGTTTAAAAATGTTGACGGACGGACAACGGAACCCTAGAGTCACTGGTATACTTATAGCTCACCTCGGAGCCTTCGGCTCAGGTGAGCTAAAAAAAACGTCGTCAGAGCTGTTTTCTGACAGTCTATCGGGCCTAGACCCCAATCCCCCCCCCCCCTCCGGCAAAAAATCTTGGATCAACATATGTTAATCAAAACACAGCCAAAACTTTTAAATTCACTGTTTCTTATTCTTTCTCTATATACTGCCAGACCTCTTTCGAGTATTATTGGCAGGTGTACTTTGTACCACAGTGTTTGTACACTCCCTGGAAAAATGATGTTTAAATCGCAGACACTACAAAAGATAGATAGGAGAATCGTGATGGCAGCTGTTGCACTATCGAAAGTATAACAGGCAACAGACTGTGGTGGACAGCGTGTTTAGCACGGGTCACCCTAATTACCGACAAGAGGCATTTTATATATTAATTCACTAATTTGCAGCTTGAAAATTGTTTTATAGGTTCTTAGATATCCAATATTTGCCAAAAATAGAATTTTGAAGCAGATATATACCAAATAACGGACCGACTCAACAGTGACAGCTGGCCGCATATTATCAACTACCGTCAAGAAAAAAATAAAAGCAGTCGTACACCGACAAGAAGCTTTTGACTCTATATATTGGAAGCATAAATGGTGGAAAATTTCTATATCTTATTATTTTGTATCCTAGAAATGCAAAAATAGCGCTTTGACTCAGATTTATTCAGATTTTTCAGCCAAATCAGCAGCGTCAGCTTTATTACCGCACTACCAACAAGAAGTGTTTCAAACATCAAGATCGATCCAGAACCGACCAGAAGGTTATATAGGTGTATGAAAGGAATAGTTCAAAGTTTCAAGTAATACTTTTACCTGTTAAAAGGTAGTATGTAATGGCAAAACCAGAAATTAATTCAGATCTATGCAGTTTTTGGTATAACACTAACGTCCCTGTGACAGCCAACGTATACCGCCAAGACAACCTCACAAAACTTCTTGTCGGTAAGTAGCGCAATTTGGAGTGTTGAAAATTCAATGATTTTGGGGGCTGCAAAAGGGGTGCGTTTACTAACAGGAATGGACCGGAACGCACCGGAATGGACAGGAATGGACCACCATAACCGGAACGGACCTCAAAATTCACCCTAAAATACATGTATTAAGTGTACCTGGCGAGAAATTTTGGTTAAGTAATGTAAACTACCAAATATCTTCGGTGTCCAGACAGTTTCAGTGCAAGAAATGTTTTCAAAAATATTTTCAAAAATACCCTGATATTCTAGTACCTTACTACTTAATGCATACTTACACCAGTCACTTATAAAGTATGAATGTATGCAATAAAGATCACTGCATTCCTTTTTCATAGTATATGCATATTTCTACTGTAGAAAAATCATTTTTGATGCAGTGGTAGTCAAAACACTCAAATAACGAAATGCTGTACCAGCAAGCATGCATATATTGGTCCCATAGGGGCTATTTATGTGGGGCTACCCAGATGGGTCTAACAAAACAGCTCTTATATCTTGGCATATGCTAGACTATTTGTAAAGACCAGGGATAATCATGTGAGCATTGGTATGGGGACTATAATGTATGTACACAGCTGCAATTTGATCAGACTTATTTCTGGGCACTTATTTCTATAGAATGTGCATCTTCAATATGAACTGACACAATTTAAATGGGTATATGTCAACCATGTAACAAACCACTGACGGTGCTCATATGCACCGTAAAAAGGTGAAATATCATTAGAAACTGAAATTTCAAGATAAATTATGGTAAAATATTAAATTTAGCTGCATAAAACAAATTAATTTTGATATCCATTCCGGTTATGGAGGCCCATTCCGGTGCGTTCCGGTCCATTCCTGTTATTATACGCACCGCTGCAAAAGCAATCCTGTGGCTAATTTGGGTATATAACGCATAAATATGATCTACTAAGTAGTATCATAATCAAAAAATGCATAAAAATGCCTCTTGTTGGCAAATAGGGTGACCGGTTTAGCACAGACGTAGAGTGTCAAAGTCTTTTCATCATCTCATCAAAACCTGAAAACAAACAAACAAAAACAGTGCCTCTAGCATTTAAAGAGCATATGAGATCATGACGCGCAATACATCTGTTTGGAAAGACGCAGAAATTAATTACCATGGTGCTTCACATTGCAATTCCTTTGACAGGCTTGGGATAGTCAGGTTTGGCCAATTTTTCGATCACTTGTTTGTGAAACTGAAAGTCAAAGAAGCCGCCATAAACCGGATGTACGTACAAGAAAGAGGCAACTAATCACAAAGCAGAAAACTGAGCACGTGGTACAGCGGGCTTTTCCCGGACTGGCTCTCCGCTTCCTGGATCTAAGTGGAAGCTTCCTTCGCGACAAATCGGTAAACAGCCTGAGTTTGCGTGGGCCATTCGGGGTTGTCGCGAAATGTAGGTCAATCAGTGTGTACTTAAAAATGGACAAATCTTTGGAAATTTAGATCGTTATCAATTCCTGGAACAGATCAGACATTAAAAACAAGGAATATGTCAAAAGAATTAAAATTACACAGTCCCGTAGGAGCTGATTCGGCGGTTTATTCATGGCCGATTCCTTCGTCGGTAAGTTGTCGGTTTCTCTTTGCCTCAGCAATATTTTGATTTCGACGATTGACACCTTTGATCGAGTCTAATTTTGTGTCTTTATTTTCAGAATGAAAAAGATGGTGCCACAGAAATTATCGACACAATCAGGTGAGTACACATCAGTTAACTTTACTGTGTTTGATCACTGTTACTTTGTTCCTTTACACCACGAGTCAGGTCGCCATATTTTTAGGTCCAGTCGGTTTGTAGGTCAGTGACACATAAGTCAAATTCCGATGAGATCAAAGAGACCATGTAGGTCAGATAAAGCTGGTGTGGACTGTGCATCTACATGTATATACCTGTTTAGAACGGGACATACCATCTTTATCGTGAATGTTTAAACTTGAACATCAGGCCCGATAAAAAAAAATGCCAAAAATTGGCAAAACCCTGACCTAAACCATTTAGGATAGGGTTTGAAACCCCAACCCCCTCACAGAAATATTGCCGAGTTATAAATTCTTATACCCATGTATGTTGTCACGTGACACAACTCTGTAGTTTCCGTAAGGGGCTCAGAGTTCGGCAAGACTGTGCATATGCGCAGGTTCAACAGAGCCTTGGCTTCTCGCCAATCAGATAAGTTCTAAAATCTAAAGTGTTTGGCTAAAATACGTTGTAAATGTCTGTTGGTCATATCACTTAGGGGTACAGATAAAGAAGCCTTATAATGTAACAGACAACACTATAGCTCACAAGCTATTCTGCGACATAACAATATCTTTAACAGATACTTGCCTGCCTTACTCTATCTTCCTAGCACAAACCTTTTTTATGCGAGCATCAGCAAGGGAGCTGCTAGTACCATTTTTCCACCTTTGGTATGGTGCAGCTGTGGGATTTGAACCCATGACCTCCCTCTCCGTAAGCGGAGACTCTACCAACTGAGCTATCAAGGAGGTTTAAAAAAAATACTTGTCCGAAAGAACTGATTAGCTTATACAGGTACATGTACCCTTTTGTGCACAAATTTACTCTTTTGAAAACAGTATGAAACCAGATATCAACTCTCTTGTAAACAGTGAAGATCCAGATCATCTGGCTTCTTCGGGATCAATGCAACATGTGAACAATTAATTATTATCAAAATAGGAAATACAGTTCTAATTGTATTAACTTAAATCATTTGTACTTGTCGCCAGAGCTGCAGATAATTTTTTAAGCAGTTGGGTATTTCACTCGTCTTTTTTTTTATTTATTCAGACAGTGCAATTTGATTTTCTGATTTTTTATTGAGTAATGTAACCCTAACGAATTGCAATTAATTGGTTGAAAATTGTAATGTAATTCGGTGAACATTGTAAAAAAGACTGAAAATGTTGGATAGCAACACATTTGACATAAAAACTGCAAGCAAAAATCACAGGAAGTCCAACACATACTTCAAATTAGCGATGCCATTTGTTTTATGGTTTAAGTAATTATAATATAAAAGCATGTAAGGCAACTTTAATATACAGATATAAAGATCAAGTGACAGAATTTTCAAACCCTGAATGTTTATCCCTTTGATTAAGAAAAAATAAGGTACCCAGTATTGATTTGCTAAAAAAATTGAGTATTTTACCACAAAAGGCAGCTTATCTGTTCCCCTGCATTGTCCTTGCTTGTCCAAGGAAAAGTACATGTAACTAGAAATTTGAATGAAAAGGGACTGGGTCGGACAAGCCGTTGTGTTTCATATTGATACAGTATTCTTATGTATTTGCGCTAGGGGTTCCATACCCATATATCCATGATTTCAAATTTCACAAAACTTTCAAGATATTTTAATTATGTTTAGATACTAGTATATCACTTCGTTTGGAAGCCAACTTATTCATTTTTATACCCACATTGTCATGTGAGTCTACTCAGTAATTTCCATGTGGGGGTCGTGGAAGGGTGTTTCATACCCTATCATTGTAAAGTTGTTTTCAATTTCAAATACATGTACACTTGTTCATCATCATGTATTAGGTTCTTGATTTTACCGCCAGAACACAACCCAATATCGGTCATGAAAAGTGTCAAAAAGCCCCTGCTTTCTTACATTAGGCCTAAATGAAATATATGTGTGGTTCCTGTTGCATACCAACAAAATTTAGGGTAGGTAGGTAGGGAAATTATTAAATTTTGCTATAACATTTAACGAAGAAAACAGTGACAAAATCTGAAAAAGTGCCCATTTTAGGTATTTTCTCTCCAAAGACCATTTTAAGGTTTAGGGTAGGGTTAAAAAAATTAGGGTAGGTAGGCAACAGGAACCACACATATATTTCATTTAAGCCTTATTCCATATTTAATTAACTCTTTTGCCTACTGGGTAATTTTGCATATATTTTGTCGTCATCTGATTTTTTTCAAAATCGACTCTTTGAAACATTATTTCAGGAATACCATAATATTGTCAAACAGTTTGGATCCAGATCAGACCCAATATTTTGTCGGACCTGATCTGGGTCCAAACAGTTTGCCAAGGTTATCAGCAGATGGCACTAGTAGTTGTTGTTAAATTTTGTCGAACCACCAGGTCCACAGTCTGGTATGGGTTCCACAGTAAATGAGCATGTACGCTATCCTTGATTCTTTTAGTCTTTATTCACAAAGGATGAAATACTTTTCCATCATGACAATAATCATCACATAAAATATTACAGCAATAATACAAATGTACATAGGCAACTACATATGTAACCAATAAAATTTTGTCTAAGTATCCCTTCTCCCCCCATGCTGAAAAGTATTAATATGTCAAGATGAAGGAATATGGAAAAGGATGACTGCTACCTGAAAGGTACAGACAATTAGATTAATGATACACGTAATGATTAGTTATCTCCTTCCCCCAGAGACAAGTTTTTAAGGGTACGTAGAAAACTTAAAGCTTAAAAAAAAACTGAATTGAACATTAATCTTAACAAAATTAAATCAAAGGAATAGTCACTGAATCACTATGGTAGGACCAACAAATTGTTTATAGTCTCACAGTCCCTGACATAATATTAATAAAAATGTTAATCAGTGTGTCTTCTCAAAGGTCTACGGGACGTCAACAGTTCCTTACTCCCAGCCTTATAATGGGGTAGAAGGCGAGCAAGAGCACGGGGTATGCAGGTCACAGGTTCTGTTGGAGTTGGATTCTGCTGGTCCACTGGGCCAAAACTCAGGCGTTTGGGCTCCAACACAGTCTGGCGAGTTAGTTTTGGCGTATCAGCTCTGAATGGCGCCTTCGCTTGCCGCTCTGTAGAAGCAGCTCCGGAGGGTGCTGTGCCGACAGGTACGTGAGGAGTTTCTGGAGGCAGTGTCCTGGTTGGTGTCTCTGCCTGTAGTCCTGGAGTATAAGGCCCTTTACGTGCGGTGTCCATACTGATATGCTTTTGAGGATCCTCTGGCTGCCGTAATAGCTTTGTAGGCATAGACACCCGTGACGGATAAGCCTCAGATGGAGATGGGCAGTTGTTGACTGGATCTACTGATCGCTCTACAGTGGGTGTCACTGACAAGCTTGGTGTAGAGGGAGCATGGAAAGGAGTAAACTTTCGAAGATGCTGGCGGTTTCGTATAGTTACCCTGCCTGTACAGTACCATCCACTCGAACAACATACTGGTGGTACTGCCAAACCTCCACCACAGTCCCTGTGCGCTCCCATCTTCTAGGGTGATTACCAACCAAGTTCTGTAGGTATACATGATCTCCCACCTGTAATGGTGGCAACCTGCGAGTGTGCTCATTCCATCGCTCATGGTCCCTCGAGTGTCGTCGAGCAAGAGCCAATTCTCGATGAGACATCAACTCAGTCCATGTTTCATGAGGACGATATCTACCCATTAGTATTGGAATTGCATCACGGATTGGACGTCCAAACAATATCAATGCTGGGGATGCTTTGGTCTCTGGGTCAACAGAGTTTCGGTACATCAATAGGGCTCGCTGGAATTTGTCTACATCCAGGGACCCGGTTGCAGTAATATTGTCCATGAGCATGCGCTTGACAGTTTTCACAGCTAACTCTGCCCTGCAGTTCGCGTGTGGGTTTGCAACAGATGAGATCCTATGTCGAACCCCCCAAGCATTTAGGAAATCTTGGGTCTTTCCAGCTTTGAACTGTGGTCCCCCATCTGATGTCAACTCCTCAGGAATGCCAAAAGTTACAAATGTTTCCCTTAGTCGTTTGATAAGGCCTTCTGCACCGGATTCTGACCTGTAAACCATAGGCCAGTTAGAGTACCTGTCTACAATGACAACATATTCTTTACTGTTGTAGGTGAAATAGTCACTGCTTATCATCTGAAACGGATAATCTGGCAGGATAAGCTCTGACAGGGGCTGCATAGGGTTTGACTTGGCCATCCGATGGCAATGTGTGCACTGATCTCTTATCCTTGCAATGTCATTTGTTATATCTGGCCAGTACACAGAATCCATAGCTCGTGCACGCATTGCACTAACTCCTTGGTGAGCTGCATGAAGTGCATTGAGCACTGGCTGGCGAAGTGATGGTGGAACAACTATTCTCTGGCCCATAAGAATCACACCGTCTACAACACATAGGCTTGCTGCAAAGCGATGATAAGGGCGTACATGTAGGTCCGTTGGAAGTTCTCTGCAATCGTCGGGAAACCCAGCCTCCAGGTACTTGATGAGGCTCACAAACACATGATCTGAAGCTGTAGCCTCTCGGATCATGTCCCACGTGACTACTGAAACTACTGCATTTAATGCGCAAGTTGCAGCTGAAACAGTAGAGATGTCATCAGCCATACCAATGTCTTCTGCACGCTGGTATAAGCCTGGCAAGGCATCACGACAAGATATAGGTGTATCAGCTTGTGTGTCGGCATCCGACGCCTCACCAGGTAACGGTAGACGTTCTGGAACACCAGCAGGATGTCTCGAAGCTGCATCTTTTCCAAGGTTCTTCCTACCAGGTACATGAACAACTGTGAATCTGTATCCTAACGTCTTTTCCTTGAGGTTAAGAAGTCGTCGATTAGTAATGTCAGTGAGTGACCTGTCGTTCAAGATCTGAAGAAGAGGCTTGTGGTCTGTAGCTATGATGAGATCTTTACATCCCAGAACATAATAACGTGTCTGATGAAGTGCATATACCACTGCCAAGGTCTCGCCTTCAATGGGAGCATACCGGCTTTCAGCGGGATGAGTGAACCTGCTACCAACTAGACACAGCTTCCAACCATTTTGACAGCAGGCAGGAGTCTTTTTTAGACAATAACAGTATTTCTGCATCAGGAAGAACCCCATTCCATCCACCGACCAATCTGTAGCAAGGCATGTGGGGCGAGCCGGATCGAACAGACGCACGCCTTCTTTCATTTCCTTGATTATGATCTCTTTAGACTCATGAAACAACCTATCCAGCTCATCTGTCCATTGAAACACGGTAGAAGGCTTCAGGAGGGCACGGAAGGGCTTCATCTGTCTTGTCATGGAAAATGCATATGCCCCCTGGTTAATCAGTCCAAACCATGCTCTTGCCACGGTTATGTCAGTGGGCGTGGGAAAGTTTCTGATTGCATCCAGGAACTTAGCACTGGGTAGTATGTTTGTTGGTGTTATGGTAAGCCCAGCAAAATCGACTGTATCTTGAGCAAACTGGAATTTCTTAGGATTGAGAGTGATCCCATTACGAGCACACAGGTCGAGCCATTCACACGCCTGGAAGAATGATGTTTCAATGGAGATCGCCCACATGCATGTGTCATCCACACACTTTACTTTGTTTTTGAAGTCTGAGATGATGGCATCAAAGCGTTGATTATATGCATCACCACTGGCCATGAACCCCTGAGGAGCCACCTTGTACCTGTAGCGCCCCCATGGTGTAATAAATGTGGTAACATGTCGGTCCTCTTCACAGATTGGCACAGAGTGGTACCCGTTCCACGCATCTGTCACAGTTTTCTTTGTGTCCTGGGGAACCCGATCAGCCAGATGAAAGGGACTTGGTACATGATGGGTCTGGCGGACAGAGTGTTTGTTTTGAGGTTGCAAGTCAACTGTACGCCTTGGAGTACCATCAGCCTTGCCGGTAACTACCATCCTAGAGCACCACGTTGTTGGAGTGTTGGGATCAACACGTTCAAGTACACCAATCCGCACATCTCTCTCAAGATCGGCATAGACCCGATCCTGCCAATGAATTGGGACGAGTGCTGGTTTGTGAATGGCTACTGGTACCGCATTTGGGTCAACATGCAGCTTGAGAGGTTCACACTTCATAAGTGGTAAAGGTTGATGTTCGCATACATTAAACGTAGTCGAACCATAGTAGTCAAGTAACCATTCTTTCAAGGCCTCTACATTGTCTTCTGTTGGGCTCAAACCATTGGGTAGAGATGTCGGCATGGGAGGTGGTTCCTGCTGACGCCTTGGGCAGGAGCATGTATACTCTTCACAACTGTCCATTGAGGCTGTAACATCCGGGGTCATAGCTGTTGCCTTGGGGAAGTCCTTAGCAATTATCCCTAGAGAGACTAGTGCTTCCCTGCATAGGAATGCTTTTTCCATGGTATCAGAAACGTAACATAGCATGCGTGTCGACCTGATAGATCCGCCTGATGTTCTAGTAGCAGCGTCAACCACAATGGCACCTATTACACCAAGATCTTCTTTTATAGCGCCTCGCATCACAAGTTTGACTGGAACAAGGTCCTGTGTCTGTATCCCCAGACTGCTGGCAGTTTGTAGGGGTATTATTGAACTTTGACACCCTGTGTCAGCCACCATAGACACAGTGATTGGTTTGAGTTTGGATGTGTCCTTCATTGGGTGTCCAAAGGATGCATGTTCATCAGGCATTGGTGTCAAGCGCACAAGTACCATGGGGTGAGGTTTTGATGGTCTAGCCACCCACTGTCCATCAAAAATGTAATGTTCGATGGGGCACGCACTATCTGGAATACTGGATGGCATGGTTTGACTGTCTGGTCTGCTTTGGTCTGTTACAACACACAGTTGGTCAAAAACATAGCCTGCACTGTCCTGTTCAGGGTCCTTGGTTGAGCTCTTGGACGCACTAGCATTGGATGAGTTCTTGTGAGCCATACCTTTGACACAAGCTCTGGATGAAGAGTCACGGTGGCCCCACTCACCACAAGTGGTGCACTTGCTGCAGTTCTTGGTGAAATGTCCTTTCGTTGTACATTTACTACATGTGAATGTCCAAGCTTCACAGTATCTGGCCCGAGCTTTGCGATCATTCTTTTGTCCATGAGCAGAACCACCACACGCCCAGCATTTGCGTCCTGGGGCCAGAGACTGTTTTGAATTTGTACGCGTAGCACACATGGCACCAACTGTATCGCCGACTGCAGTTTTTGTGGCTTTGCCTTGTTCTTTCTGGGCAATAAACGATACGGTTTCCTCTAATGTTCTGTCTGTCTTTGGGTCACCCAGTAAATCGGACATGATCTCTGGATCAGCAATTCCCCGAACAAGATTGTCCTTAATGATTTCATCACTATAGTCAAACACATGGGTGCAACCCGCTTCCTTACACGTAGACTTATACTGACAGAGTGAAGCCTGGCCTCTTAAATTAGCTAAGAAAGTCCGAACACCTGTCCCAGGAGACTGAGTCATCTTATTGAGTTTTATGCGGTGAACCAAGATGCTCTCGTCCTTAACAGCCAGTCTCTTGATAGCAGCTAGGAGATCTGCCTCTGCCATAGTAGCCACATCCTGTCGAAGATCGCGCATTATGTCTGTACGTAGATCTGTGTTGCAACAGTAGAACAGGGCAGTAGGCAGAACATTTTCAGTTATCGCCATCCCAATCTTATACATGTCCCACTGTCGGGTGAATGCTGACCACTGGTCTGGATCACATCCTGCTGAAATGGTAGGCGGGTCCAACTTAAGCTTTTGCGGTGCTGCCGGGGCTGGTGTTGAGTGGACAGTTCTGTCGTGGATCTGAAGAGCTGCTGTTAAGCCGGCCGCAAATGCTGCATCCAGGTCCTGAGACTGCCAATCGCATCCTTCTATCGGGCACTGTAACCGCGGCATGTTGTGTAACTGATCTTGTTTTCACTCAGTAGCAGTCATAAATGCTAGATAAACAAAAATTTTCAGCATAAAAATGTAAATATCATCTTGCCCATCAGTTTTAACATATGTTTTGGGTGCCCAAAAGAACCGTCTCGGTTCTTTTGAGTACCCACAACATATGTTTTGGTTGAGAAATAAGAAAATTAAATTTTCGTTACACACTCTTAACTAACGTCCTGGGTTCATTTGCCTTTGCAGTCTTTGAACCACAGGGGTTTGAAGTTATGATTTTTGCGTGGTTTTAGCCCTACGGAAGAGTAGTATGTGCATTTTAAGTTTTTAAGGTTGAAAGATCGATAATTAAAGGATATGAAAAAAAATTCAAATCGAGTGTAAGAAAAATGACAAGGGAGGACATAGAAATTTGTCACATCGCTCAATTCAATGAATCTGAATTTCTGCCTAACAACATTTCACTTCATTTTATCTACGTAACGGGACAGGATCTTTTGTTTATCCACCAGCCCATCAACATGTTTTTGGCTGTTCCCCTTACATTCTTTACCGACACTTAACATTTGTCAGAGATATTCACAAAAACCCTGAAATAAACACTTGTCGAGTGCACTCGATGGAGGCCGCCATCTTGTTTATGATGTCATGACAATGTGACGTGGGAAACAACATGAGACAACAATCTTTTGATCGCCTGACCTGCTCACCTGAGACCACTAACTGGAACCTATATCCTTTATATGCCAGCATGAGATAGTTTTCATGGAGAAATAAAGAAATCTGTACTTTAGATTACTTAAATTGCCACCTCAGCTTGTTGCAGAAGAAAACAAGCGGAAAACAAAAAAATCAGTGTTCTCATTCGGGTGAGCTACTATATGTATCGTGCACCGTTTGGCGCAACTTAATCCTAATTACATCACACCTGTAAACAAAGATGGTGGGGCCTGACAAAATGTACTTGACAACTGTTTATTTTGAAAAACTGGCCATTTTATATAGTTGGCAGTGTAACAGAAGCATTTTACTTGTATCAAGAGATAAAGAGGACACTGAAAGCGATATCTGTCTAAGGATTTGAAATACAAATGGTAGGGAGTAGAAATAATTGGTTAACGAGGTATCAAGGATTTTTATATGAACTATGTTTTGGTTCCAGTACAAGGACAAGACTGAGAAATCTAGCCAAGGCTGCCACCACTATGGACTCCTGGGCTTTGTCCATGGCTTGAACACGACTAACCCGACCTAGGTTTCATCTATAATAAGACTCTTCAGGGGTTTGCTGCTATGTTTTGGACTCTGTGGTCAAGAATCCAATAATGCATGAACACAGTGAACAGTAATCATTCGTGCTTTATATAGTTGTGGGAAGCGGCTCTAGGCTCCCAAAAACGGCTCCTGGAGCCGTTTTCAAAGTGAGGCTACATGGCTCCCTGGCAACAAGCCAAAAACGGCTCCTGGGTTCCAAAAGTGGCTTGTGGAGCCGCCTCGAGTTGAGGCTGTTTGCTCTCAAAAACGGTACAAAATTGGCTCACCAGCTTCAGAAACCAGCTCAGTGGCTGCACCTAGCACCTGCCTTTTCTTTGCAGTAGAATTTGCAGGGCGGGGCCTTGCTTCTTGAGTGTATTCCTGGAGGAAATCTAGCCAGGACTGCCACCACTATGGACTCCTGGGCTTTGTTCATGGCTTGAACACGAGTTTGGATCAAGACGACCAGGTCAAGATGAGTTTGGATGAAGACGACCAGGTCAAGATGAGTTTGGATCAAGACGACCAGGTCAAGATGAGTTTGGATGAAGACGACAGGTCAAGATGAGTTTGGATGAAGACGACAGGTCAAGATGAGTTTGGATGAAGACGACAGGTCAAGATGAGTTTGGATGAAGACGACAGGTCAAGATGAGTTTGGATCAAGACGACCAGGTATCAAGACGACCAGGTCAAGATGAGTTTGGATGAAGACGACCAGGTCAAGATGAGTTTGGATCAAGACGACCAGGTCAAGATGAGTTTGGATGAAGACGACAGGTCAAGATGAGTTTGGATGAAGACGACAGGTCAAGATGAGTTTGGATGAAGACGACAGGTCAAGATGAGTTTGGATCAAGACGACCAGGTCAAGATGAGTTTGGATGAAGACGACCAGGTCAAGATGAGTTTGGATGAAGACGACAGGTCAAGATGAGTTTGGATGAAGACGACCAGGTCAAGATGAGTTTGGATCAAGACGACCAGGTCAAGATGAGTTTGGATCAAGACGACCAGGTCAAGATGAGTTTGGATCAAGACGACCAGGTCAAGATGAGTTTGGATCAAGACGACCAGGTCAAGATGAGTTTGGATCAAGACGACAGGTCAAGATGAGTTTGGATGAAGATGACCAGGTCAAGATGAGTTTGGATCAAGACGACCAGGTATCAAGACGACCAGGTCAAGATGAGTTTGGATGAAGACGACAGGTCAAGATGAGTTTGGATCAAGACGACCAGGTATCAAGACGACCAGGTCAAGATGAGTTTGGATCAAGACGACCAGGTCAAGATGAGTTTGGATGAAGACGACCAGGTCAAGATGAGTTTGGATGAAGACGACAGGTCAAGATGAGTTTGGATGAAGACGACAGGTCAAGATGAGTTTGGATGAAGACGACAGGTCAAGATGAGTTTGGATCAAGACGACCAGGTATCAAGACGACCAGGTCAAGATGAGTTTGGATCAAGACGACCAGGTCAAGATGAGTTTGGATCAAGACGACCAGGTCAAGATGAGTTTGGATGAAGACGACAGGTCAAGATGAGTTTGGATGAAGACGACAGGTCAAGATGAGTTTGGATCAAGACGACCAGGTCAAGATGAGTTTGGATGAAGACGACAGGTCAAGATGAGTTTGGATCAAGACGACCAGGTCAAGATGAGTTTGGATCAAGACGACCAGGTCAAGATGAGTTTGGATCAAGACGACCAGGTCAAGATGAGTTTGGATGAAGACGACCAGGTCAAGATGAGTTTGGATCAAGACGACCAGGTCAAGATGAGTTTGGATCAAGACGACCAGGTCAAGATGAGTTTGGATCAAGACGACCAGGTCAAGATGAGTTTGGATGAAGACGACAGGTCAAGATGAGTTTGGATGAAGACGACAGGTCAAGATGAGTTTGGATGAAGACGACAGGTCAAGATGAGTTTGGATGAAGACGACCAGGTCAAGATGAGTTTGGATCAAGACGACAGGTCAAGATGAGTTTGGATCAAGACGACCAGGTCAAGATGAGTTTGGATGAAGACGACAGGTATAGATGAGTTTGGATGAAGACGACAGGTCAAGATGAGTTTGGATCAAGACGACCAGGTCAAGATGAGTTTGGATGAAGACGACCAGGTCAAGATGAGTTTGGATCAAGACGACCAGGTCAAGATGAGTTTGGATCAAGACGACCAGGTCAAGATGAGTTTGGATCAAGACGACCAGGTCAAGATGAGTTTGGATCAAGACGACCAGGTCAAGATGAGTTTGGATGAAGACGACAGGTCAAGATGAGTTTGGATGAAGACGACAGGTCAAGATGAGTTTGGATGAAGACGACAGGTCAAGATGAGTTTGGATCAAGACGACCAGGTCAAGATGAGTTTGGATCAAGACGACCAGGTCAAGATGAGTTTGGATGAAGACGACCAGGTCAAGATGAGTTTGGATCAAGACGACCAGGTCAAGATGAGTTTGGATGAAGACGACCAGGTCAAGATGAGTTTGGATCAAGACGACCAGGTCAAGATGAGTTTGGATGAAGACGACCAGGTCAAGATGAGTTTGGATGAAGACGACCAGGTCAAGATGAGTTTGGATGAAGACAACAGGTCAAGATGAGTTTGGATGAAGACGACAGGTCAAGATGAGTTTGGATGAAGACGACAGGTCAAGATGAGTTTGGATCAAGACGACCAGGTATCAAGACGACCAGGTCAAGATGAGTTTGGATCAAGACGACCAGGTCAAGATGAGTTTGGATCAAGACGACCAGGTCAAGATGAGTTTGGATGAAGACGACAGGTCAAGATGAGTTTGGATCAAGACGACCAGGTCAAGATGAGTTTGGATGAAGACGACAGGTCAAGATGAGTTTGGATCAAGACGACCAGGTCAAGATGAGTTTGGATGAAGACGACAGGTCAAGATGAGTTTGGATCAAGACGACCAGGTCAAGATGAGTTTGGATCAAGACGACCAGGTCAAGATGAGTTTGGATGAAGACGACCAGGTCAAGATGAGTTTGGATGAAGACAACAGGTCAAGATGAGTTTGGATCAAGACGACCAGGTCAAGATGAGTTTGGATGAAGACGACAGGTCAAGATGAGTTTGGATGAAGACGACAGGTCAAGATGAGTTTGGATCAAGACGACCAGGTCAAGATGAGTTTGGATGAAGACGACCAGGTCAAGATGAGTTTGGATCAAGACGACCAGGTCAAGATGAGTTTGGATCAAGACGACCAGGTCAAGATGAGTTTGGATCAAGACGACCAGGTCAAGATGAGTTTGGATCAAGACGACCAGGTCAAGATGAGTTTGGATGAAGACGACAGGTCAAGATGAGTTTGGATGAAGACGACAGGTCAAGATGAGTTTGGATGAAGACGACAGGTCAAGATGAGTTTGGATCAAGACGACCAGGTCAAGATGAGTTTGGATCAAGACGACCAGGTCAAGATGAGTTTGGATCAAGACGACCAGGTCAAGATGAGTTTGGATGAAGACGACCAGGTCAAGATGAGTTTGGATCAAGACGACCAGGTCAAGATGAGTTTGGATGAAGACGACCAGGTCAAGATGAGTTTGGATCAAGACGACCAGGTCAAGATGAGTTTGGATGAAGACGACCAGGTCAAGATGAGTTTGGATGAAGACGACCAGGTCAAGATGAGTTTGGATGAAGACGACAGGTCAAGATGAGTTTGGATGAAGACGACAGGTCAAGATGAGTTTGGATGAAGACGACAGGTCAAGATGAGTTTGGATCAAGACGACCAGGTATCAAGACGACCAGGTCAAGATGAGTTTGGATCAAGACGACCAGGTCAAGATGAGTTTGGATCAAGACGACCAGGTCAAGATGAGTTTGGATCAAGACGACCAGGTCAAGATGAGTTTGGATGAAGACGACAGGTCAAGATGAGTTTGGATCAAGACGACCAGGTCAAGATGAGTTTGGATCAAGACGACAGGTCAAGATGAGTTTGGATGAAGACGACCAGGTCAAGATGAGTTTGGATCAAGACGACCAGGTCAAGATGAGTTTGGATCAAGACGACCAGGTCAAGATGAGTTTGGATGAAGACAACAGGTCAAGATGAGTTTGGATCAAGACGACCAGGTCAAGATGAGTTTGGATGAAGACGACAGGTCAAGATGAGTTTGGATGAAGACGACAGGTCAAGATGAGTTTGGATCAAGACGACCAGGTCAAGATGAGTTTGGATGAAGACGACCAGATCAAGATGAGTTTGGATCAAGACGACCAGGTCAAGATGAGTTTGGATCAAGACGACCAGGTCAAGATGAGTTTGGATCAAGACGACCAGGTCAAGATGAGTTTGGATGAAGACGACAGGTCAAGATGAGTTTGGATGAAGACGACAGGTCAAGATGAGTTTGGATGAAGACGACAGGTCAAGATGAGTTTGGATGAAGACGACAGGTCAAGATGAGTTTGGATCAAGACGACCAGGTCAAGATGAGTTTGGATGAAGACGACAGGTCAAGATGAGTTTGGATGAAGACGACCAGGTCAAGATGAGTTTGGATCAAGACGACCAGGTCAAGATGAGTTTGGATGAAGACGACCAGGTCAAGATGAGTTTGGATGAAGACGACAGGTCAAGATGAGTTTGGATGAAGACGACAGGTCAAGATGAGTTTGGATCAAGACGACCAGGTCAAGATGAGTTTGGATGAAGACGACAGGTCAAGATGAGTTTGGATCAAGACGACCAGGTCAAGATGAGTTTGGATCAAGACGACCAGGTCAAGATGAGTTTGGATCAAGACGACCAGGTCAAGATGAGTTTGGATCAAGACGACCAGGTCAAGATGAGTTTGGATGAAGACGACCAGGTCAAGATGAGTTTGGATGAAGACGACAGGTCAAGATGAGTTTGGATGAAGACGACAGGTCAAGATGAGTTTGGATCAAGACGACCAGGTCAAGATGAGTTTGGATGAAGACGACAGGTCAAGATGAGTTTGGATCAAGACGACCAGGTCAAGATGAGTTTGGATGAAGACGACAGGTCAAGATGAGTTTGGATGAAGACGACAGGTCAAGATGAGTTTGGATGAAGACGACAGGTCAAGATGAGTTTGGATCAAGACGACCAGGTCAAGATGAGTTTGGATGAAGACAACAGGTCAAGATGAGTTTGGATCAAGACGACCAGGTCAAGATGAGTTTGGATGAAGACGACAGGTCAAGATGAGTTTGGATGAAGACGACCAGGTCAAGATGAGTTTGGATGAAGACAACAGGTCAAGATGAGTTTGGATCAAGACGACCAGGTCAAGATGAGTTTGGATGAAGACGACCAGGTCAAGATGAGTTTGGATGAAGACAACAGGTCAAGATGAGTTTGGATCAAGACGACCAGGTCAAGATGAGTTTGGATGAAGACGACCAGGTCAAGATGAGTTTGGATGAAGACAACAGGTCAAGATGAGTTTGGATCAAGACGACAGGTCAAGATGAGTTTGGATGAAGACGACAGGTCAAGATGAGTTTGGATCAAGACGACCAGGTCAAGATGAGTTTGGATGAAGACGACCAGGTCAAGATGAGTTTGGATGAAGACAACAGGTCAAGATGAGTTTGGATCAAGACGACCAGGTCAAGATGAGTTTGGATCAAGACGACCAGGTCAAGATGAGTTTGGATCAAGACGACCAGGTCAAGATGAGTTTGGATGAAGACGACAGGTCAAGATGAGTTTGGATCAAGACGACCAGGTCAAGATGAGTTTGGATCAAGACGACCAGGTCAAGATGAGTTTGGATGAAGACGACAGGTCAAGATGAGTTTGGATGAAGACGACAGGTCAAGATGAGTTTGGATGAAGACGACAGGTCAAGATGAGTTTGGATGAAGACGACCAGGTCAAGATGAGTTTGGATCAAGACGACAGGTCAAGATGAGTTTGGATCAAGACGACCAGGTCAAGATGAGTTTGGATGAAGACGACAGGTCAAGATGAGTTTGGATGAAGACGACAGGTCAAGATGAGTTTGGATCAAGACGACCAGGTCAAGATGAGTTTGGATCAAGACGACCACCCCGCAGTCACTTTCTTTGTATGTTTTGGTTCCAGCAGATAAAGCTGTTAACAATGTTGTAGTTGTACTGTTGTTTGACAATTGTATTATATAGATACTCTTAAGCGTGAGCTTGTTGACACTAATGCCTATAAACTGCAGCCTTCTTTAAGTGAGAGGGTGATTGTCGATGGGCATGGTTGTCATACTGTACTGTCAGCCCTACATTTTGGTGTCAAAGCTAAAGAAAATCAAGACAAAGTTCCTACGTTGTACTGGTTACCTAAACTCCATAAAAAGCCCTATATAGCAAGATTTATTGCTAATTCTAGTTCTTGTACGACAACAGAACTTTCTAAATTGTTAACCTCGTGTCTTACAACTGTTAAAACATGTTATCAAGTATTGTGAAAAGGTATATGAGAGATCCGGTAAAAACCTATTTTGGTCTATTAAAAATTGGAAGTGTCAGACTATTGACAGTTGGCTTTACCTCATAATTTAAATAAAGATAAACTTATTGATCTTATTGAAAGAACCTTCCAGAGAGATTAGGCTCTCCTTACCTTGCATGTAATGACAGAAATGCATTTTTTACTTCGGAAAAACCTAAAAAATATCATGCATGGTCCTGTGAAAATGTATGTGAGGGGCTGACCTTTTTGTTGGACAACATTTTTATTCCATTTGGCACCAAGCTGTATAGACAAGTAGTTTGGATTCCTATGGGCACTAATTGTGCTCCCCTGGTTGCAGATTAATTTCCTGTTTTGTTATGAGAGGGACTTTATGATGTCTCTTTCTGATGATAAGCAGGCAGATGTTATTGATGCATTTAACACTACATACAGATATTTGGGCGATATTTTAAACATTAATAATGTTTATTTTAACAATCTGGTAAGTCAAATTATAAATATACCCTTCAGAGCTCCAAATTAATAAAGCCAATACCTCTGATGTCGAAAACGCATTTTTAGACTTGCATTTGTCAATTTCTAATGATATTGTTTCTACCAAAATTTATGATAAACATGACGACTTTGATTTTGAAATTGTCAATTTTCCATTTTTAGATGGTGATGTTCCTTGCTCTACATCCTATGGAGTCCTACGATGTCTCAACTCATTCGTTTTGCTAGAGCATCTAGCTATGTTGCTGACTTCAACACTCACAATAAAATTGTTAACTCAGAAACTTCTTAAACAAGGCTATCGGTATCATAAACTTCGCAAAACCTTTATTAAATTTTAGAGACGATACTATGATTTGATATCTAAATTCCAAGTTGGGTTTAAATCTCTCTTGAGCCAAGGACTTTCGGAACCTGATTTCTATGTTGACTTGGTGTATAAATTGATGAAGATTGTTGGCTCTAATAATTTTTCAGCGCAGTTCATTAAAATTTCTATTATAAAAAGATTGGCTATAACATTAATGTGTTGCAACAGACTGCATGCTCGTGGTCAACCCAATCACGGTTGGCAACTTTGCTTTCCTCTTTAATTGCACGCCGGTGGGTCGGACTTCAGACTCTATGATGGTTCCGACTTAAAGACTTATCTATTGATGAGATGGTAGGGGCCTGATACTTTGGCTGTATGTCGGACCCACCGGGGTTTACCTGTTGGATTTCTTTTGCTACGGTATTCAGATTTATTTACTGTTGAGTCCTTATCTTTGCTTTATCTCCTTGTTATATCTTGATTTATATGTTTTAGGAGATTATGCATTGATAAGTTAGGGGTCTTTCATGCAAACCAAATATCTATGTGTCTTGATCCACATCTGAATTAAGGGTGAGGTTGGCGCAGTGAAACCGGTTTAAGCCCTCCAGTAAAATATTTTACTTACCGTTCCAAGGCGGTTCTTCTTTTGTGGATCTTTTACGTTTTTTCTGTCTTGTGTTTGCTATGCCTTTGTGTGCCTCTGTTTATATGTGCCTTGTGGTCACCGGCTGGGAAAGGGCTGACCTCTTGGCTCTCCTTTGTGGTTTCTGACTGTTAGTTTGTCACTTTCTCATTGGTATCCTGGGTCAGGTGTGGTACTTGATTGTATCAATTCCTGATCTTTGCACCCTTACTTACTTTAAAATAATCTGGAAGATTTCTGTGTCGGACCTTTGGTTTTTTCTATAATTAAGTTTGGTTAAAATTTCATTTTTTCCTGGCTTGTTATTTTCTCAATTTTTTATATGGAATTTAAGCATCAGACAAAACAAATATTCATAAATCGTTCTTATGTATGACGTTTCCATTGCTAGATTGATTCCAATTATGAATTTTAATTAGTGTACTATGAGATAAGGGAGAGAAAGAAACAATTATTATTGTATTCTATTATTCTGTGAAATTGTAAATATGTAACAATAAATTTATGTTCTGTATTTGTATTATATGAAATAAAGATGGAGAACTGAAAAAAAACCCCAAAATTTGTTTTGTCAAATTGGGATTTTTTTTGTTGAATTGGGGGAAAAACATACTTTTTGGCATTGGGAATGGGGCCGAATTTTGGCCCCAAAATCGGGTGACTGAGAGCCTTGATCTATAATTACAACATCCAATATTTACTCCCAACAAAAGTCTGATTTGTCTTGGAATTCCTACAGACAGCTCTCTATGTCATCTTAACCCTGCTCCTGGCCATGTCTTTAAATATTTTGCACTTGCCTGTGTGCACTAGTTCTAAGATGTTCAAACTTTGTTTACCAAGCATTTGGTGAGAGCATAAATGATTTTTGGACACCCATCTGGGCTCCTTAGTAACATGTACATATATACATGTACCTGATTTTTGCTGGTGCATTTGATGCCGGTGACAAACCTAACGTGATATCCCTCAAATGTAGGATTATTCTTTTAATGATTAAAACATTCCTGTCTTTTCTCGTTAAGTTTTGCATGATCGCAGTCACAAAGAAAGCATTGATTGCTTCAAGGTTGCAACAAAGTACGTCAAAGCATTTCCCACTGAGGCATCAACGTCATTATAGTAAGCTCATATTGATCCAGATTAAGTATCCTGTGGGTACATGTATCCAGAAAACCTCATATTGCTTTTTTTTTGCTGCTGTAAGATCAAGCAAGATTTTGTATACCATATACTCCCTTAAATGAAATTGCCTCACTGAGGCAAATTTGTTGAGTGCAACTAGGATCTTGTCTGAGGCAAATCTATTGAATTGTGTCTGAATTGCAACATCTGCAGCCACGAGTCAATTGGTACGTAATTGTCAACGTCAATGCATTGTGAAAATGAGAACTGTACAATAATCCCATTCAGACAGCAGAAATGTCGATTGAATTCTCTTATTAAATGCACATTGTGAAAACCACAGAAAATTGTACGTGCCATAAAGCATTACGTTTTGGCCCTCTTTGATTGCTTTACAGATTTAGATAGAATCTTGCAAAACCATTGAACTTTTCGGCTGCTATCTTGCATGACTAACCAGTCATTTGTAACCCCCCCCCCCCCCCAGCCCCAGGGAACAGCCGGGTCCCGGGACTTTGACTTTTTGTCTGCATTTCGCTGCTATGACCGCACCCTGCGGGGACAGCATCAGCTGGTAAAACCATGGAGTCTGGCATGTTTTACATTGCACTGCCATGTTTGCCTTAATTTGTTTTTTCCCAACACTATATTAGTATTGGGACAATTTAAAAATAAAACCAGACTCATTTACACAGCTATCCCCCACCCTCCACCAGGTCTGGGTGGTCCGTGGTTACAAATGACTGGTGCCTTGTGGGCACCTCCTGGGAAAGGGCTGACCTCTTTGATTGTTATTTTAGCAAATTCACTGAAATATCTGGAAATCTGATTTAGTCATCAAATTCATCGCAATACCATCTGAGTGCCATCAAATTTACTCAACCTTAAGTGCCGTAATTTTCCGCTAAACTTCGCCCTATCTGATTTGCACTTCTCCCTAATTTTCTGGATCCGTACTGTCAGGGCCCAGCTTGAACCCTGCTACGTTATACATTTGTACCTATTATACCTTTATCTGTGGCTTTGGCCTGATCCAGGAACAAAATGTACCGATACCAGATAATGTCATCAGCTGATTGAAGGGTGAATGGACTCATAGTCAAATATCAATAATGACGAGTTCACTGACCAACATTTTCCATTTAATATAGGTGGTTCAATGAAAATCTCAATATATCAGGGAGGCAGCAAAAATTCCTTATCCCTGCAAAAAAGTTTAAGATTTAATCATTAATTCATTTGTTCTTGAACTTCAAGAACATACTGTAGTTTCATAAACCTGTGTAGTTCTTGAACTAAACTGTTGTTCACTCTAATGTTTTAGTTCCTTAATTTGTCCAGCACAGTAGATACAACTAGATAAAGATTCCAAGTGTAACAGGGTCTTCACAGACCTCACACTTTTAAATTAATCTTAACTAAAATCTTGCTAGTATCTCCTGCTCTCATTCTTTATATCTACTTAAGTCATTAAATGCATAAAAGTTCATTTAATGATACCTGTAATTCATGTAATGATACCTGTGCAGTCGCAAATGTTAGCAAGTGTGCAATACTTTGCACATCTTGACCTGGTTTGGTTAACTCATAACTTTTCTCATGAGCACAAAAAATAACAATAGGGATTAAGTGGGTCAGAACTCTCATTTTCTATCTACTCATTTATCATCTGATTTCTTCCAAATCATATATGATTGCTTTCATCAAACTCTCTTCCAAGTTTAGATATGGATTTTGTCTGATGAATATGATATGGCCAAAATGAAATATATGTGTGGTTCCTGTTTCATACCAACAAAATTTAGGGTAGGTAGGTTAGGGGAATTAGTTTCATTTTGTGAAAATAGTGACAAAAACGGAAAAATTGCCCATTTTAAGTCTTTTCTCCTAAGTTCTATTTAAAAAATTAGGGTAGGTACATGTAGGGAATCTGGAACCGCATATACTGTATATTCCATGATGGTTACCAAAATCGACACTCTTTTAAAAGTTCTTTGTAACCTGATTGCTTTCAAATTCCATATATGCATTACCTTAATCAATCTACCGGGCCGCGTAGCGCAGTCGGTAACATGTCTAGCTACAGATGCGTGTCTGACTGCAGATCCAGGGATCGCGAGTTCGATCCCGGTCCGGTCCCATACTTTCGTGGAGATTGATCATGAAATAATTTCTACGGTCATTCTCCTCCCTTCCGCTGATTTATTCAAGAAGGGTTGTTGTCAGTTACAAGCGAAAGTATGTGCACGAATTACTGGTTAACCGCTTGTTCAAGCCTGCCCAGGAAAAAGTGTGGTAAGATGAACTGACCGTCCCGCAATGACCATAGCTGTTGACTTGGGACGTAAAGCAACAAACAAACAAACAAAACCTTAATCAATCTCTGAACTGGACAAGTTCAAATATGGGGTTTGTCCAATGTATCCTACTAAGATGGCCACCAAAATGGACATCCCCTCTTCATTCACAATAACAATCTTTAATGTGAATTAATGCCCCTTTCCACTTTAGGGCATTATGTGAGGGCCCTATGTCGGAGTCTGACAGTTATAGTAATTAGGAAGGCCAAAGAATAAAGAATTGTTTCTCAGGCTATTTTTTTAAAGAACAGATGCGGCAGGGCAGGTTTTTATTTTTATTTTTATTCAGGTAAAAACATATGCGGGTACTCTTTTTTCAAAACTCCGTTTGGTATTTTTAAAAGCTGTGCTTGTACGGTTATTTCATCCGATATTTTTCAAGTCAGGCCAAAAAACCTGATACATGTGATAGGAAAGCATCTGCACATTAAAACCAGAAATGGCGGCGAGAATAAATAAACAACCAGACCCTCAATGGACCACAACGTCCGAGTGGAAGTGCTTGGTCGTTGCCGATAACGATGGTTTGAACTGGATATGGGTTTTTATTTCAGTTTTTTTTCGAAAGAGATAAAAAGATATAATGCAGGGCTTTAAAAACAGATGCGATGGTGCCTGAGAAACAGTTCATCTATTTGGCCTAAGAAAATGAGATTGTGTGCTTTTTAGGTTGACTATGGTATATGATGTATTTTAAATCTACATGTTAGGATCTTAACAAATCACAACATTTTGTCTGCTGATGGCTGATTTTCTTCTTGAATGACACGTTTGGTTAAGTATCTTTTCATTGATTTGCTTTGTTCAGACTTCAGCAGTAGCTCAGTGCAGTAGCTTATTCTTATTAGATAAATCACTTATTTTAGGGCGAAAAACATTAATATTTGTCTTATTTCTCGATGAAAATATTTGTTATGGGGCTCATTGGAAGTGTCTAGATGAGACGCTTCCAATGAGCACCCAAAACTTATATTTTTGATGAAAAATGAGAAAGATAGCATTACTTATACTCCTTATCTCGGTCTATGATATTGTATTGTTCTATTGACCCACATAGTAGATGTAAGCCTAGATAACTGAATAACTCTTTTAATAGTTGCGATAATTCTTTAGTCTGTGTATTACTAAACCTTATCTTGCGGCTCTCAATAGATTCATCTCATTCATCTCAACGAGATGAATCTAATGAATAACCACAAAATAGGCCATTGTGTGAAATTTGCACAATAATTCTTAAAAATAACATTATTAACTAGATCTATGGATGTAAGCTAGCTAAACCTAATTTTTCCAGAGAAAAGCAGGCATGGAACTTGGAAGCAATGTCTGTTCAGTCAGACTTATTGATTGATTTTCTTCCAACCTCAGGAGCCAGTGCAGTAATAATGAAATTTCTGGGGAGCTCATATTATATTTTTACAAGTATAAGCTTTCACAAAAAGCTTGGTCTATGCTTAACAATTATAAAACTGATATTCTTTTAAGTAACAGCAACTAAGGTTTGTGACAGGCAGACAAGTAAACATACATTCAGACAAACAAGCAGGCAGGCATGTTTCATTCCGGACAAGTTTTGAAATTTCTATTTACTTGTCCTGGGACAAGTTAAAGGAAAGTTAATACTGGTACATTTACAATTCTATATTTCATATTTGGTAATTATTATGAACTCACATGTTGTGTACAAAACAGTGTGGATCCTGATCAGCTTCTGAAGAGGTCAGCTGATCTGGATCTACACTGTTTTCAATGGTTTCATACTGTTTTTGAAAGAATTTATACATGTACATTTGTATATTGTTTAGGCACAGTAATGGCTTCGCTAAGATCTTTGTGCATTATATTTCTTTAATTTTGGGACAAGTAAAACTTTCTTTGGACATAGTACCTTATGGCAATTTATTTGTTCTTGGGCATGTTTAACAGGGGACAAAAATATTTCAATATTGCACTTGTCTTGCAGGACAAGTGACTTACAATTTTCACTCGTCCTTCAAACACATGCACTTGTCCTTTAAAAGAGTATGCAATAGAGAACATAAAGGAGTTATATGTAATATGACTTATAAAGTTCTTTATATCTCTGCTAAAATGATAACCCTGTTACCCAGTCAGTTTCAGAACTGCATCCCATATGATGACAACAGTCAATACTCAGAAAATGCTAGTTTCACCCTCGCCCTCAAGTAATTCTTCCCAAAGCACTTGTCCTATAGGACGAGTGCTTTGGGAAGAATTACTCGCCCTTTCTAGATTTCACTCATAATTACGAGCGGACGAGTTGAATTTTTGTCCAATATATAAACTTTTGCTTTTTCCACATACCTACAGTACATCTTGTTCTTCACAGGTTTGTTTGTACAGATTATCCAGAATTGGAACAGGCACTCAATAAAAACATCCTGAAGAATTATGACACAGAAAGGTGAGTGTTTAAAGCGCCACCTATAATTTGCAGCAGACGACAATTTAAAATTTTGCTGTTTTTTCAAAAAATAACAAATAAGGCATGATATTTCATGAGAATCGTCTGCTGGCAGACGATTCTCATGTAATATCATTCCTTATTTTTGTCGAAAATTGGGAAAGATGTCGCAAAATTTGCCTTTGCAGCAGACGATAATTTCAAATTTTGCCGCTTTTTCAAAAATTACAAATAAGGCATGATATTTCATGAGAATGGTCTGCTGGCAGACGATTCTCATGAAATATCATATTTTATTTTTTGTCGAAAATTGGGAAAGATGTCACAAAATTCGTCGTCTGCTGCAGTTGTGATTGGCGCTTTAAGGGTTAAGAAATGATTTCAATTTTTGGAATGTTCATGGAATCGTGAATACTTCGGGAGTCTCTTGCAAAGTAAGTGAAGCCCAAAGGGCTTCCTGTTAACTTAGTGAGAGGCCTGAAGTATTCATGTTTCCATGAACAGACCAAAAATTAAATTTATTGCTTAAATTTACATTTTAGTATAAATACCTAAAATATAAAAAGTATTTTTAATTCAGGAATTAAAACAGTTTTGTATTTGAAATATAATTGTATTAAAGATTTAGTCGGAATATAAAATGGAAAAGCAGGACAGCCAATGCAGTGTTAGAAATAAGCAAGAGAACTCAACTTGTCCCGCGGGCGACCTGAAGACAAATGTAACTTGCCCCCCACAATTTTAACTTGCCCTGCATGCACTTCTTATTCATAAAATTCCTAAAAATGTTTATATGTGAAAAATGTGTTCAAATGAGGCTTTACGTCCTGTTTGACATTTCCAGTTATTTTAGAACAGCCTCCTGGGTTTAACAAGTACTAAGCCACTGGAATAAGTGCCTTGCCCTTGTGATCAAGAGTATGACACTCTCCCAAGTGAAAAATTGCTGTATTATCGAACAGTGTACTTTTAACATGTACAGATATGGCTCAAAATATGCAGACACAATGGCAACAGTGAAGGCCCTAATTAGTCCTTGATCTATTAGTCCTTGATCTCGTCTGCACTGTTAGCTGGAGATTCCGAGAAGTCAGATATGTGTCTGCACTGACAGTCTGTTTGCCTAGACCTGAACTTCTAAAGGTTCATAGTTCTGGATTGTTGAGGGTCTTTTAAAGATGGCAGCATGGCAACATATTTATTAATTTGCAGTGAACATGCAATACATTAAAGCTGAAATAGTCTGCAACTTTTGATCTTCTAATTTTAAAAATAATGTTTTTATTTTTCAAGAACACAGTAAAAATACTCAAATTCAGGTAAACGTTTTACCATTTTCTGAAATCTAAACAAGTTATCACTATCAAAACAACTGCATTTATGTTAAAATTCAACGGTCTAGAATTATTGGAGGGACGCAAATAATTACCAACAAGAGAAAAAACACCTATTTGATAAGATAATTCACTTTTCCATGCAGTTTTCAGCTGTACTGCTTATTTTTATTGTGAAAACATAGCTTAATTCTACTTTTACAAATGATTTAAAAAGAAAATAAAATTTTTCGAAAAATGTTCATAGTTACAGAGTATGCAGCTTTAAAAAATACATGAAAAAATATTATTTCATATTCTAGAATTTCAGATTGCCCAGGAGGCAACCTACCTAGACTCTCAGCTTGCCCCCAGCAAATTCAACCCTTGAGGGGCAAGTGGGCAATTGCTTATTTCTAACACTGCAATGGAGCAAACAAGAGGCTTGTTTTACAATCACAACACCAGTACATGACTATAAGTATCACTTCTGGCGAATGAGTTCATTGTTCCAAGTGTACATGTATAGCACAGACAAGTGAGCTTGGCAGCTGTCAATCAAATTTGTGTATTTCATGAGGCTATGAACGTTTGCAAAAAATCTAAGGATTGCTTCGAAAATGTAAATGTTTCAGAAGTGAACTAAATTTTTGGAATGTTCATGGAATCATGAATTCTTTGGGTCTCTTGGAAAGTAAACTTCTCTTTAATTTTGCGAGAGACCCGAAGTATTCATATTTCCATGAACAGACCAAAAATTGTATTTTTATATTTACATTTTATTATAAATATCTAAAATATAAAAATTATTTATAATTTAGGAAACAAAACAGTTTTATATTTAATATGTAATCAAATTAACAGTTTTGTCAGAGTGTAAAACGGAAATGTGGAACAGCCAGCGTGAACATGGACATTCAATGGAGCAAGCTAGAGGCTTGTTTTGCATGTGTGACTCGCTGTCAATCACAACACCATTGTCAACAACACAAGTGTCACTTCTGGCGAATGAGTTAGATGTTCGTAGCGTATTGCAAGGGCGAGTGAGCTTGACAGCTATCAATCAAATTTTTGTCATCCATAAGGCTATGAGGGGTTGCCAAAATCTTAAGATTCATAAATGGCTTGCTCCCAAATGTAAATATTGAATTTATTATTTTATTATATCATACCTGTTCGCAGGGAGGGGGTACCACTGTATAAAATATCAATGAATACTGATTTTGGCCTCTATGTGTGCCTTAGCAACAATATTCAATTTGATAAATTTTATCTGGTCAGGGGCAAAGTGTTTCAGAAACACATTTTGTTTGTTCTGATATATTAGATTGTCAAGCCTTACATCTATTTTCTTCTAAAAAAATTTTTTTTTTTCCTCCTGCAGTCATCAGAGACTGAGTGACCTTTTAAAGATTGTATTTTGTATTTTTCTCTACAATATTGATTTGTCTTTAATTGAGATGAAATAAACATTTTTTTTTTCTTAATTATAATCCTGTTTTTGTAACTAATGGTTAAGTTGTGACAAAACTGGGATTCGCAAAAAAACAAAACAGCTTGAGGCCAACCTTAAAATATTTTTGTTTCCCCTAACCAGACCCTGTCTTACCAGTATAGGTTGGTCGGTAGGAAATTTTTTATTTTTTTATTTCTCAAATTGGATACCCATTGAAACTTAATTGTCGACTGTAAAACCTGTCTTAAGAGGCCACTCAAAGAAAGACAAAAAAATTGTTTGTTTTTTCAAGACCCAATTATTGCATAATGCAGGTCAAAAGTATTGCAGAATGCTCCCCGGGAGCATTCTGCAATACTTTTGACCTGCATTTAGCGCCCATTTGTCTTAACAACCTTTGTTGTGTATATCTTTGAATGGCTGTTTTAGGCAGGTTTTACTGTATAGTCCTAATTTAGTATAGGCAAAAAAATTAAACACACAAACAATTTGCTAAGATAACACTGTTTACATTAGAAAATTCTCTAAGTTTGCAATGAAATTTAAAAAAAAAAATCTTGAATGAAAATTGAAATAAAGTTTTTTGAGTAGGGCCTTTTTTCCAGGGTAGGTCAGGTAAGGGGAAACAAATAAAATTTTAATTTAGGCCTGATCATATTCATTTTAATGTTATCTTCACAGAATCTTGCATGACTGAAAATACTTAAATGACTATAAAGATATCATATCCCTAAACCCTTTATATGAGACGTGACATGTGATTTCCAACAATGTGGCATTTTGATAAGTGTAGACTCAGACCAGCCTGTGCAGCCTCCTTTTAAGCTTAGAAACTCCAAATGATGTTCAGTCAGTATTTTTACACACATAGAACATTTAAGTGACTAGCAAAGGCTCTGATCAGACTGCGCGTATGCGCAGGTTGAGCTGAGGCTTTGCTGGTCGCACATACCCCATTGTTGGAAATCTCATGTTGAGGCTCATATACTAATTTTGTTTGACTCAATGAGCCTGGGAATGTTAATTTTACATATTGAGAGGTCGCAAGTTAGAATTTTCAAATAAAGACTTTAAGATTATTTTTTACTAAGGCAGACAGTGCAGACCCAGATGAAATGCGGTATTTCATCAGGGTCTTCAGTTTTCCAAAGTACTTGTTTAATTAGGTGTTTCCAGCATAAAAAGGGTTGATGTTTTTTTTTTGTCAACTGAAAATGGGTAATTTTTTCTCAATATTTCAGGGGACAAAAATATTTAAATAATGCACTTGTCCTGCAAATGCATGCACATGTCCTTTAAATGTGTATGCAATAAAGAACATAAGTGAGTAATATGTAATACGACTTCCTCGCGTAATTCTTTCGAAAGCACTGTCCTGTACACTCGTCCTACAGGGCGAGTGCTTTGAGAAGAATCGCTGGTCCTTTCTAGATTTCACTCATAATTACGAGCGGACGAGTGGAATTTTTGTCCCCTGTTTATCATGAGGACATAAAGTTTTGTTATTGTTCCGAAGGAGTAACCAGAAAATTTGAGCTTTGTTATGGCCAACTATAACTTGCCCAGTGAAGACTCAGATCTGCCTAGGCATCGCCCAGTCTTAATTCTTAATTCTTTTGTAGCTATGAGAGTATGAAGAGTTTGTGTGACAAATACAACAGAGCGATAGACAGTTTGCTGCAACTGGTAGGTATTTCTTATTTTAGCAATTACCAGATTTATTCTTCTATCTACCAAATGTGTGCACTTCAATTTTGAGGCTGAACTTAAGTATTTTTTTAGAAGAAAAAAATGAGAGAAATTGTGTCCAAAAGCCATTTTTGGTAACATTTGACCAGCCCTTGGTATGAGCATTACAGTAACATTAGGGAAGCAGTCCTTTAGTTAAGAGTGTGTATAAAAAAAATTATTTTTCTTATTTCTCAACCAAAAAATACGTTGTGGGTACTCAAAAGAACCGTTTCAATGAGACAGTTCTTTTGAGCACCCAAAACATTTGTTAAAAATGATGGGTAAGAAAATATTAACAATTATACGCTGAACATTTTTGTTCATCTAAACCTATGGGGAAGGGCATTTTCTGGAATAAGTACAGTAGGTTATACTGGTACCCACAGCTGTCACTACCTCCATTATTAAATAGTCATCATCATCGAAAATAGTTTATAGAATTATTTTAATGATTATTATTCTAAACTTACTTTATATGGGCCGACTGGTGTGAAAATGTTTTTCGTTGTATGTGAACAACAAAGGCACAGGTCAGACTGTCACTGCACATCAATGCAGTCTGATCAGCTTTTTTGTTGTTCCCAGTCTGGAAAGCACAAAACTTGATACATCCAGGATCTTGATATTCTGGCTAGTTTGATTATAACCTGGCCTTAAACCTTGAAGACATCATAGGTTTAGATAAGCAAATTTTTTGAGCGTAAAAGTGTAAATCAGTTTTAGCACATGTTTTGGGTGCTCAAAAGAACAGTCTCATTGAGACAGTTCTTTTGAGTACCAACAACATATGTTTAGGTTGAGAAATAAAAAAAAAAAATTTTTTGATACACACTCTTAACTAAAGGCCTGAGACATTTGTTGTTTTTTGTGACAAGGCCCATATGAATTGAGCCATGGAAGAAAGGTCCAATGCCAAACAACAGGTAGATGCCAAAGAAGATTTTCTACCCTTCCCTTCACACAAATACTCTTATTAGGAATTTGGCTAAATGGGTACCATTTTCAGCAGACTAACATTAAACAAAAATTGCCGATAATGTTGGATACTTCACATTGAGCCATGACCTGAGATTTCCATGTGGTATGTGCGACCAGCAAAGTCTCAGACCAGCCTGAGCATATGCAGACTGATCAGAGCCTTTGCTATTCACTTGAATAATCTATGACTCTAAGGCTACTGATCGAACATTATTTGGAGTCTCTAAGCTTTAAAAGAGACTGCACAGTCTTGTCTGAGTCTACTTTTGTCAAGATACCACACTACATGTCATGGCTTGCAGTGGCTCAGTGGTAGGGTGCTTGACTCAAGACGGAGGAGCCGCAGGTTCCAGCCTCATTGGCGTCACTGCGTTGTGGTCCTTGAGCAAGACACATTTATCCTAGCTTAGTACTGGTTCAAGCCAGGAAGACCCGTCCCTGTTTAACTGAAAGATTGTTGATGGGATGTAAAGAATCAAATCAAACAAACAAAACCATTTTCAGCAGACTAACATTGAACAACAAATTGCCGATAATGTTTGATACTTCACATTGTCTTCTCGGAGATCACCTTAACATTTTTGTAAGATTTAAAATTGAACAAGAAACAGGTGAGTATGACGAGGTGCATGGAATCTCAGATCACAGACCAACTTTTGGTACCAAGAGGAAGAAAACACAGAAACACAAGAACACAAGAACACAGAAATACAAGAACACACAAATACAAGAACACACAAATACAAGAATACAGAAATACAAGAACACACAAATACAAGAACACACAAATACAAGAACACAGAAACACAAGAACACAGAAATACAAGAACACAGAAATACAAGAACACACAAATACAAGAACACACAAATACAAGAACACACAAATACAAGAACACACAAATACAAGAACACACAAATACAAGAACACACAAATACAAGGACACACAAATACAAGGATACACAAATACAAGAGACCGGGCCCCGTAGCACAGTCAGTAGCGATGCCAACTTCAGATCTAGGGGTTGAAACTTTGATTTTTGATCAGCGTTCGTCGATTGTTTAGAGCGTTTTCGATTGCTACCTAGCTGGTGAGATCTGGACTCTAGTTCGATCATTTGGAAAAGAAACAAGCTATCAATATCTGCTCATTATATAGGCAGTTGACAAGGTCTCTAGATAAGAGTGCGTATTGGAAAACTATTTTCTTTATTTCTCATCCAAAACATATGTTGTGGGTACTCAAAAGAACCATCTCATTGAGAAGGTTCTTATGAGCACCCAAAACAAATGTTTAAATTGACGGGTAAGAAAATAATTACCAATTTACACTCATAAAATTTAAATCTTGATCTATTGTTGACTGCATGCAGAATATATCCCCAGCCTCATTTGTAACCTTCCCATCATTGCCTTTATTCCATTTGATCAATACTAGTAACTCTTTACTTGCTAGCGGGGACTTTTGTTGTATGTTGCAAACAGTTTGGATCCAGATCAGGACCGACAAAATGTCGGTCCTGATCTGAATCCACAACTGTTTGTATCATTTGATAGTGCAAAAAAGATAGGCCAAAAAATAATTGAATGTTTCTGACTGTTTCAGTTAAGGGAACCCTACAGCAGTTTCCTAGTGAAAAAGTTAGTGAGTATGAGCAGGTAATGCCACAATCACAGACTGCAGACCAACCTACAGCACCTTGAGGAAGAGATATTTGTTAATGTTATCAATGTAATCATGCTTTTTTTTTTTTTTTCAAAAGTTTGTTTTTGAAAAATATCTGCAATGTATCCAGTTTAATATTTGGGTCAACTTAAGGAGGAGAAGGCCCCCATCTATTACCAATTGTATGCAGTATTTATTGTTCCAAGGAAATTCCACCAACTCACTTTCTGTCCACCTACATAATCTGCCAGGAAATACATTAGGGTAGGGTTTGAATTATTTCTCACCTTAAAAGGAGTTTTTGTATAATGCAAGCAAATGAGTCTCTATGGAATGCTAATGAGATAGTATGAAATTGTCAAAGACATAATTGTCTTTTCATGCTCCATCTGAAATTAGTACCAAGTCAGTTGCTGCTTTTAGAAACAACACAGGTTTAGATAAACAAAAATTTTCAGCGTAAAACTAAATATTTTCTTACCGATAATGTTTTGGGTGCTCAAAAGAGCGGTCTCAATGAGAGTGTTCTTTTGAGTACCCACAACATATGTTTTGGTTGGGAAATAAGAAAAATAATTTTCTGTTACACTCTCTTAACTAAAGTCCTGATGAGACTTGTCATTTCATTTTCTGCTGGCAGATGATTCACATGAAATGTCCAATTTGAAAATCAAGAAAGATGACACAAAATTTTTTGTCCACTGCAGTATTAGTGTTAATGCTGGAAAATCACAAGCTAAATGATTTTCTGTAGGGAGTAAGCAATTGACCCCCCCCCCCCCCCCCCTGGAAAAAAGTGGACCCACTCCACCCCTGGAAAATGTTGGAACCCCTCTTGAACCTTGGAAAATGATAGTTTTCTTTGAAAGTAACCATTGGACTTCTGTAAAATAAGTTGAGGACTAGAAAAAAACAAAAAAGTCAGAGCTTTTTTTTATGTCAGATGGACCTGGACCCCCCCTGACAAAAATTCCTGGATCCGCGCATGTTCGATATATTTATATCCAAAAAAAGCCTCTTCGGTGATAAGCTAGTCCACTGTACCATCGCATCTGAGTCTAAGCTGTTTCTGAATTTGTCAGGGTAACCATTTAATCGTTTTACACCTAAAATAGAAATATCATTGAAAACCAAAGGAAAAGTCTTTAATTTTGCATGCTGGGTAATTTTGCATGTTTTTTTGTCTTTTTTTCAAAAATAACTTTTTCAAAAAAAATCTTTCAGGCATACATACCGACAGGTTGTCAAAGATTTTGGATCAAAATTAAGCCTGTCGATTTGAATGTTTGGCCTGATTTAGATCTAAACTGTTTGCAAGGCCTGATTTGGCTTCAAATTGTTTGCAAAGTTACTCAGCTCTGTGCTACTGCAGGTAAAGAGTTAATCTGAGATCTGAGACAGAAGCAATATTGGTTGTCTGAATATGACACCCTGTGGGTTGACGATGTGAGTAAAATGACAACTTTGGTGTGCTTTCTGGCGACCAGGAAGGACTTCTAGATTATTCTTGATGAGATCTAATAGTAGGAGACCTCTGTTTGAATGCATCACTACACAAATTGGGGTTGCAAAATCAATTCTTTTCTATTAAAGCTGATGGACTCGTCTGCCCAGTAGACTTAACAAGAAAGTTAATTATTTGAGCGTCGACTAGATATGATTTTAATATATTACACAGGTCTTTAGTTAAGAGGACGTAACAGAAGAATAATTTTCTTATTGCTCAACCAAAACATATGTAGTGGGTGCTTAAAAGAACCGTCTCAATGAGACGGTTCTGTTAATAACCTAAAACATATGTTAAAACTGACAGGTAAGAAAATATTTACAATTTTACGCACAAAAATTTTGCATATCTAATACTATATATTACAGCACCTTTTTGTTATCTAAGAAGATTCTGATGAGACAGAGCCATTCTCCAAGTATAGGCATTAACAGTGTCACTGTTTCTGTCCATGTCTATGATAGATTAGGTTAACCTAACGTTTTCTTTTTATGTAAATCAATTCCTCAAAGTACCAAACTCCAGTCTCACAGTGTTACATGCTAGTCAGGGTACCACCCTGTGATGAAATGCCATTATTCTCAAGATAATTCTGGCTCACAGACACGATGTTCCATTTTGAAGGAGTTTCGTAGAAAAGAACTCAAACAGCAGCATGTCCCTGTACACTTATCTTATAAAAAAGGGCCACGTTCAGTCAGTAGCGTAAGAGTCCTAGAATATTCAAGCAACTTGCAAAGGCTCTGATCAGACTGTGCGTATGGTCATTTGGTGGATCATTTGATTGTTGATTATCATCCGGGTACCTGTCGAACTGAATCAGAGATTACCTCACTCCCCTGACAGCGAGGAATAACTTCAATAATACATGAGCACTCATGTAAGATCCTCTAAAGACTATAATACAAAGCTTCTCGTTTAAAAATATAGAGAAGTTAGCCAGATTTGGGAGATACAGATTGGAAGATATGTTCCAAATGTGGCAAACTCCGCCCTATTTTCCCCCAAATCATTCCACTAATTTGGATGTTGATCATCCTTGCATCCCTGAGTAGGTGGTTACAGCGTGGTTACAAATGACGGCACATAAAATAGATACATTGACGTAATATTGGGAAGATGAAAAACTGATAACTTTAAATAAATCGGTTTCCAGAATTTCAAAAGTGACGTCTGAACAAAAAACAATAATAACATATTTACAACTGCTTACAGGTGATAGGCCCTGTCATTTCTTATCTTGTTGACAATAATATGGCTTCTTTTACTTTAACCCTTAAAGTACCAAGAAAAAAATGCATCTGAAAATGTCGTCTGCTGAAATCGTCTGCTGCAAATAATTGCCTAACATTACTGACAAATTAAGTATAGAAGCAAACGGCGTGGACCCAGAAAAGACTGCTCCTATAGGAGCAGTCTGGTCTGGGTCCACACTGTTTGCCATAGAGGCTTCTTAAACATTGCAGCAGACGAGAAAAGCAGACGACTATTGTTGCGATTGGCGCATTAATGGTTAATATGAAACAAAGAGTATAGAATTACTCTTGTAGTCTTTCTGTGGTTACATTAATAACTCTGTTGATTCCGCAAAATAATAGGCAACAGACAACAATTATTGTAGAAACATGTTTGTCATATGAGTTTATTGACATTGCTGTTTTTCAGCGTTTAACATGACAAATGTCATGTCATAAAATGTGTTCTGACCATACGTTTATTAACTCTGGTTCGAATGCTTTCTAGTTTGAATGCTTTTTTGTTGTCTGCTGATTTTTTCCAAATCAACTTTTTCGAAATATTCTCACACGAATACCATCAGAGTTTCAAACAATTGGGATCCAGATCAGGCCCAACGTTTTGTCGGGCCTTATTCGAGTCCAATCTGAAGCAGAGGACACTAATAGGCAAATAGTTTACACTTTTCCCGAGTAAGCAATGGCAGTGGCAACTTAAGGTTTTCTGTTGAAATGAACATCTTCATTTACTGTTTAATTTAAAATCCTGCTTAATCTCGTACAGTCATTTGGTAAACAGATTTTTGCACTTACTGTCATTTCATACGACATTTTTGAAACAAGGTAAAGCTTGTTTTGATGTTCTATCGGCCGTGATCTGGGACCAAACTGTTTGTAAAGGTTATCACCAGACGACGAAATTCGCCTGTAGCAAGGGAAGAATGAAAGAAGCCAAAGAGACGTTAAAAAAGCATTTTGAGCGCAGTCAGTAACGCGTCTGGCAACAGATGCGAGTCTGACTTCAGATCCAGGGGTCGTGAGTTTGATCCCGGCCTGGTCCCATACTTTCGTGGAGATCCTTCATGAAATCATTTCTATGGTCATTCTCCTCTCTTCCGCTGAATCTTTCAAGAAGGATTGTTGTCAGTTACAAGGGAAAGTATGTGCACGAAGTACTGGTTAACTGCTTGTTCAAGCTTGTCCAGGAAAAAGTGTGGTTTTGTGAACTGACCGTCCCGCCATGACCATAGCTGTTGACCTTGGACGTAAAGCAACAAAACAAACAAAAAAACAAACAACACAAAATTACAAACAAAATTACAAATTTTGCTGATTTGTCAACCACTGCGTAAAAAGGTTAGTATGAAAATGTGATTTTGTACTATTTTTCAGTGGAAGGGGACAGCACGTCATTCGAAGAACAGCACACGTCCAACCAGTGCATTGTTGAAACATATTCTACAACAGTGCTATGATCATGCTGTCCAAGATCCTGACCGATTGAACCAGTATGAGCCTTTCTCACCAGAGGTAAGTATGGTAAAACCTGTCTAAAGCGGCCACTAAAAAGAAGACCAAGAATTGGTTTCCAAGAACAATTACCGCTTAATGCAGTTCAAAAGTATTGCAGAATGCTCCTAGAGAGCATTCTGCAATACTTTTGACCTTCATTAAGCTACCATTTGTCTTTAAGACCTTTGTTTTGTCTATTTTTGAGTGGCCGTTTAAGACAGGTTTTACTGTATTAGTAACACACCAGATAGGCAGCAATCTTGACAATCTACGAACGTGGGTAAAAAAATTGTTAGAAACAGTGTTTTCGATTGCCATTTGTCGCCAGTCGGGCGACAAATGTCAATCGAAAATTCTGTTTCTAACGATTTTTTATCTAGGTTCGTCGATAGTATTAACATTTTCAATTGCCGCCTATCGGGTGTGGGTAAATGTTCTAAATTTTCGATCACTTCTTTTTCCGATTTCAAATAAAATGTTGGTTACCAGGGCTGAAATTTACAAAATGATTGTCTGAATAGCAAACAGGGAAGACCCTGATCGGACTGCTTCTTCAGAAGCAGTCTGATCTGGGGCTGCGCTGTTTGTCTAGGCCTTTTAGGCAGACAACTAGTATTCGAAATTTTAGAACATCAGTGTCAAACAGCTTGGATTCAGATCAGGCCCGACAAAATTGTCGAGCCTAATCTGGGTCCAAACTGTTTGCAAAGGTTATCAGGAGACGACACTAGTATGTAAAGAGTTAAATTAGAGTACCAAAGGCAGATCCTCTTAAGTCTCCTGTTTTTGTCTATTTATGAGCCAGAGCACAACAAAATTATGTGCACCTTGTAAAAATTCAGATCAGTTTGATCATCCATCAAGTCTGGTCAGGCTTTGCTTTGTGTTCAGTGGTAGCTAAGGACCCCTGTTTTTTTCATGCGGACAACAAGACTGGGCAGGTACCCAGGCTGATCTGATTCTTTGCTGGGTTCACATATGTCTTTCATTTTCATTTGTCATGATATAGTAAGAGAATATAATTATTAAAAGACAAAAGTAAGATTGAAATGAAAAAGAGCTTATTGTTACATATAAATACAGTAGAACAGACATATTTGGAATAAAAAAGAGCTTATTACTTTCAATAGAACAGACTAGGTTTTAATTTTACTTATCTTTATGAGAAAAAAGAATGTTTCATTTATATCTAGAGTAACTGGAAAAGGGTATTTCAAGGCTGAGCTTTACATACATGTACCATTGTCATTAGGTATTATCATTTATCAAATGACGTCCCGTTTGGAAGTGATATATCGCCATGCAATAAAATAGATAAACCACTAGTGGTGTACAGTTTATGTAACGTTACGTAATGACGTATATTATAACGCGCGTAAAATATGACAAAATCTTGACCTACGCCAAAAATGTGATTTTTAATTAATTTTAATGTCATGTGATAAACTGAATCTTAACATTCATGTTCCTGTATTATTAAACTTATGAAATTCGTTGCGATAAAATGCTCTGCAAGCCTTGCATTTCATCCCTTTTCCTCAACTCATTTAATAAATTCAATAAAACATGATCACTCATATAAGATTCTCTTTTTATTGAAATTAATCAATCTGAGTAGGGAATCACCTTTTGTGATAAAGGTTAAACACACCCGATAGGGGGCAATCAAAAAAGCTCTCTCAAAGCTGATAAAAAAATGGCTAGAAACAGTGTTTTTGACTGCCATTTGTCGCCCAACTCTGTTTCTAACGATTGTACTACGTTCCTCGATAGTATTAACATTTTCGATTGCCGCCTATTTGGTGTGTTAAAAATATTCCTTGAAATCTGAAATCCAATCATTGATTGCTAACCCACAAACTATGGATGTAGATGAAGACCCAGAACCAGCCTCACTGAATATTATTAAGTCATAATTGGTGCTATAAGGAGCTTTTTGCTCATATGCTATGAGTTCATGTACCAAAATCTAAAGTGCTGGCCCATACACTTTGGTTATGTTAGACACAGAGCTTCTCAAAACTAAAAAAATGTTTTTAAAGTATGCTTTAGTGTTTGCAATTGATCTCTCTTTTGTGTATTATATTAAGCATTGCCACTCAATAGTGCAGGCAATTATTTATGTCCTTGCTATTTTCATATTTAAATATGAACAACTCATTTTTAGCTCAACTGAGTTGAAGGCTTAAGGTGATTTATTGTGATAAGTCTTTGTCCGTCTGTCGTGCAAAACTTTTTCTTAAAACGACATCTCCTGAACCACTGTTCCAAATTTAAGATAATTTCACGGGAATGTTCTCCATTATACCTTTTCGCTTAGCGTAAGGGCTGTCAGAGCTCAAGATAAGAAAGCTTTTAAACGACATCTCCTAATTCGTAGAAATTTCCCCATAATGCCCTCTACCAAAAGTGATAAAATGCTCTGCACGTCTTTGCATTTTATCACTTTTTCTAAACTTGTTTAATAAATTCAATAATACAAGAGCACTCATGTAAGATTTTCCATGAAAAATCTTATGTATTTCATAATCATATTAGCCGCGACATGTGATTTCCAACAATGTGGCATTTTGACATGTGTAGACTCAGACTAGCCTATACAGCCTCCCTTTAAGCTTAGAAAGTCCAAATGACGTTCAGTCAGTAGATTAAACATCATAGAATATTTAAGTGCCAAGCAAAGGCTCTGATCAGACTGCGGGTATGTGCAGGGTGATCTGAGCCTTTGCTGGTCACACATACCACATTGTTGGAAATGTCATGTCACTGCTCATATATTAATTTCCTGTGTTGTAGGTTTATGGAGAAACATCCTATGAGCTGGTGGATCAGATGATTAAATCTATAGACTTTAAAGAGGATGATTGCTTCATTGACCTCGGCAGTGGTAAGATCTTGGCTGCTATTAAAGGGACATGTTTATTTTATATAGCAAATACCTTGTTTTTATGCCCCCAACTTAGAAAAAGTTGAAGGGGCATATTGCTTTGGGCTCATCCGTCCGTTCTTCCGTCCGTACGTTACAAATTTGGGTTTTGAAATTTCATAGATGGATTCCTCATCAAAAAATAACTGACCTGTATTTTTTTTTAAATCTGGATTATCTTCCTTTGTGGATTTATGCCCCTTTTAAAGGGTCATACTGAAATTTTGTAATCAGGATATTTCAAAAACTATAACAGCTAGGAGCTTCAAACTTGCTCAGCTTATAGCTGATAATGAGTAGATTACCTTGTGAAAATAAAAAAAAAAAATCATTGTATTTTTTTGAGTTATCGCCCTTTGCAAATTTTGTCATCTCAAAAACCGTTACAGCTAGGGGCTTCAAACTTGGACAGCTGACAGAGGGTAATGATAAGATTACCTGGTGAAAATGTAATTATTTTTTGTTATCGCCCTTTGCATTCTTTTAGTAATGCCCATTGCAAATTTGGACATTGAAAATTTCCAATAAAAATATCTCGAAAACTATTACAGCAAGTAGCCTCAGATTCGGTCAACTGAAAGACGATGATGAATAGATTACCTGATGAAAAAAGGCTGGTAGACAAACTAATGGTTGGGGGCATAGTGTTTCATAAAAACAAATTCTAGTTGTGTATTAACTCTTTTCTGATCTGGATCCAAGCTGTTTTACATTGATAGTGTTCATGAACAAATTTTTGGGGAAATGATAGACGATGGCAAAATTCATGAAAAATTACCCGGCAAGCAAAGAGTTGAGATAACCAAAAAAACAACAGACAGGCTTGCTAAGTCCATTGTTGTTTTCTGGTTGAGCTTGTCAAAGGACGCCAGTTTTGTATGAACACTATGCTCTGTGACATGATACAGGGATATTATAATATTTGTGATTTTGAGATTGATCTGTATGTCATGCGTTCATATTATCTGCTCCCCATCTCCAAAATCCCTGATCTGATTTCAAAAATATTTCACATATATCAGGGGCTGAGGAGTCACATGTTCAGAACTCATTCCACTCTATATCTCTTGTTTCCCTGATTGTATTTATGCCCCTGCCATGACAATGGCCAGGGCATTAAGTGTTACCCCCGTCCGTCCGTACTTACGTACTCACGTACGTACGTCCGTCCAAACGACGTTCGCTCTCTAACTCAAATACTTTTGATCAGAATTTTATGAACTTTGGTCACATTGTTTAGTACCATGATGTCTTCTTCAAGTTCGATAATGGTCCATATTGCACCATGTTTTCAGTAGCTGTGGCCCTTTGTTTATGAAAATTCACCATTTGAAACGGCATCCACTCTCCAAATCGAATAGTGATGATCAGAATTTTATGAATTTTGGTCATATTGTTTAGTACCATTATGTCTTCTTCAAGTTCGATAATGGTCCATATTGCACCATGTTTTAAGTGGTTATGGCACTTTGTTTATGAAAGTTCACCATTTGAAACAGAGTCCGCTCAAAGCTTGCATGTACAGAATTCTTGTCTACTCTGTAACCCTGAGGTCACACGTTTCATATGCCCCTCGTTCCAAACAGCATCTAGTTAAAATATGGTTCTGTTTTTAAAAAATCCTAAGATTTTAAACATTAACAGCTGTTTTTGTTGTTGTATTCCATATTTCTTGTTAGTTTTCTAAAAGAAATATATGATATTACAGGTGTTGGTCAGGTGGTTCTGCAAGTTGCCGCGGCAACCCCATGTAAGCTGTGCTATGGTATTGAGAAAGCTGAATGGCCGGCAGATTATGCGGAGGTACATTTGCTTATGGATTTTTTTTTTTATCACGAGGTATTAAATCATTGCCTCTTAGTGTCCTCTGCTCATAACCTTTGCAAACAGATTGAACCCAGATCAGGCCCGATGTTTTGATCAGGCCTGACAAAACGTCGGGCCTGATCTGGATCCAATCTGTTTGACACTCTGATGGTATTCCTGAAATATTTTTTCAAAAAAGTTGATTTTGAAAAAAATCAATAGAGGACAAAAAGCATGAAAAATTTCCCAGATGGCAAAGAGTTAACAATTAATGATTCTATAGCAAGCACATGAGATTTCGGCATTTATTGCATTGGCTAGCAAGCAAGGCTCAGGTGAGCCAGCACACCACACAATCTCACCAGAGCCTTTGTTGCCGGAATAAACCAGTGGTGTAAGGAGATGTGTTGCAATAGCGTTGCTCTCAAAAGGTTGATAGAAAATCTTAAAGTTTGTAACTATCGCTATTGTTCTTTCAATTATGGATTGCTTGTGATAGTTTTCTTTTTAAAACATGACACTTTTTCATCATCCGCAACCATTTTTGACAAAGTGCTGATCTGCCGCTAAATATGTTATCCAGAAATATGTTATCCAACCTTTTATTGGGCGAGCATTTTATACATGTAGCTAATTGCAATGCATGTTGAGTTTTTTATGCTCCCAGATCATGAGGTGGGGACGGGATTTCAACGAAACTTCACGGGAGCCTTCAATAAAAAGAGTAGTGTCGCCAATATGTTATGGTTGGATGATTTTTTTAGAGCCTTTTAATCAAATCTTTTATTTAAACTTGTTGGCACCAATACTCAGCAACTACTGACTGGATTTCAATTAAACCTCGTGGAAAACAGCTTTTGAATTTATGTGACGTTATGTTCTAATTAATGATATCTATTTTTAGGACATGTCAGTTGAGTTTAGAAGATGGATGAAATGGTATGGTAAAGAATACAGTAATTTTCAGGTAAGAATTCAATTTTACTCATCTTGTATTATCCCCTGGCTTTTTGAATGAAAATTGTTGGGGATTTTGTTATCGCCTCCATCAATACATCTGTTTTGATTTCTCCTAACCTGCTGGACAGAATCCAACTCGATTCGTTAGGTGACTGTGACTTGATTACACAACTGAGGCTACACCTTTGAAAATTAGTTTTTCCCCCCCATCCCATACATCTACCCGGGGGTCTTTGGGAGAGATCGAAAGCTATTAGCATGTGGATTTGTGATGGCTGGCCATTGACTGCCTCATTCTAGTTAAATTTTATCATTTCTTAACTGATAAATTCTTCTATATAGTTTCATGCAATACAGTTGGGATGTTCTTATATACTTAAATGCAATAAAAAAAGCAATATTTTACATCCACTTTTTTCTTCTACATCTACCAGATTAGGATACAGTAAAACCTCAATTTTACCTGTGTAAAACGGCCACTCAAAAATAGACAAAATAAAGACCTAAAATGACAAATGGTAGCTTAGTGAAGGTCTAAAGTATTGCAGAAGGGAGCATTCTGCAATACTTTTGACCTGCATTTAGCGATAATTGGTCTTGAAAAACAATTTTCGGTCTTTTGGAAAGTGGCCGTTTTACACAGGTTTTACTGTAATTTCATAATCATATCCTATGTTCCTGCGCAAGGAGTAAATTCTTTCAGTAACACTATCAGAGTGATCAGGGTAGACATTCTATCAGTCCTGATCTGGGTCCAAAATGTTTGCAAAGGTTATCAGCAAACGACAAAAGTAGCCACTTGCAAGGAAAGAGTTTTTTTCCAATTTTTAATCTGTTTTATTTGGTTTCAGCTTGATAAAGGCGATTTTCTATGTGAGGAAATGAAGGAAAGAATTAACAATGCAACGTAAGTTTTTACTCAGAGGATCTGATGTGATTGTTCATGTAATGAAACTGTCAAACAAGATTGTGTTACAAGCCAATCACTCTCACCCCAAATATCTAAACATATTAGATTTTGCCTATAGTGCACAGACTTGTGTCATGTTTTCAAAGAAAACAAACGACTATTATATGAGCCACAACATGAGATTTCCAACAATGTTGTATGTGTGACCAGCAAAGGCTCAGACCAGCCTGCGCATACGCACAGTCTGATCAGAGCCTTTGCAAGTCGCTTGAATATTCTATAACTGTTGAGCTACTGACCGAACATCATTTGGAGTTTCTAAGCTTAAAAGGAGGCTACACAGGCTCGTCTGAGTCTATTCATGTTAAAATGTCACATTGTTTGAAATCACATGTCACAGCTCATATTTCATTTCTGAAATGTATGCTGAGTACATAAATGGTTGTTGGCAGCCCATGAATCCTGGCTTGTTGACAGCTCGGGAATCCTGGCTTGTTGGCAGCGCGGGAATCCTGGCTTGTTGGCAGCCCGGAAATCTTGGCTTTTTGGCAGCCCAGAAATCATGGCAGACACCAGTTATGATGTTATGAATATGGCGCCTATCAAAATCTTAAACAACAGTCAAGTCCTCATTACTGTTTGTTGTCGGGTATTTTTGTCAACAAAAAAGCTGCTATTGCATAAATAACACATGAATATGCAAAAGGGACACATGAGATACATTGAACATTCTATTGCATGTATTATTGAAATTACATAGACATTATAACATAAACCCAAGAGTTAGACAGTGTCATTCTTGGGCACTAAAATTTGGTAAACAATATGATAAACAAAATTATGCTTGTTTGTGGTCATTTTAATCCAAAAGAAAACAAAGGGAGGAACAACAAATGTCAAAGAAAATATTTTTATTTCCCTATAAAGGAAAAGCACATGCTGTGGGTACTCATTTGAAGCTTCTCAGTGAGATGCTTTAGGCCAGATTTGTTTTTATCAGTTGATTTACTGGATTTTTTTTCAGACGACGAAAAAAAAAAAGCTCTGAAAATGACCAATTGACTGGTCAGTTTCAGAGTTTTTATACCCCGCCACTAAAGTGTGGCGAGGTATTATGTTATACCCTTCGGTGTCTGTCTGTCCGTCCGTCCGTGCTCACCATTTCCAATCGATAACTTGAGTATTTATTCACGGAATTTTTTCAAATTTTGCATACATATTGTTATCGGCGCTGAGTGGTATGGGATTGTTAATGGGCAAAATCCGTCCATTTTTAACGGAGTTACTGCCCTTTTTCGTATTGGAAAAATGGTTTCTGGCCTGTTATTCCTTTACTGTTCATGATATCTGAATGAAACTTCACAGATATGTTGCACATCAAAGGTTACATATTGTGACTAAGGACCGTCACTCTGACCTTCCCAGTTTGTGAGTTATCCGCCCTTGATAGGTCTGAAAAAAGGTTTTTGACCTATTGTTCCTTTACTATGTGGAATATCTGAATATAACTTCACAGATATGTTTCACATCAAAGCTAACATATTGTGACTAAGAACCGTCATTCTTACCTTTCCCGTTTGTGAGTTATCCGCCCTTGATTGAATTAAAAAATGTTTTTTTCCCGTAGTTCCTTTACTATGTGGAATATTTAAATGAAACTTTACAGATATGTTTCACATCAAAGGTTACATACTGTGACAAAGAACCATCACTCTTACCTTTCCAGTTCATGAGTTATCTGCCCTTGATTGATCTGAAAAATGGTTTTTGACCTGTAGTTCATTTACTATATGGAATATCTGAATGAAACTTCACAGATATGTTGATCATCAAAGGTTACATATTGTGACTAAGGATCTTCACTCTTACCTTTCCAGTTCATGAGTTATCTACCCTTGATTGATCTGAAAAATGGTTTTTGACCTGTAGTTCATTTACTATATGGAATATCTGAATGAAACTTCACAGATATGTTGAACATCAAAGGTTACATATTTTTAGTAAGGACGGTCACCCTTACCTTTCCAGTTCATGAGTTATCCGCCCTTGATTGATCTGAAAAATGGTTTTTGACCTGTAGTTCATTTACTATATGGAGTATCTGAATGAAACTTCACAGATATGTTGACCATCAAAGGTTACATATTGTGACTAAGGACGTCATATCACTGTCTATCTCAGTTCTGTTGCTATTTAGGCATTATATATCTCACAAAATAACTTTTGGTGCCCCCAGCAGTGGCGGGGTATTACGCAGTGCTTGCGGTGCTTTTATTTTTTTATATCTCCAGAACAAACAGTAAAACTAGTAAGGTAAGCCAACAGTCTGTATTAAATCTTTAATTATTTTATAATTTTTCTAAACATCTGCATAGGACAATCACTTTTTAACAGTGTCACTCAAAAATACACAGACAGAACCTCAAAAACATATTATTTTTTTCAACAAAACAAATGCTATTTAGATTAGGCTGATAAAACAAAAAAAATAATTTTAGAAATTATTTTTTTTCTACTTTCCCGAAAATTACAGTAGGAGGGTTTGTAAATCATTTAATAAAAAAATTCTGGCCTTAAGGAGAAATTGGAAAAAAATCATCATTTATGTTTAGAAGTGTCTCAAACTAAGAAGACTGTGAGTAAACATGCTTTTATTTTTCAGTGTGATATTTGTGAACAACTTCGCCTTCGGACCTCAGGTTGACCACCAACTTAAACTCAGGTTTGCCAACATGAAGGAGGGTGCTAAAATCGTCTCATCTAAAGCCTTCTGCCCTCTTAACTTCAGAATCACAGACAGAAACTTAAGTGGTAAGCCTCATTAAACAGTTCTTGATGTTACTTAAGGTTAAGTAAGCCGCGACTTTGGAGACATTGTTCCCCTAGGGGACCCTACAAAGGACTGAGGTTGAGGTACAACTGGCAGTCTCCCGGATTTTCATTAAACAGTTCTTGATCATAGGTTTAGTCTTTAGATAAACAATAATTTTCAGCGTAAAAGTGTAAATATTTTCTTACCCATAATTTTTAGCATATGTTTTGGGTGCTCAAAAGAACCGTCTCATTGAGACGGTTCTTTTGAGTACCCACAACATATGTTTTGGTTGAGAAATAAGAAAAAAAAAATTCCATTACGCACCCTTATCATGGGGCCTGATTTGATGTTACATAAGGTCAAGTAAGCCGCGACTTTGGAGACATTGTTACCCTTTGGACTGAGGTACAACTGGCAGTCTCCAGAATTTTTTTTTACAAAAGTTATATGTTCATTTAAAAAAAAAAATAGAATTCTCATATCATTTATCCACAAGTTGTAAAAGCAATATAGTTAAATACTTTTGCAGCTTAATAATCTTTCATTTTAAAGTTGCACTATTTAAAATAGCTTTTTTATCATATGATGTCACCTCTGAGAGTGAAATAACGCCATGCATTAAAATCGATTATCCACTAGTGGTTTACAGATTAACGGGAAATGTTATGAAATGACACTTTTAATGTCACGCATATGGCACACCCTAAAGTTTTCATGCCAAAAATATGATTGAAACAATTTTAATGTCATATGATAAATATAACATTCATGCTCCTGTATTATTGAATTTATTAAACTCGTTGCAAAAAAGAGATATAAGACTCGGCAAGCCGAGCATTTTATCTCTTTTCCCCAACTTGTTAAATAAATTCAATAAAACATGAGCTTTCATGTAAGGTCCTCTATATAAAAAAAAGTCGATTTTTCACTCGTTTTCAAGCTGTTCCTATTGCAAAAGTTTTGGGTCTTTCTTGACCCCTGGTGTTGTCATGCATATTTTGCTTTAACATGTATATATAAAAAAAAAGATATTTCCTTTTTGGTTTAAGAATCACTTTATTGAGTTCTCAACCATTGTATAGCACACTTTTCTGAGGCACGATGTCCATCCCAAATAACCATAACATAGGTTTTGATAAGCAAACAGTTTTAGCCTAAAATTGTAGTTATTTACTTAACCATCAGTCTAAACAGATACCTGAGAAACGTTTTAGCCCCATTGATATTGTAAATATGATCATTAATTAGTAAGCTGAGATATGCATTTTAGCCCCAAAGATACTGTAAATATTATCATTAATTATTAAGCTGCCAGTTAAAACATCAGAAGGAAGCGCAGTGGCTCAGTGGTAGAGTGCTTGACTCGAGACCGAAGGGCCGCGGGTTCGAGCTTCACCGGCGTCACTGCGTTGTGTCCTTGAGCAAGAACATTAATCCTAGCTTAGTACTGGTTCAACCCAGGAAGACCCGTCCCTTTATAACTGAAAGATTGTTGATGGGACGTAAAGAATCAAATCAAACAAACAAACAAAAAACATCAGAAACCTGTTTTGTGGAGAAAAGACAAGACATTTTATTGGCTGGGGGGGGGGGGGGGGGGGGGTGTTAAACTAACACTAGATAAATTTTGTCATATGGGATGGACATATTGCCTTTAAATTGTGAAGAAAAAAACATTTCTGTTGAGAGAATTCATATTGTTTACTCTAGATATCATGTGTATCGTCTTAATCTTTAAATATTTGGACACATTAGCCTCTTGCCAAATTCTAAAATTGAAATAAGACCATTGACTATCTGATGAGGTGTTTCCTCTCTTTAGTACTGGTTCAACCCAGGAAGAACCGTTCCAATATGACTGAAAAAATGTTGACTTGGACGTAAAGAATTGATACAAACAAAACCTGAATTTCTGTTGGGATGGCAAACAGCGTAAAACCTGATCGGAGCAGGCTGATCTGGATTTACGCTGTTTGGACAGGGCCCAAGGTAATAAAACTTTTTTCATGCTCAACTCAACTGAGCACAAAATTTCAACTGCTCATAAAATCTAAAATACCCACAAATAAAGAAGTTTCTTGCTTTAAATCTCTCAGATGTTGTATCTATCATGCTAATAAATATTAAAAAAAACAACAATTGTTGGCATTTTAACATTGATGAGCAGGATAAATTTTGTGCTCAGCTCAGTTGAGTTGAGCATGAAAACAGTTTTATAACCTCGAGGCCAGGCTTATCTGTCCTAATATTAAAAGTAAGAACAGTAAAAAATGCTATATTTCATTTCATAGTCTTTGATAAGATGACAATAGTTTTGTTATTTGTCTATGTAAACATTTGTTGTGTTGCATACATTTGACAAGTGTCATTTCGGGTATCAGCAACGGGCACAGCATGTTTGAGGCACTTTTTACAAATTTACGTTTGAGCCACAATATGTTTGAGCGAATTTTTACTATATGGTTGAGGGAATACGTTTGAGCAACTTTTTTTCATAGGTATTTAGGTAAAATATATTTTATCTGTTGCCTCCTGCTCACCAATCGTAGAGGTGGAAGTAGGATTTGAACAGGTTTATTATTTAATTTCAATTTAAAAATCATATACATGTCCGTTTCATCAAAGAAGGAAATGTGTAGAAGTTCGCAGTCGTGACTTATCACAAAGTACCTTCGGATAATAATGTACGCTCAAAGGTATTGTGAAACTTGGCTAAAAGTTTGCTCAAACGTATTCGCTCAAACGTATTGTTCACTTAAATGTATTGTCCCCTCAACAACACACTCTCAAGTGTATGATAATGTTGAGAAATTAAAAAATTCTACACCTTATCAAAGGCTATGCGATTTTTCATTGTCATGCATGCTTTTCTTCATAGTGCTAGACTTCTGTTATATTTTTTTGGTAGTTCCCTATTAGTTTTTTTAAAATTATTCCAGAATTAATTATCTGACTTTTTCTTTTATCAGTTACCCTGCTATCAGTTCTCAAGATCATTCAGAATTTCTCGACCAATTCCATAAGATTAATTGCATTATTAAATATTATTAATTTTCTTCTTTTTTCAACCAAACATATGTTGTGGGTACTTAAAAGGTCTGTTTCGATGAGATGGTTCTTTTGAGCACCCAAAACACATTTAAACAGCTGAATAAGAAAATAATCATATTTTAAGCAAAAGGATAAAAAAACATTGATCTCCTGGATCTAAATCTAAACATTTTGACATAATACTCTTGTACAGGTTTCGCACTGGCTTGAAAAGTACTTGGATTTAGAGAGCTTTCTTGAACAGTCCTTGAAAATAAAATCTGCCTTGAAAAGTACTGGAAAATCACTCAAAAGCTTTGAAAAATCCTTGAATTCTACTATTTTCTGTAGGACTTAGCACTGTTGATAGAGACCTCAATCAGTATAAAATTGTTGTGCCTATATTTGGTGCAGCATATGAATTTAGGGCACAACAATTTTATACTAATTTTCCAGTGCTAATGTCTGCATTATCTCAGTCTAGCATTTCTGAAGTCGAATTTTAACACTTAGATCAGTATTTTTCATTAACTTTATGTCCTTGAAAGCTGTTGGAGAGGCTTTTAGAAGTCCTTGAAAAGTCCTTGAATTTTACTCATACTTGCCTGTATGAACCCTGTTGTATGAAAGCCCTAAAATGAATGTTTATGAAGAATGCAACATTATGATAAAAGTCCACACATGCATAAGGTGGCATTTCATCTGCGTCTGCACTATTTGCTAAGATAAAAACAATTTTTAGGGATACAGATACACCCTAATTTAGAAATTTCAACCTGTGACCCCTTAAAACACAAAATGGACTATCCCATACTTGATGTATCAATTTGTTTAGGAAAATCCATCAGAATGAAAAGGGTTAAAACAGCTGATCTCTAGCTATGCTGTAAACCCCAAATCAGAATAAAACAAATTCCATAACATCTCGTCTTTCAGTGGTTTTACAATTGTTTTTTTTCGTGCAGTGTTCCTTTAATGCTTAATTTGGACCCAAAATATGGCCACTTTGATAAAAAAAAACCAGAAAAATGGGTCATTCCCAATACCTAAAAGTATGCCTTTTCCCTGATTGCTGATAAAAAGTTTCCAGATGGAAAATAAGCAAAATATACAGTTTTTTATTTGTTCTTTTTGCTTATTTCAACTTTTCACAGATTCCAGGACTTTCACACATTTCCCCAGCTCAGAGGAAACTGCAGCCATTTTGAAAAAATCTCTTTACCTACCAGTGCCGTCTGCTGATAACCTTTGCAAACAGTTTGGACCCAGATCAGCCAGATAAAACATTGGGCCTGATCTAGATCCAATATGTTTGAAACTCTGATGGTATTCCTGAAATAATTTTTTTGAAAAAGTTGATTTTAACAAAAATCAGCAGACGACAAAAGTTTTGCAAACTTTCCCAGTAGGCAAAGAGTTAAACAAAACATACAGCACTTAATTACATGTTTTGCTAAAAATAACAAAATTCTTAGTTACCCGGGCTGATATTGCTCGTGATTCCAAACCCATTATGGCCGGCTAATGTGAACCCATATCGACCCACAAGTGAATCCATATCGGCCCTCGTGTGCAGCCATATCGGACCGTATGTGTACCCTCAGCATCTTAAATGACATCATTTATGTCACCGGGATGTGAAGACCCGCACGTAAACCTGTATTGTAATAAAAAGTTTAAAACGTGGCCATTGCCGAGTTACCCGGCATATTGCCCCGGCACTCCATATTTGGCTCTAGGGTAAATATGACTCCATTTTTGGCTCGAGGGCAAATATGGAGTGCTAGGCCAATATGCCCGGATGACATGGCGATGGCCATGTATTAATCTCTAATTATTATAGTTCTTTTTACTTATTTCAAGTTTTCCTAGTTTCCTATTTCCCGCAGCCATTTTTCAAATACTAAAAAGGAACACTGCCATAGGTACATTATTTTTATTTCTTTGTCTAACTTTGTTTTGGTATCATTTTTCGTTGTTGATGTGTGTTCTTACAGATATTGGTGCTATAATGCATGTATCGGAACTTTCCCCTTTAAGAGGAGCTGTCTCATGGACTTGCAACCCCGTAACTTACTACCTTCATAGTGTAGATAGAACTATGGTGAGTGTGGGAGTGATGTCCCATTACAGAGAGGTGGAAGTGATCTCCCTTTGCTGCATGATGATTTCTGTACCTTCTAACTAAAGAATCACGTTTCCTTGTTGGTTCATTGTTCAATCTTTTACAGTGGAGGGCGGGAACTGATCCTCACCATCTTAATACTTTTCCCGCTAGTCACAATTTTTGTCGTCTGCTCCTCTCTTCTGCTTACGTTCTTAGCCTATATTGTAAACAGAATGGACCTAGATCAGACTGCTCCCTTCGGAGCAGTCTGATCAGGGTTCATATTGTTTGCTTCCGTGAAAAATCTTATTTGAAGAGCACTTTAATGTAAGCAGCAGACGTAAAAAGCAAATAACATTTTCAGGCAGAATAAATGTTAAAATCTTTATATAGCTGGCAATCAGTGACATAACACCATGTGATAGACAAAATATTGTATTGTCGAAAGTGAGATAACGGTGCATATCTCCATGAGGTTACAATGTTTTACACCCATTGAATTCTTACTTTGGGGACTCTAATCACATTTGAAATGACCATATGATAGACTTAATCACAAATAATTGGTCATTTCAAATGATATTTACAAAATTCACAGAAATCGTTAAAAATCGCCACTTTGGATTGATACTTTTGATCTATCTGATTAAGCCTTGAAATGCCTTAGACAACATTTTCAAAAAGTACCTGCTTGAAGAATTGAATGAGCCCGTATCCAGCATAAGGTACAAGTTGGCATGTGCATACAGCGAAGATTCAAATCAGTCTGCGCATCGGCAGTCTGATCAGTCTTAGTTTTAAGCCTGAGGAAACATTGGACTCTTGGCTATCCATAGAGCTCCCATCGACTGCATGAATACGCAGGCTGATCTGATTCTTCGACGGGTGCACATGCCAGCTTCATGGGTGAAAGTTTTCAGGATTATTCCTGAATTCAGGATTTTGAGGCTGACTTTCCATATAGAAAGTCAGCCTCAAATGCTGAATTCTGTAGGTAATAATAGCTTTTCTGATTTAGTTTCAGTTTATCAAAAGGTATTCGACCATTAAACTTGGAATTTTTGATAATTTGGAGGCATGCAGCAAGTTTTAAATTCTGATTTTCTTAAGTTCAGGATTTTGGAAATTTGCACTTTCACCCATGCAACTTTATCTTTGGCTGGATACTGACTTAATTTGAGTGTCACTGAATCATCTGCCAGCGGAGGAAGCATGATCAAGAAAATTACAAAAAGAGAAAAATAGATTTATTTTTGCATCATACACAAAATCTCGAAAATAAATAAAAATAACAATTAGGGAAAAAAGTGAGGCCAGTTCCTGTTAATTCACATATTTACATCATCATGCAGTCATCGTTTCATCTTTCATAGATAAAAATGGTGTCATTTAAAAAGATACTTTATAATTGAATGATTGCAGCATGCAAACAGCATAGCAAGTGGGGATGAAATGTACAAAAATATTTGCCTTATATTTCAGTTACCAGGACTTTAGTTAAGAGTAGTAACCAAAAAATAATTTTCATATTTCTCAACCAAAACATATGTTGTGGGTACTCAAAAGAAACGTCTCAATTTGACGGTTCTTTTAAGTACCCAACACATATGCTATAAATTATGGGTAAGAAAATATTTACAATTTTACGCTGAAAATGTTTGTTTATCTTAACCTGTGAGTTACGGTTCTCATATTAAAAACTAAGTCTTGTTCACAAAATGTTGGGCCTAAACTTGATCCGTAGGTCAAGACAAACAAAAAAAATTGAGAGTAAAATTGTAATTTTTTTCTTAGCCATCAGTTTTAACACTTATTTGGGGTGCTCAAAAGAACCGTCTCATTGAGACAGTTCTTTTGTGTACCCACAACAAATGTTTTGGCTGAGAATTTTTTTTTAGTTATGCACTCTTAACTAGATGCCTGCAAATCCAAACTGTTTGATACACGATTGTATTCCTAATTTCATGTTTAAAATATTTGCTTGACTATATTTTTTTTTCATTAAAGTACAGCTGCTGTTGTAAGGTATCTTCAAAGTGACATCACTTATCGGTGTTGTAGTGCAGGCTTTAAGACTGACAATGTTGGCATAGATGCACGCCATTTTTTCACCTTAACAACATTCATCGGGCTGTCATATATAGCTCTCAGAAAGTTGTCATTTCAGCAAATAACGGAGTAATAGCATTCTTTTCTCAGTGTTTCTGATATCTAAAATCACTATGTCCCTCAAACCAAGGGGGAGGGGGACATAATTGTTTTGATGCTAAACTGCTTATTCTGTTGGTGTCTGCGTGACACAATAGATTTTCATTTTATGTTTGGAAATGCTATTTTTTGACATTAGGCTGGATTATGTTAAACAGAATGGTGAGCATGCATATCAAACATTGTCAGTCAATAACAGTCAAATCTTGTTACTTCGAAGTCCCTGGGAGGAGAGTTTTTACTTTGAATTATCAGTAGTTCTAATTAAAGGGAGTTAAACATTAATAAATAACCACACAAAAATGAATAATTTCAGTTTTTTCTATCGAAACATATGTTGGGCGCTTAAAAGAAATGTCTAACTGAGGCGTTTCTTTTAAGCACCAAAAACAAATGTTTGATAGGAAGTTATCAAAATAGTTCATTAAATAAAAACTAATCTCTGAATCAAAAGTATCCTAAATTTAATTTGATTTAATAGGTACTTCGAATTATCAAATTTTTACTGTATAATCGTAGAATAACTCAACTAAGTAGTACTTGGAATGTGACGTATCCTCTGGCATTCCAGATATTGGTACTATCATGCACGTAACAGAGTTATCTCCTCTTAGTGGTGCCGTGTCGTGGACGGACAAGGCCTTCATCTACTACGTACACACCATTGATCGAACTTTGGTGAGTAGTACCTGTCTTCTAATAGCCGCCATCTTTGTTACCATGGAGATGTGTGAATCAAGACAGGAGACAAATAAAAATTAGAGTTTATTTATAAGGAAATATGGTTATGATTTCGACCCTTTTCCTGCCATTCATGAATTTCAGAAATTGTTGTCTGCTCTTTCATCTGCTTATGTACTTTGGTGGCGTTTATTGCAACAATATGGACCCAGATCAGACTGCTCCTGAGGGAGCAGTCTAATCAGGGTTCAAATTGTTCGCCTCCATGATAGCAGAAGGCTGGAGTCTGCATTTGAATATGTACAGCGGATGTAATAAGCAGACGACATTTTCAGCACAAAAAATCTTGGCAGGATAAGGATTAATACAGTCAAACCTGTCTTAAGCAAGCGGTCAAGGGATAACCCAAAATCGCTTGCTTAAGACAGGTGGCTGCTTAATAGAGGTTCAGCTAATATGGCCATATAAACGAGGATACCCATATAATAAAGTTAAAAATTAAGAAGAATAAGGGTACACTGGGTCACTGGTGCAGTTATTGCATTTCTTCATAAAATATATAAATGAAAAAAAAAACATATAACAAAAATATGAATTAAAACAAAATCATGTCCATTCAGTCTAAAGATTCCCATGTATGTCAAAAGAGTTTGCCTTTGGATTTAGAGACAACACTGCTAACCCTATTTTTTCTAGAAGCTAAAACTTGATTGTGATAAGCAAATGCATGTTTAATGGCCATCGTATATTGAACATGAAGAGAATGTTGTTAGAATTGCAAATTTATTCAGGTGAAAAAGAATCGAAAAATTGTTAAAATTTTGTCACTGTCTTTTTTTCTCAAAAGCTAATGCTTGTTGACTCTTAGCAAACATTGCATCCTTGTGTAGTAAGTATGCCTCCATCAAAGAGTATTACTTTGCATTTTTTTTTTCACACATTTACCGTTAAACATCTGTCACGGTATGGATGGATGCACTTTGGCAGCGGCAAAACGCTTGGAAGTCGACAAATTTTTCGGCTGACTGGCTGTGATATTTATCTACGTCTGGTTACCCGCTTGCAATAATGGTTACCCGCTTACAAAAAAAATCAACAAGTGGTGTTCGATTAGCGTACCGGTAATCAGGTTTTCGGTTACTGTCGACGCTGTTTTTAATCCATATGTGCTGGTTTCCTGTACCATGCCATAATGTTTGATTAGCGTAAACACTCTAACTTAGTTGAATTCGGCTGCGTGGCCGTTGTGGATCGATTGCGCCACAAACTTCCAGATTGCGCCACAAACTTCCAAATAGTTGGGCACAATAACCTCCGCATAGGGTAGCGGCCGTTGAAGAACTTATTCTGGGAGACACCACTGCTGGGGAGTTAAATTGCACCAAGCATATGACCGGTGCAAAAAAGTTAAAATCGATGAAATTTAATCAACCTGGCCGCTAACAAATGGCCGTTTAAGGACACACTTTCAGCGTTTTGGGGCGAATTTCGTTGACCGCTGGCCGCGTTGGACAGGTGCACGCTTAATAAAGGTGCATTTGCATTGAAAATCGTTCGGGGGGCTCTGAAATGGCCGCTTATGAGAGGGTCACGCTTAATAGAGGTGGCCGCAACAGCAGGTTTGACTGTACCACTTTGGCAATCCCTGATGACTAATTTTGTTCGGCCTTAAATGATCAAATGAACTTCGATGGCATGAACCATATTGTTCTGATCTCCTATGAGCCTCAATGTGAGAAAACCTGTCTTCAGTGTTTGCAAATACTAAAGATGCAGACCAGCCTGCGTATCCGCACAGTCTGATCAGCACCTTTGTTATTTGCTTATTTGAAAGTATCATAACGAAACTTGCTACAGGCAAAATTTCAATTTTCTAGCTAGTTTCTGTAGCTGAGGAGACTGGAATGAGTCTTGCTTTTTGGAAACCCTGTAGACAGGTTTTGTCATGTCGAGACCCATATATATTAATGTTCCTAATGAGAAGATACAGGCAATGCCACCTACCGAGGATCTTCCTGCGGTATGCCTCTCTCCAGTTCATAAAACCCCTAATATCTCTGAAACCGTAGACCACATATATATTATATAATATTTACTAGTCATAATGATAAAAAGCTTTTCACTGACACAGAATGGATATCCCACGGCCGCCCCTCTAGTTCATGAAAGGATTGATATCTCAGCAATCCCCTTAGCCACATGGATGAAAGTTTTCAGGATTATTCCTGAATTCAGGATTTTGAGGATGACTTTCCACAGAAAGTATTAGCTTCTCTGATTTATTTTCAGTCTGTCTAAGGACAACTGACAATTTAAACTTGAAATTGTGGATATTTAATGGGCATACTGCAAGTTTTAAGATCGAAATTTCAAAAGCTCAGGATTTTGAAATTTTGAACTTTCATCCATGTAACCATATACATACATGTACATGTATATTATTGATCAGTATGATAAAATGTTGATATTGGTTTATTCTTTTGCTCAGCATCTTATCAGCATCGGGAAATAACTTTGAGATCCCAAAAAGTTGGGTTATATATAAGTCTGTCTAGTCCTAAATGAGGCAGATGAGTGATGAATTACAGTTGGTAGCTAGAAAGTCTTTACACAATGGATTGCTGATTAAATTAGAAAGATATTTGACACCCTTGAATAATTGTAGACAGTTGATCAAGTGTTATTGATTATTGAATGTAAAAGTTGAGCCTTGTTAGGAGGAAACTTGATTTTGTTGCATACAAACAACAAAGGCGCAGTCTGATTATTTCCCTTTATTATTTGCTCTCAAGAAAATTGAATATGAGCCGCGACATGAGATTTCCAACAATGTGGTATGTGCGACCAGCAAAGGCTCAAACCAGCCTGTGCATACGTGCAGTCTGATCAGAGCCTTTTCTAGTCGCTTGAATATTCTATGAGTGTAAAGCTACTGACTGAACATCATTTGGAGTTTCTAAGCTTAAAGGGAGGCTGCATATATGTTTGTCTGAGTCTACACTTGTCAAAATGCCACATTGTTGGAAATCACATGTCGCGGCTCAATTATCTTAAACTTGCTGCATTCAAAACTTCAATATTCAAGATAGTGTCTGCAGATGAGCAGGCTGGTTAAACCCTTTCCTTCATGAATATTCATGCTGAGCTCCACCCACTATGAATAATTAAATAAAAAAACTTTCACGTTTGTACATCGAACAAAGAAATTACTTGTCAGGTCCACTAGTATAAGATCAGATATATCATATTTCCATAAGCAAACAGAGTAGACCCTGATCAGGCAGCTCTTACAAGAGCTGCCTGATCTTGGTCTGCTCTGTTTGCAAAAGTGTTCAAAGGTGTCTCTATGAGGTAAAGGGTTAATAGAACTTATCTGGTTGAAAACCCTGAAGTCAGGTTTCCTCACAACTAGGCCTATAAGATGCTGAGCAAAAATAATAAACCCATATAAGCCTAGCCTCCTTTTATGTGACATCTTATGGGCAAATGGTGCAGACCCAGATCAGATACCCATTATGTGGTGTGTGATCAGGATCTTCATTGTTTCTATTGAAATTTGGGGGGAAAGAAAAATACCACCCAACACCCCTAAAATTGGAAATTGGCTCATCCTACTGATAAAGGTAGGCAAGTCCATTCGACTTTAATGGGTAAAGCTCCATATTTAAAGATGTTTTGTTCTCTTCCTCCAGTCATCACAAACCCTCACTAAAATATCTGCTTTTCTTTAACCCTTTGTATACTAATGGATTCTTCCTTCTGATTTGATACAATAAACTTGAAATAGTCCATTGTACATATCTAGGGGTGTTGGGCTATATTTTCCAAAAAGTTTTGTCTAAAGATATTATTACCCTTAACAAACAGTGTAGACCCTGATGAAATGCTGCTTTCATGTGGGTCTTAACTGTTTGCAAAAGTGCACTTTTAGGGGTTTCCTGAATACAAAGGGTTAACATTGTCTTTGCATACGCCATGGGATCACCTCTATTACACTATATGAACCTGTATCCAGCATATGAGCCAAGATGGCATGTGTGTACAGCAAAGATTCATCAGCACAGTTTGATCAAAGTCTTAGTTTTCCGCCTGAAGAATGTTGGACCCTTTGGTATCCACAAACCATCCATCCAACACTCTGATCAGACTGCATGGATGCACAAGCTGATCTGAATAGCCGCTAGGTACACATGCCAATTTGTACCTTTTGCTGCACACCGACTGATCTTTTAAATAACACTAAAAAACAAACATTAACAGTCAAATGATAAGATCACCCTCAATGTTAACCAATTTATTCTGAATTCAATAATTCTTTGCAAAATCATACTTTTGGTACTGTCCATTATTTATGTAAAGGGGAGTAGGTCACTTTTCCCAAATCTTTCTTCTACTTGAAATATTTTTACCATGGCATACACTGCATACCCAGATGTGATGCCACAATTTTGTAGTATCTTGTAAGGGTCTGAGCTGTTTTGTGGGGGGAAGGGTGAAGGGGAATCAAATAGCTTTCCTTTATATAAAAAAGGAACCGCCCAAAATATATGATATATTTAAGCCGACTCATGAGATTTTGGTAATTATTGCAAACGTGACTAGCAGACAAATATATGACCGGAGCCTTCGTAGCTCACACACGTATAGTCTGGATGTAGATGAAGACTCAGGCCAAACTTTAGGCATCTAGCCCGACAACTTACATGTGCATGACTGAGATTGTTTAAAGAATGCCTTTACGAATATGATAAAGGCACTAAAATCTCATGAGCTAGCCCATGTATAAATATACTGAACTTAAGTTATAATGCAACATGTAAATTGCTGATTTCTGCATGGATATGTGGTTAAGGAAAATCTACCTGAAATATGATATCAATTCTAACACACCTCGCCTAAAGAGACAATGCTAAAAAAGTGCGATATATGAAACAATAATTCACAGTTTTGAAATCGCGAGGAAAGTGTGTGTTAGCTGAAGTCATTTTTACTGGAAAATGAAGCCATTCATGACTGTGTAGCGTCGTTTTTACGCTTAAAAGACGTTACAAATACATGTAAACATATGCGACGTAGTTTGAGTATTGGCGGGAGTTCTTCAGTGCAATGGCGGAAAGTTGGAAGAAGCTGAAGACTTCAAATGTGTTTCGTCGTTTATTGTGTGTTAGAATCGAAATAGATCAGCCCCGGTGCATGAATTGCTGAGTAATAATTCACTGTTTGTGGCAAGTTGTACGAAGATATATAACTTGTGCTACGCGCTTGTGATTTGATCTACTTTACAACTGACCTCCAAACAGTGAATTATTACTCAACAATTCACTGCTAGAGCTGATCTATTTCTTAAATAAAACAGGGTGCACTTCTGGCTTACCGGGTGTATTTTATGACGTAAGCTTAATGTTCTGGTTGTTGAATGATGGGGGCTGTGCCCCCAAACCTCCTGTTTCTTTTTCGCGTAGGGCTATTCAATCACATCAAGGCCATGCTGTCCCCATCGTTTCAGATTCCAAAATGATAGCAACTCCTAAAAACTAATAGAATAGAATGTGCCCGGTAAACAAAGAACTACCCTAAAACAGTGTTGCATAATAACTTTTTGCTCAGTATATGTGACTACGAAGTATGATGGGTTTACTAGAACATACTGGGCTTAAAGGTGATCAAAGTAACATAGACATGCATTCAATTTGCGTGACCTTTTGGAAATAATTACAGTAATGTAAAAAAAAGTAATTAAAAGGTTAGCCATTACCATGTTATACCCATATTTATTCTGTTTTGGAAGACAATGCAGATCCAGATCAGCTGGCTTCTTAGAAGCCAGCTGATCAGGATCCACACTGCTTTCCATTCTCTTGCAAATACATTCAAATATCTGCACCATCCTGCAAATTTGTTGCAGGGAAAATCTTAAAGTATATTATTTATAGTTATATCCAGCATGATAAGGGTTAAAACAGGAGTTTGGTATAGAGATAAAAGGTGGCAGTGTAGTGTAGAATTGTGACTTGTTATCATTTGGTCTTCTTTGTTTAGGTTTGGTGCCGTGTCCATACTCTCACCATGAACTTAACCACATTTTGAACATTTTTTTTTTTAGAAAATCTGGTTTTTAGATTGGCAAATGGCATTGTGTGTCTGCCTTCAGGCAGTGTCAAGCTTTCTTAGTCTGCTCTGGAGACTGATTTTGACAAAACTTTATGTCGCCAACATTTGAATCAAATTTGATGATGTACAAAGGTTGTTCATATTATTTAGATGTTATGCCTTTATTACGAGCTGATTACTTCTGAACTCTACAGAATGTATTTATGGGCTGATTTTGACGAAACTTGGCATGTGCCTGGACATCAACAAGAAGTAAGCTGAATTCAAGGATGTACAAAATTCTGGGCGTATGAACTGGGTGCTCTTGTTTCTGAATTGTACATTTTTATCAAAGTAAATGCATGTTTCAGGAGGTGGACAAAAATTGTGACTTGTCGAAATTACCTTCTAATTTTTCATGGGATCTTTATGTTTACTGATTTTACTGTAGTTGGATAAATCTTATCTTTTGATTTGATCAAATTGTATCTGTCATGTTGTCTAAAATGTTTTGATAGCACGGTAGTGTTGATCTTAATCAGACTGCTTCTTCAAGAAAGCACTAATTTGAACAAGTTTTAGTTCAGATCATTTAGTCTTATGCCTGACCTGCGCAACCTAGAATTTGCAGCAGAGATAGCCAAATAAGGCTTGATATTACATATGAAATGTTGAGCCTTATTTTTTCCACATGTATACAAAAAATGAGAAAAAGGTTACACTGGTTATTAGATAAACAAAAATTTTCAGCGTAAAATTGTAAATATTTTCTTACCCTTAATTTTTAGCATATGTTTAAGGTGCTCAAAAGAACTGTCTCGTGGAGAAGGTTCTTTTAAGTACCCACAGCATATGTTTTGGTTGAGAAATAAGAAAATTATCTTTTTTATTTAGCACTCTTATCTAAAGTATATCTTGTTACAAAAACATCATCTGCTGGAGTCTTGATTGTCTTTATAAGGGTCAGTATAGTTTACAATTTGATATGAAGACTGTAATATTATATAGTCCATGACTAGTATAAGGGTAGTGTATGTTTTCTTTGACTATATATATTAACCCTTTCTTGCCTGTCGTCTGCTCCTCTCGTCTGCTTATGTTATAGCCTATATTGCAAACAATATGAACCCTGATCAGACTGTAGTCTGATCAGGGTTCATAGTGCTTGCTTCCATGATAAAATCCAGTCTGAAGTGCGCTTGAATGTATCGAGCATGCAGCAGACGTAAAAAGCAGACAAAAAAAATGGTGAGATAAGGGTTAACATAATTTCTGATTAAAATATTTGATTTTTTCAGTTGGAGAATTATTTCCAAAGGATGAGAAACCCTGGGAAAAAGGTAAGTGAGATTTGACTTTGGGCTGAACTTGTGTATTTTATAAAATTATAAGCATTGTAAAACACATATTTGGCGTGTATTTTTACTTGGCGCTATTGGCTGAAAAACATAAATCGCCCAAATATGAGACCACCAAAAACAGTTTCGAATTCAGTTACACAATAAAGAAGAGATGTGCATATTAATTAATATACCCTTAGTATGCTGGTATCTGTATCTCCAATTATCAATTTTTGAACAATAGAGTATTTTTCAGCGTAGAGGAAACCACTTCTTTTAAGGGGTTACTATTAAAGGAAAGAATATGCTTCCTATTCCTATGGACGCAAAAGTAGCCTCTATTAGAATAAATGATTTTAAAGGACATTAAATAGCGAAACCGCCAAAATAAAACTACTCCCACCAATATCAGTCTATTAAAATGGCCAAGAATATTAAGTGATTTACAGTACTGTAAATACTTGAATCATTGTTCCAGATAAGCAACTTGTTTTATGCCTAAAACTATGGTCATTTTCTTTTCCAAGCATTAAAACAGGACTATTGATACTAAATAGAACTTTCCCATTGAGTACCCATAACATATGTTTTGGTATAGAAATTAGAAACTTAATTTGAGAATAGTCTCTTATCTGGTGGCTTGGCTTATAGTGATTATTTACAGTCATATAAAATTGTTGTGAATTGAACACTATTAAGATAGGAGCAGCATTTTTATTTGATTTTTTTGGCAGCAGACCTTGAAATGATTACAGTGCAGTCCCTTTATAACACACCTCGTTATTACACAGATTTAGATATAACACAGCCATGTTGTTGCTCCCTATTTTTTTTTACCATGAAGTTTTACAAACATATAGGAAAATGACCTATAATACATTTGTAAAATTGTCCCTTAATAGCATTTTCACTTCTAACAAGGTCCATTCCATGGACCCCAAATATCATTATTAAGGGACTGTACGGTAATTGTTAACATGCACTGTCACCAAAAGTGACTTTGTTGTTGACATAAATTTCCCGGTAAACACCAGCACAATGTTATTTGACTCCCATAGTGGTCAAGACTCTTTGCTGGCTAAGTATTGCTAACTATTTGGCCTAACTATCATAGTGGAGTTCTCTATAAGTGCAATCTGTTTCCATATAGCAACATGCTCATCTTTCTCAACTTTTCTTGTTACAGCATACAGCAGAGGAACCCAAAGAGCCGAGAAATATGAGGAAAGATCGACGAGGAAAGATGGTACCATCATTAACATCATCACTCAATAAACCACCACATGCTCAGGTAAACCTTGTATTTGTGAAGTAATGTAATTTTCAACAATGTGGCATTTTGACAAGTGTAGACTCAAACAAGCCTATGCAGCCTCCTTTTAAGCTTAGAAACTCCAAATGACGTTCAGTCAGTAGCTTTACAATCATAGAATACTCAAGCGACTAGCAAAGGCTCTGATCAGACTGCGCATATGCGCAGGCTGATCTTGAGCTTTGCTAATCGCACATCCCACATTGTTGGAAATCTCATGCCGGGGCTCAAATATGGTGGTAATCTTAATTTGGAGCTATTTGCAATATAAAGGGCAATCTTCAAAAATAATATACCTCATAACCCTTTACTCAATAGACTATTTTTAGATCATGACATCATTTTCTTTTTTTAGACAACAATAAAAAAAAGTCAAGAAAATATCAAGTTAAGGTTTAAATACTTTTGAAAATATTATGGAAAATGGAGCATTTGCTCCAAAAGAGCAAATGCTCCATTTTTCCTAATATTTTCAAATACATGATATTTCAAAGGCGTCAAAAGGCGCTATTATGGAGTAAAGGGTTAATCTAGATTGGTATTTAAATAAACAATATCTGCAATAAATGGACTCTCGTCCATGATATGTTGTCGTTTGTATCAAGATTTAGAAAACAATTTATGTTTTACTCAGAAAAGAAAATGGAAGCAAATTCATTTTTTAAGAGTAGGCCCTATGATAATAGAAAATTACTGTTAATGTCATTAAATTATCAAACTGCCAAAATTAAACTATATCAATATGTCAGGCTTTTAAAACAGTTAAATTTTGATGCCGCAGTTATTAAATATTTTACAGCAACGATTCATATCAGGATAAAAATTCTCCAGCTATGATATGCAAGTGGGGAATATAGCGTAGCGCAATCGGTAACGTGTCTGGCAACAGATGCGAGTCTGACTGCAGATCCAGGGGTCGCGAGTTAAATCCCGGCCCGGTCCCATACTTTCGCAGAGATTGATCATGAAATCATTTCTATGGTCATTCTCCTCCCTTCCGCTGAATCATTCAAGAAGAGTTGTTGTCAGTTACACGCGAAAGTATGTGCACAAAGTACTGGTTAACTGCTTGTTCAAACTTGCCCAGGAAAAAGTGTGGTTAGGTGAACTGACCGTCCCTCCATGACCATAGCTGTTGACTTGGGACGTAAAGCAACAAAATAAACAAACAAAGCAAGTGTGGTCTTCAGTCTGAACCCAGGTATGGCCTTATACTTTCTTTAATATTATTCTTTCCCTACCACTTATTCAGGTATGGGCCCTGTCTGATCAGCTAGTATGATAGCACAAATCTTCTGTAGCTGAGCAAGCTAGATTGAGCCTTACCTGGTGGCAAACCGCGATGACAGGTTTTCTTGCGGTGAGGCCCATATTATGTTAGCTTCTCTGATTTATTTTCAGCTTACCTAAAGACAATTAACCATTTAACTTAATATCTAGGGATAACTGTATGCAAAATTATCATTTGGGGAGGTATAAGGGTGGAAATTTAATTTTACAAAGAGCGCGAGCGGAGCCGTAAAACGTGTTTTCCGACCATAAATCCAAATATAAACCTCCCCAAATGAAAAATTTGAATACAGTTAGCCCCATTCTAATGCACTTCTGTAGTCTCATCTCAAATTGGAGCGCTGTAACCCGCATAAAGCCGAACATCATCCAACCAAATGTGCTGTAATTAATGACATCAAACTATTTTTGACTGTATATCGCATACCGTCGCAAATTTTTGACGTTATCCAATCAGACCTTATGTTACAAATGCAAGTGCATTAGAATGTTTAATTTGTGTAGGCATACTGGAGTTTGTTAATTTCCAGCTTTCACCCATGTACAATTTATTTCAGGATGACTTAAAAGAGAACGGAAGAAAGAAAAAACACAACGGGCATCTCTTCCGGGCAGCTAAACTAATTGACTTTGATTCTGAAAGCAATGGCAGTTCCGATCTCACAGCCGATGAAACTACTCAGGTATTTGGGCCGACCACCCGGCGTAAGTGGACGGAGTGGACATCGAAACCACCCCTCTCTGATTCCGCTACAGAAAGACATGAACATGTGAGTCAGACCATGACTGTTTTGTCACGTTCTGTCTCGTGGTAGCGTGTAATTTTAGTTTGTAGTGATCTCACAGTAGTGAACTCCACTGTAGTGAACTTACACAACCTGTCCAACCGAAAGAATTATGTTTGAGTGGAAATCATACCGTGACAGAGTATGAAATGAGCGTAGAACCATACAGTCAAAAGAGCGGATGGATGATTCATTCAAATGAGTGAATTTTCCAGGTAATGACCCTTAAATAAGTGTACACTCAGTTGTATTACCTGTAATGGCCAATATAATATTGCTCATTGCTTAATAGGTGATTGGGAGGGCATTAAAGTGGTGTATCCAGAGGGGGTTCGCTCCCCCTCCCCGCTATTAAATAGTCTATGAAAATGAAATAATTTGATCTCACTGAGACCAAATTATTTAATTTTCTTGGGATATTTAGGATAAATGAGATAAAATCAGCAAAGCGAACCCTCACACCTTTATACATATGAACCCCCATTCATCCACTTCTGCATCTGGATGTTTACCTGGAAAATTCGCTCATTTTGATGATTTAAACATCCATTCTTTTGCCTTATGGTTCTCCGCTCTTTCGTAAAAATGAATCTGCTGTTTCGTATTACGGATCCGCTCAAACGTAAATCTCCCTTCCAACCTTTTTCTTGGCTTTTAACCCTTTGTATTCAGGAAACCCCTAAATGAGTACTATTGCAAACAGTGTAGACCCTGATGAAATGCAGCATAATGTTGCATTTCATCAGGGTCTACACTGTTTGTTAAGGTAAAAAAGATCGTCAGACAAAAAATATATACAATTTTTTTAAATGGGAGTGCAGTGGCTCAGTGGTAGAGTGCTTGACTCGAGACCGAAGGGCTGCAGGTTTTAGCCTCACCTGCGTCACTATGTTGTGTCCTTGAGCAAGAACATTAATTCAACCCAGGAAGACCCGTCCCTACATAACTGAAAGATTGTTGATGGGACCTAAAGAATCAAATCAAACAAATATTTTTAAAATTATAACATGACATCCCCAGATATATAACATGGACCATCCCAAGCTTATTGTATCAAACCAGAAGGAAGAATCCATTAGTATACAAAGGGTTAAGGCAAATAAGGTTTGATGTATTGAATTAACTGTCAGAATGGCTGACTATTCACTTGAAATATGGAACCTTATTTGCTTTTCTTAGCGAACCAAATTTGCTCCCTTTAACCCTCATCACACCAAATATAACTGCTGTAGATGACACATTTTGTAATCTTTCTTGGTTTTTAACTTTTATGGTGATTTATCTTTATTTTGATAGAAAATACTTTGGGGGATAACAGTATTCAAAATTTTCATTTGGGGAGGTATATTGTCGGATATACAGTTGGAAATTTAGTTTAAGATGACAACCCAGCGGAGCCGTAAAACGTGATTTCCGACCATATATCCGACGATATACCTCCCCAAATGAAAATTTTGAATATGGTTAGGCTGTCCTAATGCATTTCTGCAGTTTTGACTCCAATTTGAGCGTTGCAAGGGGCATAAGGCTGCATGTCATCCAACGATGTGAGACATAATTAATGACGTCAAGCTACTTCCAACAGTATATCGCTGGATACACCGTCGCAAAATTTGATGTTAACCAATCAGATGTTGCTTTACAAAATCAAGTGCATTAGAATTCTTAATGACACACTTTTGTTTAAAGACCTGAGTAGGTTTCTTAAAATTGGTTTAAAATTTGAAATATAGTCTCCGCCAAATATTTGATGGTGCTATAAGGGTTAAAAGGGTATAAATACTTATTTGCTTCTTAAACTTTTTTAACGTCACCTGAGCTCTTAGCTCATGGGTGAGCTAATAAACAGTATACCAATGGCTCTGGTGTCCATCTGGAAACCTTTTCAAACATTTTGAGCCCACACAATGCTCAAATTATAAACACCAATAATTTAAACGGGATTTGGTTGCTCAAAAGAAACTCTCGTCGATGCGGTTCTTTTGAGTACCCAAAATAATGTTTTGGTTGAGAAATAAGAATATTAATTTTCAATCACACACCCTTATATGGAGGCCTGCCCTCATGTAAGAAAAGACAAGGAAAGAGTTAGTAGAATAGTGGATACTATCTGAGATAGTTATCTCCCTTTGGTGGTGGGGTTGGTGTTAGTGTAAACCCTTGTCATGCTGGATATTCATATGTACTACAGTCCTCACATATTTTATCTAATTCCACGATTAGATTCCAGTTGTTAGCATGTATATATACAAGCTGAGTGGAAAACAGTGTGGATCCTGATCAGCTGGCTTCATCAGAAGCCAGCTGATCTGGATCTACTATGTTTTCAAAAAAGGATAAATCTAGGTTCAGCAGGACAAGAGTTAATATTCATGTAAGCCATTAGCCTTGGTATTGGTGCTTATGTTCAGAATGAACAGTTTCAAGGTCTACTATTCCTACTTTTTTTTGTATCCGATCCTTTTTCTTTTATTCAACCTAATAGCAGCGCCCTAGATAAGCTTTTGGGTCAATTGGGTATTTATGGAACCTGTTTATCCTCAATTGCGTACTTGCAAAAACAATTGCGTATTTTTTATAATTTTTTACGCCACGTTTTTTGGCTGTGATTACATACGCTTTCTTACTCAATAAAGCCATCATGAATGTCCCTACATATTATCTCTCATCGTCTGCCAACTAGAGGATTTTTATTGTACGTGCAGCAAATCTCATCGCCTTGTTGACATGTTGCTCGCATCCATTTTGCAAAAGTTTTTCCTCTAAAATACATGACTGGCGGCGATATTTTATTCATAAAATTGCAATTATACTGCACGCTCGCTAGTAAAAAAAATCAATACCCGACTGGCATATTTTAATTACACAAATGGAAACGAAATGGACCAAACGGTACGCAATGACATCGCATGTAATTGCATACCGATGGACGGAATTGCTTTTCGGTACGTACACATTTAATTTTGATTGCTTTTTTGATGATTTTAATTGCGTATTTACGCAAATACGCTGCTTATCTAGGGTGCTGTAATAAGCGTGCATGCTCATTAATACACACCCAGTACTTTAAAGGGTTGTTTTAGGGGGCTCCGTGGTAGAGTGCTTGACTCGAGACTGAGGGGCTGTGGGTTAGAGCCTCACCGGCGTCACTGCGTTGTGTCCTTGAGCAAGACACATTTATCCTTACTTAGTACTGGTTCAATTCAGGAAGGCCTGTCCCGATATAATTGAAATTTTTTTGAATGGGACGTAAAGAATCAAATCAAACTAACAAACAAAAGGGTTGTTTACTCTATTAAAATGAACTTTTGATTTCCAGTCCGTCCAGTGGTGTAAGTTCATTATTAATATGGATTGATCATGGAAAAAAGTGGGTCTTGATCAGCTGGCTTCATAGAAGCCGATCTGGATCTATATTGTTTTCAAAAGCAAGCATACATGTAGAATTGTAAAAATGCGTGCAAGCTCTAGCAAAACCTAATAAACTATGATAACCATAAAAACCTATAACTTTATTTTGCTCATAAAACCTATAAATTATCTTTACTTTCCTTAGAAACCAGGTTGTATTATATGCAGAAAAGCCTGACAGGTGAAATTTTTATGGCCTGTGTTGCATTTTTGTGCTTGTAAATAAAATGTATTCTTGGAATATTCCATCTACTATTGTGTTTTCTCATGAACCTTATGGGTGCTGCATCTACAAAAATCAGATCAGGAAATACCGAAAAAGTCTATGTTGATGACTCCAGTATCATAGTTAAATTACTTTAGTTGAAATATAACAATTCAGGGTAAAGAAGCCTCAGTATTAAGAAGAATGCTTCTAAAAGTGTTATTGAAGTGTGTTAAATATAATTATTTAAAAAAAACACTATAAAAGAACCTAAGGAGCCTATTTTGCAAGTGGGCTGCAAATTTCAGGCGGTGCGTAGAGTGTAAATTATGACATTTTCGTAATTTTTTTTCTTAACCTTTTGAGCTTGATAGAACATTATGTTCATAAATTAAAAAAAAAAAAAAAACATAAATATCAGCAGCTTTAAGGTTTAATGCATTCAAGCATTTTAAGTTATACTGTAAATGGAAAAGTGCCTACACTGAATGTACACTGAATGTCTTGTGTATTTGAAGAAATTGGTTAACGTTATGATTGAGACTTGGTCCTGGACTCAACAGAACAGTTTACCAAAAAGGTACAGACATACCCTACCCACTTCAATGTGGTCATACCCAATCCACTTCAGTGTTGCAAAATGTTTGAGACAAATGACAATTTTAAAGAAAAAATAGTGAGTGGTTTACAAATGTCAATACTGTTTCAAATAGGAGAATAATTATGGAAAAATATTTTCTTCCAATCTCAATTTATGTTTCTAAAAGCAAGGTTCATAAATTCCTTATATCTTTAGTGAACATTGTCTGTACAGTTTCTTTTTAGCACAAGCAGTTTTTATCTACATTTTTAGGCAGACAAGTGTTTTCGAACCATTTCCCAAAATACTGAGCTATTTTAAGGGAAATTTAAACGAGCTACTTGTCACAAGTTGTGGGATTTATGAGTATAATACATTTGACTTGGTGGGAAATAAATCACTGATAGTTCATAGGGCAAGGTAGGCAGACTATTTTGACCTTAAATGGGCCTCGTCCCAAGAAAACCTGTCTACAGAAAGTCAGCCTCAAAATGCTGAATTTAGCAGATTATAATAGCATTTCTCAATTGCTTTCAGTTTCTCTAAAGTCAATTGGCCATTTAAACTGAATAACTTTGATATTTTGTAGGCAGATTTTGATAACTTCTCTGATTAGTTTTCAGATGATACATTTAAACAGGGAAATTATTCATTTTTATAGGCATTTTGCAAGTTTTAAAATATGAATTTCTAAAGTTCAGGATTTTGGAAATTTTGAACTTTCTCCAATGATATTGTACTAATAGAACAATTGGAGACTTGATTTGTTACTGCCTGTCTGCAATTTTTTTACACCTTACAGCGATAAAATTTAACTTAATAGATGTACTTGAAAGGGGGCTATGAATGATCCCCAGAAAAAACTGATATAAAACATGGAGCATTATTGTAACAGCATTATAACAGTCTCCTTGCTATATCGGTCCGCATTGTGTTAGTGTAAATAGTGTTCCAGTATGTTTATATAATCTAATGTGTGACCGAATTCTTAACCAGTACATGTATGAAGATGTAAGAAGTATTTTTAAGAAAGTTCATTTTAGACAAGGTTTTAACATTCGATAATCAGTGTGTTGAAGTGCAACTAACATTACATCCACATTTTGTGATGTCACTTTTGACTCATCAGGGGCAAACCATAGGGCCAATTAAGCATCTATTTCAGAGTAAAATTGTGATTATCTACTTATCCATCAGTTTAACCATGTGTTTTGGGTCATCTCATTGAGATGGTTCTTTTGAGTACCCACAACATATGTTTTGGTTAAGAATAAAAAAAATAATTTTCAGTTACACCCTCTTATCTGGGGGCCTGGGCAAACTTTTAGAGCCTGTACATATATGCTGTGTGCACCAATGTTCCTTCTGTTAATACTTCAATGTAAATCTGGTGATTTTACATATTATAAAAAATGAGTTAAAAATGTTGACTGTGGTAAATGCTCTAAAATTTCTAATGCTAGTTGCCTGCAAAAAAGGCCTAGACAAATAGCGCAGACCCTTCTGAAGGAGCAGTCTGACCAGTCTTCCCTGTTTGCTTGTACAAGCCTTCTGTAGAGTGCTTGACTCGAGACCGAGAGGCCGCAGGTTTGAGCCTCACCGGTGTCACTGCATTATGTCCTTGAGCAACATAAATCCTAGCTTAGTACTGGTTTCAACCCTGGAAGACCTGTCCCTTTATAACTGAAAGATTGCTGATGGGGTGTAAAGAATCAAATCAAACAAACAAAACAAGCCTATTGTGAGTTCCAGCCCTAATAACTGCTATTCTGACAAGCCTTTTGTGAGTACCAGCCCTAATAACTAAAATTTTATTTCAGAAAAGAAAGAGAAAAAAAGTATTTGAAATTTTAGAACATTTACCATACCCTTGATTTCAGTTTTTCAACAGTTACTTGCTGTTGTGTTTGATCCTATATGACTATTGGCCTGGTCATTTAAAAGTTTTCATGCTGATGTTGTTTTAATGTATTGATTTGTTTAAGCTGTATGTTGTTTTCTTTTGCAGTCTGAGTTCCATAAAATTGTGACCATACCATTTAGTTATAACCAGGTCATAATGACATTTAATAATAATAATAATTAATGATAGTCTTTATTTTCACAGGGTTATGAATCTTAACTCTTCGTATGCTGATCAATTTTTCATGCTTTTGTTGTGGTCTGCTGACTTTTTTCAAAAGTAACTTTTTCAAAAAATTTCAGAAAGTGTCAAGCTGTTTTGGTCCAAAGTTCTGTTGGTTCTGATTTTGGTCCCAACAGTTTGCAAAGGTTATCAGCAGAAGATTACCCAGCATGCAAAGAGTTAATGTTTCAAAGAAATGTTTGATATAGAGAATCATACATGAGTGCTCAAGTTTTATTGAATTTATTAAACAAGTTGGGAAAAAGTGATAAAATGCTCGGCAAACCTCGCATTTTATCACTTTTTCCCAACGTGTTTAATAAATTCAATAATACAGGGGCACGAGTGTTAGATTCTATTTATCCTATGACTTTGAAATAATTTTTGTAATCGCGTTTTTAGTTGGAAAACATCTAAATTTTGCCATAAATACGCGACATTGTTATGGGAATTATTTCATAACGTTACATGTTCCCGAGAATCTGTAAACCACTAGTCGCTTATCGATTTTAATGCATGGCGTTATTTCACTTCCAGACTAACATCATATGATAAATGCTTTTAAATTTAATCACTATTACTCAATGCATTTATAATTTCTTTTTCCTTTTCCATGAAATTCAGTGTTTTTGCGTGCAACTTTGATTAATTTTTAAAGTCCTTGTCTTGGTTACAGTCTCAAGACAGTGATGAGAATCGTGAGAAGTTGAGGCAACGACAGATCGCGAGACAAGAGAGGCGGGCGAGAACAGAAGCCAGAAATAATTTGAGAAACAAAAGTGCAGTTATCAGTGAACTGGACAGAAAGCAAGGTTAGTCAGAAATAATTTGAGAAATAAAAGAGCAGTGAATTGGACAGAAAGCAAGGTTAGTCAAAACTAATTTGAGAAATAAAAGTGCAGTACGGTTAATGTTCTAAAATTTAGAACACTAGTTGCCTGCCAAAAAGCATAGGCAAACAGGACAGACCCAGATCAGACTGCATCTAATGAAGCAGTCTGATCAGGGTCTTCCTTGTTTGCATTTCTGACAAGCATTTTGTGAATTCCAGCCCTGATAATCAACATTTTATTTAAGAACAGAAAGAGAAAAGTGTTCAAATTTTAGAACATTTGCCGTAGTTGGTTATTCATCATTTCAGTGAAAATGCTCATCAGAACAGCGCCGAAAATTCCATCAAATAGGCGCAGTAATTCAATAGAGTTCAGAAACCCTGCTCATCATTTGAGCGCATCTATTTTGGGCAGTTATCTGTGGAGATGCCTGTATTTATCTTCCGTTGCTGTATAATACTTGAACATTCAAGATGGGTCTTAAGTTAAGCTTGTTGTGGGAGGCATCTGTAGCGCATCGCCTTCACGTAATTCTCTCTGTCTATTTCTCCACTAAGATATTTTTGATACAGTCCCAGGACTTTTGTCGTTTTGTCTTTTTCACAATTTTGTACTGGTGCTGGTTTCTCCAAAAAGCGTTGATCCACATATGTATTTCATAGGTTTAGTTAAACAAAATTTTTGAGCGTAAAATTGTAAATATTTCCTTACCCATCAGTTTAAACATATGATTTGAATGCCCAAAAGAACCGTCTAACTGAGACGGTTCTTTTGAGTACCCACATCATATGTTTTGGTTTAGAAATAAGAAAATTAAATTTTTGGTACGCACTCTTAGCTAAAGGCCTGTATTTGCTCACGTAAAAAAAAAAATGTATATATTTAGGTGCATGGCATAGAACGCCTCTGCATCATTGTTCGTTCTTCTCGAGTTCTCTGGTGTGGAAGCCCACAACTCGGGAGGAAATTTACTAATTACATGATACATATGTAGACAACAAAGAATCTGCATATCTCACAGGCAGGATCTTCCCTTGGTGTATCAGGCATAATGTTGAAAACAAAACTTTCTTCTACCTCCTGTGGATCCAGATATGCAAGTCCAAATGTGTGAGATAGCCACTTCATTGTCTCACAATTACGTAATTAAAATGTTGAGTATGTTAAGGCACACACAAGCTGATATTGCCCGCCCTGGCTTGTATTTACTACAGGGTAAGCCCATAACAAAAGAATTAAACAGGTGAGTAAAAACCCAATCTGCACTCAATCGATGAGCAGATTTTACGATGAATCTATGAAAAGTAAAAAAAAACAACTTTGTTTGTGCTGAATTGACAATAAGCCGCAGAGTTATAACAAGTAATATCAATATATTATAGCAGACAACATATTTTGTGACAATTTTCTTCAATTTCAGGGAAATAAGTCTTGACAGTATATAGGAGCAGTATGCACAGGGTTCATAGTGTTTGCTTCCAGGATAAAATGTCTTCATTTGAGTATAACTTTCTGGACAAAAAATTATTGGAAGGATAAGGGTTAATTTGTCTTATGTGTTTCAGTACCAAGAAGGAAGGCTTTGACTGCGGCCCTCAAGTCAAAGGCAGCACTGAAGAACAGAACCAGAGATAAAGTGTTGGCGTTGGACAGTCTAAACCTGCTACATAGCCATACACTTCTGTCTACTTCAACAGGTTAGTTTTACAATCATTTATCACAAGATGTCACATCTGGGAGTGATATAACGGCATGTAATAAAAATTGATGAACCACTAGTGGTTTAAACATTTATAACAACGATAGCTATCTTCTTAGTTCTGGTTCAACCCAGGAAGACAAAAAATTGTCCTGACATGACAGAAAATTGTTGACTGTGATGTAAAGGATCAACACAAACAAAGAACGTTGCATAAATAATGACAAAATTTTGTATTCGCACCAACAATGTAATTTTAAAGTTATTTTAATGTTATATGATAAGTAGAATCTAACATTCTTGCTCCAGTATGATTGAATTTATTAAACTTTTTGCCCAAAAAGCGATAAAATTCTCAGCATAAAAACTCAGTTATACAATTTCTTCTTCCAGAAAAGAGTGAAAGCAAACCAAACTACAATGAACCCAGTATGACAATGCTGTCAAACGCATTCTTCAAGCCGTCTGTCCAGACTCAGTCTGTGTCTGCTCTAGAGATGGCACCAGCTGTACAGCAGCTTATGGGTAGGTACCATTTACTCTATAAGGGGTTACAGGTTCAGTCCTCAGCTTCTCATGTCTGTATGATGACACTAGTTGTTGTTGTTTTTCTTACACTCTGCAGGCACATTATTTCATCCGTTATGTTGTCTATAATTTTTCTGCAATTTTTTGTTAATATGAGTTGCTCGAAGAACAGTGTTATTCAATTCCCACTTATTTTGCAACATAGGCGCAAAAATTTGAATTGGCTATAGAGTGTATATTTTTTTGTGCAGTTACGTTAGTTCTGTACATATACTCAAGGACTTTGAAAACACATCACCCAGATTAAATCTTTTATTTGACAAACCCTGAGAATGTCAGCGAGATAATTGTCTTCAAAAAAAAATCATGGTTGTAAATTTACTTTAAGGTATTGAAAAAGTATCTGTTTTAAGATAGGGGTTGTCGATTTTGAAGGACACAAATTCAGCTGCAAGTTAATACGCATTAGTTTTGATTCCTGACTCAACAGATTTGCGTCCTTTGCTTCTTTCACGATTGCACATTCATCATTGAAAGATTCGAAATGAATTAACAGTTCGGTATGCTCAAAATTACACCCCTTTAAAAATACTGCCATACCCCATCCACCCTGAGTACTATAGTCTAGTAATAAAATTCAATGTCTTAGGCCTTTCAAAGTTTCGATTTTTTTACTTCTGGTTTTGTTGGAAGAGGCTAAGGGCATACACAAATGACAGATTATGCATATGTTACGCTTGTATCACATGTCTTTTGAATTGTGTAAGTGATGTTAACGTAAATTTTTAAGATGTTCTCTATCACATGACAGCATATCTCCTGTCATGATTTACATTAAAACGTCTTCCCCACATGACTGCCAGTGTATGTAGTCAATATCAGTAATGAAAGCGTGCATAAAGGTAACTTATGGAGATGTTTCTAAAAAGGAGCTGTAAATTGAAAATCAAATTTGACAGGTTTTTTGCTCGAAATATTGAAGTTATCAATTACTTTTAATTAGAAAAAGTCTAAAGTCCTTTGGTGATATGGTATCATATACGCCACAGTTTAAACATAAAAATAATCAAAAAGCTTCATTTAACTGTGCAGAAATAGAGGTGCTGGATGCTGTATGTACCCATGTGACGTCATCAGCAGCGTTGCGTGATAGTGCAGCCAAATTAACGACTGATTCATACCAGTTCTGGGTTGCACATTAAAACCTGCAAGTAACTTTTCAATCGCATTTTCAGTTTGGAAAAAAAGTGCAAAAATATGATGATGTGTTTTCAAAGTCCTCTAGTATATTAAAACATCGGTATAGGAGTTTTAACCAGAATCTTAATTTACCCTTGTCATGCTGAATGCAGATATATCCTTTTTAGAAAACAGTGTAGATCCAGATCAGCTGGATTCTGATGAAGCCATCTGATCAGGATCTTCACTGTTTTCCATGCAGCTTCAGAATCCGCTATATTTATTGAAATCATGCAACAGAACTGTGTGAAAAACAGAAGCAAATGTGCCATATTATAAGAATTCATCATGAGTGAGGATGGGATAGAAAAATCAATCCTGAGGATCAACGTTTGGCATCATGAGGCTTGCCGGTGATGATAAACGGTGATCCAAAGGGATGGATTTTTCTATCCTACCCTCATTAGAATAATGAATTCTTTTTCTTGCTCACCACTAGTTTTTATTTCAAAATAAGCATCCAGCAGTTCCTGAATAGGCTAAGATGCAATTTCACATGATGACGTCATTTTAACATAACAATGACGTCACTTGACGACCATGTGCTTAAGTTCCAATACAACAAATGTACAGCTCTCAAGTGACAGCCTGGATAAGATAACATTGGTAAGATAAGATGTTCTATCCCAGGATAAAATATCAGATATCCTTTTATCCAGACAAATATTAATATCAAAATATTTTAATGTCACCATATAGCCCTCAACACATTGCATAGAAGACGTTAGTATCATGACATGACCGAACACAATGTACCTGTAATGACTGAAAAAAGTAGGTTTACATCAACAAAGAGAAGCAGTGACACAGCGTCTTGGAGGGTTGATAAATGATAACTTCCAAATCTTTTTAGTGTTTTCCTTAAGTTAAGACATCAGGCTATCAGATCAAGCTGTTTGTTTTCAAATTGAATTAGACATCACTTTTAGATGCCAATTGTTGAATTTCACTGACGTCATTATAACTTCAGAATGTAAATCGTGATCAAAACCATTTTACGACAAAATGTTACTTGGGAACCCAGTGGCTCAGTGGCAGAATGCTTGACTCAAGACAGAGGGGCTGCTGGTTGGAGCCTCACCGGTGTCACTGTGTTGTGTTCTTGAGCAAGACACATTTATCCTAGCTTAGTACTGGTTAAACCCAGGAAGACCCGTCCCTATATAACTAAAAGATTGTTGATGGGACGTAAAGAATCAATTCAAACAAACAAGCAAAGAAAACGTTATCAATTGTGAAGGAACACAGGATATGATTCAGAAATAGACCCCTTTCCCATTATCGGAGTTTACCTGTATCACGTGATATCGGCTGATCAGTCCAACAATTGGACTATTTCAGGTATATGAAACTTACTGATTTTGCGTGCATTTCACTTATATTCATTACGGTTAAAACACCAAACAAAAGGAACATGGCAATTATATGTATCACAATTACTTATGATGATAAAAAGAGTTAATTTTAATTCAAATTCATCTAATTTACGCTGAAGGAAGCCTTGCAGACTTTTATTCAAGTAGTACGCGTACCGGCATATATTTTCCACAATTATTTCCGCTGCTGCCGACGAAGGCCCTGCTGAGATTATTTGTTTCCCTGCGGGTCTACACTATTTATTAACTTTCCCAACAAGAATGTCCAAAATATCACAGAAATCGATGTGTCTTTATGCGAATTTTTCCGAGAAAGGATGTCTTTATATCGCCATATATGCGAACTTTTCCAAAAGGGAGTGTAGACCCGCGGGGAAACACATCTCTCCAAGGCCTTCATCAGCAACAGAAATAATAGGGAACTGTCTGCATGTTTCACAAACGTCTCATTTTAGCCAAAAATCATCTGAGTAAAAGTAATAATTTTAACATGTTCGTGCTAGAAGCAAATACGCTATTCTTACTTTTTAGAAGTTGCAGCAATCATGAGAGTAAACCCTCGACAGCTCGGACCCTGGTACATCGAAGCATCCGCATATGTCGAATAGAATATATGAAACATTTGATTCCGAATATGGTATATTTCTTAATATGCAATGTTTCATGGGTACTCAAAAGAACCGTCTCATCGAAACGCTTGTTTTTTGTGAATTCAAAAACATATTTTTTGTAAGAATCGGACCGAGTCTAAGATAAGAGGAGAATAATAACTTTTTGATTCAATTTTATTTGCAACCAAACTCCTTTTAGCTCATAATACTGAAAGCTCACTTTGAAATGTCTGAAACCCGAGCACTTCGAGTTGAAAAGAGTGAATATTTAAATAGGTCCCTATTTGTAGATAACCAGTTACGAAAAGGCAAAGGTTTTGAAATTTGGGACCGCATATGCGCCCAAAACTGAATGTCGGGTAACTCATATCCCTCTTGGTAAATGTAAACGTATGAACGCCGAATGTTAAACTTTTAATAAGTGTTTCTACAGTATCTGTTTTCATAGCTCCGCGTTGTAAGTCAATTGGGAACATTTACAGATCTTAATTATTAAGTTGCTTGAAGATTTTTTGGTTAGAATTTCTATGGATATCTAATTTCATCTAAATATTTCAAAGAAACAGCAATATGTATTTGGGCCACTAATTACGCACCAAAATTCAAATCCACTGTAGTCTAGCTATTAAGAACTTAAGGTTTCTTATTCTCGAAAAAAGATAAATTTATATTTTCATAAGTTTTCCGTATTTTTTTTTTTTTTTTACTATACATGCAATAAGTGTAAAATATACTTTGATTTAGAACTATTATAAGAATCGGCGCAGATTAAAGCAGACTCTAGAGAGCGCACAGACTCGCGAGAGTTTTCGCTGCTCGCACACACCGGGTTCTTTCTATTAGAACTACCCTGCACACACACACGCACACACACACATATTATAGATGTAGATGACGACTCAGCCTAAAGCCCCGCTGGATAAGTTTGTGTGGGCGTTTTAGAGGCTTTTACATATATGTGATAAGTAGACGTCTAGCTGGGCTTCTTATCAACTTCAAAGAAAGCGACTGGTCGCATGCCGAAGTTCTAAAGACACGTGTTCAAGGTTTTATTGTTTTCAAAGGCCCCCGGCCACTCATTGAAGAACCGGATGCAATTTGGGCCAGCTCAAAATAAAAATGATTATTGTCACATGGTGGACAGTGTACAGATTTAGCCCATGACCCGCCCACTTCCTTTTGTTTTCAGCCAATCAGATGCAAGAGAAGGACCATATGCAGCGTGGTATATTTTCCATAACCAAGACTCATTCCCATAACCTGATGAGAGGAAACTGACGTCAGAAATGTTAATTTCACCAAATTTATTTTTATTTTTAGAACTCTAAATAAAACTGTGTTAAGAATATTGGCACAAAATGATGTACATTTCAAATGTTAGCTGTTTCACTGAAAAGTGGCGACTGCAGAAAACACCAACCAGGCTGCACATGTACATTGAAGCCTGGTCAGAAATTACACTGCTTGTCCCGAAATGCTTTTTGAAACAGTCAGCATGACCAAACGGCATATGAATATACACGCTGATCTGAGTGTCTCCACTGTTTGAGATTCGGGGTAGAATGCACAAACAATGGGGACAGATCAGCCTATTCATCTGTAACGTGTTATCAATGAAATGCTTCCCAGAAGATTTTGAAAAATAAAAAATCTAACAAAAACGTTGCTAATAAAATCTATTTATCCCATGTGAACGCATCCATGGCTAAAAAGAAATGAAAGACTCCTAAACGTAGTCCAGCAAAATGCTACATAATGTGTACATTTCAGGATGTGAAATCAACACAGGAATGAGCTGGGTCAGGGCTAAATAGGTTATACAATGTTTTGTGTTCGTTATGAAATATACACTCGGGAGCTCCGCTCCCTCGTATATATTCCATAACCAACACTAAACATTGAATAACCTATACGTAACCATAAATGACCCTAGTGATACCTCGGACTCAGTATAAATGTTTATTGGGTCCGAGGTGTCACGCAGTCTTGTCAGACTCTTCAAGTAATAATTGTTCAAGTAATAATGGCCTTTTTTTTTCTTTAAAATAAAATTTTAACCGATATATAGACGTTCTACACAGTCAGTATATGTGCGCTTTATACTGGAAGTAGTCCAATTGCTGGACTGGCCAGCCGATGTCACGTGATATAGGTAAAATCCGATAATGGGAAACTCCTCTATTATTCTCATGCTGTCCATGTGGAAGAAAAAGTGGATTTAAAGCGGTTGCGTTTTTATTGCGTTTAAGTATATATGTTATGTGTATATAAAACTGTTTTTTTTTTCAGATGTGATGAGGCAACAGTTGATGCAGTACCTAATGCACATGCAGACTCCCCAGTACCAGGACTCCATAAGCAAGCAGATAGATAGGGAAAAGGTGAGTACACTTGGGTTATCAGGAATTTTTTTGAGCGTTGAATTGTAATTATTTTCTTTCCCATCAATTTAAACATGTGTTTTGGGTGTCTCAATGAGACGGTTCTTTTGAGTACCCACAACATATGTTTTTGTTGAGAAATAAAAAAATAATTTTTCATTACACACCCTTATCAGAAGGCCTGGTCTCGAGGTTATAAAACTTTTTTCTTACTCAACCCAGTTGAGCACGGAATTTATCCTGCTCATATATGTTGTCATTTTAACATTTATTAGCATGATCAATACAACATCTGAGAGACTTAAAGCAAGAAACTTATTCATTTGTCCCCATTTTAGTTTTAATGAGCAGTTGAAATTTCATGCTCAATGGAGTTGAGCATGAAAAAAAGTTGTATAACCTCGGGGCCTGGTTGTGTATAGTCCTTTCAAAATCAGGTGTGATCCATTGTAACAAAAACATTGTATATGTTCCAATAAAGGAAAGACATATAGTGCAGACCCAGATCAGGCTACTTCTAGGGTGCAGTATGATCAGGGTCTTTACTCTCTATTCGTATGGCAGTCTTATTTTCATCTAACACTGTTCTAACAGTAAATACAAACGTCTTAGTATGACTTTGCTGGGGTCTCATCAGGCCCCCCGATAAGAGTGCGTATCTGAAAATTATTTTTGTTATTTCTCAACCAAAACATATGTTGTGGGTTCTCAAAAGAACCGTTTGGATGAGACAGTTCTTATGAGCACCCAAAACACATGTTTAGACTGATGGATAAGAAAATAATGGCGATTTTACGTTTAAAAAATTTGCTTAACTGGCCATATGGTCTCATACATGTATTGTGAATTTTCCTGCAGTTGATTTGTCAACTGCATAATATTATAGATTTTACTAATAGAAACTAGAAAGGGGTCAATCGATGGGCGGGCCCAACGCAAATATTGGCACTTAAATTAAATACCACATAGTATGACATATTTTTTCTTGACCTTTGTCTCCAAGGTCATACCTACAATACAAAATCTTGGTCATCACTCAGAAAGCCCTGTGGTGGCAAACTGTGATCCTTGGAACAGATATTACTTTCTGCTCCTCACATCTTTGATAGAAACTTATAATCTATTGTTTGTTGATACTGTTACTTTACCCTTTGTATACTAATGAATTCTTCCTTTTGGTTTGATAAAGTAAACTTGGGATAGTCCATTGTACATATCTAGGGGTGTCAGGTTATAATTTAAAAAATGTACTTTTTTATCTGAAAATCTTTTTTACCTTAACAAACAGTGTAGACCATGATGAAATGCAGCATGATGCTGCATTTCATCTGGGTCTTCACTGTTTGCAAAAGTACTCGTTTGCAAAAGTACTCCTTTAGTGGGGTTTCCCGTACTCAAAGGGTCAAATGACATAAAATCTTGGTCATCACTCAGCAAGCCCTATGGTGGCAAACTGTGATCCATGGAACACATATTACTTTCTGCTGCTAACATCTTTGATCAAAACTTATAATCTGTTGATACTCTTTCCCTATATTTCAGCTGAAACAAGTTGATCTAAATGCCAAGGTCACCCAGTTGGAGAAGCAGATTGAGAATCTACAGAAAGACAGTATGGGTCAACTGAGGTCAAGGTTACACGAGGTATGTATCTTTCCTAGGCATTGGTTTTAACCTATACAGGGTTCGCACAGGCATGAAAAGTACTTGAATATACAGGACTGTCTTTAAAGTCCTTGAAAAATAAATCTGCCTTGAAAAGAAATGGAAAATCACTCAAAGACCTTGAAAAGTCCTTGAATTTTACTATTTACTGTAGGATTTTAACACTGTTGATGTAGACTTAAATCAGTATAAAATTGTTGTGCCTTTATTTGGTGCAGCATTTGCTGCACCAAATAAAGGCACAGCAATTTTATACTTATTTTCTAATGCTAAAATTTAAATCTCGGTCTAGCATTCCTGAAGTAGAAATGCCTTGTGTAAATCAATATTTTTCATAATTTTATAGTCCTTGAAAAGAGCAGGTAAGTCTTTAAGAAGTCCTTGAAAAGTCCTTGAATTTTCCACAAACTTGCCTATATGAACCTTGCTTTTAATTGCCACGAAATATTTCCTTGAGACAGCATTTTCTTATTTTGTTGCTTTTTATAGATATTAATATTAGTTAAAGATTGTGAGTGGTATGTAACCAAGGCTTAACACTTTAATTTTTGAAATAGATAAAAACTCAAATTTTTAAAATGGCATTTTCAAAGGATGTTCTTTTTGAAAACCAAAAAAGGTCAAGATATCAAGAAGGATTTATCTTTTTATTAGAAATTTTTACCCTTCAAATACAACAAAATATTAGTGCAGACAACATTTTCAAATTGTATTGCTATTTTGAAAAAAGAGAGATTAAAGCTAAGGTTTCACACATGAAATGTAATGTCTTTTTTTCCTAGAAAATGAAGAAAAATTTAGCAAAATATGTCATCGATTGGTGATTTGATGGTCGATAATAGATTCAGTCACAGAGTTCGAGGTGTTTAACATTTGGATAGGTGAAGATTATTGATAAGCAAAATATTTGGGCCTAATATTGTGAATATTTACTTATACATCAATTAAAACATATGTTTTTGATGCTCAAAAGAACCATCTCATTGAGACAGGTTTTTGAGTAACCGCAACACATACTTTTGTTGTGAATAAGAAAATAAGTTTTTAATTACCCACTCATATCTATACCTGAGCTCAGGTCAAAATTAAAAAGAATGAGGCTTTCAACACAAACTGTGTAGAATGTATTGATAGTACAGTAAAACCTGTGTAAAACAGCCACTCTCCAAAAAGACCAAAAACTGGTTTTCAAAACTAATTATCGTTTAATGCAGGTCAAAAGTATTGCAGAATGCTCCAAGGGGAGCATTCTTCAATACTTTCGACCTTCATTAAGCTACCATTTGTCATTAAGATCTTTGTTTTGTCTATTTTTGAGTGGCCATTTTACACAGGTTTTACTGTATTCAATATTCAATCATTGTTAGTTAAGTGTTTCACATTCTGCCCAATATCATGCCAACATTCTCCAATGAACCAACTCATGAGATTTTGGCCATTTCATCTGTTGTGGCTTTTATTTCAGCTTGACTTGGAAGTTGAAACACCAACTCAGTTTATAGAACAAGCCCGTGGAATCTTGACCCAGCAGAATAAGTTAGAAAACTATGCGCATGTCTTACATGGCGAGATAGAGAGACTGGCAGAAGAGAATAGGCGTTTGGTAAGCATATGCATGTAGCTTTAGATAAACACTTTTTCAACCCAGAAATCAATATATGGGCTAGCTCTTGAGTTTTTGCTACAGTGTAGGCCCTTTATAGCACACATCATTATAACAAGGATTTGGATGTAACACAGTCAAATATTTTTCCCATTGAATTTTACAAAAGAATGGTCATTTTTTTATAATTCGTTTGTAAAGTTTCTATGTTTATAACATGTCACTTACAAGGTGGTCTATTCTCATGGACCCTGAACATAATGTTATAAAGAGACTGCACCGTACTTATCGCAGATGCTTAAAGTCACTGCTTCAGCCAGCACATGAGATTTTGGTACTTATAGCATATGCTTAAAAACCTCCTTCAAACGTCAGTGCTGATGTATCTAGCAGGGCTAGAGCTCTAAATTTTGGTCTGATAAAATATTTTACTGACCGTTCCAAGGCGGTACTTCTTTTGTGGATCTTTAATTTTTTGTCTGTCTTATGTTTGCTGTGCATTTGTGCGTCTGTTTATATGTGCCTTGTGGTCACCTGCTGGGAAAGGGCTGACCTCTTGGCTCTCGTTTGTGGTGTCCAACTGTGAGTTTGTCACTTTCCCATTGGTATCCTGGGTCAGGTGTGGTACTTGATTGTATTGATTCCTGATCTTTGCACTCTTACTTACTTTCATCTACATCCATCCATACTTAATGTATGCAAGCAATGGAGGCTCTTGCCAGTCTACGCATTTGCATAGGCTCACTTGAGCCTTTGTTGCTTGCCGATGTGATAAGTACCATACTCTCTTCTTGCGATAGCCGATTTAAACAAAAGTGCACACCTATACTTTGAGGCTCCTTGTCTAAATTTTGGACTGATTGTGCAGGCTCATCTGAGCCTAGGATGCATGCCAATGCAATATGTACCAAATATTAGTATACTGGCTCATATAGACCTGAAAATGACTTAATGGTACTTAGGCTTTCTTTTAACATCCAGTAGGGTGAGATGCTATGAGTCTTATTATGCATCTTATTCAATATGTTATATGTGCAAGCAGGAAAGACTTTAAAAAGACACATTTCTAGGCTCAGCCCTCACTGTTAGCATAATTTATGAGAAAGTAAATTGCATGGGCTGGCTGGTATGATCCAAATCACAGGTTTAAATAAACAAAAATTTTCAGCGTAATTTTGTAAATATTTTCTTACTCATGGTTTTTAGCATATGTTTTGGGTGCTCAAAAGAACCGTCTCATTGAGACGGTTCTTTTGAGTACCCACAACATATGCTTTGGTTGAGAAATAAGAAAAATATTTTTCTATTACACACTCTTATCTAAAGACCTGATCCAAATACTAGTTGAGAACCAAAAGAAAAAAAGTGTTCAAATTGAAAGGAAATTTATCCGTTTGAGTATCTTGTGACAATTTTGATTTTTTTATCCTCTGCTTAGTACTGGTTCAACCCATGAAGACCCATCCCGACATGACTGAAAAATTGTTAACTGGGACGTAAAGAATCAAAACAAACAAACAAATCAATTTTGATTCAATTTTCAGAGTGGTACCCAGCAGCAGACCATTCTAGATACCAACGTTGCAGCTGGAAAGTTGAACGGGAGAAAGGTGAGTTTATGCTTCTATTTTCTTTGTAATACAGTAAAACCTGTCTTAAAGGGGACAGCAACCATAATGATAAGTATGTTTTAACAGAAAGAGCTCTATGAACCATGAATTTTGATACAAGTATCATCAAAATCGGTTGAAAAATGGGCAAGTTATGGGCATATAAAAAAATCAATATGGCCAACATTATGCCGCCATTTTGAATATTTAATTAGTTTTCAGAATTTTTTGAACTGCTTAATTTTTAGTTATCACTACTATCACATCATCTGTGTTTCAGCAGATATGTAGCTTTATACACAAGGAAAATGTTTCATTAAAGATTAATGCAAACAATCCATTGGTTTGTCTTTTATTTTGATTACGCATATTTAATTAGGCTGAGTGACGTCACTAAGCCTACAATATTGCGGCTCCCATTACAGTCCATTTGCAAATATTCAAACGCCCATAACTTCCACATTTTTCAACTGATTTAAACGAAACTGGTATCAAAATTCATGGTTTATTAAGATCTTTCATATAAAACATAGTAATCATCAGGGTTGCCGTCCCCTTTAAGCGGCCACTCAAAAAGAAGACCAAATATTGGTTTTCAAGACCGATTATCGCTTAATGCAGGTCAAAAGTATTGCGGAATGCTCCAAGGGGAGTATTCTGCAATACTTTCAACCTGCATTAAGCTACCATTTGTCATTAAGATCTTTGTTTTGTCTTTTTTTGAGTGGTCGCTTAAGACAGGTTTTACTGTACATGAGTGGCACATACAGTCAGGACCTTATTCATTTACTTCGGGGAAAAAATCTGACAAAATATTGTTAAATACATAGTTTCTGAGCAAACCTTTGCCCAAGACAATATTTTCAAATTTTGTCCTGCTTCAAGAAATCAAGTAAGACTTTATGTTTTGTATGAATTGCTGGCAGTCAGATGATTCACATGAGCCATCAAGCCCTACATAAAAGACCTGTTCAAACATACCAAAATATATGACATTGACCTTGACCTTTGACCTACTTTTGAAATTAGATAAATTATGGTATCAAGCTTTAAGTTTGACCATTATCTTTTGAACTTCTGGACCTAGGGCATCTATACTGAAAATTTGGAAATTTTCGCGAGGGTTTTATTTTCGGGAAACTTCACAATGGCGAAGTTTCATGAAAATAAAATCCTCGGGAAATGGCGAAATCACTCTGTCGTTTACTGATATTGGTAAAAAATGCTCTAGTCGCAAATTTTTGACGTTGCAAATATGTCTTTTAACCAGACCTGGGGCCAAATACTTTGAAAAGTATTCAAATACATTACAGTTACTTTGACTGATCAATGATTACAATTACATTACAATTACAGGACCTGTAGAAATGTAATGATTACAATTACAATTACTTTAGAAATGTAATCAAATACATTACTAATTACTTTTGAAGATTTATCTAAAATTGCAATGCTATATAGTACTCACTTTTAAAATTATAAAGACGGATAGGGTTTTTGAAGTTATATAAAAAGCTTTACTGTCCTATTATGTTATTTCTTAAATAAATGAAAAATAATTAGCTATGAAATTTTATTCAAGTTCTTATTAAAGTTAAGCAAATATAGTTTTATACGCTATGCACAGTTCATACCAATGTGGTTTTAAAGTTTGATACATCATACATTATATCTGCCTACATAATTTATAGATTGTTTCACTATACAGTACCACATAGCAAGATAGATTTATAAAGTATGTAAAATGGAAATTGTCTGTTACACAACTGCAACCTTCTGCTCAGTCAGCTACTTTTAAATTGTTATCACTCAGATTTACTTTGATGATTACATTTAATCATCATATTAAGTTTTTCAAAAATGTCATCTTTGAGGGAACAACTTTTAGGCCTTAAAACTTTGCCTGCTATGCTGAATAAGCGTGCTACAGGAGCAGATGTTGCAGGAGTTGACAGAAGTAATTGATATAGTTAATTTTCCAGTAATCCAGAGGATTAGTGTCCATTTCTTGGCATGACTCTAAAATTCATTTACTGATCCTGAAATGTTGCGCTTCCTTTGGGATTTAGACACTTGACTCATGAAATCAAAGAAATCACCTTATCTTGGTTTCTTTTTAGGTGGGAAATTCAAAATTTCATCATCTTGTACTGACACTGTTTGAAGGTTTTTGTGCACAATTGATTCAACATAGTCAATTTTATCACTTTCACACCACCTAAGCTTGAATCTTAGATAAAGAACGGCTGCAACAACATAAGATTCTTCTTTTTCATAGCGTGAAAGTCCCTCTTTGATAGAGCACTTAAAGGTAGACACCATTTTATTGTTGAAAGTGGATGATATTTGGTGTCTTAGCCCGATTGTTACTGGAACAGTGAGACTAGCACTTATGTTGTTTTCTTTCTGCACAAGAAAAGTCACATGTTCAAATGGGCCTAATATTGTGCACAATTCACTTAACAATTTTCTTTCATATGTGGAAAGTTGGATTTTACATTCAGTTTTGTTCAGTTTTTCTTTTGGAACATTCAAGATTGATTTTATCATATACAGCTATGAGTTCCAGCGCATTGCATTTGATGCCTGTAGTTTCTTCTCACCTTCAAGAATTTTACTTGCATTAACAGATTTTCGCACAAAATCTACAATGTTGGAGGTCTTTGCAACTACAGTCTTTAAATGCTGACCTGCCCCTTTGAGTCCTGATATATATGATGCACTATGCTTGCATTTAGCCTTGATAGTTCCTGAAGCTTCTGGTGGTAATTCGAAATGGCTAAAAATTGCGCATTGATTTAATGATGTGATGGAAATAAACACTTGCAACTCATTATTGGATGAAAAACAGTTATTTAGCCATTCCCCAAGAAAATGTACTTCTGTGTAATAACCTTTGTCCAGATTGCACACATATACAAGTAGCTATTAAGAAGGTCATAAGTACCTTTTCACATGAGCTAGCTATATTCAATAACAAAAGATTTAACACCTTTGAGTAGTCTTCTTGTTATGGTCTGGATTTGATGAATTTACATATGAAATCAGCTAAGCATGTCAAAATGAACAGAACTAGTTTTGTTTCTCAAATTTCTTTAAAGGCCTCCAGCAAATAGGAGAAACAGAAATGCTGGGGAGAAAATGTACCTTATACCATATTAAGTTGTCTATTGCCATAATCTTTAATTTTTTAATGTGAACAAAAAGTTTGGTTTTTAATTTATACAAAATGTACCTTAATCTTAAAAAACATGTTACGTCTGAAAGTGACTAAATATTTTAAAGTGTGCTTCTTTTATTGTCCACAAAAGTCAATATGTTTTAATTATCCTGTGTACTTTTATTCATTCATAGATCTGAATTAAGATATATCCATTAGTCAACATTTTGTTTCTTGTAATGGGGAAATTTTCTAAGTAAGCAGCCAAATGTATTTGAAAAGTATTTGAAAGTAATTATAATTACAGCTTAAAATATTTTCAGTAATCATTACAATTACATTACATGTATTTGAAAAAAATCATGATTACAATTACATTTGATTACTTTGAAAATTGTATTTAATTACAGATAATTACAATTACTGATTACGATTACCCCAGGTCTGCTTTTAACGCTATTCGCGAAAATAAAGTTCTCGCGAAAATTTCCGGATCTACAGTGTACCATGTGGAAAGGCCTTTACAAGCATTCTACCAAACTATATGACATTGACCTTTGACCTGCTTTTGAAAATGAATAAATAATAGTTCAATATAGCTATACTGTGAGTTGCAAGTGCTCTGACGGCATAAATGTTTCACAGACACATGTTGTTCTTTTTGCAGAATGGATACACTCAGGTCACCCAAACTCAGGACTTCCTGATGCGAGAGGTGCAAGACTCAATGACTCACAAAAACAAGCTTCTAACGAAAGCTCAGGAGCTTGAAGCTCAGGTGAAAAGTCTGGAGAAGAAACCCTCGCTAACTCCAACCACAAGCATTCTCACTCAGGGAACCAGCACTAATATTAGCCAGCAGCAGCAGAGAAAACGTAAAATTGAAAACGAAAATCTCGAACCAAAATTAAAGGACTCAAAGAAAGTGTCGTCTGCAGAAGTAACTTCTGCTTTGACGGATCATCAGGACTACATGAAAGGAAATATAGGAATGAATGAACCAAGAAATAGAATGTTTGGTAGCGAAACAAGTGTACTGAAAGGTCAATTGATGGAGAACCAGTCAAATCTGTCCATACGTAAATTATTAGAAAATACTCGCCCTGATAAAACTAGTGTGTCTACAGAGAGTACTATGAAAGATTTTAACTTAAAACAAAATGGTCTTGTAAAACTTCCCATGGCATTAAAACCCTCATCTGATCTCAATTCACCTAAACCTAGCCTGCCAATCAGCATTCCATTGGAGTGTCTTCCAGGAGAAAATGTCAAGGACGCAATGGATCGAGTCATACTTCATGGTTTAAAATTGAAATCAAACTCGAGAAATAGTTCGGCAAGTCCGGTGCCAAGACCAAACTCGGGTGGATCTAATACTGACAGCTCAAACATATCAAGGCCAAGTTCGCGTAGTATTAGTACTGATAATACGGACAATAAGGACAGTGCAAATAAAGACAATTTAGGACATGTAAATAGATCTGAACAAAGTGCTTCAAGACGAGAGCCAGTGCAACGGCAGTCATCGTGGACTTCCGCTAATTTTATACCAAACGATGGTACAGTATCACAAAATAAAACCAGTTTTGCTATAGATAAACTAGTGCTAAATAAGAAAAAGGGACATATTTTTAATGGTGAAAGAAAATTAGGTGATAACGCTTCTAATGATAATAGTGCTAATGTTCAAGCTGGTCAGAAGATACAGGGGACCAGTCTAGATTCTATAAATACCTCAAATACGTTGAACCTCTCGGTTTCAGCCGGGAACCAGTTCAAAAGAAAACATGACGGTGGAGAGGATACGGCATCAAAACGTTTATTTGGGCTTCCATCTTATGGGACATCGTCCCCGCAGACTCAACAGGGTACAGACATGTTGATATCTACTGTTAATCAACCGTTACAGATCTCAGCCATTCCTTCTCCAGATGTTCAAGGGAAATTGAACTCTTTAATGAAACAAGAAAGTAAGTCTAATAGACCAATGACGTGTCCACAATGCTGAAAAAATTATGCACATTAAAGGGAGACTATTGTATCAAGCAATGATTCTCTTCAATTGCGTCTCTTTTCAAAATGGGAACTTCTCTTAAAGGAAAGAATTTGCTCCCAGAGTGAGCGAATTCTTTCCTTTAAGAGCAGTTCCTCAAGGTATGGAAAATCACTTTTAAAACATTAGGTGAGCTCCCTTGAGTGTTACAATTTTTAATACGCATGTGCGTATACTGAGTAATAGATGCTACGCCAATGTAGACTCCTTATAAAATATGAGCCAGTTAACTTCAAAAGCAACAAAATTACATGTTCTGCTACAGGGGTGCGGAAATTGCAAAATTTGATACTTTCCAAAGGACAAGTAAATTACCATAACACACATGTCCAAAGAAAAACGAAACAAACAAGAAGTACCAGGGACATTCAATAAGTAACCAGCCTGCCCTACTTCCGATCAAGATAGATCGCTTTAGCTTTCATGAAATAAATTTCTATTAAGATACTCTTCGACCTAATGTTTGAAAGATATATTTTCTAATAATTTAACAAAAATATAGCTATCATTGAAAGTGTGCTAAAATGACTTGGAAATATGCAACACTACTATATTCAGGAGTCATTTTCAAAAGGCAAATTGTAAGATGTTTACTTGAAACCAAGCTGTAATTGAGGCTAATAGAATTGAATTTTCGTTTTTATAAATTTAAATAAGTTTCACTGCTCTCGAAAAAATCACAGTGTTCAAAGTCAATAGTTAAGTATTCACTTGGAAAAAATAGAAATTTCATTTTTGAAAATTTGAGAAATCAGACATTTTACCCCTTTCTATTTTGACAAAAATGTATTTATAATTATATTCAGATATTAATTGATAAATTACATAAATAGTTGTTAAAAGTTCTACTCTCTGAGAGCTTTCAACATGTCTGAAAAGAGTTATGTTCCACTGTCCTTAACCATGGTTCACTTTATTTGGTATTGTGATTTATCAAATTGTGCAATCTTATTTTTATACCACCATGTAGGCGACTGATTTTCCATTCCATAGATATATTACACATGGGCACTTCATTTTTTATACTAAAAATATTTATCAAATAGTTAAAGGGGTATGTGCATTAAGGGTTATTTTGGCCCCATTAAGAGCCAAAAACTGAAAGTTGCATTTCACCAATTTCATCTTATTGGTTTGTTAGAATAATAGCCCAAGTGTAAAATTCTGGCATTTATTTTACTTTTACCGGCTGCTATGGTAACCAAAATGGCCAACAAAATAGGCTTAAAATAGAGAAATTGCCATTTTAGGCCAAATTTGAGGCTTTTGGAGACCGATTTTAAAAAAATTAGATATCAGCACAAGCAAATACCAAAAAAACCTTTTAATATATTGTGTGCCCTGATAATTCTCATCATCTGTTAAAATATTTTTTTGGTATTTGCTTGTGCTCTATGTTAATTCCTTTACTACATGTCTCAATTTTGCTCCAAAATGGTCAGTTTCCTATTTTCAGCCTCATTTGGTGGCCATTTTTGTTACCATAGCAACCGTAAAAGTCGAATCAATACCAGACCTTTACACTTTGGCTATTGTTCTTATAAACTAATGAGAAGAAACTTGTGAAGAGCAACTTTTATTTTTTGACCTCATAGGGGGGCCAAAATAGCCTCTTAATGCACATACCCCTTTACGCAACAACCAAATTCGATGACAGTAAATCATTTGACTCACTGTCCATGCTTGAAGACACAATAAATTATCGACTAATAAACCAATAATGCTTAAATTTTGTACATATGTCCACATATGGTGACCCAGGGCTAACCCTGGCTCAGAATTTGTTGTAGCCAACACTTTAGCCAAATGGAAAAAGTTGGAGCCAAATGAAATTGACTTTAGCCAGAAAGTAATATCAAGAAGTTGTTCTGTATTTAGTTCTGCCCACTAGCGGCAACTTTTGTCATCTGCTGATAACCTTTGCAAACAGTTTGGACCCAGATCAGGCCCGACAATATGTCGGGCCTGATCAGGATCCAAACTGTTTGACACTCTGATGGTATTGAGAAAAAAAAAACAGCATTGAAAGAGTTAAATAAGGCACAGTAATAAAATTTGAAGGAATAATAAAAGCAATATTGAAAAATCCAAAAGCTGAACAAAATACACTTTTTTGCAGATAATGTAATTTTTTAACCACTTAGAGTGTACTTTTAGCCAATGACTTATATTTGTAGCCACTCTACATTTTTAGTAGCAAATGGCTACAATGGCTAATGGCAGGGTGAGCCCTGGACTGACCAAACAAATTGTAAATTCTTGACTGTGTCGGTCAGTTAGAAATAGGTCAGGCTGGTTACTTGTAATGTTGAATCACCCTTGTATATACATGTACTATAAAAATAATGTAAAATTGTAATTACTTTCTTACTCATTAACTTAAACATGTGTTTTGGGTGTTCAAATGGATTGTCTCACTGAGACGGATCTTTTGAGTACCGACAACATAGGTTTTGGTTGAGAAAAAAGAAAAAAAAAATTCAAATACACTCTTATCTTGGAGCCCGTGACAGTGTTATAGCTAAATATATGCTTTAACGAGATGTTTATAAAGGGACTGTACTGTATAACAAATGAATGATCCTTGTGTGGTCCTCTTTCAAATTTGTTCCCGTTCCCTGTAGAATTCTGGTTGCCATGGCAACCGAAAGGTAAAAACATTTTTTAAAATCTGGCCAGAGGCCAGTTCAACAATGCGAGCGTTAGCGGGCGCTCATTGTTCTGGTACCTATTTTTATTTGTAAAGTGTATAGCCTGGCATCAGTACGCGCTCGCATCATTGAATACGCCTCTGATTTGAAAATAATTTGGTAAATGTTCCTTGGGTGATCCGTTACCAAGATTCATCAAATTAGTTTGATCTGAAAAAACTACCTACAGGGGGTGGGGCCAGTTTTTTCAATGTTACTATAGGGAAAACTTTCAAAAAGCTTCTCTTCAAAAGCTGCCAGGCTTAAGGGGAAAAATTGACGCAAATGGTCCTTGAGTTGTCATCTGTCAAGATTGCTTAATTATTTTGATCTTTTGAAAACCGTGGCAGCCAGGGGTCTAGCCAGATTTTCCTATGTATATATAGTGAACACTTTTTTAAAAAATCCTGTCAAAAAATACTGGTCTGATTTGAAAATAATTTGGCAAAAAATGGTCCTTGGGTGACCCTCTATCAAGATCAATTAATATGTTGAGACTCTTTTAAATCATGGCTGCCAGTTGGCTATGCCAGTGTTCCCCCTACACAAATTTAAAAAAAACTGTCAAAAACAACAAAGAAGAAGGTAAGGTACTATCCTGATATAAAATATCTAGCCCTTCAAGATTTCTGCACAGATCTGTTAACTGTTTGCATGTTGGGTGATTTTGCATGATCTTTGACTGTCTGCTGATTTTTTTTTTTCAAAATTAACTTCTTCAAGGAATACAATCAGAGTGTCAAACAGTATGGACTCAGATCAGGACCAATATTTAGTGAAGCCAGAATTGGGCCCAAACTGTTCAATGGCATAGCCAGAACACTGAAAAAGTCACGCACATCAAAGGGAGACTACTGGATCAAGTGATTCTCTTCATATGCGTCCCTTTTCAAAACGGGAACTTCTCTTAAAGGAAGGAATTCTTTCTTTCCTTTATGAGCAGTTCCTTATAGTATGGAAAATTTTTTTACAATGTTAGGTGACCTCCCTTGTGCATTACTATTTTTATTACGCAAGTGTTAAGTACAGATGTCACTAGCAGGCAAAGAGTTCAAGAATGACTTTGAGCAATAAGTCAAACAAACTGACACGCCTCATCAGACAGGCAAAAAGAATTTTTACGAATTTTAAGATTGATCATCCTCGGTAACCCAGGTGTGACCCATTCCGTACCCACTGCATTCATGAATGCAGTGGGTACGGAATAGGTCAAGCCGGGGTTACCAAGGATGAAGATTGATATGGTAAGACATTAACTCTTTGAATTCTGGGTAAATCTTCATGCTTTTGTTGTCGTCTGCTGACTTTTTTCAAACTTTTCTTTTTCAAAAAATTCCTCCAGGAACACTATCAGAGTGTCAAACAGTTTGGATCAAGATCAGGACCGAAATTCTGTCAGTCCTGATCTGGGTCCAAACTCCTTGCAAAGGTTATCATTAGACGACAAAAGTTACTCTTTTTTTTTTCAGGACAACAAGCTTGGGCTCCTAAACCAACATCGGGCTTTGATGCCTTGGTGGCACATGCATCAGAAGAGAGAAACAGAGCTTTAAGCAATACAAACCCTTCAGATGAAAGACTGTTTAAATCATTTGATGAGCCAAATCGGAACCAGGTTTCAACAACTTCCAGTAATCAGCCAGATAGAAGGGGACCAAGGACACCCTCGGGATCCCCACCCAGCAGGGCATCCAAAACACCACCAGGATCACCGAAACGGCAACAGAAGTCTGATACTGCTGACGTCAAAACTCAGCCGGAAGCACGCAATAGAAGTAGGTCGGCATCATCTTGTCGTAGTTCAAGCACGAGTTCTCGGAGCAGAAGTTCGTCACGGAGCAGTCACAGCCGTAGCAGCAGCTCCAGCAGTGACTCAAGCGATGATGAAAGAAAGAAAAACAAAAATAAATCTGAGAGTAAGAAAAGTATTCCTTCATCAGCCAGTAAACCAATGCCTGTTCAGAAACCTCCTCAACCGGGAGTTCAACAGTTGCCTAAATATACGCTTCATTTGCAGAATACAACTAGCATTCAAAATACCATCATGTATACGGCACCCATGATTTCTCAGAAGGGTTATAAAGTTACTACAAATCCTGTGTCGTCTGCTCCTACAGCGGGTAAACTACCTTCCAACATGAAAATTGTGAACAGTTCTAACTTGAGTGGTGGTTTGAAATTTTTAACTGGAAGTAACCAGTGTGTTAGCAATCAGAACCAGTCAGCTGTTCCTCTTCAAATGGCTCTACTGCCACCAAACAGTAATGGGGTTACACAGCTATTCTTAGCTCCGAATTCGGGGCTAAGTTTTCATCCAGTAAGTAACAGTGGCAATCCTCAGGTAACGCAGCTGAAAAAGTTGGGAATAGAATCCAAGGTGAACCCAACTACATCTGTGTCACCAAGTACTCAGCCTGTAAATCTTAATACATCTAACTCAAGTGTTCAATCTAGTGTAATTCATCAGATGCCAAATTTAGCTGCATCCATTAGTGCACCTTTACCAAAAAGTGCAATGTCTACTGGTGGTTATACTCCAGTGATTACTACAACAGTTTCTAGTAATGTGCAGAAGATGAAGCCAGGTGTTGTACAAAGTACCAATCAACCACCAAGAACTAATGCACCTATCCATGCATACAGTGCACCAAAATCGGCAGCTGCCCAGTTTCCAAGTGCACCAAGGCCAAGGTCACGGAACAGCAAACCTAAGCAGTCAGTTCCACCTCCACCAGGTCATCAGTACAGTGCTATAGTTACTTTGAATAATAACTTTTTTGCTGTTCCTAATACAATTTATGGTCTAGCACCCGGTCTGCCTGATTTCTCAAAACCTCCGCCAAATTTGGAAGCTTTGAGTCGTGCTGGAGTACTTCCAGTGTATAATCCTAATATACAGATTTCTGGTGTTCAGGTTTCATCCAAACCTTCACAGAACCCGACCCCTGCACACAGTAGTCCTGCATCAAAGACTTCAGCCCCTTACAGTATAAGTCAGCAGTTTTCAGCCCCTAGTGGTGCCCTTGACCCTCGATCTCTCCTGTCACCAGTGCCGAGGTTGCCCCGCTACTCAGCATCGGCAACTTCGCCCGGAAAACACTCGGAACTCAGAGACGAAAGGTATTCCAGTTCACAGGTGGCAGATTCACAGGGATTGTTGTTGCCACCAAGCATGTCACCTCGGTTGCCAGGCAACAGTCAACCGTTTCCCGGAGGTCAAGGTTACTCACGTGGTCCTTACTCAATGGAACAGCCAGGTTTGGCAACTGTGATTGGTTCAATGAGGGCTGATCAACAAAGAGAAGGAAGTGGAATTCATCTACAAAGATTTCCTGGTTCTAAATTACTTCATGAACAACCAGGACCCCGGTCAGGATTTTCTGTCTATACTCCAAGAGGTAAGAGACAACAAATGAGTCCGCTCATACGATTTTGTTACTTATCACATACAATAAATCCTGTCTTAAGCGACCACTCAAAAAGAAGAACAAAATTGGGTTTCAAGACCGGTTATCACTTAATGCAGGTCAAAAGTATTGCAGAATGCTCCAAGGGGGAGCATTCTGCAATACTTTTGACCTGCATTAAGCGATAATCGGTCTTTAAGACCTTTGTTTTGTCTATTTTTGAGTGGCTGTTTAAGACAGGTTTTACTGTACGCCCAAATCCTTTATTAACCCTTTGTGTTCTGGAAACCCCTAAACGAGTATTTTTTCAAACAGTGAAGACCCAGATGGAATGCAGCATAATGATGCATTTCATCAGGGTCTACACTGTTTGTAAAGGTAAAAAAAAATCTTCAGACAAAAGAATACAATATTTTTTAAATTATAACCTGACACCCCTAGATATGCACAATGGACTATACCAAGTTTATTGTATCAAACCAGAAGGAAGAATCCATTAGTCTACAAAGGGTTAAAGGCCCATGCTGACGTATCCAGCTGGGCTAGAGGTCTAAATTTTGATCTGAGTTATCAACATACAGACCAGCCAGAGACGTTGTTGCTTAACAATGCGATAATTACCAAAATCTGGGTGCTTGCCTGAATTACCTTCCTTTATTTATCTTTCTACTCTTAGCACTAACATTCTGATACAGTCACCAACCAGTACCAAGTTCGATGCCTATGGCAAGGCTGGTATATGTGCAGGCCTCTTATTTCTCAACCAAAACATATGTTTTGGGTACTCAAAAGAACAGTATCATATGTCTGGTTCCCTAAACATATGTTTCAACTAAAGAATAAGAAAATTTTAACATTTTTATGCTCCAAAGTTTTTGTTATCTAGACCTATGGTAGATAAATTCTTTATTTGAGTCTCATCTTTGTACAACATAATTTTAAGTACATATCACAGATCAAATACAGTACAAAGCCATTCACATGTGATTTATAAGAGACTATATCAGTATACATGGTGTGAGCTTCCTCCCATTTTGAGAGCAGACACTACCATTTGAGCTGTAGAGGCACTTAACCCTTTCCTTCATGAATATTCATGCTAGGCTCCACCCACTATAAATAATCATATAAATAAACTTTCATATTGGTACATAGAACAAAGAAATTACTTGTCACGTCCACTAGTGTAGGATCAGATATATCATATTTCAAGAATGAATGTTCCTTCTTTATAAATTTTAAAGTGATGATGCCACTGTCTTAGCCAACATTGGCCATAATTTAACTACTAAACCCAAAGTTTCAGCATTTCATATGTGTATACCTTGTGGGAAAAGATTTCAAATATTTGAACTTAACCTTCTTTGAAGATAAATAAATTATACATGTAGTTAAATGTACAGGGGTGGTAAACCTAGGAACTACCATGAAATTGTGTTAATGTAATTTTGTTTCCAATCCACACTCTGGACACGTCGTGGTAGTTTCCAGGTGTGTCCCGGATGTGGCTTGGGAACAAAAATGCATAACACAATTTTGTGGTAGTTCCTAGGTTTACCACCCGTGATGTAGCTATGCTGTGAATTGCATATGTTCTGGGGACATTAGTGTTTCACAAACATTTCTTGTTACTTTTTCATGAAAAACTCAAAATGTTTAAAAATTTTGAACACTTTTCTCTTTCAGTTCTCAAATACCGTAAATTTGGAAATATTCGCGAGAATTTTATTTTTTTGAATAGCCTTAAAAGACATATTTGCAACATAAAAATTCACGACTATGGCATGATTTTCCTTCAACAGTAAATGACAGAGTATTTTCGCCAGGATTTTATTTTAGCGAAACTTCACATACCCTTGCAAAAAATTCTGAATTTACAGTAAAATGTTGGTGTTCAGGGCTGGAACTCACAAATGCTTATCAGAATAGCAAACAGAGAAGACACTGGTCAGACTGCTTCTGTAGTCTGATCTGGGTCTGCACTGTTTGTCTAGGCTGTTTTGGCAGGCAGCTAGTGTTCGAAATAGCAAACAGGGAAGAAGCTGATCAGACTGCTTCTTCAGAAGCAGTTTGATCTGGGTCTGCACTGTTTGTCTAGGCTGTTTTGGCAGGCAACTAGTGTTCAAAATTTTAGAACATTTACCATAATCGCATAAAGCAAGTGCACACTAGCTAAATTTATCTTTCTTTTTCTTTTTTCAGGTTGGAATGTGCGATAAAAGCAGTACAGATTATATTATATCATCTGAGTCATAAACTGTTATCAGATTTTTTAACCAACATATTTCATGCCAAAACCAACACCATCATCATTGCTCGACCAATCAGGAGGATAAATATAAATAGACTTTTTATACATATATTAGGAATGACAGATAAATTATTGGATGACTGAAGTAATCTACTTGCTTGTGTATTGACTATTGGTTTTCTCCTTTTAACATTAATTATCGTTGTGGTCCTGTGTTATTGTAATAGTTTTATTGAATACTTTAAAAGATCTCAGATGGGAAAGTTGAAAATGACTAAGTGAAGAAGTTGTGATATCGAGAAGAACAGGGTGGGTAGTCACATGGTTTTTGTTTGGATACACTGTATGGAAAAATGTCTGACTTCTTTTCCACAATGATATTTTAAGCGAAACTAAGTAGATTTCTCCATGTTTTTTCATCTATACCCAGAAAGTTATACACCATTTTCCGGCCAACATTTTTACCCGATCTAACGATGCCAGGATATCCTCATTAAGCTTCTGAGTACAGACTCTTTCACAAAATGTTCAGTTGTGAGATCGAGTCTAAATTTACGGATGACAATAATTTTCTATGTGACAGAGTTTGTACTCAAAGTAGGAAGCTTAAAGAGGATAACCTGGTAGCATTTGATTGGGAAAATTTGGGCTGATAAATGGTGTATAAATTTCTGGATATCAATGAGAAAACATAGAGAAATCTACTTGCATTTGATCAGAATATCCCTACAGTGTATTCAAACATCCTAGCAGTGTATCCAAACAAAAACCATGTGACTACCCACCCTGAAGAAACCTTAAATGAGAATTTGATACCTTTTACATTAGTGGGCATAAATTTATTTCAGAAACTCAGGTACCGGGCCGCGTAGCGAAGTCGGTAACGTGTCTGGCTACATATGCGTGTCTGACTGCAGATCCAGGGGTCGCGAGTTCGATCCCGGCCCGGTACCATACTTTCGTGGAGATTGATCATGAAATAATTTCTACGGTCATTCTCCTCCCTTCCGCTGATTTATTCAAGAAGGGTTGTTGTCAGTTACAAGCGAAAGTATGTGCACAAATTACTGGTTAACCGCTTGCTCAAGCCTGCCCAGGAAAAGTGTGATAAAGTGAACTGACCGTCCCGCAATGACCATAGCTGTTGACATGGGACATAAAGCAACAAAAACAAACAAACAAACAAGAAACTCAGGTTAAGTGAGCTTCAAATTATATCATAGCGTTCATTAAAAAACAATAAAAGGCCAGTTTATCATCAATGCAAATAATTGTGCATACTATATACAGTAAAACCTGTGTAAAACGGCCACTCTCAAAAAGACCAAAAATTGGTTTTAAAGACCAATTATCGCTTAATACAGGTCAAAAGTATTTCAGAATGCTCCAAAGGGAGCATTCTGTAATACTTTTGACCTTCATTAAGCTACCATTTGTCATTAAGATCTTTGTTTTATCTATTTTTGAGTGGCCGTTTTTCACAGGTTACACTGTAGCATTAAATAACCCTAAAAGGTCTTCAAAATTTCACTCGTGCATTACCTCCTCAATGTATGGGACATGTTCGAGTATGGGTTTTGTCCGATATATGGTTCCAAGATGGTTCCCAAAAGAGCTGCTGTTATGACATTGGTTCCCTTCTGGGCAGTTATTCATCACTATTTCTTCCAAATTTCATTATAGGGTTAAAATATGGTTTTCCATGCATTAAAGTTTGCCAGATCCCGAGGGACCTGTTTTGAAAATTCATGTTTAATTGCTATTTTTGCATAAATTAACGAAATATTCATCCAAATTTGAGAAAAATATGAGACTATATTTTCTCATCATTTCACGTCAAGCGTTGCTAGGCGCTTTCAGTTACTATCCATCTTCCAGGACCAATCATAATATAAGAGTAATCGATGGATCAGCAAACATAAAATTTAGTGGCCTGGAAGGAGTATATTTAAAGTACCTAAACCATGCATCAACAGCACATGAATTACCTTGTTAATACATGGGTTTGTGCTCATTGAAACATGACTGTTAAAAGCATGCAGCACAGATTTTATGCAATAAACGCCTTTTATAAATATACTCAAACAAAAAAGAAACGTCCGATTTTTATGGTACTGTATCTTTCGATCCAGCCAAGATGTCGCAAACAAATTAACACCAAAATGTTTATCAAATGTCGGAGGCACAAAATTGGTAATTATTTGATTTTTATCTTGAAGGGTTATTGAACCTTATATGCACACAGCTTTTTTCCTTATCATCAGTAAGTTAATCAACAAAACGTGACACGTTTTACATTAAATAGCAACCAGAAACATCTGACGATGAAAAAACATCTAAAAGTCCCAAGTCAGCTTACTGAACGAGCGAAATTGCAGTTCAAAACCTTTAATTTACGAAATTAACTGAAATTACCTCCCTTTCAATTAAACAAATAACAATTTAAGAAATTCCAAATCTCCTTAACCTAACATCATTCTGAGACCGATTTTTGTTTTAATTTGTTGTGTTTGTTTATGACAACAATTACACAAAAGAGAAATACGAAAAACTATGGCTGATGCTGGGCATCAAATGTTACTAAATCTGAGCTTATACCCCACCCCTTACTGCAAAATCATCAGAGAATTTCCATTATCAATTGTTTTGGTGCTGGTTAGTCTTAATTACTGTTGATATGCTTGTTATGACGAAAAAAAAACAACAAAAAATTTGTTTGATTCTGTTAATTATCAAAATGCTGGACCAAAAATGAATTTTCTTAGTGTTTTCACGCACGCTGTGATCGATGTTTTGTGACGTCAGCATATGTTACAGATTAATGGCTGTGGTAGTAAAAGCAGTGCATACAACTAGCATGCATAACGTCTTACTAGAGAGTATGCTCAAAGATGTTTAAATGTGCTTAAACGGTTCGGGAATATGACGGATACACAAGCTATTGATGTTGTGACTTTTGATTTTAAGGGTACTCGTGTTTGCTGCTTTGTCAGCGGCTCAACTGGTGATCAAATGATTGTCTCTTAGGTGCAAAACGTTTCTAAATGATCAGAGTTGGTAATGTGAAAATTTGAATGAAATGCGTTCATACATTTGGAACTGGCAGACATAAGCGTCAAGCGGACATAACTTTTTTGTTTCAGTATATCTTTGACAAGTTTGAATAGGAATTATGTCAGATGTATAGTTACCAAAATGGCTACTATTACAAAACCCTTGTGTGTGCAATAACTGAACTAATGATGAATTTGTATGGTCTTCCCTATGATTTGGTTATGTGTACTGCATGAAATTTTTCTAAGCTAGTATTGCCTATAGTTCATTTTAAAAATCCAACCTCTTTTTCTTATGATTGGTTGTTTTGTAAAAAATAAAAAAATGTTAAACAACATTCCCATGCACGTATGAGCCATGCCATGATGAAAACAGGTTTAGCTCTATGCCTAGACCTCCTGATAAGAGTGTGTAATTAAAAATTCATTTTCTTATACCTTAACCATAACATATGTTGTTGGTACTCAAAAGAACTCTCAATGAGACTGTTCTGTTTAGCACCACAAAACATGTTTAAACTGATGGATAAGAAATAAATTTCACAATTTCATGCACAAAAAAGTTCCTTATCTGGATGAATGATGCAAACATCTTTGGACAGATCAGCCTACTCATCCAGACAGTCAAATGGACCGCATGGAAACCTGTCTTTAGCAACCACTCAAAAATAGACAAAACAAAGGTCATAAAGGCATGTGGTAGCTTAATGCAGGGGGCATTCTGCAATACTTTTGACCTGCATTAAGCAATAATCGATCTTGAAAACCTATTTTTTAGTCTTCTTTTGAGTGGCTGCTTAAGACAGGTTTTACTGTAATTCAAATTTTCCAACCAGTGAGAATTGAAATTGCTGTTTGCCTGAAATAATAAATTTGCTCGGGTGAGTTTCAGCATCTGAAACATTGCTTTTATGATAAATCATAAATATAGTGAGAATTACAGGTGTCCAAATATTTAGGGTAAATACGGTAGTAGCTGTAGCTGAACAGGCCAGTCCAAGGCTTACCTGGTCATTAACACCACAGTGATGCTGTATGTGCCCGCAGTGAAGGTTCTGGCTAGACTGTGTGGATGTGCAGGCTCATCTTAGGCTTCGCTGCATACTTATGTGATAAGAAAAAAATTATCATGAACTGGTTCATTTTTAATTCTTAAAAACAATTGTAAAACCAAAGCGATAGTGCTCTGTTAATCTATTCAGGTATTGTCCTGCCAGCCAAGAGTGACAGTGACGTCGGGTTTTGTTTACAATTGTAAAGTAAAACATTAGCTTGTACACTCCAATTGAGCTAATACGAATCAATAGATCACGTGTATTAATCCTATCCTGTGGATAGGATTAATACACAAGTGATCTATCGATTCTTAGTCCCTGATAACTTTGTAAACAAAACATGATGTCACTGTCACTCTTGGTTGGCAGGACAGTAAAAGATTTGTCCTCCATTCCTGCTGAAAATGTTTTTTTTTGCATATGCATAAAACTTGCTTAAAGGGTATTTAAGATAATCATGCTCAACTCAACTGAACATGAAATTTATCATGCTCATAAATGTTAAAATGTCAACAATTTATTAGCATGATAAAAGCAGCATCTGAGTTTGAAAGCAAGAAAAAAAAATATTTTTCAGCATTTTAGTTTTTTTGAGCAGTTTAAATTTCATACTCATTCGAGTAGAGCGTAAAAAAAGTTTTATAATCTCAGGGCCTGATGGCTGTACAGCAATCTAGTGGGACTAAAACTCCTAGTTCTTGGTTGGAATATTTATTTACTTCCGTCTATACTTTATTTGCCCAAGAAATGAAGATTCTAGCGAGACTACAGATGTGCAGGCTTGTCTTAGCTTTCACTAAACTCTAGTTTTCATGTTTTTCACATAGCGAAAACAGTTTGCTAAAATTAGTAATAAAAAAGTTATTGCCAAAAATCAATGTGAAAAACATAAAAACTAGAGTTTAGCTGTGGACACAATAAGCACCAAGATTTCATGAGCCATTTTATTTTGTCAAATTTAATAGAATTAAATGTATATACACCACTAAAAGTAAATTTTTTATGCTCAAAAATATTTATTATTAGTTGTAAAAAATGTATGCTCTTTCAGACTTTCAATGTCTGAACTCAAAATGAGTAAATTTGTCATTTGCCACTTTACATCACAGAGAACGGGCACGTTTTATGGTTGGTTTGTGACACATATTGAGCAGAAAAAAAAAAATATAGTTCAAAAAATTTTTTTTTTAACTATATACTTTTTTTTGCTCAATATGTGTCACAAATCTACCAGAAAAACGTGCCAGGCCCCTATGCTTTACATGGGATGAATGACCCCAAAAACGTTCTGACAAATTTTTCAGGATAAGGTTTTACCCATAAAGTTCCAATTACGACTGCAGCAGATGACAAACATTTGGATATACCTCTTGACTTCCTAAGAAAATAAGGCTTGATAGTTCATATGAATCATCTGCCAACAGATGATTCATATGAAATATCAAGACACATTTAATTTGAGCCGCGACATGTGATTTCCAACAATGTGGCATTTTGACATGTGTTGACTCAGACTAGCCTGTGCAGCCTCCTTTTAAGCTTAGGAATTCCAAATGGTGTTAAGGGGATATGTCTTTCAAAAGCTCTTACTTGCATGAAAATGTTCCTGTATAAACAAGAATTGCTTTTTTTGTCAAGGAGAAGGATACTTTTGGCCACATTGTTGTATGAACAACTTATACATCTCACATAGATCACTTTACGCCCCAAAATACAGCTTTTGAGCAATCCGCAGCACGCTAATCAGTCTTTTTAGAGTTTCTTCCTGGTTTGATACCGTTAACAATGCTGTGACACGCTGGATGAACTTTAGAGAAAACCATTTGCATGAATATGACCTGCAATTATTCGACTACAATATTTAGAAGTATTTTCGCCCAAAATGTACAAATTTCTGGTAGAAAAATATAAATTTTCAATTTTTGCTTATGAATTTTTCAAGGTCAAATTGAAAAATTGAAAATTATTTCAGAAATACATAATATTCAGGTCAAAATACTTCTAAATATTGTAGTCGAATCATTGTAGGTCATGTTCATGCAAATGGTTTTCTCTAAAGTTCATTCAGTGTGTCACAGCATTGTTAATGGTATCGAACCAGGAAGTAACTCTAAAAAGACTGATAAGCATGCTGCGGATAGCTCAAGAGCTGTATGTTGGGGCGTAAAGTGATCTATGTGAGATGTATAAGTTGTTCATACAACAATGTGGCCAAAAGTATCCTTCTCCTTGACAAAAAAGCAATTCTTGTTTATACAGGTAAAATTTTCATGCAAGTAAGAGCTTTTGAAAGATATATCTCCTTAACACTTACAGAATATTCAAGCGACTAGCAAAGGTTCTAATCAGACTGCCCATATGCGCAGGCTGGTCTGAGCCTTTGCTGGTCGCACATACCACATTGTTGGAAATCTCATGTCACAGCTCATTTCTCAAAGAAGCAGCAGTATTTGGAAAATGTCGTCTGCTGCAATTTATAGATAGAGCTTTAAGCCTTATTTCCCAAAATGGAATTGTTGATAGAGTTTGTCTTGATGAGTTTTAAGTGGCCAATGTTTCAGACGACTTGGTCTTGTACTAAGTGGTCAATGTTTAGAACAACTTGGCCTTGTATTAGATCGTTTTTTGTTGTCATTTTCACACAGGAATGTTTTCACTTTTACATATATTATTGTTGTTTTATTTTCACATTCATATGGGTTATTATATGAACCCTTTAAGCGCCCCCTTTTATTTGTAGCAGATGCCTGGGCAGCTAAAGCACTTTGGCATACATCCATTCTTTTGTTGAAGTCCTCATAACATCCACCTTTTAGAACTTAAAACACCAATCATGAATGCAGCAGACGACAAAATTTGAGATAATTTTTTGAGTTTTGGTGAAAATAAGGCTTGATATTTCATTTGAATCATCTGCCAGCAGAATATTCACAGAAATATCAGGATTTATTTTAAAAATTTTCAACTCTTTGCATGCTTGTTTTTTTATGCCCCCAAAGGAACTTTGGGAGGCATATAGTAATCGCACTGTCCGTCCGTCCATCAGTCCGTCCATCCGTCAGTCCGTCCGTCCCGCTTTCGTGTCCGGTCCATATCTCCTATATTCTTTGAGGTAGGAATTTCAAATTTGGTGTGTGGATACATCTTGGGATGGCGGAGTGTCGCGTACCATTTTCGGGTCACTGTGACCTTGACCTTGACCTCTGACCTAGTTTTTAGAATAATCGTGTCCGGAGCATATCTCTTATATTATTTGAGGTAGGAATCTCAAATTTGGTGTGTGGATGCATCTTGGGATGACGAAGTGTCGCGTACCATAATTGGGTCACTGTGACCTTGAACTTGACCTCTGACCTAGTTTCTTGAAAACTGCATTGAGTCTGGTGTATATCTCCTATATTCTTTGAGATAGGAATTCCAAATTTGGTGTGTAAATGCATCTTTGGATGACGGGGTGTCACATGCCATTTTTGGGTCACTGTGACCTTGACCTCTGACCTAGTTTTAAGAATTATTGTGTCCCGAGCATATCTCTTATATTCTTTGAGTTAGGAATTCCAAATTTGGTGTGTGGATGCATCTTGGGATAGCGGAGTGTCATGTACCATTTTCGGGTCACTGTGACCTTGACCTTGACCTAGTTTTTAGAATAATCTTGTCCATAGCATATCTCTTATATTATTTGAGGTAGGAATCTCAAATTTAGTGTGTGGATGCATCTTGGGATGACGAAGTGTCGGGTACCATAATTGGGTCACTGTGACCTTGAACTTGACCTCTGACCTAGTTTCTAGAAACTACATTGAGTCTGGTGCATATCTCCTATATTCTTTGAGATAGGAACTCCAATTTTGGTGTGTAAATACATCTTGGGATGACAGGGTGTCACATACCATTTTTGGGTCACTGTGACCTTGACCTCTGACCTAGTTTTAAGAATTATTGTGTCCCGAGCATATCTCATATATTCCTTGAGTTAGGAATTCCAATTTTGGTGTACTGGATGCATCTTGGAATAGGGGAGTGTCATGTACCATTTTCGGGTCACTGTGACCTTGACCTCTGACCTAGTTTTTAGAATAATCATGTCCAGAGCGTATCTCTTATATTATTTGAGGTAGGAATCTCAGATTTGGTGTGTGGATGCATCTTGGGATGACGAAGTGTCACTTACCATAATTTAGTCACTGTGACTTTGAACTTGACCTCTGACCTAGTTTCTAGAAACTGGTGCATATCTCCTATATTCTTTGAAATAGGAATTCCAAATTTGGTATGTAAATGCATCTTGGGATGCCTGAGTGTCACAAACCATTTTTGGGTCACTGTGACCTTGACCTCTGACCTAGTTTTCAAGAATTATTGTGTCCAGAGCATATCTCCTATATTATTTGATGTAGGAATCCCAAATTTGGGGTGGTGATTCCTCTTGGGATGGCGGAGTGGTGCATACAATTTTGAGTCATTTTGACCTTGACATTGACTTCTGGCTTCATTTCTAGGTTTTTCTTGCTATATTATAGCTATCTTTCCTCAAATGTGTCTTGTGCTAGACCAATTCCTTTGGGGGCATTCGTCACGTGTTTGTGACATTTCTTGTTTTCATGCTTTAGTTGTCGTCTACTGACTTTAAAAAAAACTTTTTCAAATAATTCTTTCAGGGACACTATCAAAGTGCCAAATGGTTTGGATCTAGATAAGGACCGATGTACGGTCAGTCCTGATCTGGGTCCAAACTGTTTGCAAAGGTTATCAGTAGACAACACTAGCGAGGAAAGGTTTTAAGAAGGAACAAAATTTGAAATGTGTCTGCTGTATGATTTTTTCATGGAAGAAAACAATATGAACCCTGATCAAATGGCTTCCAAGTGAGCAGTATGATCTGGGTTCATATCATTTGCAATTTTGGCTACCTAAGAACATAAGCAGAAGAGAGGAGCAGACGACCAAAGTCTTGACTGGAGGGCTAAGGGAGAAATGTATCGTCCGTCTGTTGCAATAGTGAGTGTTACTTCAAGCATTAAGATCAAGCTCAGATCCAGAAAGTTTTGTCTGAGGGGGTCCAACTTTGACGTTTTTTTTTTTTTTTTTTTTTTTTTTTTTTTTTTTATATATATATATATATATATATAGTTTGATGAGGGGAGGAAGGATCCAAATACCACTATTAGCGGGCCATCAACGGCCCACCAGGGAAATGCCATTTAAATGGGGTTTCACTGGCAGGCAGATGATGGCCTAACATTGAATGCTGGCTTGTTAGCTTTGTGATTTTAAGGGGATCCGGACCAGTATTGCTAAAGAACCCTGTATTTTGTAATTTTCCAGGGGGTCCGGACCCCCTGTCTCCCCCTCTGGATCCGCACATGAAGATTATTTGGTATCAGTATCTTCCTGTATCAAGCATTAATCCGTTTCATTGTATATTTCACCCATAATTTAATTTTGTGAAAGGCAGCGTCATTTAGATTACCAAACAGTTGATTTTTACATATAGTCTTTTGAATCGTTTTCATAATCTAGTATAGATGGTCTTTTTAAGGCTGACAGGATGGGGCAGAAAATTGTGTCTGCCCAGAATATGTTTATTGGGGCGAATTACGTTTGAGCCGAAATCATACCGTGACGGAGTATGAAATGAGCGGAGAAACCATACAGTCAAAAGAATGGATGGATAATTCATTCAAATTAGTGAATTTTCCAGGTAATGACCTTTAAATAAGTATTCACTAAGTTGTATTACCTGTAATGGCCAGTATTGCTCAGTGCTTAATAAGTGATTGGGAGCGCATTACAGTGGTGGATCCAGAGGGGGCTCAAACACCCCTCCCCGCTATTAAATCTCCTATGAAAATGAAATAATTTGGTCTCACTGAGACCAAATTATTTCATTTTCATGGGATATATAAGATAAATGAGATAAAATCAGCAAAGGGAACCCCCACACCTTTATATTTATGAACCCCCATTCATCCACCCCTGCATCTGGATGTTGACCTGGAAAATTCGCTCATTTAAATGACTTAAACATTCGCTCTTTTGCCTTATGGTTCTCCCTCTTTCTGCTCTTTCGTATTACGGATCCGCTCAAACGTAAATCACCTTTTTATTGTTAAAAAGGTTATTCAGGTTCAGTTGGTAATTTCTCACCTGTGACTTAAAGCTCTTTGCAATAGTAAGTTTTAACACTCAGGGATTTTCCTATGATTTGGGACTGAATAATTAAAAAATGAGCAAAATCTTCCTAAAATTGTGTATAGCATTCCCAATTTCTTAGTTCTACATTTTGGTGAAAATTTCATGAAAAATAACAAAGTTACAGATACATAAAAATTTACATAAAAATGTGAATGAAAACATGTTGGGTTTTTTTCACATTTTTATGCAAATTTTCATGAGCGTTTTGAAGGGCAATCAAAGCAACAAATATGGTACAGCTTTATACTGCTAGTTTCAATCTATTTTTGAAATGGCAGTCTGGTATCAATTCTTCCTAATTTTTATGGTCCAAATGCTTTTTTCCCAAAATCAACAGGGCCCTTGTCCTGAATTCAGAACTGTAGGAAAATCCCTGACACTTTCCTTGCTAGCATTGACTGTCCTATGCTGATAACCTGTGCAAACAGTCTGGACCTAGATCAGGACAGACAGAATGTTAGTAGTCCTGATCTGGATCCAAACCATTTGACACTGATAATGATTCTGAAAGAATTTTGTGAAAAATCAATTTTTTTTAAAAAAAAAAGGTCAGCAGACGACAAGGAGAAGTGATAACTTAGCCTCCGCCCTGTTAAGCTTAAAAAAATCTACTATACCACATTGCTTTTAGTGTTTGTTACTTTTGTTATGTCTTAAGGCACAACATGTAATTTGCAGCAGACAAAATATATTTTATAGACAGGCTATATATTGCCTGGGCTCAAAGTAGATGGCAATGTGGTTAAATAGTCGCCCTAGGGGCAGACATTTTGAACTAAATAGGGCTTGATGAGAAGTGGAAGTCTCCCTAAATTTATTATTCAAAGTATTTTTTACCTATGTAAGAAACAGCAATATTCTAACTGACTGAAACTAAACCCTTGTATACTGATGGCATATTTCTTCTGGTTTGAAGTAATAAACTTTGGATGGCAAGTTCATTGTCACAGGTTAGAAATTCAAAAATGAGAGATTTTTCACTTCTTGAAGGGTTTTTTTATCTCCGCAAACAAAGCAGGCCCTGATGAAATGCCACATTCTGTAGAATTGCATTTGGGTATCTTCTGTTTGCTAAAGTACCCATTTATCATATGACGTCGCACCTGGGAGTGAAGTAGCGCCATGCATTATAATCGATAAACCACTAGTGTTTTACAATTTTTCAGGTAACGTTATGAAATGACGCTTTTAACATCACTTATATGGTGAACCTGACGTTTTCACCCTAAAATGAGATTTCAAAATAGTTTTAATGTCCAGTGATAAATAGAATCTTACATTCATACTCCTGTATTATTGAATTCATTAAACTCATTGCGAAAAAGCGATGAAAAGCTCGGCAAGCCTCGCATTTTATCGCTTTTCCTCAACTCGTTTAATAAATTCAATGGGTCACCAGTATACAAAGGGCTTAACAGTAGATCCATTTGTCCTATGAAAGAAAAGAATGAGAGCTTAAATATAAATTCATATGTTTTGAAGTGGATATTAGCATACAAAAAAACCTTGTAAGGCTTAGTTTGTATTTTAATTTTTGGCATGCTTATGAAAAAATCAGCAGACGGAAATGAGATTGCAGCTGTTCACCTTTAAGGATGAATGATATTGTTTGTATCTAAACTCAGATGGGTGTTATCTCCATTTTTGGGAGTGGGGGATAGGGGTAGTGCCGTGTCAGTCGGAGAAAAAACTACAGTTTAAAGAAACAATTAAAACTAGTTGAAACTCCCATGTGAAGTCATGGCAGCCCACAAATGGATAATAGTAATTTGGCAATTTTGAACATTGTATTTTTATTGCAAAAAAAAAATGCAATTTTAACAGGAAACATGGTCGTATGTTTTGATCTTTTTGACTTTGCTTTACCACTTTTCAGGGAAGGATATGGATGTTTACATAATTTATGAGTTCCAACTGTTTTAAAATTAGTATCAAAGGTCCAGATAAGGAAATTTTATTTGCGTAAAATTTGAATTATTTTCTTACCCATTAATCTAAACATGTGTTTTGGGTGCTCAAATGAATCGTCTCATTGAGACGGTTCTTTTGAGTACCCACAACATATGTTTGGGTGAGAAATAAAGAAATTAATTTTCCAATACGCACTCTTATCTGGAGGCCTGTAGTATAATGTCTTCCTGATAAAAAAAAAATTGCTTTTCTGTCAGAAGGGATTCAGCCACATTGTACATCTTTAATGGAAATATATGAAGATATTTTGCACCAGTCCAGAGATTTAGATAAACGAAAATGTTCAGCTTAAAATGGCAAATATTTTCTTCCACATGGTTTTTTAGCATATGTTTTGGGTGCTCAAAAAAACGGTCTCATTCAGTTTTCACAACGTATGTTTCTGTTTAGAAATAAGAAAATTATTTTTCTATTATGCACTCTTAACTAAAGGCATGCAGTCTGGTTAAAGGGACATAACTGATCACTTTATAACCGATCTTGTTAAATGGAAGTATGGGGAAACACAGCAAATGTTCTTTAGCTTTGAACATTCCTTAAGTTTTGAACACTCCTTACCTAACAAAAAGTCCTCAGCAAATAGTGTAGATCTAGGTCAGACTGTTTATGAAGGAGATCTCTGTTTGCTATTCTGATGAGCAACATGAAAAATGATAATTCTTTCAAATAGTAAGGCTGAGTGTTCCAATTTGTAGAACCAAAATTTTGAACTTATTGCTTTTTATTGGCCGGGCCGTGTAGCGCAGTCGGTAATGTGTCTGGCTACAGATGGGTGTCTGACTGCATATCCAGCGGTCCTGAGTTCGATCCCGGTCCGGTCCCATACTTTCGTGGAGATTGATCATGAAATGATTTCTACGGTCATTCTCCTCCCTTCCGCTGATTCATTCAAGAAGGGTTGTTGTCAGTTACAAGCGAAAGTATGTGCATGAATTACTGGTTAACCGCTTGTTCAAGCCTGCCCAGGAAAAAGTGTGGTTAGGTGAACTGACCGTCCCGCAATGACCATAGCTGTTGACTTGGGACGTAAAAAAAATGCTTTTTATTGTAATGTTCTTAAAGAGACTAAGTCTGCAACTATGAACATTTTTCGGAAAAAATATTTTCTTTTTAAAACATTTGTAAAAGTAGAATTAAGTTATGTTTTCACAAAAAATCTGTTCACTATAGCTGAAAACTGCACGGAAAAGTGAATTATCTTATAAAATAGGTGTTTGTTTTCTATTGTTGGTTATTATTTGCGTCCCTCCAATAATTACACACAGTTAATTTTTAACATAAATGCTGTTGTTTTGATACTGATAATTTGTTAAGATTGACGAAATTGGTAAAATGTATACCTGTATTTTAGTTTTTTTGCTGTGCTCTTGAAAAATAGAAACATTATTTCTATAATTAAAAGATCAAAAGTTACAGACTATGCAGCTTTAAGGGAGACAAATCCACTTAGTAGCCGTGATATTAGCATTGTTATTCCTTGTTCGTTAGACAGTCATTAATTTTACAGAGATATACCTAGATGAATAGAATGGATTAAATGATCAAAGATTAAAATAAGTTTTTATTTTGAAATTACTTAGAATAAATAGAATAAAAGTTGAAAAAAAAAAAATAGTGTCGTCTGCTGCAATTTTCATTTAGCAAGCAATGTATTTAATTCTTTTTATGTATTATAAAAAGTAAATAAAATAAAAGTTATATGATTTTTATATTTGGTGTGTCTTCTTTTGAAAATCACAAAATATATTTAAGCCAAGGTATAAGTATGGAACCACTATGCATTATAGAAGCTATGGGCCTCATGGTTTTAGAGAAGATCTTTAAAAGTTTTCCCCATTATAAGTTTGTGGAATCTAATGGCCTCGGGGCATGGCCAATTTAAAATCCTTGGACATGGTTAGCAGGATTTATGTAGGGGTCCACTAGACATTGCTACACGCTAAATACATAAGCGGTGGGCAAAGATTTTTAAAAAAGTTTTTCCCGTTATAAGTCTACGCAAGCTATTGCCCCTTGGGACGTGGCCAGTTTGGACCATAGGGACTTGATTGGCAGGATTTATGTAGTGGTGGGTTGGGACCATTAGACATTGCTACAAACGAAATATATAAGCTGCGGGTCTCATGGTTTCAGAAAAGAAGTTTTAAAAGTTTTCCCAGTATTTAATTATGGGAGCTATTGATCCTCGAGGCAGGGCCAGTTTGGACCCCAGGGGTTGAATTGCAGAATTTATGTAGGGGACCACTAGACAATGCCACATACTAAATATAGAAACTGTGAGCTTCAATGGTTTAAGAAGAGACGATTATCTAAAGTTTTCCTATTTAAAAATTTAGTTTGATGGCCAGGAAGTGACACAATTACAGACTGCAGTTCAACCCACGGCACCTGAAGAAAAGACACAGAACAAAGATAGCCACAACAATGAAAGTAAAACAACCAACTCTGTCTTACTCAGTAAGATGATTACTAATAAGAACCATACCACAAAACAGGACCAACACAAAAAACCAACACACAATGCAATGGGACAACAGCAAACAATGAATAAACAACAACAAAACCGCCACCGTATAATTAGAACAGATAGCAGTCAATGCTACTTGGGGCTAAAATCGATTTTACAGACCAAGTCTATGGGAGCCATATGTTGCCATGGCAACTAGAGTTCCAATCCAATCATCCCAAAAACCTTATGCAGCCTTTCCCCTTACCTGATGCTTTAAATGAAATTTATCCCAATTGGCCAACTGACATTAGAAATATACTTCTTTGAAAATATGAATGACGTAGGTGAGCTACAATAATGTATTGTAAATAGTGTCCATGTCACATGACCAAAATGGCCTTCATGCCATGTTAGGTATATCTATTCAAATTTCTTCTCTTTAAGTAAAAGGCCAATTACATCGTGTTTTAATATGCAGCACTAGGGATATGGGCCTTACAAAGTTTGTTAAAAGTTGATCTTGACATTGTAAAACATATTAAGGAACCCTAAATCATGTGATTCAGTGTCATGTGAGCGCTTCAGGATCTTATGGTCCTCTGGTGAAATTAGCTACAACTTATTACAATCTTGTAACCGATATTTGTTTTTACCTGCGTCGCTTTTGCGAAAGCAGGTCTAGTAGTGGGTCCACTCTGTCGGTCGATCCATCGGTCTGTCCGTCCCCAACACTTTAGGGGTGCCAAGTTCTTATGGCTCTCTGGTTAAATTAGCTACAACTTATTGCAATCTTGTAACCAATATTTGTTTTTACCTGCGTTGCTTTTGCGAAAGCAGGTCAAGTAGTGGGTCCACTCTGTCGGTCGATCCATCGGTCTGTTCCTCCCCAACACTTTAGGGGTGCCAAGTTTGTGTAATCTGTAATTCATTCCTTTTTATTCAAACTTTGCATAATAATTGTTAACATATTGAAGATGTGCACCTCCTTTTTTGTGCACATTTCACAACTTTTTTCTCATTTTTGAGGGGTGTTGAACTTACAAATTTGTTCCGTCCAAAATGGTAAGAGAGTGCCTGGTTAGTGTAATCTGTAACTCCAAAAGTTTTCATTCCTTTTATTCAAACTTTTCATAATGATTGTTCACATATTGAAGATGTGCACCTCCTATTTTGTGCACATTTCATTACTTTTTTCTCATTTTTCAGGGGTGTTGAAGTTAGACATTTTTCCATCCAAAAGGCTTAGAGGGTGCCTGGTTTGTATAATCTGTATCTCAGTATTTAAACTTTTCATAATGATTGTTCACACATTGAAGATGTAGACATCCTATTTTGTGCACATTTGATAAATATTTTTGAAAGGTGTTGAACTTAGACATTTTTTTCATCCGAAGTGCTTAAGGGTGCCTAGTTTGTGTAATCTGTAAATCGAACAGTATTCATTCCTTTATTCAAACTTTGCATAATCAATGTTCACGCATTGAAGATGTGCACCTCCTATATTGTGCACATTTTACAAATATTTTTGGGGGTCTTGAACTTAGGCATTTTTCTGTTCTATATGCTTAGATGGTATCTGGGCTGTATACTCTATTACTCCAACAGTTTATATTCCTTTAAATTCAAACTTTGCAGAATGATTGTTCATACATTGAACATGTGCACCTCCTATTTTGTGCTCATTTGATAGCTATTTTCTTATTTTAGGCTCATTGAACTTAGACATTTTCCCATCTAAAATGCTTAGGGGGTGTCTAGTTGTGTAATCTGTTACTCAAGCACTTTTTATTCCTTTATATTCAAACTTTGCATTATGATTGTTCACACATTGAACACATGCACCTATATTTTGTGCTGATTTGATAATATATTTTTGAGTGTTGAACTTAAATAGACTTTATTACATCTACACCACCTTTGGAGTGATTACATTGTGAAGTTTGTGTGTAATCTGTAGCTAAACAGATTTCATTATTTTTATATTTAAACTTTGTATACAAATTTTTCACACATCAAAGATGTGCACAGGGGACACAGGTCCAGAGCAAAGTAAATAGTAATGTTTTGGTGCGACAGATATGTTTGTTGGTATTTGAAAATTATTACCAATTTTAGAAATCCGTCTAGTATATGGAAAGAAACAAAATACATAATTCCATCTGTCACCAAATGCCTTAAAAATGTTGGAGCATTACAAGAATTTTATAATTGCGAGTGAAAGCAAGAGCACAATGAATTTAATGCTTCAAGCATTAGGAAGCTAAAAAGTGTTTATATTATTGATAAAAGAATTTCATTTTATTTCAACAATTTAGATCTGGCTAAAAATAAATTTACTTTTAGACATTTGAAGAAAGGTGTCTAGGAGGGTCATAGGACGTTTGCTGAAGCACCTGCAGATAAGGCTGCTTACAATGTTGTGGTTCTGCATCGACATTTTAAAACAAGAAATTGGCAATGCTAGTTTTGTTGACGAGAGGTCTGTCATTGATAGGCATCAGTGTCATATGGCTGCATAGTTAGGTGTGTTTATTGACAAGGATCGTGACAAACTTTGCATGTTAAACTTGGTACATAAACTTTAAAAAAACATATAAATTGCGTTAATTTGTAACTAAATATGTTTACTACTAACATGTTGTCTATACCTTAATTCATTGCCTCATTGCATCTAAAAAACATGTCATAAAAATTAAATATTTTGAAAAAAATTATGAATGGAATGGTTAAAATCTATTTTGGTCTATTAAAACATGAATGATATACTTTCTATATTACATTGCCATGTAATCTAATCAACCTACCAAATTAATTGAACAAACTTAACAGAAAGGTTTCGCTTTATTATGCTGGTAATGAGAAACATGCTTTTCACTTCTGAACAACTGAAGAAATATAATTTGTGGTCATGTCTGAAAGTTTGTGACGCTCTCTTTAATCTTTTCAATATATTTATTAGATTTGTGGTCTAAATGTTTTCTTATGGGTAATTGTTGTTGACCTCTTGCTTAAGCACCTGCAGATAAGCCTGCTTACAATGTTGTGGTTCTGCATCGACATTTTAAAACAAGAAATTGGCAATGCTAGTTTTGTTGACGAGAGGTCTGTCATTGATAGGCATCAGTGTCATATGGCTGCATAGTTAGGTGTGTTTATTGACAAGGATCGTGACAAACTTTGCATGTTAAACTTGGTACATAAACTTTAAAAAAACATATAAATTGCGTTAATTTGTAACTCAAATATGTTTACTACTAAAATGTTGTCTAACCTTAATCCATTGCCTCATTGCATTGAAAAAACATGTTATAAAAATTAAATATTTTGAAAAAGTTTATGAATGGAATGGTAAAAATCTAACATGAATGATATACTTTCTATATTACATTGCCTTGTAATCTTATCAACTTACCAAATTAATTGAACAAACTTAACAGAAAGGGTTCGCTTTATTAGGCTGGTAATGAGAAACATGCTTTTCACTTCTGAACAACTGAAGAAATATAATTTGTGGTCATGTCAGAAAGTTTTTGAGGCTCTCTTTAATCGTTTCAATATATTTATTAGATTTGTGGTCTAAATGTTTTCTTATGGGTAATAACTGTGGTCCTCTTGTTGTTGACCTTTTGGCTGTTGTGTTTTGTCACTTTCCCAATTGTGTCCTGGTCCACATCAGAATTAAGGGCGAGGTTGGCGCCGTAAAACTGGTGTAAGCCCTCCAGCAAAATATTTTACTGACAATTCCAAGGCGGTACATCTTTTGTGGATCATTTTTGTCATTCATGTCTTGTGTTTGTCATGCTTTCGCGTCTGTTCATTGCTGCCTTGTGGGCACCTGCTGGGAAAGGGCTGACCTCTTGGCTCTTGTTTGTGACGTCTAATTGTGATTTTGTCACTTTCCCATGTGGTATCCTGGGTCAGGTGTGGTACTTGATTGTATTGATCGCTGATTTTTGCCATCTTTCTTACTTTGTTTTTGTATGCTGTTGCATTACCAGTTTGCCTTCTTCATAAGTGAGTTGATGTATGAGTTCCAAGATAGCTTGCTGTCTATGTATGGTGACTCCAAGATATTTGGCCTTTTATGTCATATAGATGGTGATGGCCATGTATGGAAAAGGAGGCAGGAACAAAACATCTCTTGTTAGTCATAAAACGTCATAAAATGGGGTACTGTCTTTTGACTTGCATCAAAGAGCTTAAATGTGGTGGGGTTATCTACACAACTAAAATAATCTAATTTTTATGTTTGTTGCATTGAAATGGTTAAAAACGTTTATAGAAACACTAAAATGAAAATTTGATTCAATATGGACTTCAATTCTACGTGAAATTGACGTCGATTTGACGTCAATGTGCTGGAAAAACACATTGCTTACCCCAAAAAGTAATTCTGGAAATTCGCGTGTGCTTCCGACTGGTATAAGATCTTAACATAACTGTATGTTCTTTGCTAGGCTTTTTGAAACAAGTTAGCTCTCTGATGGTTGGGGCGTTTAGCTGCTACAGCGTGTTAACTACGTTACCCTACATTTTTTAAACAAAATAAATGTAACCAAGCTTGGTAAGGTAATACTTTAATTATTTACATTGGACAAACGTTCATTTATCATTCAAGAACATTTCATATCTTGCATATATTTACGTTTATAAAAGTTATATGGGCTCATTGCGATGTTATTTATGTTACATTTTAAGCTACTCCCTTTAAAATCACTGAAATGTTGTTAAATAATTTTCTTTGATAAGCTTCCCAGTTAGCTTTCAGGTTTTAAATACACCGTCTAAGAGACAAGTAATGGACCAATATATAGCTGCAAACAGTTTGTTTGTATCACAAATACTTTAAGAGTTTTAAACTGTTACAAATGATGACCCTGAACAAAAGTTCATTCTTTAATTCAGCATGAAATTCAATTTGAAAACCTTTAAATACCAAATATTATCATTCTGTTGATAAGCAAGAGTGAAAAGCCATGCTTAACTTCGTTTCTGGTGTAAAATATTAGCTTTGTTTTGGTTTGTACGGCATCATGTAACATATATTACAACTTTCAGGACTGCGTATACATTGCTTTTTATCCGTATATTATACGTCATAGGAGATTTTATTTCATCTCAAAACTGACTGTGCTTGTTAAATAGATATCAATATATCAGTCTGTCTAAAAAAAGGATTTATCAGTTTGTATTTAAGTTCCTACCAATTATCCATGCACGTTTACATTTGCAAAATAGTATATAATGTAACTTTTACATCTACAAAGTAATGATTTGCCCAAAATTACAGATTTTAAAATTCATAAACAAAGGAAATAATAGCACTCAAGTAGCAGCACTTAGAAGGATACATCTCAATTTTCTGTCAAATTTGTTAAAATAACATACATGTAATAGTATGTGCAAAATATATTATATTGTTATATGTTGATCCAACATGTTAACAAAGACGATATATAATTGATCCAGAAAAACTTATCTTTTATGTTAAGTTTAGAGTTTTGTAATATTTTTCTGAAGAATTCTAAGTTTAATTGAGCTACTTCTATTCAGTTATTTAAGTGTCTGTAATCAGTTAATGTTAAAAGTGACTGTCTCGAAATCCATTTGTATCCTGACTTTTAGCTATGTATGCATATGGTAACGCATTACATAAACTTTGAAATTAATTTTAGTTTACATATAGCATAGCTTTTGTTGTGCGATCAACAAAACTGTCCATCACACTAGGTAAGTACCTTGGATCACTTGTTAACCTATAATATCTAAAGAACTGCTTTATTGATGAGAAACATTTCCATGGAAATAAAGAAAGTTGGTTATAGTGGTGAGTTTTACTTTAAGGCCACATTAGATATGGTCATTAACAAGGAAATAGGTCAGATGTTACTAGGATGCCAATTTGAATAAAGGCTTTTCACCTAAAATTGTTTCCGGCCAAATTTTAACAGGTGACATTCAAGTTATTGTAAATTAGATTTTACAATGTTTTTAAAATGCTGGATAGAAATGTGAAACATTAAAAAAATGCAGTCAAGAGATTAGATCTGATTGAGTTTTTGCAGTAAATGTTTATATACCTGATGTTAAATTCCACTAAACAGAATGTTGGCAAAATAGTTTAGAAACCTCGCAAACATGATAAAGGTAATCATTAATAACAATGTTTTACATGTATATGTGTACTTAAGATTAGAATGAGTTGTTAACTTGCCAGGACATAGATTCAAAAGGAGAATGCACAATGCTAGCTGTTCAGCATTAAGATGGCACTCTTCTCAGTATCAACATTGTCATCAATTATTGTCGCACATACAAAGTTTAAAAAATGTGCTTTTACTTATGCATATCTAATTTGCCATGTATTCTTTTATTCAGTTATCTCTTAAAGAAATCATTTCATTTAAATGTACAGGATATCATTATAAATCTAAGAGATTGATTTAGCAGTGCCTCATTGTCAATTATGTTATATGTGTGTATGGTGTGGTTTACTAAATGTTAAATGCTATATTTCAGATATGTTCTCTGACAGTAGCGCAAGTGTAAATCACGTTGCTTTTAGATGAAAAAATATTTTTAGACTCTTTTACTGTAAACAATAAATAAATATTTGGACTAGCAAATGCATTGTTTAATTACTCATGATGATGCAGAGGGGCTAGTGTTCTAAAACGTCGTCAAGAAATCTTCATACTACTTTGTGTATACGAGCAGCGAAGGCTCTGGCAAGTCTACCTACATATATGCACAGGTGCACCTGAGCCTTCATTGCTCAACAGTGAGACAAATACCAAGATCAAATGGGCTTATTCCTTTGATCTGTTCTTTCGTTACTAGTTAATCTATTTTGTTTGATTTGAACTATGCAAACAATTATTGGGCTGCAATTTTGTATCAACGATAATGTTCACATTTGACAAGCTAAATATCAATTTGTTATTATCTGCAACGAAATTCCACTGTAAGACAAATGGGTCTAATTGATAGAATAATGCAAAACAAATAATTTATTAAAAACAATAATTTGTTGTGAGTCAGCTATATTAGCAATGGCTACAATATACATGTAATACTAACAATGCCTGGGGACTTTTCTAAGTGATAAACAAATATCTTTCAAATGAATGACTAAGATGAACCATCAGAACAAATATTGTTCTGTTTAAATGCTTCACAGTAGTTAAGAACCAGACAGAACAGATGATAAGACAGTGCAATTAGTCCTTAAAATTATCTTGTTATGCATTTTGCCATCTTAAATGGTATTCTTTTGTCGCCAAACTGGACATCGTTCTGATATAAAGCAGTTAAAACCATAGGGATGTGCTTGGCGTGTGTCATACCTATGGGGAAAAATCGTTAAGTTTCATTTCAGCTATTTTTTTTTCAAAAGACAAGGATAAAGGACTGTTTTAATTCTCATTTCTCGATTTAGATATATGCTTGAATTGACCTACAATTACAAATTCTGAAAACGCTTTTATTCCTGAATGGTATCAGCATACTAGTTGTAATTAATAGCTGGCTTATACAATGTGATAAATCTTACTAAGCTAGTCCATGCTTATTATTGTTGTGTAATCTAAAATACGATAAATATAATACAATATATTTCATTCAGCATTAAACAATTAACAATGTTTATAAACTACACATTAAGTTAACATATAAATGTAGTGAAACAACAATAATTTTCCTGAGAAGCATCTAGAATTTCTTCTGATATGTCTGATGACTAAATATGTGTCTTTTATATATCATTTCATGTATAAAAGAGGCAAATATATCAGTGTCAGTGAGATAAAAGATATCATTTAATATGAATTTAAGAAAAAACGCTGTTTACATATTGAATAAAACACAAAGACTTGAAAAAAAATCGTTGTATGTGAATAAAGTTCAGATTTATTCTTTTATTCACCCGTGCGTTGTTGGTATTTTCCTTTAATGACAATTAATGGCAGTTAAATGGCAATAAATAGCCCACTAGGAGTGTAAACTTAAAAAGTGTTCCTTTGTAATTTAAAAAAATATTCAAAGAAAGTTACGTAAATCACAGTAATAACAGATCCTTCTAATTTGATAACATCATATTGCTAGCCATTTGCTAACATTTAAAAGGCTATATTGGCATGTAAGAATAAGGAGTAATTAGATAAGATTCCCAATTATTTTACAGTAGCATAGAAAATCTTGCTATTGTGTGGTATCGCCCCAACCGCCAAAGAGTTAACACACATTATTGGGTGGCTTGTAGAATGTGGTTTTAGAAAATTATACTGTACAAAACTCCCTTAGGAGGTATTTTGATAGTCCAATGTCTAATGACAGTAATGCATTAAATAGTTATACATTTAAAGTAACATATATAACTGTAACATCATAGTGGTGTATTGTTTAAATACATGGCGGTTGTTTCCTTCATTTAAAAATGTTTTAAGACAAACAGCATGTCGATAAATAATAATTAGGTATAACTTGGTATTTGCAAAATAGGATTTGAAACTATAAAAGGGTAACGTAGTCAATATGCCTGTCTAAATATAGGCCAGAGAGCTAACGTATGTCATTTTGCATCTTATATAATGTAGTTTCAGAAAAGTACAGTGAACAATATTTTCCCTGCTGTGTGGAGAGGAGGGTCTAGCTATTTGAGCTTTCACTATCACAGAATTTTCATTTTGGTACTGACGTCACTTTTCCATGTACAGACATCCTTTTGAAGTTAATGTAACCACTTTAATATCCAGAGTCAGGGTCTATGCTCTTAAATCAACATGTCGCCAGTCAAATTACCACCACTGATCAAACAGTTCATGTTTATGTCTGCTGGAATTCATAACACTCACTTTCAAGCCTAAAATAAGCTAAAAATGGTTACGTCACTTTGTGACGTCACTGTGACGTTAAAACGCCAAAGAAAAATTGTAAACATCTTTTTTCTTAAACAGGATACATTTTTCTACAAGAAAATGTATGTTTGACACTTTTACCAAAAATGCACACGGAATCACACAGCGGCCTACACTACAAACTTGAATTAAGTGACGCAATTCTTATCCTGTCAACACAATTTATATTATATGATTATCCCCAATTGCACATGGTTATCAATTATAATTGTCACGTGATTGTCTTTGAACAAAAGTGTCGACGAGTTGTCTCTTATAGTCTCGACGAGTTGTCTCACGACCTGTCGACGAATTGTCTCAAAAATTGTGTCGACGAATTGTTCTGTCAACGAGTTAACTCGATTCCGCTCACATAACTTTGCCAGATTACAACCTCAGATATTATAACGTCGACAGGCGGTTCTCCGAAAAGTCAGCGAAGGAGATCTACCAACAACACCGTAAGTATCCCGGGTAAGTATGATCAACTGAGTATGTCTAAAAGGTAATGATTGTAAGCGATTACCACCAGTAAAGAAGATATGATTAAAAGAAGACAGACAAACGGACCTCCTGGTTAGTGAATGTCCGCTTTGTGCTCCGTTGAAGAAACCCCGAATTCTGTTCTGTTCTTACTCCATGACGTCATACAAAACTTTGCACCCCGCGCGCACTCTCAAAAACAGAAATGGGTTGCAGTGGTTGCTGCAGAAAGTCTGAAACAAAGGTACGGCCCTTTGAGGTATGACCAGGACTAACTATATTTACTTTTTATAAAGATTTTATTTTGCGATTTGTTTAAAAAAATGACGTATCGGCAACAGGTGCGTTGCCATTGGGTGAAGTTCATCAGGTGGACAAAGATCACTGTAATCGGACGTACCAGTGATCGGACTTTGATATCACGGCACAACCTATTTTCGACTGCCGTCTAATTTCGACCACCTAACGCTTAGAGCAAACCTGTGTAATGTCGACACCTGTATGTTATTGACACACCCCCTGTTAACTGATACCCGTTGTTAATGATTGGTCTATTTTGATTGTATCATTCATGATTACGTCATAGAAAAATTCACTTACAGCCACACAACATTTTTGAAGGTTCACAGGAAGGTTCAAGAAAATCCAGACATGCGTTCTTATAAGAGCACTGATAAGATGTGCCGACGTTTCACATACATGTACAGATTCTAAGATATCCCATTACTGTTTGATGAGGTCTACCTTGTTTGAAATACAATAATATATAGGGAAGATAAACCTTGGACCAGGCCATCAGGTCGACTTATGTGAGACTATCGAGTTATGCATTGTTGAGTTAACGTGAGTTGACTGTATCATATTTCCATTTAAGCAAACAGAGTAGACCCTGATCAGGCAGCTCTTAAAAGAGCTGCCTGATCTGGGTCTGCTCTGTTTGAAAAAGCATTAAAAGGTGTCTCTATGAGTAAAAGGGTTGATATACAGTAGTTTAACTGTTTTATTTTCAGGCACCATCAGAAGAAGACTTTCATGGTCCACTAGAACACAGAGAATGTCGAGATATAATCTTTCTGATCATCTTCCTTGCCTTTATAGTCGGAATGGTATATAACATGTCCATGAAAATTTATTGTTTGGATAATATAATTTAGCTTTTAACTAGGCCAAATAAAAAAATACACGTGTTTAGGGTAACCCAACCATACCTAAATTTACGGGTGAAACCTAGATTTTTTTCAGGTTTTCTGGTAAAAAATATAATTTTATGCATTTTGAAAGGCAAAATGCATAAAATTTTGTTGTTTTTTTTTCCCAGAAAAAAAATATGTGTGCCTACCCTACCTGAAATTTTCATACCCATTACCCGAAAGTTCGAAACACATTTATTTTATTATTTGGCCAGTTTCGACCATATTAATTCAAGATACCGGCAAACAGGTACTTTGGAAAACAGTGAAGAGCCAGATGAATAATGCATTATTTCTTAGGGTCTGCACTTTGCAAAGATTGAAGCAAATCATCATGGCAGAAATGCATCATAATTTAGAAATTTCTACCTGTGATTCCTTAAAACAATACAAAATTGGCTATTCCATACTTACTCTATAAACATATCATCCAGTGACTTAATTAAGCTGCTGTGGCATTCTTTGTGCATTTATATGATCAATTTACCATGTTCTTTTTTAACATTTCCAGCAAAAGTAATTAAGTTTTTAAAAATCCTTTTTTTGTAATAAATACACTGCAGTTGCATTGTTTTATCTCATTTTTTAAAATTAAATTATACTCACTGCATGCATAATAAATTGCGTATATATATTTCTCAGCTTTATTTAGGGAAACCACAAAAACATACGCTTTAATCCTTCATTTGAATTTGAAACCCAACAAATTTAAATTAACTCTTTACCAGCTAGTGACGTCTACTGATAATGTAAATAATTTGGACCCAGATTAAGCCTGATGTTTTGTTGGGCCTGATCTGGGTCGAAACTGTTTGACACTTAGATGGTATCCCTGTAGGGATTTTTTGAAACAGTTAATTTTGAAATAATTCAACATGACAAAAAATCATGAAAAATATCCCAGCATCAATTAATATATCCTTGCAGAAGTCTTTTTTAATCTAGCTCTAATTTTCCGATTATTAACACAGAATTAACAAGAGGGCCTTCGATTAGTATGTTTTAAAACTTTAAAGGAAAATGCCCAAAGAATTTTTTTTAAATTTAAAAGTTCAGGATCATCAGCAAAAAAATAGGGACAGTTGAAAGATAGAGTAATAAACATAAAACAGACATTTCTACTTATTTTTTTACCTTGTTTGTTTGTTTGTTTGATTTGATTCTTTACGTCCCATCAACAATCTTTCAGTTAAACAGGGACGGGTCTTTCTGGGTTGAACCAGTACTTAGCTAGGATAAATGTGTCTTGCTCAAGGACCACAACGCAGTGACGTAGGTGAGGCTCGAACCGACAGCCCCTGGCCTTGGTCTCGAGTCAAGCACTCTACCAATGAGCTACTGCGCTCCCATTACCTCTTTTGTTGTTTCTATGATTTTATTATCTAATAAAAGAAAGCTCATTTCAAAGTTAACTGTTTCAGGGCGTTGTGGCATATTTTGGTATAAAGAACGGCAATCCATATCGTCTTGTCTATGGGGCTGACAGCTGGGGGAATGTGTGTAATCAACCAAATGAACCAATAGCAAATGTCTCTGAAGACCTCACTGGCAAAGATCATACTGACAAAGGGTAAGTTTACTCTGCCTATTAGTGTCGTCGCTGATAACCTTTGCAAATAGTTTGGACCCAGATCAGGCGCGACAAAATTTCGGGCCTGATCTGGATCCAAACTGTTTGACACTCTGATGGTATTCCTGAAATAATTTTTCAGAAAAGTTGATTTTGAAGAAAAATCAGCAGACAACAAAAAAGCATGCAGAATTACCCATTAACTAGGTTTGTAGTTTTAACCCTTAAAGTGCCAAGAAAAAAATGCATCTGAAAAAGTCGTCTGCTGCAAATAATTGCCTAACATTACTGATAAATTTAAGTATAGAAGCAAGCAGGGTGGGCCCAGATCAGACTGCTCCTATAGGAGCTGCTGATCTGGTTCCACACTGTCATAGAGGATTCTTAAAACATATCAGCAGATGAGAAAAGCAGACAACTTTTATTGTGATTGGCGCTTTAAGGGTCAACCCTACACTGCTTCTGCTTCAAATAGTATGCAGGATATACACTGTTTAATGTTAAAAACAACAGAGCCTCCAGTAAACAACTGAAATACATTTCACATGCAAATGAGCCCTGTTGTGTAGTTCCTCCAGGGCATACCCTGCGAGCTACTCAGTATATAGTTCGACCAGCTAAGAAAGACTGGACAGTTCTGAGCTAAGATCCAGCCGCGGACATTTCCATATAAAAATCGGTAAGACAGAGTGTATTTATTCACCTGTGAAATGCTTTACACCTGTATACCTTTAGTAGTTTTGAGCCCCATTGTGAGAAAAATATATTCAAATTAATTTGGATAACAAGGAGACTGACTAGCTCAGACAATGTTCGAAATTTTAACTATCCATTATCATAACCATACTGGATAAGAAAATAAAATAATGGTCCCCAATGAAATTTTAATCACTCTTACATTTTACTGTAATAGTCAGCACACAAGATGATGGTTCTTGTTAAATCGGCATGTGGCAAAGGCTCAGACAAGCCTGCATATATGCATGACCTCTCCAGGGGTTTCGCTTCTAACATAAACAAAGTATGCAAGTTGAAGAAGACTCCGAACAACTTAAAGACATCTAGTCCCTCTGGACACGCCAGAATGAGTGATTATTAGAGCCTTTTGCGGATATGCCATAAGACCAAATGACATGTTTGTATGCCCTTTTCTCATGTCCCGCTGAATATGATTGGTGATTTATTATTATTGTAACCTGCTTAAAAATCAAACCAGTTTTGCCATACAGACAAAATTTGAAGAAAATTTAAACCTACCCTCCCCCAAAATTTTCATTCACAACATATCTTTGGGAGTGCAGTGGCTCAGTGGTAGAGTGCTTGACTCGAGAAAGGCGGCGGTTTCAAGCCTCACCGGTGTCACTGCGTTGGGGTCTTTGAGCAAGACACATTTATCCTAGTTTAGTACTGGTTTAACCCAGGAAGACCCGTCCCTGTTTAACTGAAAGATTGTTGATGGGACGTAAAGAATCAAATCAAACAAACAACATATCTATCCCAGTAAATGACATGCAGCAGGTCCCCAGCAGCATATCAAAGATAAACGTTTACCAGGCATGCTAACGTATAAAGTTGGTCACCCTTGTCGTCTGTGCTTCAGTTGGTTGCACGAGTAAAGTGTACATAGGCTATTACACCCAATTTACTATAGACTAGTCTTATTTGACAGTGTATGACAGCGCTCTGTCTGACATGCCCAGTCTCTGTGAGCTGGTCGCACTTTACATGATGTACACAGGAAAATTATCGATATATGCAAACAACTAGTTTATCGATTTAAATGCATGGCGTTATATCACTCTCAGACGTGACCCAGAGCTGGAAAAATCCACTCGTCCGCTCGCCATGGTGAGTGCCTCATGCTGCAGGACGAGTAGAAATTTTGACTGTTTCCAATGTAAATTATTGAATTTACCAATACATATGGTGATGTAGGACGAGTAGAAATCTAGTGAGATATGCACACTGTGTTCCTTTCATTTCAGGAAGCTGTTCTACCTCGATCCCATGTTCTTTATGTCTCTGATACCAGATGCCAATCTTCCAAGCTTTTCGGATGACGACTTTGTTCACATCTGTATAGAGAAATGTCCAGGAAACACAACAGATGTCCTTGACTTGTACAATGATGAAGGGATTAACCTGTGTAGATATGATACCACACCATATGTTAATGACATTAATTTCTGTCCAAATACACCAGTTCAGAAACAGTAAGTTTATTTTGCAAGTCTCTAAGATTTTAGGCATAGATTATATACATGAGGGTCTGGATGGAGAGGGGGGGTCTGGTATTCACTATTCATTAAAAATTCAGCCCATTATTCATCTCATTAAAATTTTGGGTTATTCATTAAAATAAGACCAATTATTCATTAAAAGTAAGAAAGGTTGCAAAGAAATCTGATTATTCACTATTCATTAATTTTTTCTTCAATTCACAAAAAAATAGGATTATTCATTATTTTTAGGCCCTCATTATTCATTATTCATTATTTTTTGGCTCATTATTCACTATTCATTATAAAAAAAGGCCATTATTCACTAATCATTATACCCCATCCAGACCCTCATATATGCTTAAAGCAATTTCTTAAAACATCCATAATACACAGCTATCTATGGTAGATGTTCTAAAATTTCGAACAGTAGTTGCCAGACAAACAGTGCAGACCCGGATCAGACTGCTTCTGAAGAAGCAGTCTGATCAGGGTCTTCCCTGTTTGCTATTCTGACAAGCATTTTATGAATTCCAGCCTTAATTGATCAGATAACCAGTATTTGCTTTGAGAACAGAAATACGGTAGTAGGGTTGTGAACCAGTATTTTGGTCTGAGCATTAATTGTGTGTGCGAGCAGGGAAGGCTCATGCATGTAACTGTTTGCATTTGCTCATCTGGGACTTTGATGCTTGCATGCAATAAGTACCATATATTCATGAGCTGGCTCATATTTTTGAGCCTTGCATGCCATGACAAAAATTTAATCGCAGATTGGGACCCTGTAACATTCAAACATTTAAACCATTCTGATCAGCTACAGAGACTAGCTAGAGTCTTGAAAATGAAATGAAGCAAGTGTAGCTGTAATTAACATTTCACAATCCAGGGTTCGCACAGGCTTGAAAAGTACTTGAATTTAGAGGGCTTTCTTGAAAAGTCCTTGAAACTTAAATCTGCCATGAAAAGTACTGGAAAATCACTCAAAAGCCTTGAAAAGTCCTTGAATTCTACTATTTTCTGTAGGACTTATCACTGTTGAAAAGAGACCTGATTCAGTACAAAATTGTTGTGCCTTTATTTGGTGCAGCATATGCTGCACCAAATATAGGCACAACAATTTTATACTAATTTTCTAGTACTAATGTCTCCATTATCTCAGTCTAGCATTTCTGAAGTAGAATTTGAACATTTAGATCAGTATTTTTCATTAACTTTAAGTCCTTGAAAACTGTTGGAGAGGCTTTTAGAAGTCCTTGAATTTTACTCTTACCTGCCTGTTACAGTGTATGAACCCTGCAATCTATAAGCAGCTTTAATTGGTATGATTATTCAACAAATAACAAATAAATAGAAGATCTTACATGAGTGCTCCTGTTTTATTGAATTTATTAAACGAGTTGGGGGAAAAGAGATAAAATTCAACTTAGAGGCTTGCTGAGCATTTTATCTCTTTCGCAAATTCAATAAAACAGGAGCACGAATGTTAGATTCTATTTATCACATGACAATAAAAATTAATTAAAAATCACATTTTTGGTGTTAAAACGTCAACACTTTGACATCTTTTACGCAACATTATAATGGACGTCATTACGTGATGTTACAAAATCTGTAAAACCACCAGTGGTTTATCGATTTTAATACATGCTGTTATATCAATCCCAGATGCAACGTCATGTTATAAATAATATTTGATAAATTGGACAAAGGTTTAGCCTAAATGAATTCATCTTTCACTAACGTTCTTGGTCGAAGTGTGTTGGGCAAAGGATATACACAGTGTTAATTAAATGTGTTGTTTTCTGTTACAGTTTGAGCCTGTTCAACCGTTGTATACCAGAAAGTATTGTTCTGATGGCCAAAGCTTTAGCTTCATCTTTCACCAATGTTCTTGGTCGAAGTGTGTTGGGCAAAGATTAATTGTTTATTTTCTGTTACAGTTTGAGCCTGTTCAACCATTGTATACCAGAAAGTATTGTTCTGATGGCCAAAGCTTTAGCTTCATCTTTCACCAATGTTCTTGGTCGAAGTGTGTTGGGCAAAGATTAATTGTTTATTTTCTGTTACAGTTTGAGCCTGTTCAACCGTTGTATACCAGAAAGTATTGTTCTGATGGCCAAAGCTTTAGCTTCATCTTTCACCAATGTTCTTGGTCGAAGTGTGTTGGGCAAAGATTAATTATTTATTTTCTGTTACAGTTTGAGCCTGTTCAACCGTTGTATACCAGAAAGTATTGTTCTGATGGCCAAAGCTTTAGCTTCATCTTTCACCAATGTTCTTGGTCGAAGTGTGTTGGGCAAAGATTAATTGTTTATTTTCTGTTACAGTTTGAGCCTGTTCAACCATTGTATACCAGAAAGTATTGTTCTGATGGCCAAAGCTTTAGCTTCATCTTTCACCAATGTTCTTGGTCGAAGTGTGTTGGGCAAAGATTAATTGTTTATTTTCTGTTACAGTTTGAGCCTGTTCAACCGTTGTATACCAGAAAGTATTGTTCTGATGGCCAAAGCTTTAGCTTCATCTTTCACCAATGTTCTTGGTCGAAGTGTGTTGGGCAAAGATTAATTGTTTATTTTCTGTTACAGTTTGAGCCTGTTCAACCGTTGTATACCAGAAAGTATTGTTCTCATGGCCAAAGCTTTAGCTTCATCATTCACCAATGTTCTCATAGCTCCAGATAAGGATTGGAGGCAATTGGGTATTTACCCACCTCTTTTTTACTTAATTGGGTATTTCAAATTTTAAATTGGGTATTTAAAGTTTTTGTATTGGGTATCCATCTGAAAGCAAATAAGCAATGAAACCAGACCTTGTTTCTCCTGATTTTTGTTTACTTTCGGTTTCACTTTCGGAAAGCACACTGGCATTATTAGTATATCTGAGATCGCTACTTACTTCGAAAATCTGATGTATCTATCATGTCATATTTGATTCTTCGAACCACCAATGCGGTATTAGAGTTAGTTACGATATGATATCATTCAATTTCTCTGGGGCTTTTTCGCCCACGTTCAGCCATTGTTATTGTAAAGCGAGACAAATGTCGTAATCTGAAAATATTGGGTATAGCTAAACAGCGATAAGAATGTTCCTGGACTGGTTTACACTTTTACAAACTAGATTCAGCGCGACGCCGTGTATAAATTTGTACCCAACAACTGCTTGTGATGCGAAAAACGACAATCGCAAACAGAATACAATAGCGTCATACGCTACGAAATGTTTGGAATTGAGTATCAAGGATTTCTATTGCGTTTTTGTACGCACAGAAATTAATTTAATTGCGTTTTCAGGTCCACGAACTTGCGTAAATACGCAATACGCAGCCTTATCTGGAGCTATGGTTCTTGGTCGAAGTGTGTTGGGCAAAGATTAATTGTTAATTTTCTGTTACAGTTTGAGCCTGTTCAACCGTTGTATACCAGAAAGTATTGTTCTCATGGCCAAAGCTTTAGCTTCATCTTTCACTAATGTTCTTGGTCGAAGTGTGTTGGGCAAAGAAACACAGTGTTAATTAATTGTTTATATTCTGTTACAGTGTGAGCCTATTCGACCGTTGTATACCAGAAAGTATTGTTCTGATGGCCAAAGCTTTAGCTTCATCATTCACCAATGTTCTTGGTCGAAGTGTGTTGGGCAAAGGAACACAGTGTTAATTAATTGTGTAATTTTCTGTTACAGTCTCAGCCTATTCAACCATTGTATACCAGAAAGTATTGTTCTGATGGCCAAAGCTTTAGCTTCATCATTCACCAATGTTCTTGGTGGGTTGTGTTGGGCAAAGGAACACAGTGTTGATTAATTGTGTTATTTTCTGTTACAGTTTGAGCCTGTTCAACCGTTGTATACCAGAAAGTATTGTTCTGATGGCCAAAGCTTTAGCTTCATCTTTCACCAATGTTCTTGGTCGAAGTGTGTTGGGCAAAGATTAATTGTTTATTTTCTGTTACAGTTTGAGCCTGTTCAACCGTTGTATACCAGAAAGTATTGTTCTCATGGCCAAAGCTTTAGCTTCATCATTCACCAATGTTCTCATAGCTCCAGATAAGGATTGGAGGCAATTGGGTATTTACCCACCTCTTTTTTACTTAATTGGGTATTTCAAATTTTAAATTGGGTATTTAAAGTTTTTGTATTGGGTATCCATCTGAAAGCAAATAAGCAATGAAACCAGACCTTGTTTCTCCTGATTTTTGTTTACTTTCGGTTTCACTTTCGGAAAGCACACTGGCATTATTAGTATATCTGAGATCGCTACTTACTTCGAAAATCTGATGTATCTATCATGTCATATTTGATTCTTCGAACCACCAATGCGGTATTAGAGTTAGTTACGATATGATATCATTCAATTTCTCTGGGGCTTTTTCGCCCACGTTCAGCCATTGTTATTGTAAAGCGAGACAAATGTCGTAATCTGAAAATATTGGGTATAGCTAAACAGCGATAAGAATGTTCCTGGACTGGTTTACACTTTTACAAACTAGATTCAGCGCGACGCCGTGTATAAATTTGTACCCAACAACTGCTTGTGATGCGAAAAACGACAATCGCAAACAGAATACAATAGCGTCATACGCTACGAAATGTTTGGAATTGAGTATCAAGGATTTCTATTGCGTTTTTGTACGCACAGAAATTAATTTAATTGCGTTTTCAGGTCCACGAACTTGCGTAAATACGCAATACGCAGCCTTATCTGGAGCTATGGTTCTTGGTCGAAGTGTGTTGGGCAAAGATTAATTGTTAATTTTCTGTTACAGTTTGAGCCTGTTCAACCGTTGTATACCAGAAAGTATTGTTCTCATGGCCAAAGCTTTAGCTTCATCTTTCACTAATGTTCTTGGTCGAAGTGTGTTGGGCAAAGAAACACAGTGTTAATTAATTGTTTATATTCTGTTACAGTGTGAGCCTATTCGACCGTTGTATACCAGAAAGTATTGTTCTGATGGCCAAAGCTTTAGCTTCATCATTCACCAATGTTCTTGGTCGAAGTGTGTTGGGCAAAGGAACACAGTGTTAATTAATTGTGTAATTTTCTGTTACAGTCTCAGCCTATTCAACCATTGTATACCAGAAAGTATTGTTCTGATGGCCAAAGCTTTAGCTTCATCATTCACCAATGTTCTTGGTGGGTTGTGTTGGGCAAAGGAACACAGTGTTGATTAATTGTGTTATTTTCTGTTACAGTCTCAGCCTATTCAACCGTTGTATACCAGAAAGTATTGTTCTTATGGCCAAAGCTTTAGCTTCATCTTTCACCAACATTCTTGGTCGAAGTGTGTTGGGCAAAGGAACACAGTGTTAATGAATTGTTTATATTCTGTTACAGTGTGAGCCTGTTCAACCGTTGTATACCAGAAAGTATTGTTCTGATGGCCAAAGCTTTAGCTTCATCTTTCACTAATGTTCTTGGTCGAAGTGTGTTGGGCAAAGGAACACAGTGTTAATTAATTGTTTATATTCTGTTACAGTTTGAGCCTGTTCAACCGTTGTATACCAGAAAGTATTGTTCTTATGGCCAAAGCTTTAGCTTCATCTTTCACCAACATTCTTGGTCGAAGTGTGTTGGGCAAAGGAACACAGTGTTAATTAATTGTTTATATTCTGTTACAGTGTGAGCCTGTTCAACCGTTGTATACCAGAAAGTATTGTTCTCATGGCCAAAGCTTTAGCTTCATCTTTCACTAATGTTCTTGGTCGAAGTGTGTTGGGCAAAGAAACACAGTGTTAATTAATTGTTTATATTCTGTTACAGTGTGAGCCTATTCAACCGTTGTATACCAGAAAGTATTGTTCTGATGGCCAAAGCTTTAGCTTCATCATTCACCAATGTTCTTGGTCGAAGTGTGTTGGGCAAAGGAACACAGTGTTAATTAATTGTGTAATTTTCTGTTACAGTCTCAGCCTATTCAACCATTGTATACCAGAAAGTATTGTTCTGATGGCCAAAGCTTTAGCTTCATCATTCACCAATGTTCTTGGTGGAAGTGTGTTGGGCAAAGGAACACAGTGTTAATTAATTGTGTTATTTTCTGTTACAGTCTCAGCCTATTCAACCGTTGTATACCAGAAAGTATTGTTCTTATGGCCAAAGCTTTAGCTTCATCTTTCACCAACATTCTTGGTCGAAGTGTGTTGGGCAAAGGAACACAGTGTTAATTAATTGTTTATATTCTGTTACAGTGTGAGCCTGTTCAACCGTTGTATACCAGAAAGTATTGTTCTGATGGCCAAAGCTTTAGCTTCATCTTTCACTAATGTTCTTGGTCGAAGTGTGTTGGGCAAAGGAACACAGTGTTAATTAATTGTTTATATTCTGTTACAGTGTGAGCCTGTTCAACGGTTGTATACCAGAAAGTATTGTTCTTATGGCCAAAGCTTTAGCTTCATCTTTCACCAACATTCTTGGTCGAAGTGTGTTGGGCAAAGGAACACAGTGTTTATTAATTGTTTATATTCTGTTACAGTGTGAGCCTGTTCAACCGTTGTATACCAGAAAGTATTGTTCTGATGGCCAAAGCTTTAGCTTCATCTTTCACTAATGTTCTTGGTCGAAGTGTGTTGGGCAAAGGAACACAGTGTTAATTAATTGTTTATTTACTGTTACAGTTTGAGCCTGTTCAACCGTTGTATACCAGAAAGTATTGTTCTGATGGCCAAAGCTTTAGCTTCATCTTTCACCAATGTTCTTGGTCGAAGTGTGTTGGGCAAAGGATATACACAGGTAATCAATGAACAAAAATATTTTGTTGACTGCATGGTGATTGGTCGTCTAATTATGAATTTTGATAGTGTTGGCATATTACAAACGATATGGACCAAGATTAAGAGAGCAGTCATAGATCAGATAGATTGTTCCCTTAAGAGCGTGCTCCCTTAGGAGTAGGCTTACCAGGGTACATTGTGTTTGCTTCCATGGTAAAAGTTATCTGGTGTGCTCATGAATATATGGGCCTCGTCACGAGAAAACCTGTCTTCAGGGGGTTGCGAACAACACAGGCGCAGATCAGCCTGCGCATCCGCTCAGTCTGATCAGCGCCTTTGTTATACGCTTTGTGGAAAGTATCATATGTAAACTTAATACAAGCGAATTTTCAATTTTCTAGCCAGTCTGTGTAGCTGAGAAAACTGTTTTGAAACTCACTTTTTCCGAAACCCCAAAGACAGGTTTTCTTGCGAGGAGGCCCATATGAAGCAGACATGACAAGCAGATGACATTTTAGCAGACAAAAATATTGGTAAGATAAGGGTTAAACCCAATGTATGCTACAACCTTTTCTTGATTGATGGAGACTTTCCATCTTGTTTGATACAATGGATGTTCTTTTATAAATACATTTGGCATTTCAAAATCACCTTTTTTTTGTCTTGGCAGATAGTGGCATAGTGCAGTGTATTTGAATTAAGTGTGCTATAAAAATCATCATTTGAAAAAGTCTCTGCTGCACTCTTTTGGTGGCATCATTTGAGCCGCAGCATGAGGTTTCCAACAATTTGACGTTTTGACAAGTGTAGACTCGGACGAGCCTCTGCAGCCTCCTTTTAAGCTTAGAAACTCCAAATGGTGTTCAGTCAGTAGCCTAACAATCATAGAATACTCAAGCGACTAGCAAAGGCTCTGATCAGACTGCGCGTATGCGCAGGCTGATCTGAGGCTTTGCTGGTCGCACATACCACATTGTTGGAAATTTCATGCACTGGCTCATTTCATTTCTCTTGTAGAAAATAGTATCAGACCTGAGGAATACATGGAAGGAGATTCTCTACCTGGCTCTCATATCAGTAGGTAAGCTATTCTGCAAATGCAGGCACTGTTTATTCATTGGATGGTGAATATCTGAAATGAAATGAGCCGTGGCATGAGATTTCCCAACAATTTGACATTTTGACAAGTGTAGACTCGGACGAGCCACTACAGCTTCCTTTTAAGCTTAGAAACTCTAAATGGTGCTCAGTCAATAGCTTAACAATCATAGAATACTCAAGCGACTTGCAAAGGCTCTGATCAGACTGCGTGTATGCGCAGGCTGATCTGAGGCTTTGGTGGTCGCACATACCACATTGTTGGAAAATCTCATGCACTGGCTCAATTTCTGTTTTTGGCTTTACTCAGGAATAGAAGCGTCTAGCTGGTGATGTGGAATATAAGAATATATCTGACATGAGTGTTTGGAGCAGATAAAATATCTGTCCCGATGATCAGTAAAGACCTCTCACGGTGGTAATGGGAATCACAGGGTATCACTGCCTATAATTTTGATAAAAATTAAAGTTGATCAAATGCGTACATCGACATATATAAGCTCGCTGTTTGTCCCTATTTTATGATATTGCATTTGATTTTGTATTTCCATGAATGTACGGCTTTATTCTGTGGCTAAAATGGTCACTTTTTGTTTTAAACATATAGGAAATAGAAAAATATTTTTAAAACATTACATTGTTGACAATGAATTAATAGGCACACGCTTTGTGACTATGTATTTCATTGGTTGATTTTAAGTGCGTGGCTGGGTTTGGTTTTTTCACACCAAATAAAATCTATCCGATAACATAATAAGCATACCAGTCTGAAGCCAGAGATAAATGAGACTTATTCTATTCTCGCGAGATAACCCAAGCACCAATCAAAGAATTTGTTTCATTGCATTGAGAATTCCACAAGAAAACATCAGCGTCAAGCCCAAAATTTGCATGCGCATCAGATGACCCACAAGACAATTTTAAGTTGCTTTAGACTACAAAATAATGCCTCAATGGCGTGGAAAACTTGGCCTTGGCAGAGCACTGCAAAGAGTTATTCTGAAGTTTTAGCCCTAATTTTCTGTCAAAGCAAAAAGCTGTTTGCAAACTTTGTAGGCTCCCTCTATCTTCATATGATCACCTTTCAGATTATTTGATAGTAACAGTGTAGACACAGATCAGACTGCTGCCTTAAACCGTGTCTTCTCTATTTTCTGTTCCAATAAGTTTTGACCCTTAATGTGCCAATCGCAACAAAAGTCGTCTGCTTTTTTCGTCTGCTGAAATGTTTAAGAAGCCTCTATGGCAAACAGTATGGACCCAGATCAGACTGCTCCTATAGGAGCAGTCTGTTTTGGGTCCATGCTGTTTGCTTCTATACTTAATTCGTCAGTAATGCCAGGCAATTATTTGCAGCAGACAACTTCAGCAGACAACATTTTCAGATGCAATTTTTTCTTGGCCCTTAAGTTTTAGTGCATAAAGAATCAGATGAAACCCATTTCAAATGCTAAGTTGCTAAGAGTAACAATTTTAAAAGTGTTTGAAATTTTAACATCGATCTTTACCTACTAGTGTTGTCTACTGATAACTTTTGCAAACATTTTGGACACAGATCAGGCCAGACAAAATGTTGGGCCTGATCTGGATCCAAAGTGTTTGACACTCTTAAGGAATTGTTTTGAAAAAGTTTATTTTGAAAAAAATTAGCAGCAGACAAAATTGCCACATATATGCAAAGAGTTTTAAATGTGTTTGAATTTTTAAAATGGTTTATTTTCATTGTGCTTTCTAGCACTTAAATACTATAGATGTACCACGACCTCTGAGTAATGACCTTTTGATCATTCTATTACAAAAGGTTGATACGTAACACGTAAAATGAGCCAGTTGCAAGTGCCGATCCAGAGGGGGGGACAGGGGGTCCGGACCCCCCTGGAAAATCACAAGTTATATGGGTTTCTATAGGGAATAAGCAATTGGACCCCCCATGGTAAAAGTTGGACCCCCCCTGGAAAATGTTGGACCCCTCTGGAACCTTGAAAAATGATAGATTTCTTTGAAATTGACCATTTGACTTCTGTAAGCTGAGGACTAAAAAAAAAAAAAAATGTTGTCAGAGCTTTTTTTGTCAGACTGACCTGGACCCCCCCCACCCCCCCTGACGAAAATTCCTGGATCCCCGCATGGGTTGGCATGAAACCCTATTTCTAGATCCGTATTTTCAATATTGTAAATACAATCTCACCTAAAAAAAAAGTGAGTATGATCAAAAATACCACAATCACAAAACTGCAGACAAACCTGTGGCACTGTGAGGAAGAGCCAAACAACAATCACGAGACACCAGGAAGACAAACAAAGCAAAGCAACCAGCTCTCTCTTCCCCATCAAAATGATTGCAAAACTAGATTGGACACAAAGTAACGCACAACAAAACATAGAACAATTACAGAATCCCAAAATGGGAGTAACAATCAACAACAAATCAACAACAACAGAACCACCGCCTTAGAACGGACAGCAGCCAAAGCCACTGGGGGGCTCAAATGCATTTTACTGGTACCAAATCTTCAAAGCTTTATCTATACACAGTTAGGCACATCCGTCCGAACGAGATATAGTATCTGAATCCTAATATAATATCTAATTCGAAATAACATATCTGAATCGAGATATAACATACCATATTTCAATGTAGATATACTATCTCCTTCGAGATACATAACTACATACATCCGGCAATCTATATTTCATTTGAAATATTATATCTAAAACACTGTATACTTTTAGGAAATTTCAATTTGATTATATGCCTGATCTAAATATTATTAGACTTATATCATCTTGAGTCGCTAGACTATAAGGAATATATTAATGATATACAATGTAACGATCCGTCGTCCCGAGAATCATTGTTCATCACGCGGCTTGCCGAGCGATGACAAATGAGTCGCAACTCTTTGGCATTTTGACAAGTGTAGACTCAGACGAGCCTGTGTAGCCTCTTTTTCAGCTTAGAAACTCCAAATAATATTCGATCAGTAGCCTAAGAGTCATGGAATATTCTAGCGACTAGCAAAAGCTCTGATCAAACTGCGCGTATGCGCAGGCTGGTCTGAGCCTTTGCTGGTCGCACATAGGCCTAAGGTTACGACATTGTTGGAAATCCCATGTTGCGGCTCAATTTAATGGTGACACAAATAGATTCTTTTTCTTGCTCACCACCAAACACCTCATTTTTATTTGGAAAAAAAACGTGAAAAAGGCTTCCAGAAAATCCTGAATACGCTGAGACGCGACATAATAATCATGTGTGGCTGGTGACATCATTTAACATTACAATGACGTCACGGATCAACGTGCGGCCGGCTACTCAAACTTGTATCAATGTTCAATTTATTACATAAATAGCGAGGGATTGTCCGTTTTTGCTCAGTATTTCAATACCCTAATTGTCGAGATATTTGTAATTAAAGGTTTTATAAATCAACATAGGCTTGGAATGATCAGCCTTCTCTTGAATGATCATTCTAATCAGGTTTTACACTATTCACTGACACATCGTCTTATTTTACACGCCCCTCATGGACTATTTAAGCAACTGGATGGGTGAGGTGGCGGCCAATGTGTCTAAATAGTGCCAAACAGTGTTGACGCTGTGTGTGCGGTGCGTGCATGGGTGCGTGTGCGCGAATTTAAGTCATATAAGCCAGCACAGAAGATTTGGTACTTAACGCAATGTGGTGAAATGCTTCTTATAATCCTGTGAAGCTAGATGTATAAATGCGGGTCTAAGCTTTCACCTTTTGCGTATGCGAGCATCGAAGGCTCTGGCTAGTCCGTTCATACGCACATACTCGCCTGAGCCTACGCTGCTCACCAATGTACGTCATCAAATGCAAGTTTAAAACTGATTGCCCCTTTCTAAGGTGTGTTGTCTCAAACCTGGCGCCATATTACGTACAAGGATCGTAACTGCTAATTGTAGGCATATCTTGAAATAATGTATCCTTTTACACTCCATTCGACTTGAGTTTCTACTGTACATGTATCAAGGTTTCCAACCAAACAATCATGAATGTGTCGGGTGGAATATTTGAAGCATTACTTGCATTTGCTACCACATTGGAGGACGATCCCACTTTCGACTCTAGTCTGTGTAAAAGTTCCCCGGTGAACTTTCCCATGACGCTGGCTTTTTTGTAGCTATAAGTTATTTCTATCAAATTCAAATTTGCGCTCTATGCGCAAATCGCAACGAGACTGCGCATGACGCAACAATGACCACGTGTGCGGATTGAGAAAAAACAATATTTCGATCGAAATATATCGGATATCTCGATTGAATTAATATATTTCGTTCTGGGTATATTACAAGTGGGGCATATCTCGATCGGCATATGATAATTAGGCATATCTAGATTGACATATTATATCTCATTCAAACGGATGTGCCTAACTGATGCATGTAGTTTGTTTCTTTATTTACAACGACTGAAATATTGAAATTTTGCGAATATTTTAGGTGTAGCTCTGGTAGTGGTAGCTATGATGAGATTTCTGGCAGCTGTGATTGTGTGGACCCTAGTTTTTGGGGTGGTGATACTGACCCTTGGAGCCACTTCATATTGTTGGTAAGTAAAACCACACACGATGAAACTTTTGTCTGCAAATTTTGTATGCAACTTTTGTGTGTATCATACACTACTGTACAGATGATGAAACTTTTGTATGCAACTTCATATTACCTGTTTCTCTTTCCCCCCAAAATTATGCATATACATGTATGCACCTGTGTATTTATTGTCAAAAGCCTCTCTGATCCTGTCAAGTGCTTTCCCCTTCAAGTGCGGATCCAAAGGGGGGGGACAGGGGGTCCGGACCCCCCCCCCCCCTGGAAAATCACAATTTATATGGGTTTCTATAGGGAATAAGCAATTGGACCCCCCCCCCCCCCCCCCCCCCCCCCCCCCCCCCCCCCCCCACTGGAAAATGTTGGACCCACTCTGGAACCTTGATAAATGGTAAAATAAGCTGAGGACTAAAAAAAAAAAAAAACGTGTCCGAGTTTTTTTGGTTTGTCAGACTGACCTGGAACCCCCCTGACGAAAATTCCTGGAGCCGGGCATGCAAGTCCTTCTTGTGGTATCCTTCTAAGGATATATTTCACAGGCACTCTTCTTGTTGCCATAGCTCTATTAACTTTTCTATGTCTATAGATGGTAAATCATTGTCATCCATATTGTACACAGCTAAAAGACCCCTTTCTTAAATGTGTATGCACATTTGCAGGGATTACAGGAAAACTGACCTTCAGAAAGGGCCGAGCTGTGATTTGCTAATAGTCATAAACTTGCCAAAAGTATGAGACAAGTTTCAGGAAATAGAGCAGTGTCCTATTCATGAAACTCGAAACATGTTTCTTGGACGTATACACCATGAAACCAAAATGTAGCCACCTAAAGCGCCAATCACAACAAAAGTCGTCTGCATTTGTCGTATGCTGAAAAGTTAATAAGCCTTTTGGTCAAACAGTGTAGACCCAGATCAGACTGCTCTGTGTCCATACTGTTTGCCTCTATACTTACATTGGTTTATAATGTAATTATGTTAGCAAATATATGCAGCAGATATGACTTCAACAGACAACATTTTCAAATGCAGCTTATTTGCTGGCACTTTAAGGGTTATTTTGAGTATGGAAAATATGATCTGGGTCTACAAAAAGTGAAGACTATAATAAAATGCCACATAAGTTATGTCACTGAAAAATAGGTCCGGATAAGAAAACTAAAAAAAAATTATTTTCTTACCCATGTTTTTTGCTCCCAATGAGAAGGTTCTTTTGAGTTCCCACAACAGATGGTGGAGATAAAAAATAATTTTCAGCTGCACACTCTTATCTGGAGGCCTGAGATAAGACTGAAAACAGCCTGCTTAGCTACACTTTGATTTGATTCTTTACGTCCCATCAACAATCTTTCTGTTAAACAGGGACGGGTCTTCCTGGGTTTAACCAGTACTAAGCTAGGATAAATGTGTCCTGCTCAAGGACCACAACGCAGTGACGCCGATGAGGCTCGAACACGCGGCCCCTCGGTCTCGAGTCAAGCACTCTGCCACTGAGCCACTGCGCTCCCCAGCTTAGCTACAGTAACTGGCTAAGAAAGAATCTTAAATTTTTGGATGGAACAAATAAAGCTATATTAAATCTCCTTGCTTGCTGCAGCTTTTTTATCTACTGATAACACTTGCAAACAATTTGGACGTTCTGTTGGTCTGGAACCAAACTATTTGACATTCTGATAGTGTTCCTGAAAGATTTTTGGGGACGGATGCTGGCATCCGGACTCAATTTTAACACTTACAGTTTTTCAGTCACGTCAATTTTTCACCCTTGCCAGGCCATACATTAAATATATGCTATACTCCTTGCAAATTTTTAGACATATAAGTTGCATGGTTTCAATATTAACAATTTAATTAGATGCATGATAAACAGTCGTATAGATCCTGATTAGTTTGTTCCTGAGAAGCCAACTGATCCGGATCTACAATGTTTTCCAGAACGTGGTATATCCGGATTCCACAGGATAAAGGCTTAATACAAACCGAACAACTTTCTGGAAAATATTACGCGTAAAAAGTAGTTCATTTTTTGTTGTTTTATTATTGTTTTTTATGCTTTGCAGTTTAGAAACTTCAATTTGGGTATCGAAGCAATGATTTATTGCCAATTGCTAATTCAAATACAAATATATTTAAAAAATAATACCTTGCGCAGTAATATAATAATGATAGGCATATCGTAAAAGACATGGTGGACTTGCCATTGGAGTCTGCTTTCATTGACAACAAACAAACAAGTCGGCGTGTTTTTTTACGCGGCTATGTATGTAAATAATATAACATTCATATGAATCAAGAATTATCTCAGTTGACCCCAGAAGGTCGCTTGGATATTGTGGATTAATAATCTTACTTGCATGAGTTCATTTGAAGTTTTACTTTATGCCTATCCCGCCAAAACGATCAAGTGATATATACATTTGCGAAAGGACGCTATCTGTTAGACTGGTCTCCCTTTAATAGTATTGCGTCTATTTATAGCATACACTCTGGCGCAGTATTGGAATTTTGAGTCCATCCGCGGTATTAAATAAAAGGGCATTTGCTACCGGGCCCGTCATGAGCCACTACCATGAGGCCTGCCGACGAAGCCTCGCACGAACCACAATCCGCGGATGACGGTTTCATTGACGGATTCAAGTGGCAGGGGGCGGGCGCCCCCCCCCCCCCTAAAATCGCCAAATCAAAGTTTTTAATATGATTTTAGCACCACTATTGTTTTTTGTTGCTGATTGTTTTCAATTTTAAATAGTCTGGGTTTTTTCTTGCATCTAAATTCAAAGGTGCCACATCGGCGGCGCCCTGCTAAACTGTAACCCACCATATCTTTCGGTTCCGTTTTGAGAATGACGTCTACTGGAGTCCTCGGATCAGAGCAGTCTGATCTGGGCCCGCAATGTTTGCAACAAGGACGTTTAATGGTCTAGCAGAGTACAGTATATAGGGATTATGAATCTAAAAATTGGCTTATATGCCTTCTGCGCCCAGCAGATGTTAATGGATAGAAACACATGTGTGATCACTATAATAAAGGATATATGCGTGTCAAAATGTGGTAGAAACTTTTTGAAAACACGGCGATATGATTCTGTGCTATCTCCTCTTTTTCTTTTCTTTAATCTTATTAAAACAGTCGCTAAATTCATGCGGACTGAGTCAGTAAAATGTCCAGCGCATGCGGTAAGCCAGGCACGTGCATATTATGTCACTCAATTTACTTACAAGTCCGAAAATCCCACTGATTTAAACTATTCGATAAGCCGGGTCTCCTATGTTCACTCGTCTCGGACTACAGATGAATCACTACACTTTTTCGTTCTTCCTTCAGAAAACCAAAACGCTTTCGCTCGCTCTGCCGACTTCGAATTCCAGTTTATATTGTATTCAAGAAATGAAACCGCTAGACATCTCGTGCGATCAGATTTTTTGCAAAGATATACACAAAACTTTGAAATACGTAGACGAGTTCCCAGAGTAAAAAATCAACAAACTGACGAAAATCAACACACACACACACACACACACACACACACACACACACACACACACACACACACACACACACACACACACACACACACACACACACACACACACACACACACACACACACACACACACACACACACACACACACACACACACACACACACACACACACACACACACACACACACACACACACACACACACACACACACACACACACACACACACACACACACACACACACACACACACACACACACACACACACACACACACACACACACACACACACACACACACACACACACACACACACACACACACACACACACACACACACACACACACACACACACACACACACACACACACACACACACACACACACACACACACACACACACACACACACACACACACACACACACACACACACACACACACACACACACACACACACACACACACACACACACACACACACACACACACACACACACACACACACACACACACACACACACACACACACACACACACACACACACACACACACACACACACACACACACACACACACACACACACACACACACACACACACACACACACACACACACACACACACACACACACACACACACACACACACACACACACACACACACACACACACACACACACACACACACACACACACACACACACACACACACACACACACACACACACACACACACACACACACACACACACACACACACACACACACACACACACACACACACACACACACACACACACACACACACACACACACACACACACACACACACACACACACACACACACACACACACACACACACACACACACACACACACACACACACACACACACACACACACACACACACACACACACACACACACACACACACACACACACACACACACACACACACACACACACACACACACACACACACACACACACACACACACACACACACACACACACACACACACACACACACACACACACACACACACACACACACACACACACACACACACACACACACACACACACACACACACACACACACACACACACACACACACACACACACACACACACACACACACACACACACACACACACACACACACACACACACACACACACACACACACACACACACACACACACACACACACACACACACACACACACACACACACACACACACACACACACACACACACACTTGTCGATCCGCCGATGCAATGTTTACTTTGACGTGCCTGCACCAGTCTCTCTCTCTCTCTCTCTCTCTCCTAACATTTGCAAACACGGTTTGGATCCAGATCAGACCCGAATGGTATTCAGGATAGAATGTTTCGTCAATTTAAAAATGTGTGCATGCGATAGAAGTACGCAAAGCGTTAATACTGTGGAATGTCCGACTTTGCCGTACAAAAGCCGATTTGGATTTTGGGTCCTCATCGGAAGCTGATTGACTGACCCAAACATTGTGTTTCGATATTCTAAGAAAACAAGCCAAAACAAAAGATTCGTGTGCAAACACCGTGCAGTCTCCTCTCTCTCTCTCTCTCTCTCTCTCTCTCTCTCTCTCTCTCTCTCTACTTTTACGACCTGCTATCAAAGTTCGCAAATAGTTTGGATCCAGAAGATCGTCCGATGTGCCTGATCAGGGACAAACAAGCATACCAAGAGTTATAATCTAGTCCGACTTTGCGTCCGATGATCACGGAACATTTCAGACAAGTACCTTCTTTCAGATGCATGCCACGGGCGAATCCAGAGGGGGACAGGGGGTCCGGACCCCTGAAAAATCATAAAATATAGGGTTTTCTAGCAATATTGATCCGGATCCCCAAAAAATTACAAAGCTACCAAGCCAGCATTCAATGGTGGGCCATTGACACGCCAGCAAAACGCCATTTCAAGGGCGTTTCGCTGATGGGCCGATGGTGGTCAATTTTAAGTGGCATTTCGGTCCTCTCTGACAAAATGCTCTGGATCAGCGCATGAATACAGTGCGTGTGAACCGGCTCGATTGAAATTAAACTGTCGACGGACATAATTTCATGATATTTTGGTACTTACAACGTGCGACAAAGACTCAGACTAGCCTGCGCAATGGTGCATTCTCAATTCAGCATTACAGTACTTAAAATATGCGAGAAAAATGAACGAGTACTTGAAATCGGGATACTTTGGGATTGATTGACAATTACACATTTTTCAGAAATGGCTTCTATATTTTTTTCGTTTTTGGTGAAACGACATTTACTTGTTTTACCTGTATGTTAATGATTTGGTTTAAATAAGCGTTGATTGTTTATGAGAAATACCCCTTCAACGGTTGCAAGTCTTAACCGCGGAGGTGTGTGACAAAATACTTCAGCATCCGCGGGGTTTTGTTATCTGGCCGCGGGGCAGGGCTTTTTAGAACCGTTTTTTTTTCACATATTAATTAAAGCGGCAGGAACTAACTATGGGCTCAAAGGCACTAACATTTTGATAGCCTGTTAGTTTCTACCAGCAGGGACAGACGATACTGGTTCTATTGCGAGTTTGACGCGAATCTGTACCACAGGGTGAGAGCATGCTCCTAATCTTAGCGCTAATGTGACCATTGTCGTCGTTGTTCATGGCCGCGGGGTTCTGCAATATGCTTTCCTGTCCATGGAAATCCTAAAACTCAAAACATCAGAAACATCTATAACAAAAGATAGGTAGGTGGTATGCTGAAACCACTGGGTCAATTACGGTTAGATCAGAATGTAGCCATTGGGTTTTCACTATTTTTATTTCTCTGTATGCTGATTTAGCCAAATTATCTAGTTTTACCGTAGTAAGATCGCCTGACCAAAGTGCCAAGGTTGTGAGCAGCAAAATCTAGCTGTTTGTCTGTCTGCCCGTTAATCTGTCCATCCGTCTGTCTGTCTGCATTGGTTCTTCGTTCTTTTACTTATATGCTCGTTAAACCAGCTTACATGTGTCTAGTAGCTCAGGTGGTTTGAACGCCTGTCCATTGTTCTGAAGGCTGTGAGCAGCATAATCTAGCCTTCTGCCTGCCTGCATACTTGTCTGTCTACTTGCCACTGGCTGTCTGTCTCCCTGTATCTGTTCTTTGCTCTTTTGATTTTTTGTAGGCCTGTTTTGCTAGATTAATATCTAGTAGTTCAAGTGTTTAAGGTGCCTGACCCCATTGAGGTTACTTTTATTTTTTCTAAATACGTAGGCTTGGACCCAGCATCTACTCTTTATCCCCAAAAATATCAAGAATATCAGGCACACCCCAAAAATATTTAAAATTTAGCAACCCCAAAAATATTTTTCAAATCTGTACCTTGACCATAAAAAAGCGCCAAATTGATAGAAATGACTCCACAAAACATAAAAAAAAATCAAAATTTTCATCATACTCCCAAACATATTTATTTATCTGACCTTCCCGACCCCTCCCCACTCCAAAAAATGCAATTCAAAATTTTGAACCTTCAAAAATGGACCGAACCTACTTATATATGATAATATCAAAGTACCACCCCACCCCTCGCCCAAGAAAGCTGGCCAGTGTTTCAGAGCAGTATGCAGCAAAATATAGCTGTCTGTCTGCTTGTTTCTCAGTCAATCAACCAGTCAGCCAGCCAGCCCGACCAACTGCTTCGATTTCTTAGTGTAGACAGAGCCTCTTTGTAAAAGCCTATTCTTGTTACATAAAATTATTTGCATGTCCTATTTTTTCTTCATACGTAGGGTCTGGCCCAGCATCTACTGTTCACCCATATCCGGAAATTTAAGGACCCCAAAAATATTTGAAAGGGGTAGGTGCATTAAGAGGCTTTTTTGTCCCCCCCCCCCCCCCCCCCCCCCCTATGAGTTCAAAAAATAAAAGTTGCTCTTCACAAGTTTTTTCTTATTAGTTCATTAGAACAATAGCCAAAGTGTAAAGGTCTGGTATTGATTCGACTTTTACCGTTGCTATGGTAACAAAAAAGGCCGCCAAAATAGGCTGAAAATAGGAAAATGACCGTTTTGGAGCAAATTTGAGACATGTAACAGAGAAATTAATATAGAGCACAAGCAAATATCAAAAAAAATATTTTAACATATGATGCGAATTATCATGGCACACAATATACTAAAAGGTTTTTTTTTTTGTATTTGCTTGTGCTGATAACTAATTCTTAAAAAAAATCGGTCTCAAAAAGCCTCAAATTTGGCCTAAAATAGCAATTTCTCTATTTTAAGCATATTTTGTCAGCCATTTTGGTTACCATAGCAACTGGTAAAAGTAAAAAAAAAAAATGCCAGAATTTTACACTTGGGCTATTCTTCTAAAAAATCAATAAGATGAAATTGGTGAAAAGCAACTTTCATTTTTTGGGCTATAGAGGGGGCCAAAATAGCCCATTAATGCACGTACCCCTTTTAGCAACAAAAAAAATATCCTTGACCTAAAGAAAAGACCCTAAAATGTATCATATCCCCCAAAATATTCACGTTTCTTGGGCTAGAGGTCAAAATCTAGGACATCTTGTTTTTTTTTTAGAATCATTTGTATTTGAACAACAGTGGCGATTTCAACAAGGTGAGCGTTTGCGGGCACACTTTCATGATCTTTATTAGTAATGTGTAAAGTCTGGCATAAGTACAACGAGAGCGCTCACATTGTTGAACTCACCATGTCTCTGTCACTTTTAACCTGAGGGTTCATTCCCCCAAGGTGGGGCTAGAGGTCATAATATAGGAAACCTTTCAAAAGAGCTATTCTGTTTTTCCAACCTATGCAGATATCTTTCCAAACATTTATAAGAAAACATTCATATTTTGGCATTTGGTATCATATTCATGGAAGGCTTCCAGTCATCAGCTTCAGAGCCTTGCGTCCATACCTCAGGGTGGGGCTAGAGGTAAAAATCTAGGACATCTTTTTTTTTCTTTTAAAGAACCATTTGTATTTGAAGAACAATTATACTATTTCATTTTCTGACTTTCTGTGACTTCAGGTCTTCTGTTCAGGACCTTTGAGCAAAAGACTGCCAGAGCTCTAGCTAAGAAACTTCTTTTAACAGAATTTCCTCCTGAACCACTGACCCAAAAGCAACTTAATGTCACAGATTTGTACCCAATGGTGTCTTCTACCAATTTTGCACAAAAGGTTCCACTCCACTGAACAATGGATCTGCCTAAGCTCCAGATAAGAAATGTCTTACAATGACTTCTCCTCGTGAACCAATGGTCCAAAATTTACAATAATTTCACAGAATTGTCCCTAACGATGCACTCTACCAAAATTATACAATTGCTTTGGCTCTGCCATTAAGAGACTTTATTCAAGCTTGCACATAATGTCTCTGATGGCGATTAAGTAAAAGTAAGAAAAACATATACAAAAAAGGACAGAACTTTATCAAATCAGTTTTTGATCATCATTAATTTCTTTGAATATGTGGGTGGATTTGTCTTAGGTAAGATACTAGGAAACACTTTCCCTAATCCTCGTAAGATCTTTAACCAACAGAAACCAAAAGAAAATCTGAAGGGGAAAAAAAACGTGCCACGGTATTTGGGATCAAATTACACATGTTTAGTTGGGGTTGTGCCAAAGAAAGTTAAGAGAAAATTGTTACCGCTTACCTGCCTGAAGAGCTTCACCAACATTTATTGAGGGATTATTTTTAACACTGTAAGCTCTATAATAAAAGCATTTGACATAAAGTTTGATTATTTACTTCTTAAGTTAGTTATTAATCAACTGATTTCTTGCACTGTTCATATATTGATTACATTTATTAAAGGCTGGTTTTGTCCAATGAACAAATGACAATGTCGCCAGAAAGATTGCTTTCCCATTTCACTTTGTGGCAATATGTTTGACCCTACATCAGAGACTTCCAGTTTCCATTCGATGTTTTAGAAAAGGTATCTAACTAACAACCTCCCTATTTGAACGCTTTAATGCAGCCGTCCCCATCAGTACTCTCAGTGCTTTGATTTAAAAATAGTCAGCAGACGATAACAAAAGCATGAAAAATTACCCGGCATGCAAAGAGTTACAGGGCCGTCGTCGGCTTTTAGAAAGTGGTACGGCCATTGAACTCGAGTGCTGACGTCACGAGGGGGGAGAGGGCGAGAGGGGGGTTGACTCCCCTCTGGTAAGGGGGGTTTGGGGGACCTCCCCCACGAAAATTTTGTTATTCAAGATGACTAAGGAAGCGATTCTGTTGCACTTTGAGACCATTTTTGCTTTTGAACCTCAGCTTATTTTACAGGCATTATAACTAATTTTCAAATGCCTACCACAGCGTGTTTCTTAAAGGATACACTAGCATCTTTCCAGTTAGAAAATCCATTGATAATAAACGCTTTGTCAAGGGTATGATTGTTCAGTTTTCCGTCTTTGTAGGCAACCGATCATTTGTGGCATAACGCGAGGTCATTTGCTTCATCATAATGCAGCCATGTATGTATGTATGTATGTATGTATGTATGTATGTATGTATGTATGTATGTATGTATGTATGTATGTATGTATGTATGTATGTATGTATGTATGTATGTATGTATGTATGTATGTATGTATGTATGTATGTATGTATGTATGTATGTATGTATGTATGTATGTATGTATGTATGTATGTATGTATGTATGTATGTATGTATGTATGTATGTATGTATGTATGTATGTATGTATGTATGTATGTATGTATGTATGTATGTATGTATGTATGTATGTATGTATGTATGTATGTATGTATGTATGTATGTATGTATGTATGTATGTATGTATGTATGTATGTATGTATGTATGTATGTATGTATGTATGTATGTATGTATGTATGTATGTATGTATGTATGTATGTATGTATGTATGTATGTATGTATGTATGTATGTATGTATGTATGTATGTATGTATGTATGTATGTATGTATGTATGTATGTATGTATGTATGTATGTATGTATGTATGTATGTATGTATGTATGTATGTATGTATGTATGTATGTATGTATGTATGTATGTATGTATGTATGTATGTATGTATGTATGTATGTATGTATGTATGTATGTATGTATGTATGTATGTATGTATGTATGTATGTATGTATGTATGTATGTATGTATGTATGTATGTATGTATGTATGTATGTATGTATGTATGTATGTATGTATGTATGTATGTATGTATGTATGTATGTATGTATGTATGTATGTATGTATGTATGTATGTATGTATGTATGTATGTATGTATGTATGTATGTATGTATGTATGTATGTATGTATGTATGTATGTATGTATGTATGTATGTATGTATGTATGTATGTATGTATGTATGTATGTATGTATGTATGTATGTATGTATGTATGTATGTATGTATGTATGTATGTATGTATGTATGTATGTATGTATGTATGTATGTATGTATGTATGTATGTATGTATGTATGTATGTATGTATGTATGTATGTATGTATGTATGTATGTATGTATGTATGTATGTATGTATGTATGAGAGTTCCGCCGCTGACTTATCGGCGCACCCCTCCAAGCAATAAAGACAGGAAGGGAAGCTTCACGACACGCCCTACAGGCAAAGTGCCTGGTTATAAAAATGTGATAAAAAGGCTAATTATTTACAGCAACCAGCATGCTGGCACAATACCAGCAAGGCGGCCGTGGCCTGTTTAGGTGGTGGGGAAAACAATGTGCCTGAAAGCTTCTTTTCACAGGATTTGTCTTGCCAAAGCAACGCTGTGGAAATTTGAAAGTCTTAGGTTGATTGGGAACCGGTGGTGTATCCATGACATATGGATTAAACATGCACGGTTTATTGCAAATTTTAAAGTATTAAGAAAAGTAGTTTTCGAAAACTTTATACGTAATACGTAAACGGATGGTCGGCATGTTGTTGTGTTTTATGTAATCATAAACATTAATTGGGCACACAAGAAATTATGACATATTATACTGTGAAATACATAATTAATATTTTTCTGTTCCTTCACAGATCATAGAGATCGGTTGTATTGACTATATTTAAAGACTCCCTTCAAAGGATAATCCTTTAATTGCGCCTCGACGTGAGAAAACCTGTCTTCGGGGGTTTGCAAACAACAAAGGCGCAGACCAGCCTGCGCATCTGCGCAGTCTGATCAGCTCCTTTGTTATTCGCTTATGGTAAAGTATTATATTTAGAATTATTATGAGCGAAATTTCAATTCTCTAGCTAGTCTCTGTAGCTGAGGAGACTGATTTGAGTCTGGCTTTGTCGAACACCCCGAAGACAGGTTTTGTCGCATCGCGGCTCGATTATAATTACTGTCTTAAAACAGGTGTCATTTTCTTAACCGTGTTTATTTAACCACTGTCTTTTACACCCTGAGGCAGCCGAAATATTGACCAGCGCACGCTTCAGTTATCAATTAATCTTTGATCATCGAAAACTAGATCATTAAAGAAGGTCTAGAAGAAACGTGAGAAACGGCCCTGCAAAAAAAATATTTGGCCAAAATTGTGGTCCGGCTAAACCCACTTCGGGCAAAAAAAGTGGTCAGGCCATATCCGGACCGGCCGGACCGCCGACGACGGGCAAAAAAAGTGGTCAGGCCATAGCCGGACCGGTCGGACCGCCGCCGACGGCCTTGTTAAATACTACATATAACTAGGCAGCAAAGATAAATGACATTGATCATGATCAGACAGCACAAATGTGCAGGCTGATCTGTATCTGTTGATCACACAAGGCATAAGCAGATTTTCTCAATGGGTCTACACTTTCAGCCTAAGTTTCAGGCAAAGGTCCATTTTCAAATCACACTTTTAATACCAGTGTTGTCTGCTTTTGTTATCTGCTGTTGTATTTTAGAAATGTGTGTAGCAAGCAGTGTGGACCCACAGTGAACTGCTCCATGGGGCAGTCTGATGAGGGGATGGAGGGAGAGGGGGGGACTACGCTGTTTGCCTGTAGGCTGAAATCAATCTACTCTGACATTCAAGATCTGTAGCAGCAGACAAAATTTTCTTGTGCAGTTTGTAATTAACTCTTTGCCTACTAGTGTTGTCTGCTGATAACCTGGACCCAAAATGGCAGTTCAGATCTGGATCCAAACTGTTTGACACTCTGGTAGTGTTCCTGAAAGTTTATTTGAAAAAAAGTTGATTTTGAAAAAAAAATCAGCAGACGGCAAAATAGCATGAAAAATTACCCAGTAAGCAAAGAGTTAACCCTTAAAGCGCCAAGAAAAAATGCATCTAAAAATGTTGTCTACTGAAGTCGTCTGCTGCAAATAATTACTAGCATTATTGACGAATTAAGTATAGAAGCAAACAGTGTGGACCCAGAACAGATCTGGGTCCACACTGTTTGCCATAGAGGCTTCTTAAACATTTCAGCAGATGAGAAAAGCAGACGACTTTTGTTGTGATTGGGGCATTAAGGGTTAAGATTCCCAGACAGAGGTGGTGTGACAATATTTTTGCTGTAAAACTCCTGAGAATCAGCAGAAGGGACAGAATTGTATTTCATTAGGCCACAGCAAATACATTTTTAGATTCTCATCCAAATTTTGAGAAAATTGGGGCGGGTGGGAGGTTATTATTCTTTATTTTTTGTTTTTCTGACTGCTTTAAAGAACAGAGGAGAATCTTTTGATGCCTTGAAATTAGATTTATATAAACCAAGTTACTTTATAGCAAAAATGCTGGCAAAAAAAATGCACAACAATTTTCAGCCTTTTTCAAGCATTTTTTTCTTCTTTTATAAACAAATAAAAAAAATGGGGTGGAAGGTTTTTCTGAAAAACCTTCCACCCCATCTTTTTTTATTTGCTTATACTTTATATTTCATAGGGGCGGGTGGGGATGAGAATCTAAAAAAATCTTTGATATGGCCTTATATGCGGCAGACAACATCAGCAAATAATATTTTGAGGTGTACAATAAGCTAGCATTGAAAGCGTTAAGTTTCAGACACCAAGGTGGGGTGACAGTATTTTTTTCCATTTTGTACTTTGGCACCTCTGCGGGTGCAGGATCAGACCACTTTTACCTTGAATGTCAAGTTGCCATTTTTCTATACTTTGTGGCTGCTTTTGTGTGGAATTGAAATTTAACTCTTTGCATGCTGGGTAATTTTCATGCTTTTGTTGTCATCTGCTGACTTTTTTTTACAAAACTAACCTTTACAAAAATTCTTTCAGGAACTATCATTGTCAAATGGTTTGGATCCAGATCAGGGCCAACATTCTGTCAGTCCTGATCTGGGTCCGAACTGTTTGCGAAGGTTATTAGCAGACGACAAAAGTCGGCAGTAACAGAAAACTTACATGAGCCAGTGCATAACAAAAGAAAACAGCTGGCCTAGCTGTGCACCCAGCAAAGACTCAGGCCAGCCTGGACATCAATTCAGTCAGTTCAGTTTTGGATGTGCTAAGAACTTATGGTTTCCTTATGTACAGTGCACATGCAGTGCAGACTCGAATCTTGGTTACCATTGGATACAAAGACCATTTTGTTGGTTTTGTCATGCAATGACCCACCAGAAAACCTGTCGAACCAGCCTGCTCAGCTACAGAGACTAGCTAGAATCTTGAAAATTTTGATAGGGCATGCAATGCTATTGAGACTTCAAACCTTAAAGGTGCAGAAGAAAAGATTTGTTTGAAATTAGGATTCCCCATGGATGTATATTCTATACTAAGGAAAAAGTGAGCTAAATAAGGGTGGCACTTTCGCTAATTTGAGCCCTGCCAACCGATTTGGACAAGAGCCTATCTAAACTTCTCTCAGATTTTCCCTCTCAAAAGTTTGGCCAAACAATTGGTCCATTTCTCAATTGAATATTTCCCCCAAAAGTGAAATTCAGCTTTAAAGTACCTTGGAGTCTCATTGACCAGTCCTGCGCATAAAGCAAGCAGTTTTTACAAAGAAATCATAAGGCTATATAATGGCATTCCATGGCCAATTTTAAAGAAAGTCTGGTTTAAATAATTTGAAACAAGTTTGACTTTGACCTTGTTTGGAATGGTGAGAAAGTACCATTTGCTTTTCGATCTCTTTATAAATTTCAAGCTGGGGCATTAGAAAAGGCCAATTATAGTATATGTAAGGTCAGGGCTATCTGGTCCCCGACTGAGCTACCCCAAATTAGCATAAGGCGGCTGGCCCATGAGAATTAGGTACTTATCTCATATGCTCACTTGATAGCTGTGCATGCATTTTTAACTCTTAAAGCGCCACCTACATTTTGCAGCAGACGACAATTTCAAATTTTGCTGCTTTCTCAAAAATGACAAATAAGGCATGATATTTCATGAGAATTGTCTGCTGGCAGACAATTCTCATGAAATATCATACCTTATTTTTTTTGAAAATTTGGAAAGATGTCTCAAAATTTGTCGTCTGCTGCAGTCGTGATTGATTCTTTAAGGGTTATCTCTATGTCTACTAGTGTTGTCTGCTGATAACCTTTGCAAACAGTTTAGACTCTTGCAAACAGTTTGGACCCTTGAAAACAGTTTTGGACTCAGATCAGGCCCGACAAAATGTTGGGCCTGATCTGGATCAAAACTGTTTGACACTCTGATAGTGTTCCAGAAAGAATTTTTTGAAAACATTAATTTTGAAAAATCAGCAGACGGCGAAAAAGCATGCAAAATTACCCAACATGCAAAGAGTTCAGGAATAACTTGTTAGTTGTATGTAATAAGTATCTTTATCATATGGGCAGGCTCAATTAAGAGTTTAGTAGAATAAACAAAACAGTGGCTTTCTAAATTCTATTTTTCAATAATCATTAGTTAATTAGTATAAATAAGTATTCATATTAAGACAGACGTCAAATGAAAATTGGTTTCCTTACAGACATAAGAAATAGACTTTTAAATTAACTCCTATTGGAAGAGCGTTATTTTTGCTGAAAAAAAAATTAATATCAAACCTTTAAATCACCAATAAAGTCTGTTGCAGATGGCAAATTTTATGATATCGTTCTTGATTTTTAGGGAAAATCATGTGAATATCTGACACTTTCATCCAAAAATAGGATTTTTAAGATTGTTCCAAATGTTTTTTTTTAATGTATAGAACAAACATGCCAAAAATGGATCCACACTTTGTACTGCTTGTTGTTGCCGTTTTCTTTGCAAAAAATATCTGCTGTACATCTATTGTGAACAACAAAACCATGGAACTGCATGACAAGCTGCTATCATACTACAACAGGGACATAAGACCATGCTTAGGCTGCACTGGTCCCCTGTCTATCAATCTGTCATTCTACCTGACATCGCTGAATGAGCTTGACGAGGTGCACGGAGAAATGCATACTGTGGGCTACCTGGTCGTGATGTGGATTGAGGACAGAATGACATGGAATCCTCTAGATTACGCTGGAGTTACTCACGTTATTTTTCCTGCAGAAAAGGTAAGTTACAAAATTAACTCTTTCCATACAAATGGCATAGCCAGAGCACTGAGAAAGTTATGCACGCCAAAGAGAGACTACTGTATCAAGCATGACTCGCTACAATTACATCCCTTTCAAAATGGGAACTTCTCTTAAAGGAAAGAATTCGCTCTCAGAGGGAGCGAATTCTTTCCTTTAAGAGCAGTTTCTTAAGGTATGGAAAATCACTTTTACCACATTATGTGAGCTCCCTTGACTATTTTTATTACGCACCTGCATATACTGCGTAATGGGCACTACACCCATGCATACTGGGTAAATTTTCATGGTTGTCGCCTACTGACTTTTTTTTTTCAAAATTAAGGATATCTTTTTAAAAAATTTCTTTCCGGAACACTATCAGAGTGTCAAATGGTTTGGATCCAGATCAGGACCTATGTTCAGTCAGTCCTAATATGGGTCCAAAGTGTTTTCACAGGTTATCAGCATATGACAAAAGTCACTGCTAGCAAGGAAAGAGTTTAACAGTCACCTTGCAGTATTTACTACATACTTTCTGAAAGATAGGCGTTAACTTTGTCCTTGTCTGTGGCAACTTTTGTTGTCTGCTGAGAACCTTGTCAAGCAGTTTGGACAGAATGTCGGTCCTGATCTGGATCCAAACTGTTTAACACTCTGATAGAGTTCCTGAAAGAATTTTTTTCAAAGTCTAATTTTGACAACAACAAAAGCAGGAAAATTACCCAGTATACAAAGAGAATTGAATCATCTGCTGACTCTGCTGATTCTTGGAAATAATAGGTTCTTTAATACCCTCAGTGTCCAACAGTTTGGATCAGATTAGGCCACATGATATGTCTGCCCTGATTGGATAAGCTACAGGGAAAGAGTAAAAAAAATTGATTTTTGGTAATTTGCCCATGTTTATTGCTTAAGAGTCCTCTAAATTTCAGTACCCATGTACATTTATTAGTGATTTTTATGTGAACCTTCATCTTATACCATACTTTGTGTATGTAAGTTGAAGGCTCTATCGAAACTGCACAGGATTGTCTGACCCTTCATTGGTCACCAGTGCAATAGGTACCAAAATGCTGTTCTAAAATTTTGAACACTACAGGGCTCTCCAGGCAGAAATACGGCCCCATTCCCAATGACAAAAAGTATGTTTTTTTACCGATTCCAGACAAAAAAAAATTTTTTTTTTTGGGGGGGTTCCCCATCTTTACTTCAAATACAGAACATATTGTTACATATTTACAATTTCACAGAATAATAGAATACAATCACACTTGCTTCTTTCTCTCCCTTTTCTCATAGTACAGTTAAAGGACAGGTAAGTTTAATTATTGGAATCATTCTAGCAATAAAAATGTCATACATATTTAGACAATGTCATATTTCCCAATTGTAGCCAAAACACCGCTAATTTTCCAAATTCCATGGGCCCCGGCCCCATTCCCAAAAAGTGGTGCGAGAGCCCTGAACTAGTTGCCAGACAAACAGCCCAGACCGAGATCACATTGTTATTGAAGAAGCAGACTGATCAGGGTCTCCCCTGTTTGCTATTCTGACAAGCAATTTGTGAATTCCAACATTTTATTTGAGAACAGAAAGGGAAAAGTGTTCGAAATTTTAGAACATTTACCTTAATATATAATAAGCAGGGGTATGGAAATAGCAAAAGTTGACACATGGGGCGTTGGACATAGAGGATCTAACATGAACGTTCATGTTTATTGAATTTATTAAACGAGTTGGGGTAAAGAGATAAAATGCAAGGCTTGCCAAGCATTTTATCTCTTTTTCGCAACAAGTTTAATAAATTCAATAAATACAGTCAACCCTTTTTACAACAACACTCTTAATAACAGCAAAATTCTTTACAACATCATTAGTATTTACACAAAAATACCAGTTTAGCTTAAATTTAATTCATTACAACAGAAATTCAGTTTAACATAAAATTATTGGGGGACAAACACTATCGTTGTAAAGAGGGTTGACTGTACAGGAGCACGAATGTTAGATTCTATTTATCATATGACATTAAGAACAATTGAAGTCTCATTTCTGCGTAAAAACGTTATATTTTTGTTATTATATTTGCTATGCCATAACGTTTCCTGTAAATCTATAAACCACTATAAACCACTAGTGGTTTATCGATTTTATTGCATGGCGTTATTTCACTCCCAGACACTTAGTCATATGGTAAATGAGCCAGTGCATGAGATTTCCAACAATGTGGTATGTGCGACCAGCAAAGCCTCAGATCAGCCTGCGCATACGTGCAGTCTGATCAGAGCCTTTGCTAGTCGCTTGAGTATTCTATGACTGTTTAGCTACAGACTGAACATCAATTGGAGTTTCTAAGCTTAAAAGGAGGCTGCAGAGGCTGGTCCGAGTCTACACTTGTCAAAATGCCACATTGTTGGAAATCACATGTCACGGTTCATACAGGCCCCCTAGTGGAACCTTTAAAACCTTTAGAAACCTTTAATTTGGCTACAATCCTTTAAAACCTTTAATTTGTGTGAAAAACCTTTAATAACCTTTATTTTGATTAATAAACCTTTAAATTTTGCAAGATCAGTCAGAACATAAGAAATAGACCATGGTATGTTGACAAGTAATGACTGTGACATCTTGAGCTGTATTCATCCTTAGACCATTATGTCTATACCAGTACCTCTTGCACCAGGGTGACTGTTATACTGTAGTCAATTTTTCTGAGGCTTCAGATAAGGCAGCAATAAAAAAAAGAGTGAGGTAAGGTAAAAATAAATGTTTTTGGGTTGATTTCTTGCTTTCCATTCATGCTAAATAGCTGAGGTAATGTCGGAATGACTAGATGATCCTAACCACCCTTTTCCTAGGCTGGCTTTATCCAAATCCTTTCACTAGTACTCAGTGCTCATCTTTCACTAGTAGCTGACAACTAATGAAAGAATATGCCCGGTCATAGATTAGAACCGGCAAAACTCCAGACATTAGGTTGGACATGCTACCAACTGCAATGACTGCGCCAACAATTATTAATGGATAGCATCTATTGGGTTTATTGACTTTTGAATAATGTCCTGATTTTCTAATGTCATCACATCTAAACAGTGTTATCTACACCCCAAGACTAATACAGACAATATGCATATCTGGGTTTTATATTGAAATCAAAGCACTGAGAGTACTGATGGGGACGGCTGTATTTAAGCGTTCAAGTCTTCAAATAGGGAGATTTTTAGTTTGATACCTTTTGTACAACCTGTGATTTAGCTAACAAGAATGGTTAACTAAAACCTTACAACAAAAAAGCCAAACAAGGACCAAGAAAAAAAATAGAAGAAACAATAAACAATTAATCAACATCAAAAGCACTTCCTTAGAACTGGCAGCATCAAAATTTGAAACCACTTGGTTCCTATATAAATTGTCATTTCTTATTTGTATCTACATCACACGGAATTAGATATGAATTGATGTACTGCCATATAACGGACACGGTAAACAGTTTTATTATAGACTATTAATGGTTATGCATACGTATCTACAATATAAGACTATAGGTACTTAATTGCTGAAGGAACAGGACTTACTCTCATACTTTAGTATCACCGTCCATTTGTATGTACATATGGTCAAATTAAGATACTATTCTTTCTCAGCTTTTGACTTCAGCAGAATCCATCTAGAGTGAAGATCTGTCCAGTAAAATTAATTTAGGCACCAAGTGGTTTCTGCTGCTGTCAGCTCTGAGACAGTGTTTCAGTGTTGACATAATGTCGGGATCATATCTCTTGTATTATTTGAAGTAGGAATGCCAAAATTCGTGAATTCATGTATCTTGGGGTCACGGTGCGTCGCGTACCCTACCTTAACATATGCCCTCAGATCTAGAAAAATCGTGTCACGAGCATAAATCCTATATTATATGATATAGGAATCCCGAATTTGGTTTGTGGACACATCCTGGGGGTCAGGGAGTGTCGAATATCATTCAGTGTCACTGTTACCTTGCTTTCTGGCCTCATTTTAGAAAAAAATATCGTATAAATGGGCTGTCCAATGTTGTCAAATAACGTTCCATAATTGTGTCGCATGCTAGATCCACTATCATAACATATCTTGTTCACGATAGACTATAAATGGCCATGCATAAGCCGGGTACTTAAAATCCAGCCACATAAAAAGAGTAGACCTATACGCGATGGAAGCACGTTTTAAATGGTAAACAATTACAGCTCTGACGTTTATATCTCAGAGCTTTGAACCATTGTAAATGGACAGGCTCGAGAAGTTAAAAATTGAAGCATGCAGTGTGCATGAATACATATTATAATCAGGTTAAACGACCACCAGCTTTTTTAGGCTAATACTTGTTTCATAATTATTATTACCTGCGTGGCCTCAGCGAAAGCAGGTCTAGTAGTAGGTCCACTCCATCCGTTCGTACTCACGAATGGACTCTCATTGGGTACTTTAAATTTCCGAAATTTCTTGGTACTTTAAATTTCCAAAATCAATTACGGAATAAACCTCATTTGCATATAAAGGGAGCTAATGCCTCGGTTACATTTGCCTTATGACGAGTATACGATGCCCGTACAATGTCCAAATCACCGTTTCCGTACCGCCTCCGCAGGGAGACCTTGCCATCATCGTACGGATTTACGGGCATCGTGGCCTCTACGATTTTGTTTAACTCCGCACAATGACAAATTTGAAAAAATCGTAAGCCCGTAGCCCGTAGACACATCGCAGTGACATCGTATGATCCCCGTACGGGCACCGCACGATGATCGTGAGGACAACGCAGGGTTTTAGATTGTCATCTTGGCCCAAAAATGATCGTACACTCTTGCGATAGTCGTAAGGAGCCCGCAAGGTCGCCGTACGATGCCTTTGCAGGGCCCATAAAATCGTATGGACATCGGACGGTCATCCTGCGGTAACCCTAAGGCGATGGCACGATGATCGTGCGTTCGCCTTGCGACTTATCATTAGCTGTTTGTTTCATTTCAATATTTGTCTTCAGGTGATGTTTCTTATACCACCACTCAGTGTGACTCAATATGGACACAGTTCAGTTTGCTGATGGAAGCAGTCTAATCATGAGCGGATCCAGAGGGGGGACAGGGGGTCCGGACCCCCCCCCTGGAAAATCACAAAAATATAGTTTTTTTTTATCAATACTGGTCCAGATCCCGTAGAAAATCTCAAAGCTAAACATGTACCAAGCCAGCATTACATGACGGGCCAGCATCGGTCTGCCAGCGAAACGCCATTTAAAATGACGTTTCGCTAGCGGGCCAATAATGAGTGGTATTTGGATCCTCTCGCCCTTATCAAGTAAAAAAAAGTTGAGTTGGACCCCCTCTGACATAACTTTCTGGGTCCGTGCATGCTAATCAGGGCCCATAGAGTATGTTTCCATGATAAAATTATCTGAAGAGCAATTCAAAATATGCACCTAACGTGAAATGCATATGCATTTTCAGTATATAAAATGCTGGTTGGATAAGGGGTTTAATTAATTAGATAAGATTAAAAAAAGTCCAGATATTTTTGTGATTTATAACTCTGGGATTTGAATTTGAGTATTACTTCAAGGAATAAAATCTCGAAGTGAGAAGATGTGACTAGTTCGAACATTGAAATTTGAATGAATGAATGTTCTACAAAATGTATTTTACTGAAAACGAATGGCAAATGTGCTGACCAGGCCGAGTGGAAGAAAGCGCATTCTAATCAGTACCTTTGCTGTTCGCATGCAACGACTTCATTTTTGCTTATGACGCAGATTTTATGTGTTGCTGGCCGTAGAGTGCCTTTGAATGATTAAACTGAATAAAACCATTATAAGCGTTTTAGTCTACGCTGATACAATAAAAGCATCTTTATATTTTCAATTAAAGTGCTACTTTTCGAATTATAAAAGTGTACTATAAAAAAGTGGTTGCAATATTCTGTGATTTAAACTTTATGAAAACTGCAGAACTTAGAAATCGACATTAAATATACACAAAGGTATCACGCTGTTTCATACCTTGGGACCATGTTCAACTAAAACACTAGCCTCTTCACATCACGATTTTTGATCACATGACATTGAAACATAGTTCAAATGGAATGCAAAAATGAACATGGATAGCCGTTTGAATCCATGCACATAATTACACGACAATTGCACAGTCAGCGTACCGACTCCTTGCGACTTCCGCAAGTTCATCGTACGGGCATCGTGCGATTTATATAGGGAGGTCATGAAGATAACACGATGATTGTACGATAACCTTGCGGTTGTCGTACGATATCCGCAAGGTCTCTGTAAACTTTTGTTCTAGTTTGTCGCCGAAAGAAATCGTAAGGTGATCGTAAGCAATGTAAACACATACGTCGTAGCTTTTAGCCGCCTACGATGCCGAAAAAATCGTAGAGAAAATCGTAGACAAATAAATCGTACAACGACCGTAGCAAATGTAACCTAGGCAATATAAACTCAAAATGAAGTTTATTCCGTTAAACTTTTCTGGGATTTGTTGGGTACTTACGCTTTATTGGCAACCAACAAGAATCCATTTGTAAGAGAGTCCGTCTTTCCGTCTGTCCATCCATCCGCAATACTTTTAGGGTGCCTAGTTTTTGTAATCTGTAACTCCAAAAGTTTTCATTCATTTTTATTAAAACTTTGCATAGTGATTGTTCACATATAGAAGATGTGCACCTTCTATTTTGTGCATAATTCATGAATATCAAGTTTCTTATTTTTGAGGGGCGTTGCTCTTAGACATATTTTCTGTCCAGAATGCTAAGATGGTGTCTGGTCTGTGTAATCTGTAACTCAAACACTTTTCATTCCTTTATATTCAAACTTTGCATAATGATTGTTCACACATTGAAGATGTGCATCTCTTTTTTTGTGTTCATTTGAAAAATATTTTCTCAATTTTTGACGGGTGTTGAACTTAGAATTTTTTTCACTCCGAAATGGCTTTGGGTGTATAGTTTGTGTAATCTGTAACTCCAACAGTTTTCGTTCCTATATATGAAAACTTTGCATGATGATACGATTGAACATTTGCATCTCTGATTTGGAGCACATTCCCCAAATATTTTGTTTCGTGTTTTGGGGTCTTGAACTTAGGTATTTTTTACGTTCAAAATGCTTAGATGGTGTCTAGTTTGTGTAATCTGTAACTCCCACAGTTTTCATATCTTTATTATTCAAACTTTGCATAATGATTGATCATTCATGCATTGAACATGTGTACCTCCTATTTTGTGCACATTTGAAAAATATTTTCCGTTGAACTTGGACATTTTTCCATCCGAAATGGTTTGGGTGTCTCGTTTATGTAATCTGTAACTCCAGCAGCTTTCATTCTTTTATATTCAAACTTTGCATTATGGTTGTTCCCACGTTGAACATGTGCAGCCTATATTTTGTGCACATTTGATAGTATATTTGGGAGTTTTGAACTTAGACATTATTATGTACTCTCATGTTTTTCTTCATACGTAGGCTTGGACCCAGCATCTACTGTCTACCCCCAAAATATATCGGGAATATCAGCCAGACCCCCAAAAATATTTGTAATTTTGGGCTACCCAAAATAATATCCCCATCCTGCACATTGACTTTAAGAAAACCCCTGAAATCCCTGAAATGTATAGAAATGACCTCTAAAACCAGTCCAATTTTGTTATGATATATCCACAAAATCTTCATACCCCCCAAAATAATGATATTTCTGAAACCCCCCTAAAATATTAAAATTCAAGATTTTGAACCCCCAAAAATGGTCCCAGCCTACGTATATATATGAAAATCTCAGCCCCCCCCCCCTCCCCCCCCCCACACACACACATTCTTGGGGCATCAGGGTGTGAAAAGCGGACGTTACAAAAAATAAGATTAAGAAAGTGGCACCACTTACAATTAAAGTATAATAGTGAGCGTGCATCAAAGTGGTCTTAAATCATCATTGCCGACCCCTGTGAGCTGAGAAGAAACAGAAAACATAATTTAAAATTATGCTGTTTCGAATCAAACATGATTTCGTGTTAACCCGTAGTAATGTTGTAGATGCGCAACCTGATTTGTTGAGTCTTCTCTCGATATAGAATCATAGGTCTAGATTAGCAAACAATTCCAGCGTAATAGTGAGAATGTTTTCTTGTCCATCAGTTTTAATATTTGCTTTGGGTACTCAAAAGATGAGACAGTTCCATTTTGATTATCCACAACATATGCCTTGGTAGAGATTTAAACATATGTTTGGATGCTTTAAAGAACCGTCTTATTGAGACAATTCTTTGAGTACCCACAACTATGTTTTGGTTGAGAAATAGAAACTGTCCACCGCCACCGCCGATGGGCCGAAATATGTGTTCATGCATTGATGGTGAGGGTTCAAAAAGCTGCTATATGCATTTAAAAAAAAAAAGCTAATGCTTGTAAAAAATAAACTTGGCTTCACTAGAAAAATATGACCTCAAAATGCATTAGAATCGCTTTTACGGACATTTTGAATTAGAAATATTTCTTTAGGGAGGCCCTATCCCCCAACGAGAGGGGTCGTTTCTCTCGTGCTCCCCCCTCCCACCCCTACACACACACACACACACACACACACACACACACACACACACACACACACACACACACACACACACACACACACACACACACACACACACACACACACACACACACACACACACACGTGCCTTTGACACTCGAAAGACGCATACTACATTTCAAGATCGTACCACTTTTCAAAAGTCGACAACGACCCTTGAGTCAGTTAGCAGCCTATATTGATGAAAGCATAGGCAGCATTATACCTCCATGAAATGACATTTTCTTGTTAAAATTTTATTGAGGATTTTCATAACCTTGAAGTGAGCATTGAAATAACGCAACGATGGTTGCACCCCGTTGTTGTATTTACTGGTGCAGACTCGCCAGAGCCTTCGCTGCTCGTATAAATAGGACACAAGTCGTCATTTGAGCCAACGCAAAAAAATTTGGTACAGTGACGAAGGCTCAGTTGTGCCTGTGCGAATGTGCAGACTCACCAGAGCATTCGCTGAAGTCATATATGACAGCGAAAGCGCATTTCGGGCCAGCAAGAGAGTTTGGTACTTATTAGATTGTCGACTGACAAAAGGCTCAGGTGAACCTGTGCAGCCTTGTGAATATTCACCAGAGCCTTAACTCGCTGCTCGCATAAATGACACACACACCGCCGATCGAGCATGCACATGGGATTCTGATACTGTTACGAAGGCTCAAGCGAGCCTGTGCAAATGTGCAGACTCACCAGAACCTTCGCTTCTGGAACACAGATTTCCATTTGAGCCACCACATGATATTTTGGAACTGTGATGAATCATTAGGTGAGCCTGTTCTTTAGAGCATTTTCTGCTTGCAAAAATGACACCGAAATCGCCATTTGAGAGAGCACGAGATTTTGACACTTATCGCATTGTGAAGTGACTACGGCTTTGGCGAGTCTGCATATTTGCGCTGACAGTTTCGTCTGAGCCTTCGCAACAGTATTAAAATGTCGCGTGTTTGATCAAATGGTGATTGGGTTGTCGCTAATACGAGCAGCGAATGCATAACGAGTCTGCACATTTGCCTGAGACACTCAACAATGCGACATTTGAAGGCGAGTCTGCACATATTTGCACGGAGTCGCCCGAGTCTTCGTCACTGGACAATGCGTTAAGTACCAAAATGTTGTGTTGACTCAAATGGTAATATGGTTCACATTTATGATAGAAACGAAGGCTCCGTGAAGTCTGCACATTGTACAGTCAACAGGTTTAGATTTTATTTACCTTTTGGCTTTTGCATTTTCCAGGGTGCATTAAATGGGAAAATATATTAAATTGTAAAAATTAAATATAAAATCACAGCTGGGATATTAATAATCAAAACTTAGAACAAATATTAATGCAATTAGACAAGTCTGAGAGGTTCAAACACAAGTATGTAGTGCGTAAGACGACTTAAAATCATATCGCTAAACGACCGCTAACTTTTTTAAAAAGCCAATTCTTGTATATGTATCAACTGGTTCCCTGCTCACGTGGTCGCTAATTATATAAATTTATTATTGCGCGATAATAATTTACATATATTTATGATTGGTTTTTTGAAATCGAGCAGATAAATCTCAATTACTGTAGATCTAGACCTATTTTTAAAAAGACAAAAACAACAACGACAATAAAAAACACGAAACAAGTTGGAACTATTTTTACGCGGAAGCTTCTTAATAGGTGTTGTTAGGATTGTATTAATCCCTTATCATGCGGCTTGGTAATGCCCTGTTTTGAATACAATGTAGATCCATATCAGCCGGCTTCTCAGAAAGTAACTGATCCAGAATCAACTGTTTACCTCTCTGCCTCTAAATCAACCATTTAACCTGATACTTTGCAACACATATGCTGAAAAATTGGGATTAATGGTAACATATTGATGTGTTCAACAGTGCAAGAGCAAATTACGACGTGTGGTCAAAACGCTATTGTTAAAATTGGGGAACGGACTAACATCCGTCCCCAAAAAGAGCATACAATAAATGAGAGCAATATCCTCTGAAATTGTTCATTTGCTGAAGGTATTTTGTCCTTACAAATGACCAGAGATGGCTTCTTCTGCTTTCTTGGTTTTCAAAAATTTTCGGGGGAGGATTAGAAAAAAAAAAGTGATTTATTTTTCAATCTAACACTGCTCAACACAAGCCTTTTGTTGAAAGTGCGGCTTTCAACTAGGGAGTAGAAACAACAAGAGTATTTCCCTTTTTGATTTGTGGTTAATGGGCTATAAATTTATTGGCTAAGGATTTGCTGCACCCCCTTCATACCAGCATCTATCATAACATGGATTTAAAGATCAGGATCTGATAAAAATACTAGAAAATTTGATATTAATTTGCTCTTTTTTCTTGTTAGAATTTCAACGAAACAACCTTTATTTTGCCTAAAATAGCCTTTATAAAAAACCTTTAATTTCATCAGAGTCTGCTAGGGGGCCTGTTCATATGATAAATGGTATTTCCATAGCCCTGATATTTGTATTTTCATTCCAGGTTTGGACTCCAATTCTTCTTGTGGCCAACCCCTCAATGAAAGTTGGAACTCTAAATAAGGAGGTCTCGCCAGTACGAATCTATTACAATGGTCTTGCCTGGTGGCGCCCTGGTGATGTCTTTCGTACCAACTGCTATCCTGACATTTACAAGTATCCCTTTGACAACCAAGAGTGCAGGATATCAATACTAGCATCAGGATACACAGAAGAAGAGGTTCTCCTGAAAATACCTGACACCGAGGCTTTCATACCTTTCTACAGTGACAATGGTGAATGGACAATCTTGCGGACTCGCACTCACAGCTACGATCAAAACCAACTCTCGGTCGTCCAGTGGTATCTCACTTTCAAAAGAAGACCACAGTTTTTCTTCTTCAATGTTATCCTTCCGATCATCTTTCTCAGCCTTCTTAATTGTCTTGTCTACTGCATTCCTGTTGAATCGGGTGAGCGTATCTCCTTCGCTATTACGGTACTTCTGTCATTTGCCGTCTTTATGACGCTGATCGGAGACAACATACCAAAGACATCAGCACCAATGTCCCTCATCTGCTATTATCTGATCTCAATCTTTTCCGGCAGCGCTATGATAATGATCAGTACCATCTTCAATCTCAAGCTGTTCTACATGAACCCCAAAACAGCGATTCCACCAAGACTTAAGAATCTGACGTCATTTGTTCTCAAAAGGAGATGCTGTGGTGGGAAAAGAAATATCAATCCAGAAACAACAGTGATTCAGGTGATTGGCAAACAAAGCGAGAATGTTGGGCTGAATAATGAGAAGAAAGGCTTCAAGGACTGGGAACCACCAGAGGTTGTGTCACATGACCAAGATGAATTTACATGGAAGGAAGTGGCTCATGCAGTTGACAAGCTGAGCATCATTGGTTTTATTCTATACTTTACCCTGGCCACAGTTAGCCATCTTGTTATTATTATATTTTAACATTTTTATAGTGATGGATTCTTCCATCTGATTTGATACGAGCCTCGTCGCGACAAAACCTGTCTTCAGGGTTTCTTACAAAGCGAGACTCAAACCAGTCTCCTCAGCTGCAGAGACTAGCTAGAAAATTTAAATTTCGCTCATATCAAGTCTAGTATGATTCTTTACAATGAGGGAATAACAAAGGCGCTGATCACTCTTACGGAAAAAATGCACTACCGCGAACAATTTTCGCGAACAGCTAGCGAATACTCTGCGATTGTTCGGTAAACATAACCTTATATGGCTGACCAGTATGTTTGCGAGATGTTCACTTTTCACATGCAAATTAGCTCTGCGGCGAATACTTTGAGTTAACAGCCTGTGAATATTCAGCGAATATGTGGCGAACATGGTTCAAAACAGCAAATTAAATATGCAGCGAATATCCCGCAAACATTCTGCGAATATGCAACGAACATGCATTTAAATATGTAAATTAAATATGCAGCGAATATGTGGCGAACAATAATTGCGACTATCCTGCGAACAAGCAGCAATCAATGATTTACAAAAGTCAAAGCTTATTAAACTCAAATAGTCAAAATTTATCCATTTTGCACTGACCTCAGCAAGCAACACCATTCGAGAACAATCAAGCGGTATCAACTCAAACATCATAGGAACAGAAAAACACATGAGAAGAGATTACATACCGTAAAAAGACTTCTCAACATGTTGTCATTTTGCATCATGGCAATTATGACAGCCATTTAATTGAAGAGTTTTAAGGGGAGATAATTTTGAATCTATCTCCCCAGTAAAAAAAAAATAAGATCTTTAGACTGAGAGCTATATGAGTTGAAGTTCCTTAGATGAACACTCCGCGAATACATAAAAAGTTAAAGTCACTGCAACGAATATACAGCGAACAGTATCCAGAACTAAGTTCTTATTGCGAATACAGGGCGAATAGAACCTTGTGCTTGAAAAAAGTTTAAGTTTTTGCTGCGAATATGCAGTGATTATATGACAAACTGCAAACATTCAGCGATGACTTTTTTGTCAGACCAACTTTGTTCGCTGGGTATTCGCGACAAGAAGTGAATATATAGCGAACAATTACTGTAAACAATGCAGTTCGCAGAATATTCGCAGCATATTTGTCAGATATTCGCACAAAAACAGCTTTTCCGTAAGGGCAGCCTGTGCGGATGCGCAGGCTGATCTGCGCCTTTGTTGTTTGCAGACCCCCTGAGACAGGTTTTCTCCCGCTGAGGCCCATACAATAAACTTTGGGTCATTGTATATCAAATATTCACTGGAGAAAAAAAATCCAAATTAAGAGTGTTTTGGTCCTTGAAGATTGTTTTGATGTCTGCATGTGTTTCCTGTGTGTGCTTGTAAAGACTTCTATGATCATTCACCAGTTAACCCTATTGCACTCAAAATGGCAAAAACTCCATAGATGTCAGAATTTGCCCTACCCATAAAAATAATTGCGCAACATTTAACCAATTTAAGCTGAATGAGCTGTACCATTCTATCCTTTGGTTGAGTCCATTTCCAATTTTTGGGTTGTTATAATTGTGGTATTTTTCATTGTTCTTAATTTTTTAATAAATCATCCTGTTTGCAAACAGTGCAGAACATGATCAGATGCCACATTCTGCAGTGTCTAATCTGGTTCTTTGTTGTTCACCGATATCCCATAAAAAGGACACTTAAGCTTATATGAGTTAATAATAAACGTAAGTAATTTTCTTCAAGCTCATATTATATGGCTTTTTTTTTGCTGGTTTCTTACAATAAGACGCTGTAAATGATTTCATTTTAATGGATTTTAACATTGTTCCTGAATTGCGCCTTCTCATGGAATTTCAATGGTTAAAGAGCTAGCTAGCTAGGTTCACAGATATATAGATTGGGCCCTGTAAAATACAATTTTGCAAAATATCATTTTAGGGATATCTATTTGCACAAATATGTAAAATTATTTTAAGGTTTTTATACCCCGCCACACTTTAGTGGCGAGGTATTATGTTATACCCTTCGGTGTCTGTCCGTCTGTCCGTCCATCCGTCCGTCCGTCCGCACCATTTCCGATCGATAACTTGAGTATTTATTCACGGAATTTTTCAAATTTTGCATACATATTGTTATCGGCGATGAGTGGTATGGGATAGTGATTGGGCAAAATCCGTCCATTTTTAACGGAGTTACTGCCCTTTTTCGTATTGGAAAAATGGTTTCTGGCCTGTTATTCCTTTACTGTTCATGATATCTGAATGAAACTTCACAGATATGTTGCACATCGAAGGTTACATATTGTGACTAAGGACCGTCACTCTGACCTTCCCAGTTTGTGAGTTATCTGCCCTTGATAGGTCTGAAAAAAGGTTTTTGACCTATTGTTCCTTTACTATATGGAATATCTGAATATAACTTCACAGATATGTTTCACATCAAAGGTAACATATTGTGACTAAGAACCGTCACTCTTACCTTTCCCATTTGTGAGTTATCCGCCCTTGATTGAATTAAAAAATGTTTTTTACCCGTAGTTCCTTTACTATGTGGAATATTTAAATGAAACTTTACAGATATGTTTCACATCAAAGGTTACATACTGTGACAAAGAACCATCACTCTTACCTTTCCAGTTCATGAGTTATCTGCCCTTGATTGATCTGAAAAATGGTTTTTGACCTGTAGTTCATTTACTATATGGAATATCTAAATGAAACTTCACAGATATGTTGACCATCAAAGGTTACATATTGTGGGTAAGGATCGTCACTCTTACCTTTCCAGATTGTGAGTTATCCACCCTTGATTGATCTGAGAATTGGTTTTTGACCTGTAGTTCATTTCATCCGTCCGTGCTCATGACCATCAAAGGTTACATATTGTGGGTAAGGATCGTCACTCTTACCTTTCCAAATTGTGAGTTATCCACCCTTGATTGATCTGAGAATTGGTTTTTGACCTGTAGTTCATTTCATCCGTCTGTGCTCACTGTTTCCGATCGATAACTTGAGTATTTATGCACAGAATTTTTTCGAATTTTGCATACATATTGTTATTGGGGATGAGTGGTATGGGATTGTTAACGGGCAAAATCCAGCCATTTTTGATGGAGTTACTGCCCTTTCTCCCTTTAAAAAATGGTTTCTGGCCTGTTTTTCTTTTACTGTTTATGATATCTGAATGAAACTTCACAGATATGTTTAACAGCAAAGGTTACATTTTAAACGAAGGACCGTCACTCTTAACTTTCCAGTTGATGAGTTATCTGCCCTTGATTAATCTTGTCTATCTCAGTTCTGTTGCTATTTAGGCATTATATATCTCACAAAATAACTTTTGGTGCCCCCAGCAGTGGCGGGGTATTATGCAGTGCTTGCGGTGCTTTTATTGAGGTTTATATTTCAAGAAATGTGTGATAAAATGCCATATTTTTGTGTCAATTTTTCAAAAATATAATATTTTGCCAAAATTATGATAGTTTTGAATACGAAGCACCTTTCTCAACACTTTGATACATGTATGCTCTGTTATTGTATAATAATGCAAGAAGCTGGTACATGTATAAGAAGTTTTAAAGTATTGAAAAATGGGTTTGATAGTTAAAATGAGCCAATTATCAGCAAAAAAATCCAAAAAACTGAGAAAAAGTAATAAAATAGGGGAACTTAACCCATATAAGCCTCGACAGGCATCCTTTTTGTGGGACATAGGCAAACAATGAAGACCCAGATCAGATGCCGCAGAATGGGGCATCCGATCAGGGTCCCCACTGTTTGCTTACAGAATGATCTATTAAGATTTGAAGAAAAATGAAAAATACCACCAACAGCCCTTAAAACGGAAATGGACTGGTCCAATTAATAAGAGACGGAAATTTCATTAGGCATAATTGGGTTAAAATATTCACTAAGTTTAGGTGAAATGCGATACTAATTTTATGTGGACGGGTCAAAAATTATTTTGTCTTAAAAAAATGCATTTAACAGGGCCATATTTGTAGCTCCTTCACAGGTTAACCATTGTCATGCTGAATATTTTTATATACTATTTTTATCCTGTTAACTTCCAGCATTCAAGCTGTTAGCATGCATTCTAATTGAAAGTGGAAAACAGTGTGGATCCTGATCAGATGTGGATTTGCCAGCTGATTGGGATCTACAGTGTTTTCAAACAAGGATAAATCTAGGTTCAGCAGGACAATGGCAAATTATGAGTTATGAAACTTTCATATAAAATATTGTGAAAAATATTGTATTGCTTTATTTATTGACCCTTTCCAAGGCAGTGAATTGTTCAAATTTCTGGCCTCATGATTTTGCACTCATTGGAATTACAGGATTCGCACAGGCTTTAAAAGTACTTGAATTTAGAAGGCTTTCTTGAAAAGTCCTTGAAAATTAAATCTGCCTTGAAAAGTACTCGAAAATCACTCAAAAGCCTTGAAAAGTCCTTGAATTCTACTACTTTCTGTAGGACTTAGCACTGTTGATAGAGACCTAAATCAGTATAAAATTGTTGTGCCTTTATTTGGTGCAGCATATGCTGCACCAAATATAGGCACAACAATTTTATATACCCATAGGACAGAGACCAATTGCCTTACTAGATTCTAGTAAGTCAATTAACTAGGGCTGGCTAATCGAAGCCACGATGTTAATCGATAATCGGTCCTTGCATTTCGATATATAACCGATTATTAATCGCTCAAACTTGACAGAGGGTCTCGGAACGTTTTGACAACTCTTGCATGGTCAATGACATTGATTTCCCCATCATTTCGCTAAACAACACTAAGTAGCATGTGTTATATTTTCAAAAGATAATAGGTTTTAAATAAAAAGTGGCACCTTTGCTCAAAACAAGTCGTCATCCACTCTGTTGGAAGAAAATTGACTTGCTAATTGGCAAAATCTTTTTTTCAACTCGCAGTCAGCCATTGCTGTTGCTAATTTCATGTTGCGTGACGTCATACAAAAGGAAGTCAAGTATGCTTGACACGAACACCTTTGAGTAAAATAAGACCCACTGTAAACGTCGGTAAAATTGAAAGCTTCTAAACTCGAATTTAACCGCGGAGAAAACATCTTTTATGCTGGATTATTCATCTGATGAATATTTTGTGATTTTGTACTACTTAAAAACAGAGAAGCGCAAGTATAACTTTTTCTAACAATCAGTTGTTGAGTTAGCCTGCAGAGTACAACGTTTTACTACTTCGTTACAGCAGTTTATGCACACCTACTGTTTACGACAATGCACTTTTTGGCACTTCCGGTCTAAAAAAAAATAACACGAAGCAATTACGCTTGTATTTTAATTGAATAAATAGACAGAATATCCATTTAAAGTAACCGATTTTTGGATTTTCATATCGATAATTGTTTTTCTTTTGTATATGCACCGATTAACTGATATTACGATTAATCGTGCCAGCCCTACAATTAACATTAAATCCATCTCCACAGCAGCAACTATTTATTTAATGTCAACTGCTCTTCAAAACTGCAAGATTAGTTGTTTATTCAGTGTGCTCCCTGGGAAACTGGAAGTTATAATTCTTTTCGCATTAATAAATTGGTATAAAAGCTATGTTTTATTCCATTGTCACAATATAGATCACAGCAACAACAATAACAGGTAGAGATGTCTCAGCTTTAGTACAAAAATAAGTGTAAGTTTATACCAAAAGGGATGGCAGTTCAGCTGCTACCTAATAACCGATATATATATTTGTACTAAATCAAAACGAGGTTAAACATTTACCGGTGATAAATCCTTCACATTTCTATGTATTATATGATGGCAGCTGAACTGCCTACCTTATTGGATTAAACTTACCACTATTACTAGTTGGCAATCCGAATTGAAAAAAGATGCATATTTTTGGTTTTGTTGGCATTTTTTAGTACATTTGTTAGACCACTTTTAACATAATATTTAGCATGTGTACAAAGCCATAGGGGTGGATGCCAAGTCTGAACTTGGATATGAAGGCCAGAAATTAGGTCAAAGGTCATTGAGTGCAAAAATGAGAAAATATGTACTACTGTAAAACAACTTTATCTTTTTATATGTAAACATATTTCATTTCAAGCCAAATTTTGTATGCTGATAGTGATAAGTCTGAAAAACATTGAAAAAATGTTTTTTATTACTAAATGTTCATATGTCGACTTAAAAATGGGGTAAAAGGTCATCAAGTGCAATAATCCGAGCATTTTTACAAACTGTGTTTCTTTGTTTTCTCTGGTCCAACAACGAGATGCTTTTTAAATTCTAAAAAGGGTAGAAGTCTTTCAGAAGGTCTTAATTAACATGTTTATTATTAAAGAAACCCCTTTGGAAGCACTCCTTTATGGATTTAACAAAGACAAACATCGTAAGTTTTGTGCAATTTTGACGGTAATTCTCCCTCAATTGGGCTAAACTGAGATATATGGGCTACTTTGAGAGTTTGCTGCACCTCTCAGAAAGAAAAACTATTTTCAGTTTGGGGCGTGTCTTAGGGCTTTAGAAACTCATAATTTAATAACTTTTCTGTTGTCATTTTTCTATAAATCACCTGTAATCAACGTTACCCTACTGGCATTGAAAATGACAGTACACACAGTACAAGGCTAATGTTGATTTATTTTAATTGTATAAGTGAAACAGTTTAAGCATTAAATGTTTTAACTAGACATAAAAATCAATGGCATACATCTGTGATATGTATTTCTGCTCGTCAGCGATATGTATGTTACATTTTATACTAAATTGCAGATAATGACTTAAAGTTACATGTATTAGAATAAACCACGAACCCTGACCTGAAATATACATGATATTGATCTATATTCTATTTGAAAATGTTCATTTTCATATAAATGAAGTTGCCTATAACTTTTAACTTGCAATGAAGTGAAATCAAGTAAATATTTAAATATGCGAATTAGTATGTAATTTGTACTGGCTCCAGCATGTAACGCATAGCTGCTTACATATTCATCTTCTATTATTTACATTGCATTGGAATTGGCAAAATATTTTTCATAATGGAATCAAATTATAAATTTATAAACAAAAATGGATCTTAAATTGCTGCACATATATTAATGAGGTAACGTAGGTAAAATAAGGTGCCTTACATAAATAGATAAAGGTAGTAAATTGTTGTTAGGCTTATATAAAATTTGGGTCTGCTCTCCACAATTCGCTTACATATACTACACACATTTTATTCTATATAAGACATAATTTAAAAGAGTGCTATGGGTTGGTCTACAATATGTGAATTTGGCATTTCCTGGTCTTACTCAACTATTTTTTGTAATTTGCTTGGTTCTTTTACATTCATATTGCAGTTTTCAGATTTCTACCAATGGTACATAACAATAAACATTAGTCGGGGAACCAAGGTAGAAAAAAAAAGATAACCCTTGCACCCGAAAGGCATACAGCTGGATTTTGTATGGTTGCAAGGGTAATTCTATGGTGTATCTGAAACCACTGTATAGCAGACTCGATCGACTTGCATATCGCCAGAACAGTCAACTTTCTACGGAAGCCCAGCAAGAACATCTCAAAATATTATTTCCAAAATGTTATATATTTTTATCAAAAAAGTTCAGGATTGAAAAATATTGGGTTCATGTAATAGTGCAATATCGGCGTAGACCTCAGGAGCAGTGGTGGTCATCTAAGAACACTGCTTATTGATTTTTAAAGCATGTAGACTAGGGCACCCCAATTTTGAAATTAAATTTATAGTTTTTTTTCTTCAAATATCATTTGAACTGCATTTATTGCCCCAAAATATATTTGATAATTATTTATATATCGCTTGAAAGCATATCTCGTAAAAAATGTGTGCTTAATCATTCACTTTTGTCCTCCCGCTGAAGTGGTCTGAATTGCATATTTTTTTACATAAAAAAATAAATTTTAAATTGAATGTGTTCAAACATTGCATACAGTTAGACAGACGTTTTGGACATAATTTAAGACAATTTATTTTATTTTCTATGGCAAACTAGAATAGGTAGCTGAAAAGTAAAAATATGAAACCACGATAATTTGATATTTAGTAATTTAGTTCATGCCAGCGGGTGCGTAGTTAAATACCAGGTCAATTTAAGAACAGTTTAACACATAAATGTAATTTATCAAGGTTTAAACCATGTTTATATTCCATATTTGCAGCAGCTTTGAAACAGTGGGTCATTGTAGGGACCAAGGTGATTTTTATCTACTGAAAACAATAATTTTATTTAACAGTGGTAAAATAAGTATAAAAAAACTTGTATAACTATTATCATATCACCATAGAAAACCTGTCTGTCCCCGTCTAGGATGCAGAAATGTAACCGCATATAGTACTTGTAAAGACAAAATGTCCCTAAGAAGATTATTTTGGTGCACAAATGACTGCCCATACTTTTAAATGCATTTGATAGTGTATTATTGCATTATCGAACAGTCAAACGGCTTCTCATACCCATCCTCCAGATAAGAGTGCGTAATGGAAAATTAGTTTTGTTATTTCTCAACCAAAACACATGTTGTGGGTACTTTAAAGGACCTATTAAATGAGGCGGTTCTTTTGAAGACAAAAAGCATGCTCTTTAACTTATTGATAAGGGAAACATCACACTTTCTATGTTATATAGGATTGCTTAACATGACCTATGTGGCATACAAAAATGCATTTTTACGCGAAATGCAATTCTGGTCGCATTGCTATACAGTGGTTTCATATCAAGCACTATTTAAACTATCAGTATACAAAATTCCAGCCGTATACCTTTCGGGTGCAAAAAATGTGTGTTTTTGCACGATACGCGACTTTGGTTCCCCAACTACATGCAATATACATCATGATTTAAATATTGACTTAATTTCAGTAATTTACTTAAAATAGCATAGCAATATTTCATACATCTAGCGGCAAGGCAGGAATTAAGGCAGGGGTAGTGCTGAGTGTCTTCTATAGCAGGTATAGGTTTTTGAAGATTGCAAATATAACATCGTAATACAGAACCAGCATGGTTTATGTCCAAAATATAGGATGTTACATAGATCTAGTATTAAAGATTGTCCTTGTATGCTGAATTCTTTTAATTTTTACTTTTCATTGTTGACAATTACATTATAAAATCAATTTTATCATCCGTCCCCATTAAATCTTCTATATTTTGTCGAACTAGATTTCATATCATATAGTAATGATGATTATCTTATTATATTCTGCAGCAAATCTGATAGAGACTATTCTGCTTGCTAATTATCTTACCTAAGGTTGGTTGAGGTAAAGTTACCTGAGCCATGTAGCAGTCTTGTTAAACACCTAAACATATTTCATGGTAACATAAACAACAAATCATTCGAACGTTAGTGATACTTTATTTTAAAGATCAGTTAACTGTTTTAGTCTTAAGCATAAAACAAAAACATGACTCCTAAAATTCACTAGTATGGTTTGCATCTCTGAAACTAACAGATTAAAATAAATGTTGAAAAAGTAGTGTCACACGCAGCTGATTTCTTTGTTTTTCTTATTCACAAGGTAGTTTGTTTTTAGTTTTGTTTATGCACTTTTTGATTTTGTTGAGCTATATGTAACCCCAGTACATGTTTTATATATGTCCTATGAAAAGTGAGTTATGGTCTGGTCTGTTTGTTGGTTTTAAAAGGTTTACTAAATTAGGCTTATTGTGATAGTCTTAAATATATATGCAAAACCATCGAAAATGTGAACAACATTGCTGACAACTGATCAGCTTGCAGAAAGTATTTTAAGCATAAACTTGCTCACTCTTGTACCTATATCCTTGTAGATATTTGTGAAGACTAACACTGTCTGAGGACTGTCTTGTATATAGTGAAAGGGAAGTAGTTCAGTTTTATTTCAAGAGTAATGCCATATTAAAACTACACATTTCGAGTATGTTACCAGTTACAAGTGCTATCCAATCTGATATATTGCACTTGTATCTACGAGCAGTAGATGTATACGTGCACATTAATGTAAGCCACCTACCCTATATGTAATCAATCCCTGTCTTAGCAAATTGCCATGGTTAACAGATATATTCTACACTAGAACAGGCGAGTTAACTACCTTAGGATCTTATATACATCAAGCAAATCATAGATCTTAAACCAATGTTATGCTAGTAAATGTACATATTAGATAATCATTTCATGACACATTTACTCTAAATCCTAAGAAATGACCCCAAACTGATGGAAAACTATAAACACAATCAAATCATTAGGTGCTCCAATATGGTGAATGTCTGTGTTCCCAAGAAGTCACCAGACATCTGTTTTGGGGAAATTTAATTTGGAATAAAACGTGCATTGGCATTTTACAGTTAAAAAGAATAACATAAAGAAACACATGCCAATAAACTCATAGCATTTGATCTCAATCATCATTGCGAAAGTAATAAGCAAAATGTGTTTAATAATGATACTTAGAATTGAATTTATCGACACTGAAACAATTACAATGTATAAAAAATTGCGGTGTGAAAGACATAGATATATATTTTATGGTATCTTAAAATTAGAGGTTACCTTTAATATCATATCTATACTGCTTCTATATATGGATGAATACGTTTACACAAGCAGCCTGATTTCAAAGAAATGCCGCTTTTGAATCCACATCACTTCATTTATCTGTGCAAATGAAAGGACACCCCTTCAATTAAATGTTTAAAGTTATATGGAGGATAACCCTTAATACCAGGGCTATTTTCATGATAATTATACCCCACAAAAAGTTAACAATGTTTTCACTGGATGGTCATTATTAGAAATATACCTGAATAATAGCTTTATGTTATGTATGTTACCATCTGCTAACAGGCCGATGTGAAGACCAATGTGAGGATATATTCCTTCCCGTATATGGTATTTACCATATTCTATCATAGTTCCAACACACCTGATGTTTTACGAAAGGAGACTTGGTCTTTGTGTTTCGAGAAAGCTATGCTTAGTATATGCAATTAGCAGGTAGTGGCATTGTAAAAAATGTTTTACAATTACTCATAGATGGGAACAAACACAACAAATGTGTGAAATGAGAAACGGAATATATTAGTCCTATAAGCATGATATCATTGCAAAGTTCTTAATGAAAGCTGTAGCTAGGAACATATACCTTTGAGAAATGACTCAATTTCAGATGGTAAAATGTAACGTAAGTAACAAATTAAACACATCTTATGTTTAAAAGGTTAGATAATTGCATAAAATGACGTATTCATACAAAACATTAAGCAAAAACTTATTTCTTTAAAATGAAATGGGTATTCTTAGTTGTATTACATTTTAATTGATTTTATACAGTAACGTACTTTACATGCCTATTACAAATAGTTGACTGCGGGAAACTTGGTAAATCATTGCTTTCAAAACATGATAGACACACACCTAGCAGGATAGCAATAAAAAAATCTTCCATTAGGATAGAAGGGAACTTAAAATTTGAACTTTGCCCCTATATAAATAAAATATTGCTACAATTTTCACCGATTTTGCACTTAAATGACCTTTGATCCACTTGATGATGCTTTTTGTTTATATAGCATGGCTGTTTTATCCAAAAGAGATTTTGCATTACTTTGAATCATAATTTTGGATTGCTTATTGAAAAAACGCTAAAATCTGACGTATATACAAGAATTTGCACTCAGTTGACCTTTGACCTAATTCTGGGACTTTGGGGGCATTTCCAGACTTGGCATCCACCCCTATCCTTCTTAAAACACATCAAGATGCACTTTAAGCATGGATGCCAAAATGTACTCAAAAATGCCAACAGAATTTTTTTTCAGGCTCTGGATGGCCAACTATACCGTACTAAAACAATATGAGTTAAAACATTATCTGGCGATAAATCCTTAAAGTATCTACCTGTTATTAGGTGGCAGCTGAACTGCCATCCCATTTGGTATAAACTTCCACTTATTTCTATACTAAAACAATACACGGTAAACATTTTCAGGCGATAAATCCTTAACATTTCTACCAGTTATTAGGTGGCAGCTGAACTGCCATCCCTTTTGGTATAAACTTACACTTATTTTCGTACTTAGGCAATAAGAGATGAAAAAATCCAAGTGAAATATCCTTAACATTTCTACCTGTTATTGTTGTTGCTGTAATGTAGATCGTGACAATCGAATAAAACATAGCTTTTAAAGCAATTGTAATGTTACACAAGAATCAGTTGCAGTTCTGCTGTCACCAAATTCTGAAATGTATGCTATTTAACTGTAAGTTTATACCATAAGGGGTGGCAATTCAGCTGAAGGACTTATCATTGGAAAATGTTTTACCGCATATTGTTTATTGCACAAAAATAAGGGTAAGTTTATACTATAAGGGGTGGCAGTTCAGCTGCCACCTAACAATAGGTAGAAAAATTAAGGACTTATCACTGGAAAATGTTTTACCGCAGGTTGTTTATTGCATAAAATAAGTGTATGTTTATACCATGAGGAGAGGCAGTTCAGCTGCCACCTACCTACAGGTAGAAATCATGTTCAGGACTTATCATTGGAAAATGTTTTACCGCAGATTGTTTATTGCACAAAAATAAGTGTTAGTTCATATTATAAGAGGTGGCAGTTTTGCTGCCACCTAATTTGGTTTAAAGCTTACACATTTGTTTTACAAAACACACATAAATTAAGATTACTGTTATGTAATTTTTTTCTTCAAATGAAACAGTATTTAGGCACTTATCGTCTGCTTCCTAGGTCTGTTGATGTTCTTATGTAGCTCTTATGTAGCTTATATTGCAAACAATATGGACCTAGATCAGACTGCTCCCCCGTAACATTGTCTTCCATGAAAAGAAATCTCCATGAAAAATCTAGTCTGAAGTGCATTTAAATATGTGCAGCAGACTAGAAATGCAGACAACATTTTAAGACAGAAGTCATTGCTGGCTAAACATTAATCAAGCTTTCTGGTGTAGATTTGTAAAAATGCTTGTCACAATGCAGGATGCAGATTGTTATTTTAACAACTGTAAGTCTTGCTAGCAAATTGATGTTGACAGATTTTTAACACTAAAACAAACACTGATTTTGAAGCTTCTCCCCACATTTTAAACTCTGGTCGTGTGTCTCCTGGGTATTTATACTAATTTTCTAGTACTCATGTCTCCATTATCTCAGTCTAGTGTTTCTGAAGTAGACTTTTAACACTTAGATCAGTACTTTTCATAAAATTTTAGTCCTTGAAAACTGTAGAAGAGGCTTTTAGAAGTCCTTGAAAAGTCCTTGAATTTTACTAAAACATGCCTGTATGAACCCTGAGTTAAGTTCCTTCCATTTGTCTAGACGATCAAAGAGGTTGAATTAACTCTTTGCATGCTGGGTAACTGCTTTTGTTGTTGTTTGCTTTTCAAAAATTAACTTTTTCAAAAAACTTTCAGAACACTATCAGAGTGTCAAACAGTTTCAATACAGATCAGGACCGACATGCTGTGGGTCCTGATCTGGGTCCAAACTGTTTGCAAAGGTTATCAGCAGATGACAAAGTTGCAGCTAGCAATGAAAGAGTTATGGTATGGACATACTATGGAGGTATCATTCCATATTTGGTAAACTACCCTAAAATGAAGTGATCATCTTTACAAGTGTGACCTAGTTAAAATACCCTTATTCATCATTACCATTCCTGCATTGGATGTACTGTAAATCCGGAAATTTTCGCTAGGGTTTTATTTTCGCGAAACTTTGCATATGCAAAGTTTTGTGAAAATAAAATCCTCGCGAAATGGCGAAATCACTTAGTCCCTTTACTGATATAGGTAAATCATGCCCTAGTAGCGAATTTTTAGCGTCCCAAATACGTCTTAACCCTATTTAAGAAAATAAAATTCCCGCGAAAATTTCAGAATTTACAGTATGCACCTAACTCTTTGGCTGCTAATCATGACAAAATATTGTCTGCTGTATTGTCTGCTCATCCATTTAAAACATCTCTGTAGCATACAGTGTGGACCCAGATCAGACTGTGCCTCTAGGAGCAGTCTGATCTTGGACCACACTGTATTTTGAAATAGTCATTTACATGCAGCTGAGAACTTCAGCAGACATTTCAGATGTATCGGCGAAGGGCTTAAATGTTTGTTGGCTTATAACACAAAATACAGTTCACCATGGATTTGTTGCTTTTATTATAGATTCTTTTGTAGAAGAAATGAAGTTTAAGTAAATAAAGAATGACGTCATTAAGAATTGTCTCTGTTTATATTTGTCAATAGTTAATATTTTCTTGGATAGAACAAATTATTTATTCATAAGTATATGCTGTCCTATTCACCTTGATCATTTCTTAGGTATATATACTGTCGTGCCAATCAAAAGTGACAGTGACGTTCTATTTTTTTTACAATTATTAAGTAAAACATTCACTTGTACACTCCACTTGGGCTAACTCGAATTGATTGATATCCTGTGGATAGGATTAATACACAAGTGATCTATCGATTACAAGTCACTGATAACTTTGTAAACAAAACATGACATCACTGTCACTCTTGGCTGGCAGGACAGTAGGTGACTGAGTTCTCATTGTTTGCTTTTGCAATTAAAGCGACATTTTCATATATTTACTTAAAATATACTGAGGGAACTTATTAACACAACACTCGGATAGCTGTCGGAAGTAGATAAAAGCATTTAATTAAAAATCAATTTTAAAATTTCATGAGCCAATGCATATATATGTTGTGGGTACTCAAAAGAACAGTCTCAGTAAGCACCCTAAGCAAATGTTATTTCCTATGGATAAGAAAATATTCATCCAGTTTTTTAACCTGCCGCTTCTTGTCTTGTTTTCTCATGAATGTTGCTTATCTGTGCCTATTAGTATGGAGCAAGGACAGTGTTGTTGTTTAAATGTCCAGTAGAAGATAAACATGTTGACCATTTCAAACAATGAAATGTCCGTGAAATTTAGTTGTTTGCATAATTTATTATTACATGTGCGCAAATAAAGCAAATGATCTCAAACTATATTATTGACCTGTTATTGTCTACATGGAAACCCCTAAACAAATTCAATTAATTGTAGACCAGGCTCCAAGGTTGTAAAACTTTTTTCATGCTCACCTGAACCAAGCATCACATTTGGCCTGCTCATAAATGTTAAAATGAATGTTGGTATTTTAACATTTATCAGCCTCACCTAAGAAATTTTAAGATTTTTCATCATTTTAGTTTTTTTGGGGAATCAAAATTTCAAGCTCAGTTCAGTTGAGCATGAAAAAAGTTTTATAACCTCAGGGGCCAGATTAGATGCTACAAAATAGCAGGTCAGAGAATATATTGTGTATTGGCACAGATATACAATATGATGGATATTTTCTAAACTGCGCATGAAACCCCATGTCATTTGAAAACCAGAGCCCAATGTTATAAAACTTTTTTCAGCCATTACCTTCTCAATGTATTTTCTTGCATGAACCTTATTTTGAAAAACACATTCTTTTTCTCATGAACAGACTGCAGTTGTGCAACATTACAGGCGTATGGCCAGATTTTTTTATTAGTTGATTTACAAACCCTCCTACTGTAATTTTCCAGAAAATAATAAAAAAAAAAAATCAATTTTTTTTTTTTCATTTTATCCTCCGACATTAAATAATATTTGTTTTGTTGAAAAAAATAATATATTTTTGAGGTTCTGTTTGAATGACACTGTTAAAAGTGATAGTCCTATGCAGGAAAATTATGAATTATTTAAAGATTTAATACAGACTGTTGGTTTAACTGTTTGTTCTGGAGATATTAAAAAAAAAAAAAGCTCTGAAAATGAAAAAAAAAAAAAGCTCTGAAAATGAAAAAAAAAAAAAAAGCTCTGAAAATGACCAGTCAACTGTTCGTTTGCAGACCTTTTTTTTTTATTCCGTCTCCCTGACCCTAAACGAAATCAACTAATAAAAAAAATCTGCCCTAAGTCTTCAGTATCTCAAGTCTTCAGTGACAACTGCTGATTGGCTTAAGTGACATTTGTTTTCGTCGTTGACCATAGAAGCGACTGGTCAATTCTATTAACCTGGTGTGATTGAATTTATGAATGTTTGTTACTTTTTCTAATGTTTAGTGACCTTCTCTTCAATTCCATCCAAAAAATTGAGAAAATAACAGACCAGAAAATTTTTTTTGACCAAACTGAATTGTAGAAAAACATTTTTCATAGGTCCTTAGATTGTCAAATTATATTTGTCATTTCACCACACTTTTTTGCCACATTTTTCAACCAATCAATATAATTTGAACCACTTTGATAGAGGGTCACCCAAGGATCATTTGTACCAAATTATTTTGAAATTTGATCAATAGTTTTTTTGACAAGAAGATTTTTAAAGTTTTTCCTTTTGGTTGTGATATGGCAATCAGAATTCTGCATGGATTGGAATTCTTTGAATAACTTTGAAAGGGGACCATCCATGGATCATTCCTGTGAAGTTTGATGACAATCCACTTAGCAGTTTAGGAGGAGATGTTGTTTAAAGCAAATCGTTGACTGATGACGGACATCATAGGATCACAATAGCTCACCTTGAGCCTATGGCTCAGGTGAGCTAAAATGGGCTAAAAAATCTTTTTACAGGTATTCATGGTATTCATTATCGAAAGAGTTTATAGAACTGCCCGCAAACAGACAGACAGATGAAGCAGCTGAATTTGTCCAAACTTGGTTGATCTACTCTATAGTAGCATCAGCCGCTACGGTAGGTTCAGATATGATTGAAAGTTCTTGAAAATGGACATCCTCTGTAACCCAGGTGTGACCCGTTACATTACTCTTCATTCATGCATGAAAAGTCTACAACATAATGGGTCACACCTGGGTTACTGAGCTTCCATGCTTGGTAGCCCAGGTGTGATCCATTATGTTACTCTTCATGCATGAATGAAGTTGTGTAACAGGTCACACCACCTAGATTACTGAAGATGGAAAGGGGAGGTGGGGGGCTTTGTTTTGGTTGCAGTTCTGTCAGTGTTGGTTTTGGCATCAGACTGACTGTATGCAATATTTCAAGAACCAGTTGGCAGATTTAAACCAAATTTGCCCTGATATAACATTGAGGTATGCTAAAGAGCTTGCAAACGTATAAAGTATAGAAGTGGATGATGTTATATACCAAAAAATCAAAAATATTGCCCAACATGATAAATGATAAGGCACTTGCTTTTAATTGGTACCACTTAATCATAGGCTGGTAAGAACCTCATGCAGTGGCTCTGTTGGTAGAGTGTTAGACTTTGGATCGAAGGATCCCTAGTTTGAGACTCACAGGTGACACTGTTGTATCCTTTAGCAAGGTACTCCATCTTCTGTTTAGTACGGTTTCAACCCAGGACGACGGGAAGATGTCCGGACATGACTGAAAACTAAATTTTTTAGACATACTGCATTTTTTGAGTTTTGAATTTCAAAAAATCAGGATTTTAGAAATTTTGGTCTTTCACCCATGTAATGACCAATTGTAATGGGTTTTTTCAGTTGATCATTCTGCTGATACTTCTTGTCCTGAGGAAGAGAATTGCTCTGGTAAGTTCAACAGCTGTATCTGCATTCTGATTCTGTCCTATATGTCCAGGTAACCATTATTAGATTTTTCCTTTTGGTTTGATACATTTAACTTGGGATGCTCAATATTATTTAGTGAAGGGTCACAGGTTGTAATTTCCAAATAAAAATTGCATTATTTTCCTTCTCTGAAGGTAGTTTTTGTCTAGCAAATAGTGTAAACCCAGATGAAATGTTGCATTATGCATCATTTCATCTCAGTCTTCACTGTTTGCCAAAGCGCTCATATAGGAGTCACTAGTATACAAAGGGTTAAATAATCTGGAAAAACAGATCCTTCAGATATAGGACCTGCAAATATTTTTTTTAAAAAGCTTGCTAAGCATGAACTTGAACATGTAGACAGATCTAGAAAATGTCAAACATGAATCCGGAGCGTTCACCCATTAGAAACAGTGCTTCTGTGCAAGAGGGAATCGCTTTCACAAAAGCAGCTTCCCCCTTACGTAAAAGCTGTCTTTGTGCGAATATCTGACGAATATGCTGCGAATATTCTGCGAACTGCAAATTTGACTATTTGAGTTTAACAAGATTTGACTTTTGTAAATCATTGGTTGCTGCTTGTTCGCAGGATAGTCGCAATTATTGTTCGCCACATATTGGCTGCATATTTAATTTACATATTTAAATGCATGTTCGTCGCATATTCGCAGAATGTTTGCTGGATATTCGCTGCATATTTAATTTGCTGTTTTGAATCATGTTTGCCACATATTTGCTGAATATTCGCAGGCTGTTAACTCAAAGTATTCGCCGCAGGCCTAATTTACATGTGAAAAGTGAACATCTCGCGAACATTTCGCGAATACTGGTCAGACATATAAGGTTATGTTTACCGAGCACTCGCAGAGTATTCGCTAGCTGTTCGCTAAAACTGTTCGCGGCAGTGCATTTTTTTCCGTAAGGGAGGCCTATATAATGTATATAATCAGGTGCTGAACAAAAGTTCAGAAGGTGACACCAATATTTCACCTGCACCAATTTTCATGAGTGTTACATATAGCTAATAGCATATCATGTAACTATACCTTCTGGCTTCTGTATCATCCTGATCCTACTTACCTCTGCGCATAATTTCAAGTGCACTCCAGGCTATATAATTTTAGCTGACACTTTGAATGCTGACCAGACCTAAGGGAGCAGCTTTGATCTAGTTCCATGTTGTTTGCAAAAAAAGGCTACAAAAGAAAATCAACAGACTAAGCACACAACATTAGTTGTCAATGTCAAGCCGAAGGAAAAGATTAATATTGGAATTAGCATGAAAGTGATACTATTCAAGTTCAAGTTGTTGGGTACAGTATAAACTTGAGTTCAATCTGAACAGGTCATGCCCAGTCAGCAGTGTTTGCATTCAGGAAGTTTCTAGTTAAATACATGTATATACTTATAAAAATTATTCCATGTATTTATTATAGGTGGTGCAGTTATATGTTGAGGCTGGAAGAGCAATAGGAGATGTACCGTTTCTTCTTCTAACACCACTCTGGGTAAGAATTCACGCTTTACCTGCCAGTGATATCTTTTATTGTCTGCTGATAACATATGGATCAAAACTGCCTGACTCCATTGGCGTAGCTCCCATTACGCAGTATAGGCATGTGCGTTATAAAGATAGTAACACTCAAGGGAGCTCACCTAATGTGGTAAAAGTTATTTTCTATACCTTAAAAAACTGCTCTTAAAGGAAAGAATTTGCCGTTAAGATAGTTTCCATTTTGAAAAGGGGCATAATTGTAGAGAATCATTGCTTGATACAGTATTCTCCCTTTGATGTGCGCACATTTTTCAGCATTCTGGCTCTGGAAATTCTTTTCTGCATATGACGAAAAAAACCATCTTTTATGCCAGCTTGTACAGATAGTGGTGAAACTTAACTCGATGCATGCTGGGTAAATTTTCACATTCTTTTGTGTGCTGATTCTTTTTTTTCAAAATCAACTTTTTAGAAAAAATCTTTCAAAATACTACCAGAGTTTCAACAGTTTGGATCTAAATCAGGCTTGAGGTTTTATCCATCCAAACTGTACGCAAAGGTTGTCAGCAGATGACATTAGTTCATACTTTTTGCTGTCTGGGCTATACAATGATGTATACAGGCTTAGCTGTACCATTGCTGGATGCTGAAAAAGCTGGAGGTATATAGTTTGGGCATTGGCCTTCTGTAATTCCATGAACCGTATCTCAGTACCTGATTTGATAATGACAGTTGATATCATATAAGTTTTGTCAGAGGTACCTCCCTTGACATATATTAGTTAGAACAGGCAATTATTGTGCATTTCATAAGCACTATTTATGTGACAGGATTGCCCAGTGCCTGAAAAAAAATGTACCCAACCCACCTGTACCTCTTTAGCAGGCCAAAGGTCAAATATTTAAATTTTGTAATAACTAAGTCAGTTGTCAATATTTAAACAATATTGCATGCTGCACCCAACATGCATTCCCTAAAATGTAAGGTTTGCTATAATGTTTTATTACTGAAATAACCCTCATAGTAAAACAAAAAAATCTATAGCAGATGACAATTTCAAATTTTGCCACTGCTTTTAAAAAGAAAAAAAAATGACTTAAATTTGTATTGCTGGTGCATTATATGATGGCAAATATTCCACATGACCAGTTCCAAGCAATATGGACTCAGATCAGACTGCTCTTAGGGGAGCAGTCTGATTGGGGTCCATATAGTGTTTGCTTCCATGAAGAAATCTTGTCTGAAGTGCTCTTGAATATATGCAGGAGACATGAAAAGCAGACATTTTCGGGACAAAAAATAGTGGCGGGATAAGGTTTAAACTAGAGCGTGCAGTCGATGGGGCGCCATCGCAAATCCCCACGCTAAAGTTTTTGACTCCCCCAGCACCCCGAAGTCCCACCCCGGGGCATGACCTTGGCAACAGAATGAAAATTCTGTTCAATATGTTTTCTATCTTTTATTTGTGAGAACACATACAAAGTTTGGTATAAAAATCTTTGAAATTGACATGTTAATGATATTTGACCTTTTGACCTCGCCCCAAGGTCACCAGTTTAACCCTAGGATGAAAATGTTACTTGCATTTTGTTCTGCTCGTCATCCCCGTCAATTTGATATGCTACATGACCATGTTTGAAACAAATTGTTTGACCCCTTGGGTACCCCCAGTGCCCCAAAGTCCCACCCCTGGGGCATGACCCAGGCGACAGAAAAAAATCCCATCTGATATATTTTGTATCTTTCATTTGTGAGAACACACACAAAATTTGGTATAAAAATCTTTGAAATTGACATGGTAACCGAAGTTTAATGATATTTGACCTTTGACCTCACCCCAAGGTCACCAGTTTGACCCTAGGATGAAAATTTTACTTGCATTCTGTTCTGCTGGTCATCCCTGTGGATTAGATATACTAAATGACCATGTTTGAAAAAAAAAAAAAAATTACCCCCTGGGCACCCCCAGCGCCCCAAAGTCCCACCCCTGGGGCAGGAGACAGAATGAAATCAGGTCTGATATGTTTTGTATCTCTCATTTGTGAGAACACACATAAAGTTTGGTATAAAAATCTTTGAAATTGCATTTGTAATTGAAATTAAATGATATTTGACCTTTTGACCCCTCCCCAGGGCCCCAGGGGGTGGGGCCAAAAAAAGTTTGATGTTGCACGCCCCATTCATGTCAGTAACTCACACACATAATTTGGTTGAATTTCGTCCAATGGTTTAGGAGGAGATAGCATAATGGACAGACAGACGTACGCCCAATATTGAATATTGGGCCAGTGTATAAAGGGCCATTTATAAGGGGCCAAGTGCCCGAAATAACGGGCCAGTTTAGCTCCAAATTGGCCCGTTAATATCAGACTGACAAATTACTGTGGGCTATTTCCAGTTTGGACGTCCATCACCATAGACATAAAATTGCCCTTTTTTAGAAGTTTATTTTATTACCTCACCTGAGGTCCCCTGAATCATTTAATGCAAATTACAAACCATGGCCCCTTGTTAAGAAATGGCCCCTTGTCTATCTCCAGACGACTAAAATGGCCCCAATAATCCATATCAGTAGCACGGACGGACAGAGGCGATTACAATACCCCCTTCGCTTTTTTATAAAAGCGTGGGGAATAATGACCATTTCCTCTCTTTGTATATTTCAGACATTGCTGGTCTTGGTTCTCTGCCTGTTTGGTCTCTTGGTCATAGCTGTTTATATAGAAACATCAGGTAAGATGAGAATTTTACGAAAACTGCATGGAGACTTAAAGTTTGCTATACCTGAAATTTGTTGAAGCTAAATGACATATAATTCGTCATTATTTGTTAATTACACATATTTATGAATGATCATACATGTAGTTTATATGAGATTTGCATACTATATATGTAAACATGTTGTGTTGGAGATGAGTTTTGGTTTATGTTCTGTTAACTTAACAGGTAAATGGGACAATACAAGTGACTGAGTTGATAGTAAGCAAATCACAAACAGTACTTATTATAAGGGTTTGATTTTTATCGAAATGTCAGGCATGACAAATTTTCATATATATATATATATATATATATATATATATATATATATATATAAAGCGTATATATATATATAAAAGCGTATATATATATATATATACGTAGGGATATAGTGAATCAACTGAGCCGATAGATGCTGTAAATATTTTGCCTCTAGCGAGATCGAACCCACGACCTCGGCAACACCGCCTAGCACTACACCAGACACCGACGCTACCAACTGCGCCACTGAGACATCCCCAAAAAAGGATGTTCAGGAAGCGCTGATATTGACGATGACTGATGCAGTACACGTCGTATATTGGTTCTTTTTCAATGGATGGCATCTATTTCGTTCGCAAGTGAAAGCCTGATGGATCCAAGGATACAAGTGAAATTAGATAGATATCAGAAGTGCGGAAATATAATTTCACAAACATCATTGCTTTCAAGCTACACAGGATCAGAAACTGATGCAGATTCAGACAGTAGATAAATACGGAGGGATATAGTGAATCAACTGAGCCGATAGATGCTGTAAATATTTTGCCTCTAGCGAGATTCGAACCCACGACCTCGGCAACACCGCCTAGCACTACACCAGACACCGACGCTACCAACTGCGCCACTGAGACATCCCCAAAAAAGGATGTTCAGGAAGCGCTGATATTGACGATGACTGATGCAGTACACGTCGTATATTGGTTCTTTTTCAATGGATGGCATCTATTTTGTTCGCAAGTGAAAGCCTGATGGATCCAAGGATACAAGTGAAATTAGATAGATATCAGAAGTGCGGAAATATAATTTCACAAACATCATTGCTTTCGAGCTACACAGGATCAGAAACTGATGCAGATTCAGACAGTAGATAAATACGGAGGGATATAGTGAATCAACTGAGCCGATAGATGCTGTAAATATTTTGCCTCTAGCAAGATTCGAACCCACGACCTTGGCAACAATGCCTAGCACTACACCAGACACCGACGCTACCAACTGCGCCACTGAGACATCCCCAAAACAGGATGTTCAGGAAGCGCTGATATTGACGATGACTGATGCAGTACAGGTCGTATATTGGTTCTTTTTCAATGGATGGCATCTATTTCGTTCGCAAGTGAAAGCCTGATGGATCCAAAGATACAAGTGAAATTAGATAGATATCAGAAGTGCGGAAATATAATTTCACAAACATCATTGCTTTCGAGCTACACAGGATCAGAAACTGATGCAGATTCAGACAGTAGATAAATACGGAGGGATATAGTGAATCAACTGAGCCGATAGATGCTGTAAATATTTTGCCTCTAGCGAGATTCGAACCCACAACCTCGGCAACACCGCCTAGCACTACACCAGACACCGACGCTACCAACTGCGCCACTGAGACATCCCCAAAAAAGGATGTTCAGGAAGCGCTGATATTGACGATGACTGATGCAGTACACGTCGTATATTGGTTCTTTTTCAATGGATGGCATCTATTTCGTTCGCAAGTGAAAGCCTGATGGATCCAAGGATACAAGTGAAATTAGATAGATATCATAAGTGCGGAAATATAATTTCACAAACATCATTGCTTTCAAGCTACACAGGATCAGAAACTGATGCAGATTCAGACAGTAGATAAATATGGAGGGATATAGTGAATCAACTGAGCCGATAGATGCTGTAAATATTTTGCCTCTAGCGAGATTCGAACCCACGACCTCGGCAACACCGCCTAGCACTACACCAGACACCGACGCTACCAACTGCGCCACTGAGACATCCCCAAAAAAGGATGTTCAGGAAGCGCTGATATTGACGATGACTGATGCAGTACACGTCGTATATTGGTTCTTTTTCAATGGATGGCATCTATTTCGTTCGCAAGTGAAAGCCTGATGGATCCAAGGATACAAGTGAAATTAGATAGATATCAGAAGTGCGGAAATATAATTTCACAAACATCATTGCTTTCGAGCTACACAGGATCAGAAACTGATGCAGATTCAGACAGTAGATAAATACGGAGGGATATATATATATATGAGCCACAATCTGTGAAAACCAGCCTTAATGACGAAGTAGTCAAAATCTAGTTAATTACACACACTTAATTTACGAAGTGTTAAGAAGTTATCCAGCAAATTTTAAGAAGTTATCTCCTTTATTCATGGAAATATGGTCTTTTAAATCTATACACTGTCTAAACTTTAACACGCAATGTCAGAAACGTCATGCCGTAACTGACGTCAAAGTTAACTTCCTGATTATCGGGTTTGTCGGGTGCATGAAAAACATGCTATTTCTTGCTAACATACTTTTTTGTTATCCTTAGGCCTAAATGAAATATATGTGTGGTTCCTGTTGCACACCAACAAAATTTAGGGTAGGTAGGTAGGGAAATTATTAAATTTTGTTGTAACATTTAACAAAGAAAATAGTGACAAAATCTGAAAAAGTGCCCATTTTAGGTTTTTTTTCTCCAAAGACCATTTTAATGTTTAGGGTAGGGTTTAAAAAAAAAAGGTAGGTAGGCAACAGGAACCACACATATATTTCATTTAAGTCTTAGCAATTGTGCAATGGATTTAGCAGTTAAGCTGACACTGATTCATTTTATCCTAGAGTTTGCATGATCTGGAAACAACTGACCATACTTTAAAAATTCTGACAGTTGCTAAGGTAAAGTTGTTGCCATGGGAACATATGGCATGATAACTAAGAAGTTTAATCAGAAATAATTGCCAGTTTTATTCTACTATCCACCTGAATAGGTTTTAAGGCATTATATAAACATGTCAAATTTCTTAATCTTTGGTGTTTTTCAAATAATTTTTACATAAAAAGTCCTAAATGTCATTAAAGCAGGTTTTCACAGATCGCGGCTCATATTAATGCATTCGTCAGCTGCACAGACTAATACTGGACTCATTTTTTTTTATCTGCTAACTAGCTTTTGCATCTCACGACATGATAGCCGTAACAAGTGTGAAGTGTAGCTGAAAATATTCCCCGAGCCCTGGCTGGGAATCGATCCAGGGCTGCCCCGATACAAGATCAATGCTCTAACCACAGAGCCAACAGTTGTCAGAGATTGATTATATTCTAGAAGCCATGTACATGTATATGAAAATTGTACTATTTGTAGAGTGCTGGCCCATATTATTGCAAGACTGTATTTCAATACCCACCATAAATTGTTAACCCCCGAGACTACATCTGTCCATCATTTACCCAGAATAATTATGTAAGCTCTAGAATATACACATTATTATACCGTTGTGACTTTCAAGCAGTAGGATTTTGTATTTTGATTTCAATGTTTAATCAAACTTGGGATTTGAATTTCTGTCTGAAATAAACTTATTTTCTCCACAGTAAATGTACTTGCAGGATCCAGAGTCAGGGCAGATTTTATAGCTAATGTACTTCCACCCTTTAAGCCTTCTAGCTGTCTGTCTGATCAACCTGTTTCAGGTAGGGGTATCTTCAGACTCTTATGGCCAGACCAAGTTCTCCCCCCTGACTTGCAGGCTCATTCTCTACCAAACAGCTCCACCAAATGCTAGGGCAGACCCAGCCTCCCGACCTTGGTAACATAACTGTATCAGTCAGCATTCTCTTCAGACTCTCTTGGCACAGCTGGAAATCAGTTTAGTTGCATGTATATACTATGCCAGGCTTAGTGCAATTAAAATTATTATTCTCTGAACAGCACTGGACTTAAATATGTAAAGGCTTCTAGTCAACACATCTGGGTTGGTTCTCAATGAAATAGAATCTGACCAGCATTTTATTATGAATGATTTTATGACAAACAGCTCAAAAAGTGTGGCAGACTTAACTCTTTGCATTCTGGGTATTTTGCATATTTTTTTGTTTGCTGTTTTTTTTTCTTCAAAAAATTCTTTCAGGAACACTATCAGAGTGTCAAATGCAGGACCGGCATTCTGTTAGTCCTGATCTGGGTTCAAATTGTTTTCAAAAACTTTCAGCAGACTACAAAAGTTGTCACTTTTATGATTTTCAGGTTTGCCACAAGTAAATGAAGTAACGGGATTTGTCAAGTATGAGATGGAAGACTACTGGAATGTAAGTTAAACCTTTTGTATACTAAGTATTTTTGATTTCCCCCCCCCCCTTGTTGATTTTTTTTGCTAAAACAAAATTTATAAAATTCTCTATGGGATACCATCAGAGTGTCAGTTTTAGACCAATTCTCAACAAAACATGATGGCTGATCTATGTTCAAATTTGTTTTACAAAGTTTGTCAGCAAACAACAGAAGTCGTCACTTACAGGTTTTTATGACAATGTGACTATCTTACCAAGATGAGGACGCACGTACACCTGTTAGTATCCTCTGCTGATAACTTTTGCAAACAGTTTGGACCCAGATCTGATCTGATCTGGATCCAAACTGTTTGACACTCTGATAGTACATGACTGTATTCTCAAAATAAATTTTTGAATGAAAAAAATATTAGCAGATGAAAAAAAGTATCCAAAGAGTTAATTGTATACGGTGTGGTTTTAGGCAGCTTGCAAGGCTCCCTTTCAAAAGCATAAAAGGAGTTCTACTGAAAACAATCTGGAAGTGTTTTAAATTTTAAATAGTTTTGGGAGTCATATCATCGGTTTTAAATAAGTACAGTCTCAAAATCAGTTTTAATTAATGTAACACATCAACTAAACCATTAGTACATTTGCCACTCTAAAACCAACATTATATATTTCAAAACGTCTGTGAGGGTTGAACCCACCAATAGGGCGTGCGTGCCTAGCACTGCAATATCTGGCGCCCTTAACCATTACACTACCGAGGCATCCCCAAGAAAGGATGCTCAAATAGCGTATATAACGACGCCAGATGCTGCAGTACACTCCACTGTGGTCAAAAAGACATATGCAAGTGTCGTACTACAGACTGAGAGAAACATCATAATTCATCGCAGAAAATAAGCATATTTCAAAACGGTTATCTTTTAACCCATATAAGCCTAGCATCCTTTTTGAGGGACATAGGCAAACAGTGCAGATCCAGATCAAATGCCGCAAAATGCTGCGTCTGATCAGCTTCTCCACTGTTTGCTTACAGGTTCTATTAAAATATTTATAAAAATGAAAAATATTACCCAACAACCCTTAAAAGGGAAATGGGCTGGTCCAATTTATTAAAGTGGTAAATTCCGTGGGTTAAAGAAATAGCAGAAACTGTTTAACAATCTTGATAGTTTCACTGTTGACTAATGCACCAGTCATTTGTATCCATGGCCCCCCACCTATGGGGATAACGGTGGAATAGCCGGGCTTTGGTGCAGGGCAAGTACTTTTTGATTGTCCCCGCAGTGCCGGGGAAGTGCGAGGGTTATAACATTGGGACATTTGCCCCGGTGAGATTTTCTGTAGTGTAGGGCGGGGCTAACAGAAGGGTTGTCACCATCATATTGTCCCCACGGGACGAGACTTGTACAAGGGCTCTTAAAAGTGAAAGTCACTATCCCGCCCATCCCCATAGGTGGGGGAGCAGTTGATACAAATGACTGGTGCATCTGTTAATGGCCGCTCTTGTTTGTCTGTTATTGGATCAAAACCAACACAGAATAATCTTTTTATCACTTCAGTATGTGCGTTGGTACCATATATTTGGAATCTTGTGGATCTCATCATTCATTGTTGCCTGCCAGGACCTTGTGATAGCTGGTGCTGTAGCAAAATGGTTCTTTACCAGGTCAGTATTTTAGTTTTAAAGCTTAACTATGCCAACTGAAATTTTTCCATTAAAACTTTGATCTGACAAAACTAATCAACTACTAAACATTTGGTATCATTAATATATATGATCATTGATTTGTGTTACCAGCTACCAAATAAGGGATAATCGGAGTGAACATGTGACCCAGTCATGTGATCAGCTTCAGAACATGGATCTACGAGCTTGATTCAGTATCATGGCCTGTTATTAGCAGTGTTTTTTATTGGAATTTAAACGTTTTCTGTTTATGGGAATTTTTGGATTTATGAAATTATCGTGTTTAATACTTCATGGAATATATTGGAGTTAAATTCTGTGATTTCTAGTGTTCATCGGTGGATTTATTTCTCACTCTTTTACCCTGTGGGGACAAAGAGTGCCATGGCGAGTCCTCGCCATGATGAGGTCATTATTGACAATACATCGACCTCTGTAGATTTTAGCGCAGAAGCTGTAGCAGGCGCTTCTATCAGTGGATTAAACTCGGATTCCACATCGAATTTGGCTGGTCAAAATAGTGCTTTTCCATATATGGATTTTTCAAACTTTTCACCAACTTGTGGAAGTTTCATTCGACCGCCATTATACCCTTTTGGACAAGGACTTTCAAGGTTGCCTAAACAAACATCGACGGTGACATTTAGCGAGGATTGTCAACGAATAACGTCATCCTTGGCAACCGGCTCTAATCACGCGAGACCCGAGACTATCGCGAGAGCGAGATTTGATTCTCATCAATGGCAGCCTCCACAACAAGAGCCAACTTTCAGTTTTAATCCGTATAATTCTGGTTATTTTGGGAATTACAGACAAGCGCAGCATGCAAATGAATTAAGCCAGCTGCAGAAAACTGTGAAGAGCCTCGAAGAGAAGCTAGCATCGGTAAGTTCGTCTAATAAACAGGTTTCACATGACGACTCTCGGGAGGTTTCTAGTAAGAGAAAGCGTTGTGTCCTTCATGAGATAAGTGACTCTGATGACGCCCTTTCAGACATCTCGTCTGAGGAACTTGATGTGTGGTCTTGTAGTGAAGACGGACAAACGGAGGATGGCTTTCAAATGCCTTCCTTTAGTGACTTGTCAACTGTCAAAGCCTGTTCAAACACATCAGACAAATTAACTTCTAAAGCGCCAGTTAGTGACAGACATTATTCAAAAATGGATAAACTTTCTAAAATGGCTAAAGAATTTGAAGCAACTGATTCATACGGTGAAAAGATAAATGAAAATCTAGCCAAAACGGTAAACAGTGGCATGAAGGCTACCTTTTCGGCTTCCGCCAGTCGAGATCTCATGAATAAATACCTTAAACCAGAAAATTGTGATTGGATCCGGACTCCTTTGTTGAATCCAGAACTGTGGAATTCTGACTGTCTTTCAGATGATTTTAAAAATAATGAGAAGCTGTTATATAAAAATCAGAAGCTTATGACAAAAAGTATGATCCCTATTGTGCAAATTATGAACAAATTGTCTTGATAAGAGTGATGCAGAAGAAATCTTTGTGTTGGCTTGTGATGCATTCAAATTGCTATCTTATGCATACAAGGATAAATCATATATCAGACGGTTGCTATTAAAACCAACAGTTTCTAGGCCATACAAAAAAATTGTGTACACATACCGCTCCAGTTACGGAATATCTTTTTGGGAACGATTAACAAAAGCAAATTAAAGATCTAAATGAGGCTAGGAAGATGACGCAGAATATTTCTGGACATAAGAAACCTTCTCATTTTTACAAGACCAGCAAGCGCTATCAGACTCATAGGTATGGATCTGACCGGAATTCTGATCGAAATCCAAAGCAAAAGTCTTTTTTGGACAAGAGGGCCCGTTTTCACAAGAAGGTGAAACCCCAGGGAGCGGGCCGCAAACAGTAAATATCATTCAAGACAAATTTCCAGCCAATGACGATCAAGACAATAAAGTAAGTGGTGTGTCAACTAAGATTTTTGATCTTAAAAATTTACCTGATAACTTTGTTGGGGGAAAAATTTCTTCACATATTTCTAATTGGGAAGATATTACCTCTGACAATTGGGTTTTAAATATAGTTCAATTTGGATATGACATTGAATTTGAGGAAGCTCCACCTGAATGTTTGACAAAAAGACAAATTATTTTTAATTCTACTGAAGAAATTGTGATGACTCGAGAAATTGATAAACTTTTGAGTGCGCATGTTATCCACCCCATTACTAGAGATGAAGTAAAATATGTGTCATCCATTTTTCTTAGACCTAAACGAGATGGTTCTTACAGACTTATTCTTAATCTTAAGAATTTAAATGACTATGTGGATAAGTTGCATTTTAAAATGGAGACTTTGAAATCTGCATTGACTATCGTTACTCCTAATTGCTTTTTTGGTTGTATCGACCTGAAACAAGCTTATTTTTCAATTCCGGTCTCTGTTGAAAGCCAAGGGTGGCTTGTGTTTTGGTGACATGGTCAGTACTTTGCCTTTACAGTCCTGGCAAATGGTTTATCTTCCGCGCCTCACCTTTATACCAAGATTATGAAACCCGTTTTCTCATCTTTTCGGAAAATTGGGCATAATAATGTGTCGTACATTGATGACAGTCTCTTAAAAGGTGACACTAGGGAAGATTGTGCAGAGAATATTTTTGAGACTGTCCAGCTGGTTGATAGTTTAGGTTTTGCAGTACATCCAGAAAAATTTGTTCTTTTTCCAACACAAGAAATTGTTTTTGTTGGATTTATTATTAACTCTGTGTCAATGACGATTAGGCTTACGCCTGAAAAAGCTGAAGATATTGTTAAAAAGTGTTTGATCATTCTAAGCTGTGATAAAATTACTATCAGAGATTTGGCCAAACTTATTGGGAAAATGGTGGCTAGTGAACCAGGTGTTTAATATGCTCCATTGTTTTATAAACCACTTGAAATAGAGAAAGACGCTGCTCTTAAAGGAGTTTGTGGTAATTTTGATTCAGAAATGTCACTTTATTCAGAAGGTATTGATTGTGTTAAGTGGTGGATTTCCAATGTTAGGGCTGCAGATAAGCCTATTATCAAAAAACCTCCAGACATTGTAATTGAATCTGACAGTTCTTTGACAGGTTGGGGTGCTATTAACAAATCCAGTTTTGCTACAGTCAGAGGGATTTGGTCTAAGGCTGATTTGATTCATCACATTAATTATCTAGAAACTAAAGCAGCATTCTTAGCTCTTCAACATTTTTGTGACAAACTTTGTGACGTTCATGTAAGGTTATTTCTTGACAATGTTGTTGCAATTAAGTACTTATCTAAATTAGGTGGCCGGAAAGTGGAGCTTAACAGGCTGACCAAAGAAATATGGGAATGGTGCATGGCCAGAAACATTTGGATATCTGCTTTTCACATTCCAGGAAAAGATAACTCTATTGCTGACAAGTTATCCAGGAATTTTGACCGAGAGTGGTTATTGTCAGATGAAGTGTTTTACACTATTCAAGATAAGTTAGGGGTTTGTGACATTGACCTATTTGCATCTAAGGATAATCATAAACTTTCTAAATATGTGTCATATACACCAGACTCTAATGCAGTGGCAGTCAATGCTTTTTCTTTGACATGGACTAGTTTTAACGCATATGTTTTTCCATCTTTCAGTCTCCTGGGATTGGTACTTCAGAAAATAATGCAGGACCAGGCAACAGTGACTCTTGTAGCTCCAGTGTTTCATACTCAACCTTGGTTTGTGATGCTGCTTCAAATGACTTATCATCAGCCATATCTGTTACCAAAACCAGAGCTCTGTCTGACATTACCAAACAAGGAGGAGAAACACCCATTGAAGAAAATGAGATTGGGTGTTTTCAAAGTCTCAGGGAAACCTTACTTGTTCAAGGAATTTCGTCAGACGCTGCCGACATCATTCTATCATCGTGGCGACTTTCAATGAAGAAACAGTATGGGACATATATCAAAAGATGGTTGCTCTTTTGTGATAGAGAAAAAATTGATAAGTTTAATCCCGATATAAATTGTGTTTTAAAATTTTTGTCACATCTATTTTCATGTGGAATTGGTTATAGTGGTATCAATACTGCGAAATCAGCTATATCGAGTCTTGTTGGAGTCGTATCTAACAGAGATATTGTAACTCATGTTTTAATAAAGAGATTCATCAGAGGGATATTTATTAGAAAACCTAGTTTACCAAGATACAATGTGACTTGGAATGTGGCCTTGGTGCTTAAGCATTTGGAAACTGTTAATTCTCATTCTTGTTCTTTGAGAGATTTATCGAAGAAGTTAGCAATGCTTTTGGCACTTACAACTGGGCAAAGAGTCCAAACATTATGTGCTATTGACATCCGTAATATGGAAATGGTTATGAATTATGTTAAAATTTGGTTTGGGGATTTATTAAAACAATCTAGACCCTCTTTCCATTTGGATGAGCTTTATATTGAAGCTTTTAAAGCTAACTATTCATTATGTGTTGTTGGAAACATTCTTAGATACTTGGAAGTTACTCTACCTTTACGTAAAGGTTATTCTCTTTTTATTTCAACGATAAAACCTTACAATTCAGTCAGTAGGAATACATTGGCTAATTGGTTGAAAGAGTCTCTTAGAGAAAGTGGTATAAATCTGGATATATTTTCTCCTCACTCTACTAGAAGTGCTTCCACAAGCGCTGTGGTTAGTAAAGTTCCTATAGACACTATTATGAGAACTGCCGGATGGAAGTCCAGTTGTACCTTCAGGAAACATTACAAGAGACCGGTGAAATAATGACTCATCTTTCAGCCATGAAATCCTTTCTTCTGTGTAGTACAAGTTGAGGCAGCAAAAGTAAGACAGGACTTCACAGGGGTAAATATTGTTTATAATCAGTAATGTATGGTTATATGCATGTTTCTTGTTGCCTTGACAGTAGGTAACTGTCGATTTTTTGGTTAGTTAATTCATGATTCATGGGCTCTGAAAACTCCAATAATCCCTTATTTGGTAGCTGGGATAAACAAAATTGGAAAATTGAATGAGACTTACCTGTAAGTCGATATTTGATTGAAATTTTGTTTATCCAGCTACCAAGGGATTATGTGCCCTCCCTGAGTCCCTCCCTTTGTGGATCCTTTCAATTGTTCCATGCATCACGAATAATTATTAGTTACACTGCTCTTAAGGCTGAAGCTGATCACATGACTGGATCACATGTTCACTCCCATAATCCCTTGGTAGCTGGATAAACAAAATTTCAATCAAATATCGACTTACAGGTAAGTCTCATTTAATTTTCCAATTTTGACAGTATAAGAAATTTTTAGAAATCTGTTTTTAGTTTATAACAGTACTTTGTTATTTAAAACTCTTTACCCTGCTAATGGGAGCACAGTGGCTCAGTGGTATTGTGCTTGATTTGAGACCGAGGGGCCGCAGGTTTGAGCCTCACCGGCATCACTGCGTTGTGTCCTTGAGCAAGACACATTAATCCTAGCCTACTACGTACTGGTTCAACCCAGGAAGACCTGTCCCTACATGACTGAAAGATTGTGATGGGATGTAAAGAATCAAATCAAACAAAAAAAATTCCCTGCTAGTAACTACTTTTGTTAGCATTTAGTTTAGACCCAGATCAGGCCAGAAAAAACATCGGTCCCAATGCTTTTTCGGACCCGATCTGGATCCAAACTGGTTTATACTCTTATTGTATTTCTGAAAGATTTTTTTGAAAATATTTATTTTGAAAAAAAAAATCATTAGACAAATAAGCATGTAAAATTTCCTAGAATGGGAAAGGTTGAATATTTGGTTTCTCTTACAGGGACAAGAAGAGACTTGGTTGGCCAATACTAGTGGCTCTGAAGCGTTTATTCAGGTAGGTGCCCTAATATATACTGTTTTAACGTCACTCTGTCTGTCCCATGTGAGCATTTTACTTCCCCAAATTTAATGTCATAAACTTAATAGTTAGTAAGAATATTGAATCAGACATTTGTTTGGCTCATCCCCCCCCCCCCTCCCACACAAAAAAATAGCAATTTTAATTATTTTCGTTTTGTTATAATTGTTGGCAATCTGTACTATGTTAAAAAAACATGCACAGCATTCAATGCATTTATTGTTCAATATCTTAATATTATTTAAAAATAACTATGTTTGAGGAGTATGGTGGCTCAGTGGTAATTTATTTCTAACTGGTGGCAAACCTTGAAGAGTTTTAAAGTCATTTTCTGTGGGCTAAATACAAACTCACAAAGAAAGTCCTCAACACTAAGTGGGAATATTAGTCATTTGCTACATAAGTGTGTAGATCTAATGCTATATCACATCACAACAAATACCTTGAAATTAAGTATGAGAATTCTTGGCATTTATTACATAAAAGATAGCTTATCGCAACAAATCCTCTCAAATTAAGTGTGAGAATTCTGAGCATTCGTTACATTAGAAGTAGTATATCCCAAAAACAAATACCTTTGTACCCAGAGGTCTGGAGTTCAATACTCGGCATCTTCAGTCTGTTGGATGAGAGCTCTTAGGCCTTTGCTCCATCTCCAAATGACCTCAGCTGTTGGTGAGACATTACTTACTCAAATTAAGTGTAATAATTCAGGGAATTCATTACTATAATATTATATCACAAAACCCCTCAAGTTGTGAGAATTCTGGGCATTCATTATAAGAGAGATATGACAATATCACAAAAATGTTTTCAAACCAAGTTTGAGAATGCTGTTTTGAAAAAAAAGAGTTTATCCAGCTAGATCAGTTGGTTTCTGAGAAGCCAGCTGGTTAGGATCCACACTGTTTTCCACTCTGCTTGTAAATTATGCCAATAACTGGAATCTGCAAGTTTTCAATTGCATACAACAGGGGATTTTCTGCCCTTCTCAAGGGTCAAATTTCGGCCCCATTCCCAATCGAAAATAGCCACTTTTTTTTTCCAAATACCATGTTTGTTTTTCCCAATTAAGAAAGTAAAAAAAAAAAAAAAGTTTTTTTTTTTACTTTTTTTAGAGACCACTACTACTTATGAGAAACAATGACCCATATCAGAATGATACTTTAACACTTGTGCTAAAGGAGTATGCTTGGCATAATACAATCTAAAAAAGCTTGATTTTGGGGATATATTTTGCTACCCTTGTTATGTTCTATGTCATTAATTTCTCCCAATTTTGATGTTAAGTTGGATCATTTTTCCCAATTTTGGCCAGGGGCCTTTTCCCAAAATTGCTGGAAAAAGCCCTGTAAAAATTGAGCAGGGGACTAGGGGTGTTGTACATAAAACTATCCAGAATGGTTAGGGTTAAGTGTGAGAATGCTGGTCATTCACTACATGGGCCTTCATGCGACAGAACCTGTCTTCTGGGTTCCTGAAAAAGCGAGACTCAAACCAGTCTCCTCAGCTACAGAGACTAGCTAAAAACTTAAAATTTCACTTGGGGCAAGTTTAGATATGATACTTTCCAATAAGGGAATAACAAAGGTGCTGATCTGTCTGCCCGGATGCCCAGGCTGGTCTGCGCCTTTTGTTGTTTGCAATGCCTTGAAGACAGGTTTTCTAGCGACGAGGCCCATATGTACACATATGTGTTTCAGGTATCATCTTGGATCTGTGGCCTTTGGCTCCTTCATCATTGCTGTGGTGAGATTAGCCAGACTTATTCTAGCATATATACAGAAAAGGTAAGATGAACAATTGATAAATAGAGGAGCTTATACAAATAAGCCGTGACATGTGATTTCAAACAATGTGGCATTTTGACAACAGTAGACTCAGACCAGCCTGTGCACCCTCCTGTTAAGCTTAGAAACTCAAAATATTGTTAATTCAGTAGCTCAACACTAATAGAATATTCAAGCGACTAGCAAAGGTTCTGATCAGACTCACTGCGTATATGGTCTGAGCCTTTGCTGGTCGCACATACCAAATTGTTGGAAATCTCATGTCGCGGCTCAATTGGTCTTTTGATATGAATATATATGAAACATATCAATTTAATCATACCAAAAATGTCCTCATACAATAACAAAAACAAAATACATCATACACTCCATTCATGGAAAGAAGGTATATGATAAAGGGTATTAAATTTGAATCCATATTATTTTAAAATCTGTGCAGGCCTGCTGCATTATATATATCAATTTTTATATCTTTTGTATAAACACTGATCCAGCAAGGAAAAAAATGCATCTTAAATTGTGCATGCATTCATAGCTGGAATTGCAAAATTCACTGACAAAATTCCCATTGAGGTATTGCAGTACTTAATTCCGGAAGAGAAATTACTTTGCATGTTGATTTCATTTTACAGCATATGCTTTTTTTAATCTGGATAAAATAGATGATAAAAACGATGAAGTCTGAACCAGAAAAAATGAACTTTTAATGTGCCCAAAGGTCAGCATTTTTATGACATAAGACAGGTTGTGTTCAGAAGAGGAATATATGTGCATTGTGTAATGGGCGTACGTTTGCCATTCAAATGGACCATTAGAGAAAATGGATTTTAACATTGTTTTATTAAGTATACTCGATAATTTTTTTATACAAAATTGGGGAGTTAGCATTTATTAGGGCATAGACATCTATTAGAGCAAATATGGTAATAATATCTGGTCAAGTGCAAATAAGGATTCATATTGTTGGGGCCAGGATATACCAAACAATAATTACAAAAGTAATGAATATATCAGACTAAGCTCATGTATTTTCAAAATGATAGGGCCTGAAGAAAATATGCTGAAAATTTCATGGCAATCAGGTGTTCCGTCCAGAAGTTATCAACAATAGAAGATTGCAAAAACTAAAAAAACCCCTTGGTTTTTGTGTGACGAACATTTAAAATCACTCTCTTTTATCTAAATTGCTATAAATCACTTATACTTATAGCCTATTTCTCTATGTCTACATTATCTGTAACTATTAGCTCAACAAGAAATGCTAAATGATTTGAAAAAATCAAGAAATTATTTTTTTGGCAATGTTTTTCAAAAAAATAACCAAAAGGGGCCAAAAAGTCAAATTCAACCCCATGTATCTAAAGGCATGAGCTGTATTTACCAGGAAAAGGGTTGGTGATACTGAAGTACTCTGAATTATTGTATATAGATCACAGATACTAGTTTTACACTTCCTATCACTTTCTTTCCATGTTACTTTGTTTACTGAGCCATTTGCATCAGGCCAAAATTTGTCCCAACAGTAACGGTGTCCACCATATGTTTTTATTTTATTAACTTGCATCTGCAGATAGTGTATTTACAGCTTCATTTGCCAGTCTTTGCATTCCTCGATGGAGGCCACTTATTACCTGCGGCAGAAGTTTTCTGTGACTACTCATAGAAACCTTATATCTGCATTACATTGTCATATCCCGACAGTAACGGAAAATGTCCCAACAGTAACGGCTGTTTTCTCAGCTTTTATTTCCAAACAAGATGTGGGCATTGCTTGCAAAAATGATTTATTCCCTCCTATACTATTCTTAGAACAATAATTTTATAACAACTATATAGGACTTACCAGTTTCAGGACATAATTCAACATCTAAGCCTAACCCCCAAACAGTATTATAATCTGATGCATATCCGACATACATTTGTATTCTCAAACTTTCTTGTGGTCAAGTTTATTATTTAACCATTCCAAATCATAAGAATAGGGCATAGCTATCCATTTCAGTGTTCTGTTTTACTTGTTATCCATGTATATAATGCTTAAGAGTGCTATTCCTGGACCGTTACTGTTGAAACAATTTCTCATGCATCATATTGTGGGTGCTACAAAAGCTTTGTAATGGGTAAACAGTGACCAAACACATCTTCCAGAAAGCTTTAGTCACAGAGGACATAAGAAACTTGATAAGTATGGTCTAACAAGATCCTGATATACCCCGGTAAATTTTGAAAATTGTCCCAACAGTAACGCTTATACCTCCATCTTACTGCCACTCATATTTCTTGAAAAAGGTTAAAATTAGGTAAACCATTGAATGGAACCAAATCTGGGTCATAAAGAAACATAAAATATCTTACTTTCCAATAGTATATCCCAATATCACAACTGTGCTACATAATTGGTGTTATGGCCATTTCCTACCATTCGTATATTGTCCAACATGAAAGTTTTCCTTGAAATTTTTGTCTCAGTATATCTCTGGTTAGTATCAATTTTATTACCAGTGTCTCTTTTTTGTCTATTGTACAGCAAAACGTTGCCAAAACAAAATATTCTAAATTTTACAATAACTGTTTTTATTAAAAATAGTAAGTGAGTATGATCAGGAAATACCACAATCACAAACCGCAGACAACCCCGTGGCATCGCGAGGAAGAGCCGCTCAACCATCACAAGACACCAGGAAGACAAATTAAGCAAAACAATCAGCTCTCTCTTCCCCATCAAGATGATTGCAATACTAGAATGGACATAAAGTAACGTACAACAAAACATAGAACAATAACAGGCTTCCCACAATGGGAATAACAATAACCAAAAAGTCAACAACAACAGAACCACTGCCTTAGAACGGACAGCAGCCTAAGCTACCAGGGGGCTTAAATGCATTTTACTGGTAATACTGGGTGTTCAAAAAGCAGGGTCACTTGGTGTAATTTGGTTAAATACTGATGTTTTTCTTTGGATTTTGGTAAATAAACATTCTGTTAATATTTCCAGCAATGGAAATTACACAGCTGATTTTTTATATGCTGCTGATATATTAAGAAATATCATGTTGTTAATGTGTCCCAACAGTTACGGCAATCTGGATGTTCCAGACCAATATTTAAGTTTAAAATCACTAGAAAAATACAGAAGACGTCAACACCAAATTTTCACCATTGTTTGCTGCAACATCAGAGTATATGCTGAAGTACTTGCATCAAATCAATATTGCCTCTTGTGTAAGCAGTAGAATTTAATTAGGCCATATTCATTTTTAAATACCTTTCTTGGGTGTAAATTGTCATAATTTTGTACAAAAATAATAAAATACCCCTAAAACAGTGTTCAAAATCTTGTCAGGTACCATACTTTGCCACCAGAAGTAAAAACAGATGCCTTGTTATTGAGTTTGGGCACACATCTTCTCTAAAACAAACCTTAGTATAGTCACAATCTTGCAGGATTTTTCTCAATTACATGTAATTTTTCCCCATTATACATTAATTTCCACAAAAGAAACCCTATTTTCCATGAAATATAATGTATATTGCTTGAGAAAATACATGAGCACATGCATTCTGCACACAATTTTTTTTACCAAAATGTCACACCTTATTTGCACTTGGCCATCTGTATGGAGGTAACAAAACATCAGACTATAGATATTTTCACTATCCCAAACAATTTCAACAGTTTTTGAACCAATTGATTATCACAATAAATTTTTTTATATGGGCACAAAAAGAGAGTTCAATGGCATTAGTATGTATATTTTTTGCATTCCATGCAATTCTGACAGCAAAAAGCTGGACTTTGACTATAATCAGATATTTTCTGCCAGTGGTACACAATGTACAGAAAATTCTTAATTTCCTCATTTAAACAATTGTATAATGTTTCAGACAATATGAGTATTATAGCAACTTAATTGCAGTGGTAGTCCACTATAAAATTGTAATAGTATTTCAATGGTACTTCCTGCAATGTCGATTATATGGCAAGAGTCATTTTCAGACTTTTCTTACATTTTTGATACGACTGATTGGAATTGTGAGGACACTATAGTTTTACTTTTTAATATATACATGTACCTATAAATGATACATCTTTTGAATTGTCCCTTTCCTGGCTATCTGATACAGAAAACTGGATCAACAAACTGAAGTTTTCTGATTCCGTATCACTATCCTTTAAAACAAGGCTAACGTTGGTTGCCTGTTTTTGCGGTGACACTACGTAAATTAAATTTTCAAGCATGGAACCTGAGACAAAAAAGATGATGACATGACGTTAAGAAACGTAACGTAATGGCAAACATTCCAGCAGTTTTTCGGGAGTAAAGATCCAAACAGGTTATAAATTCAGAATAATGTAAGAAAAAAGTATATAATAAACATATTATCATAATAGTAACTTGATCTGGCATACAGTATCACGTCTCGTAGATGAGGCCATACCATTGGATCACCCTCGACGCTTCGCTTCTCAGGTGATCCGATGGTATAACCACATCCACTCGACGTGATACAGTACGCCAGTTAAAGTTACTATTATGATAATGTGTATAGAGCACATGGCAAAGGGGAAGTGATAGTAACAGAAACACTTCCAACTTATTATTAAAGATTAAAGGAAACTCTGCTAGTATATAGTTCTGATGTTCAAATATTTAGTGTAAATGTTGTATTTCAGGTTGAAAGGTAAAGCTGGGAAGATCACAGACTTTATCCTGAAAGTGCTTCAGTGCTGCCTCTGGTGTTTTGAGAGATTCCTGAAATACCTCAATAGGAACGCCTATATTGAAATTGGTAAGAAGCAGGTGATATTACAGGTTGATTGAGGTACATAAGAATACATTAAAACCTGTGTAAAACGGCCACTCTCAAAAAGACCGAAAATTGGTTTACAAGACAAATTATTGCTTAATGCAGGTCAAAAGTATTGTAGAATGCTCCCCTTGGCAAAGACAGAAAATTGGAAGTTTTAGCCTCACCGACGTCACTGCGTTGTGTCCTTGAGCAAGAACATTAATCCTAGCTTAGTACTGGTTCTACCCAGGAAGCCCCGTCCCTTTATAACTGAAATATTGTTGATGGGACGTTAAGAATCAAATCAAACAAAAAACAAAACAGAAAATTGGTTTTCAAGACTAATTTTCGCTTAATGCAGGTCAAAAGTATTGCAGAATGCTCCAAGGGAGCATTCTGCAATACTTTCAACCTTCATAAGGCTACCATTTGTCATTAAGATCTTTGTTTTGTCTATTTTTAGTGGCCGTTTTAGGCAGGTTTTATTATACCTCAATTATAGGAATGCCTACATTGAAATCGAGATGGTCCTTTCCGGGGTCCTTTCATGTACGCACAACAAACCTTTTGATAGAAAATATATAAATAATCTGGTATGTTATATGAGCCACGACATGAGATTTACAACAATGTGGTGTATGCGACCAGCAAAGGCTTAGACCGGATTGCGCGTATCAGAGTCTTTGCTAGTCGCTTGAATATTCTATGACTGTTAAGCTACTGACCGAACATCATTTGAAGTTTCTAAGCTTAAAAGGAGGCTGCACAGGCTCGTCTGAGTCTACACTTGTCAAAATGCCACATTGTTGGAATGCTCATGTCTTGGCTCGTATTAGGTGTTACCCAGCGAAAGGTACAAATTGGTATGTGCACACATAAAGACTCCAACCTGATCTGATTAGTCTTCCATGGGTGCTCTATGGATAGCCAAGGATCCAGTGCAGAAAACTAAGACTTTGATCAGATTGCACAAATGCGCAGACGTTTTGAATTTTGGCTGTACAGTAAAACCTGTGTAAAACGGCCACTCAAAAATAGACAAAACAAAGACCTTAATGACAAATGGTAGCTTAATGAAGGTCAAAAGTATTGCAGAATGCTCCCCTTGGAGCATTCTGCAATACTTTTGACCTGCATTAAGGGATAATTTGGTCTTGAAAAACAATTTTCTTTTTTTTTAGAGTTGCCGTTTTACACAGGTTTTGCTGTACACACTTGCCTACTTGCACCTTTTGCTGGACACCTGCTCATATATCATAGGGCCAGTTATGCAAACATTTTCAGTGTAAAAATGTGATTATTTTCTTATCCATCAGTTTAAACATGTGTTTTGGGTGCTCAAAAGAACCGTCTCAGTGAGACGGTTCTTTTGAGTACCCACAACATATGTTTTGGTTGAGAATTAAGAAAAATATTTTTTCCTTATGCACCCTTATCTGGGGCCCTGTATATTCTTAACAGACCAATAATTCCTTTTATCTGTAAATACTGATGACTTGAAATGAAAACCCTGGTCTCATAAACTTCTAGTCAGTATAATTTAAGAGTTCACTGCATTTTGAGCAGAATCTCATATACTGGCGGTTCGAATAATAATAAAAATCAAATTGTATAAACCCTAGTATCATTATTATTCTAGATTCATAAAATTTGATATAAGATATCATTTCCTGTGAGTCTGCCAAGAAAAATTTCCTGTTGATACTGTGAGCAATACTCCAAGAGAAGCTGTCAGTCCTTGGATTTTACATAGCCTCGCCTGTATGAGCTTCCTGTATTTATTTCAGCCATCTATGGTTACAATTTCTGTGAGTCTGCCAAGAAAGCTTACCTGTTGATACTGTAAGCAATACTCCAAGAGAAGCTGTCAGTCCTTGAATTTTACATAGCCTCACTTGTATGAGCTTTCCTGTATTTATTTCAGCCATCTATGGTTACAATTTCTGTGAATCAGCCAAGAAAGCTTTCCTGTTGATACTGTAAGCAATACTCCAAGAGAAGCTGTCAGTCCTTGAATTTTACATAGCCTCACTTGTATGAGCTTTCCTGTATTTATTTCAGCCATCTATGGTTACAATTTCTGTGAATCAGCCAAGAAAGCTTTCCTGTTGATACTGTGAGCAATACTCCAAGAGAAGCTGTCAGACCTTGAATTTTAGATAGCCTCACCTGTTTTAGCTTTCCTGTATTTATTTCAGCCATCTATGGTTACAATTTCTGTGAGTCTGCCAAGAAAGCTTTCCTGTTGATACTGTGAGCAATACTCCAAGAGAAGCTGTCAGTCCTTGAATTTTACACAGCCTAACCTGTACGAGCCTTCCTGTATTTATTTCAGCGATCTATGGTTACAATTTTTGTGAATCCACCAAGAAAGCTTTCCTGTTGATACTGTGAGCAATACTCCAAGCTGTCAGTCCTTGAATTTTACATAGCTTCACCTGTATGAGTTTTCCTGTATTTATTTCAGCCATCTATGTTTACAATTTCTGTGAGTCTGCCAAGAAAGCTTTCCTGTTGATACTGTGAGCAATACTCCCAAGAGAAGCTGTCAGTCTTTGAATTTTACATAGGGCCAAAATAAAAAGATTCTGTGTTTAGGGTAACCCGACCCTACCTAAATTTACTGGTGAAACCTAGATTTTTTTCAGGTTTTCTGGAAATATATAATTTTATGCATTGTGAAAGGCGAAATGCCTTTCAAAATGCATAAAATTATATTTTTCGGGAAAAAAATGATAAAATAAAATTGCCTACCCTACCTAAAATTTACAGACCTGTTACCCGAAACACACATATTTTTTTTATTTGGCCTAGCCTTACCTGTATGAGCTTGCCTGTATTTGTTTCAGCCATCTATGGTTACAATTTCTGTGAGTCTGCCAAGAAAGCTTTCCTGTTGATAGTGAGCAATGCTCTAAGAGTAGCTGCGATCAACTCTATAGGAGATTTTGTCCTCTTTCTGGGGAAAATCTCCACAGTTGCTATCGTTGTTGTAATAGGAAGAGAGATGCTTAGGGTATAAGTTGATCATTGAAAACTGTTTACGTTATCACTTTCATTGCAAGCGGAAAATGTAGCTGAAATTGTCTTCTGCTGATGTTGTTTGCACTTTTTTTTTTATTAAACTGTTCATCTACTAGTGTCCTCTGCTCATAACCTAAAGATGCAAACAGTTTGGACCCAGATCAGGCCCGGCAAAATGTTGGGCCTGGTCTGAATATAAACTGTTTGATACTGATGGTATTTATGAAAGTGTTTTTCGACAAAGTTGATTTGACATAAAAAAATCATGCAAAATTACCTAGTAGGCAAAGTTAACTGTAAAAATTGATTGATTTAAACTTACATGCAAACAGTATAGATCCAGATTGGACTACTCCTGTGGGAAAAGTGTAATCTGGATCAAATGCTGATTGCTACCGAGTCTTTCAAACACATCAGAGGACATTAGTAGCAAAAGTCAGTGAAAGTGACAACATTACTGTTATACTTTTTGTTTACTGTTATACTGTTTGTTTACCTTCTCCTTACTTTTGTTGAATTTTTTCGCTAAGAGTTGGTAGTCCTACAATTTTGAGGTTTTCTGTCCTACTTTAATAGCTTTAAGAAGTGTTATACAGGACAACCTTGCTATGTGGTGCAGTGGATAAACCACCTACCATGTACCCAGAGGTCCTGAGATCGATCCTCTAGTCTGTCGGATGAGACTCCAAACCCTGATGATCAGACTGCTTTCAAAGGGCTTCCAAGATTGGCAACAGTATTTTAAAAATGTTGGTATCTTAAACTTGATATAAAAGCTTGATATTACATGTGAATGATCAATCAAGTTATTTGCAGATTTTTCACATATAAAATCAAGCCATCTTTTCTACAGAAATTTTCTGTCTGCTGCAGTCATGGGTTAAAATAGGTTTTTGAAGTATACTGTGCACAATAAATTTAGCAATTGTTTTGTATGAGTGAGCCCATCCACATCCAATCTTGAGTTTCATTTGCTGTCATGAAGATACAGGTGCCGATCATCTGACAAGATTTTCTATTAAAAAAAAATACAGAATTACCGAACGCAGCGGCCGTGCTAAAGTGACTTAATTTTAAGACTAGATGGTAACGTGGGTATTTCTGATCATTGGGGGAAGCCGAAACCATTTTCAAACGATTGTTTGGTCACTGAAAACCAAAAAAGTATAGCAAATGCTGCAATTTTCTGAACTTTCCCAGAGAAATAAAGGACCAAGTTTTCACAATTTGACGTTTTTACTAATGCTTTCACGTTATCGCCTTTAAACGGTGTTTCTAGTCGGGTCTCCTTGAACCACATTGACAAGTAAAACTTCTTGTTGCCTTCCAACGCATTCAGACAAACACTGTTTAATGAAACATCTTCACTACTACAGTGCACAAACCGAAAGATAAAATCTAACGTCACTCTTAACTCGCAAATGCGTCGCAACATTTTTCAGTAACTTAGGTTTTAATCAACCATAAGATGAGTTACATTGTAAGCCTATGATATCTTTGTAAACTGATACTCTGTTGAATTGAAATGCCTATTAACATTAGAAGTTTAATCAAATGATGACTACTTTTTGAAGTCATTGATGGAAGCTGATTTTTTTCAGCATGAAATCTCTATCATATCTGTCACATAACCAATAGTTTTATAGGCGTATGATGCATGAGGAAGATGAAAGACCACCAAACGAAAGATCACATGCTTATCATTTTAGCATTACTTACAACGAATGTGATTTTTGCTTACTGACCCCTTCTGCATTTCTTACTCTCCCCAAATGCATATTTAAAGGATGGCGTCTGAAATTTCGTGGTTCCATTTGCCTAAGATCGTGTTCTCGTCATTACAATTGAAATTGATCGGCACTGCATAGAGATAAGCACAAAAAAGATGCGAAACATAAGACATTACTAAACTCATTGTGCATAGTATACATGTATGGGGAGAAACTGTGCCAGCACGAGATTTTTGGTACTTGTATTTATCGCATAGGTGACCAGGGAAGACTGAGACAAGTAGATTAGTGCTCAGACCAATTGATAGGCATCTTTCCTCAACTAGGTTGCTGCGCACGCATGTTTTAAGAGGGGTTTAGTGCATATATGATAGGTACCATTTTTTATGTGTTGGACTATATATATATAAAGTATTCTCTGTTTCAGCATCATGATGATATCAACTACATCTGGGTTCCTATTACTCTGGCCGCTGCATTCTCCTTTGCCATTGCTCACTGTTTCCTCCTAGTCTATGAGGTGAGTACTGTCTGGTTGAGTACTATATCTGGGTTCATATTACTCTGGGCACTGCATTCTCATTTGCTATTTCTCATTGTTTTCTCCTGCTCTATGAGCTGAGTACTGTCTGGATGAGTACTATATCTAGGTTCCTATTACTCTGGCTGCTGTATTCTCACTGTTTCCTCCTAGCCTATGAAATGCATACTGTCTGAATGAGTACTGAATCTGGGTTCCTATTACTCTGGTCACTGCATTCTCCTTTGCTATTGCTCACTGTTTCCTCCTCGCCTAAGAGATGCGTACTGCCTGAATGGGTACAGTATCTGAGTTCCTATTACTCTGGTAACTGCATTCTCCTTTGATATTGCTCACCATTTCCTCCTAGCCTATGAGATGCGTACTGTCTGAATGAGTACTGTATCTGGGTTCCTATAACTCTGGTCACTGCATTCTCCTTTGCTATTGCTCACTGTTTTGACCTGGCCTATCTCCTTTGCTATTTCTCACTGTAACCTCCTGTAACCTTCTGGCCTATTAGGTGAGTACTGTCTGAATGAGTACTGTATCTGGTTTCCTATTACTCTGGCTGCTGTATTCTCACTGTTTCCTCCTGGCCTATGAGATGGGTACTGTCTGAATGAGTACTGTATCTGGGTTCCTATGACTCTGGTCACTGCAGTCTCCTTTGCTATTGCTCACTGTTTCGACCTGAGTACTGTGAGTACTGTCTGGATGAGTACTTTATCTGGGTTCCTGTTACTCTGTCTGCTGTATTCTCACAGTCACTGTTTCCTCCTAGCCTATGAGATGCGTACTGTCTGTTTGAGTACTGTATCTGGGTTATTACTCTGGTCACTGCATTCTCCTTTGCTACTTGCTATTGTTTCCTCCTGGCCTATTTAGTGAGTAGTCTGGATGAGTACTATATCTGGGTTCCTATTACTCTGGATGCTGTATTCTCACTGTTTCCTCCTAGCCTATGAGATGCATACTGTCTGTATGAGTACTGTATCTGGGTTCTTATTACTCTGATCACTGCATTTTCCTTTGCTATTGCTCACTGTTTCCTCCTGGCCTATTAGGTGAGTACTGTCTAGATGAGTACTATATCTAGGTTCCTATTCGTATGGCTGCTGTATTCTCACTGTTTCCTCCTGGCCTATTAGGTGAGTACTCTCTGGATGAGTACTATATCTGGGTTCCTATTACTCTGGCTGATGTATTCTCACTGTTTCCTACTGGCCTATTAGATGCATACCGTCTGAATGAGTACTGTATCTGGGTTCCCATTACTCTGGCTGCTGTATTCTCACTGTTTCCTCCTGGTCTATGAGGTGACTACTGTCTGGATGAGTACCATATCTGGGTTCCTATTACTCTGGCTGCTGTATTCTCACTGTTCCGTCCTAGCGTATGAGATGCGTACTGTCTGAATAAGTTCTGAATTTGGGTTCCTATTACTCTGTTCACTGCATTTTCCTTTGCTATTGCTCACTGTTTCCTCCTGGCCTATTAGGTGAGTACTGTCTTGATGAGTCTTTTATCTGGGTTCCTATTACTCTGGCTGCTGTATTCTCACTGTTTCCTACTGGTCTATGAGGTGAGTACTGTCTGGATGAGTACTATATCTGGGTTCCTATTACCCTTGCTGCTGTATTCTCACTGTTTCCTCCTAGCCTATGAGATGCGTACTGTCTGAATGAGTACTGAATCTGGGTTCCTATTACTCTGTTCACTGCATTTTCCTTTGCTATTGCTCACTGTTTCCTCCTGGCCTATTAGGTGAGTACTGTCTTGATGAGTCTTTTATCTGGGTTCCTATTACTCTGGCTGCTGTATTATCACTGTTTCCTACTGGTCTATGAGGTGAGTACTGTCTAACTGAGTACTATATCTGGGTTCCTATTACTCTGCTCACTGAATTTTCCTTTGCTATTGCTCACTGTTTCCTCCTGGCCTATTAGGTGAGTACTGTCTTGATGAGTACTTTATCTGGATTCCTATTACTCTGACTGCTGTATTATCACTGTTTCCTACTGGTCTATGAGGTGAGTACTGTCTGGATGAGTACTATATCTGGGTTCCTATTACTCTGGCTGCTGTATTCTCACTGTTTCCTCCTGGCCTATGAGATGGGTACTGTCTGAATGAGTTCTGTATCTGGGTTCCTATTACTCTGGCTGCTGTATTCTCACTGTTTCCTCCTGGCCTATGAGATGGGTACTGTCTGAATGAGTACTGTATCTGGGTTCTATTACTCAGGTCACTGCATTCTCCTTTGCTATTGCTCACTGTTTCGACCTGAGTACTGTGAGTACTGTCTGGATGAGTACTTTATCTGGGTTCCTATTACTCTGGCTGCTGTATTCTCACTGTTTCCTCCTGGCCCATTAGGTGAGTACTGTCTGGATGAGTACTATATCTGGGTTCCTATTACTCTGGCTGATGTATTCTCACTGTTTCCTACTGGCCTATTAGATGTATACCGTCTGAATGAGTACTGTATCTGGGTTCCCATTACTCTGGCTGCTGTATTCTCACTGTTTCCTCCTGGTCTATGAGGTGACTACTGTCTGGATGAGTACCATATCTGGGTTCCTATTACTCTGGCTGCTGTATTCTCACTGTTCCCTCCTAGCCTATGAGATGCGTACTGTCTGAATAAGTTCTGAATTTGGGTTCCTATTACTCTGTTCACTGCATTTTCCTTTGCTATTGCTCACTGTTTCCTCCAGGCCTATTAGGTGAGTACTGTCTTGATGAGTCCTTTATCTGGGTTCCTATTTCTCTGGCTGCTGTATTCTCACTGTTTCCTACTGGTCTATAAGGTGAGTACTGTCTGAATGAGTACTGAATCTGGGTTCCAATTACTCTGTTCACTGCATTTTCCTTTGCTATTGCTCACTGTTTCCTCCTGGCCTATTAGGTGAGTACTGTCTTGATGAGTACTTTATCTGGGTCCCTATTACTCTGGCTGCTGTATTCTCACTGTGTCCTACTGGTCTATGAGGTGAGTACTGTCTGGATGAGTACTATATCTGGTATCCTATTACTCTGGCTGCTGTATTCTCACTGTTTCCTCCTAGCCTATGAGATGCGTACTGTCTGAATGAGTACTGAATCTGGGTTCCTATTACTCTGTTCACTGCATTTTCCTTTGCTATTGCTCACTGTTTCCTCCTGGCCTATTAGGTGAGCACTGTCTTGATGAGTCTTTTATCTGGGTTCCTATTACTCTGTTCACTGAATTTTCCTTTGCTATTGCTCACTGTTTCCTCCTGGCCTATTAGGTGAGTACTGTCTTGATGAGTACTTTATCTGGATTCCTATTACTCTGGCTGCTGTATTATCACTGTTTCCTACTGGTCTATGAGGTGAGTACTGTTTGGATGAGTACTATATCTGGGTTCCTATTACTCTGGTCGCTGTATTCTCACTGTTTCCTCCTAGCCTGAGATGCGTACTGTCTGAATGAGTTCTGTATCTGGGTTCCTATTACTCAGGTCACTGCATTCTCCTTTGCTATTGCTCACTGTTTCGACCTGGCCTATTAGGTGAGTAGTCTGGATGAGTACTATATCTGGGTTCCTATTACTCTGCCTGCTGAATTCTCACCGTTTCCTCCTGGCCTATTAGGTGAGTATAGTCTAGATGAGTACTTTATCTGGGTTCCTGTTACTCTGGCTGCTGTATTCTCACTGTTCCTTCTGGTCTATGGGGCGAGTACTGTCTGGATGAGTACTGAATCTGGGTTCCTATTACTCTGGCTGCTGTATTCTCACTGTTTCCTCATAGCCTATGAGATGCATACTGTCTGAACAAGTACTTTATCTGGGTCCCTATTACTTGGGCTGCTGTATTCTCACTGTTTCCTCCTAGCCTATGAGATGCATACTGTCTGAACGAGTACTTTATCTGGGTCCCTATTACTTGGGCTGCTGTATTCTCACTGTTTCCTCCTAGCCTATGAGATGCATACTGTCTGACAAGTACTTTATCTTGGTCCATATTACTTGGGCTGCTGTATTCTCACTGTTTCCTCCTAGCCTATGAGATGCATACTGTCTGAACGAGTACTTTATCTTGGTCCATATTACTTGGGCTGCTGTATTCTCACTGTTTCCTCCTAGCCTATGAGATGCATACTGTCTGAACAAGTACTTTATCTTGGTCCATATTACTTGGGCTGCTGTATTCTCACTGTTTCCTCCTAGCCTATGAGATGCATACTGTCTGACAAGTACTTTATCTTGGTCCATATTACTTGGGCTGCTGTATTCTCACTGTTTCCTCCTAGCCTATGAGATGCATACTGTCTGAACGAGTGCTTTATCTGGGTTCCTATTACTCTGGCTGCTGTATTCTCACTGTTTCCTACTGGTCTATGAGGTGAGTACTGTCTGGATGAGTACGATATCTTGGTTCCTATTACTCTGGCTGCTGCATTCTCCAAGTTTCTATTGCTCACTGTTTCCTCCTAGTCTATGAGGTGAGTACTGTCACTGATTGGTTGATTGCTATATATCTATCTGGTAAGTACTTTTTCATTGAATGCTACATCTAGTGAGTACTGATTTTGTGAGTGCTCTGTCTTAGAACGATCTTGGTGAGTGGTAAATCTGATGTCCTATCTTTGCAAGCATTATATAGGTGAGTACTGTTTTTGTGAGCATTCTGGCTGGTGAGTACTGTCTTGATGAATGCTATATGTGGTTAGTACCATCTTGATGAATGCTATATCTGGTTAGTACCGTCTTGATGAATGCTATATGTGGTTAGTACTGTCTTGATGAATGCTTTATTCAGTGAGTACTGTCTTGATGAATGCTATATTCGGTGAGTACTGTCTTGATAAATGCTATATATGGTGAGTACTGTCTTTATGAATGCTATTTGTGGTGAATACTGTCTTTATCAATGCTATATCTGGTGAGTACTGTCTTGATGAATGCTATATGTGGTAAGTACTGTCTTGAATGCTATATCTGGTGAGTACCTATATATGGTGAGTATTGTCCCGATGAATGCTATATGTGATGAGTACTGTCTTGATGAATGCTATATGTGGTGAGTACTAGCTTGAATGCTATATCTGGTGAATACTGTCTTGAAGAATGCTATATCTGGTGAGTACTGTCTTGAATGCTATGTGTGGTGATTACTGTCTTGATGAATGCTACATGTGGTGAGTACTGCCTTTAGGAATGCTATATGTGGTGAGTACTGTCTTGATGAATGCTACATGTGGTGAGTACTGCCTTTAGGAATGCTATATGTGGTGAGTACTGTCTCGATGAATGCTATTGTGGTGAGTACTGTCTTTATGAATGCTATATATGTGGTGAGAAATGTCTTTATGAATGCTATATGTGGCGAGTACTGTCTTGATGAATGCTATATGTGGTGAGTACTGTCTTTATGAATGTGGTGAGTTCTGTCCTATGAATGCTATATGTGGTGAGTACCATCTTGATGAATGCTATATGTGGTTAGTACCGTCTTGATGAATGCTATATGTAGTTAGTACTGTCTTGATAAATGGTATATATGGTGAGTACCATCTTGATGAATGCTATATCTAGTGAGAACTGTCTAAATGAATGTATTATCAGGTTAGTACTGTTTTTGTGAGCACATCTTCTGGTGATTACTATGAATGTACTGTCTTGGTGAATGTACTGTCTTAATAAATGCTATATTTGATTAATATGGAAGCCCCAAAGCCAGCTTTTCTTGTAACATGCCCATATAATTTATTCTATTCTGTTTAAATTTCTTTCAGATTACCATTGACACAATATTTCTGTGTTTCTGTGAAGATTGTGAGAGGAATGATGGAGTATCTAAACCCTTCTTTATGAGCAAAAACCTCATGGTACGTCATTGTTATTCTGTATTTCAAGATTTTTCGGCAACAAAGTTTGCTGAGAGTCCTTGTGACCCTCTTTTCCTTAGGTCCAGACCCCGAGGTTATAAAACTTTTTTCATGCTCAACTCAACTGAGCATGAAATTTCATCTGCTCATAAAAACTACAATACCGACAAATAAAGAAGTTTCTTGCCTTAAGTCCCTCAGATGTTGTATTTATCAAGCTAATAAATCTTAAAATGCCAACAATTGTTGGCATTTTAACATTTATGAGCTAGATAAATTTTGTGCTCAGCTTAGTTGAGCATGCAAAAAGTTTTATAACCTCGGGCCAGGTTTCTAAACTACAAGGTCAAGGTCCTTTTTTGACTCACACTTTTAAGTCAACGCTTTCAAGTTGATCATACAGTAGGGATATACAGCCATTTCAATAATTATTTTCATTATTTTCTTCAAAAAAGTACTGGTAGCTTTTACACTGACAGTCCTAGGATGAATGAAGAATCAATTTGTAATCAAAGGTTTTATTAATATTTCAGAAATTTTTGGATGACACGGAAAAAGCAGAAGCTAGCAGACAGCAGAAGAAGACTCCAGAAAAACAGAAAACTCCAGAAAAACAGGCTGCCACCAAAGTTTAGCCAACTGACCAGAATTATTTGATAGCTTTAACACATGGGTGAAAGTTCAAAATTTCCAAAATCCTGAACTTTTGAAATTCAAAGTTTTAAACTTGCAGGATGCCTACAAAAATTAGTTATTTCATGTTTCAATGGTTAATTGTGTTTAGATAATATGAAAATTAATCAGAGAAGCTATTATTATCTCCCTAATTCAGACTTTCGAGGATGACTTTCTATGGAAAATCAGCCTCAAAATCCTGAATTCAGTATTAAACCTGAAAACTTTCACCCATGTTCACAAACATTTTAACAAAGCATTGAAATGAGTCCTGCACAGGCTAGCTAGACTATTGAAAGTTTGCATGAAGCATTCTTTTCAATAAGAGAACATTACAACAAATGTGCTGATCAGACTGCGCGGATGCACAGGCTGGTCATGGCCTTTCTTGTTGGCATGCAACAATGTCAGGTTTTCTCTTGATGAGGCCCATAAGTGTTTACAGTAAAACCTGTCTTAACCCTTTACTCCATATGCTATTTTTAGATCTTGACATCATTTTCTATTTTAAGACAACATTGAAAAAAGTTCAAGGAAAATTAAGTCCAGTTTTGAATACTTTTGAAAATATTATGGAAAATGGAGCATTTGCTCTTTTGGAGCAAATGCTCCATTTTCCATAATACTTTCAAATACATGTTTCAAAGGCATCAAAAAGTGTTACTTTGGAGTGAAGGGTTAACCCATTTAAGCCGAATGGAATTTCTCACTGATATCAACTGGACCAGTCCATTTCCAATTTTAGGGTTGTTGGTTGGTATTTTTTTTATTTTTATTCAAAATTTAAAAGAAACTTCTGTTTAAAAACAGTGGAGAACCTGATCAGATGCGGCATTTTGCTGCGTCTGATGTGGTTTTGCACTGTTTGCCGATGTCCCACAAAAAAGGATGCTAGGCTTATATGGGTAAGGCAGCCATTCAAAAGAACAAAATTGGTTTTTAAGACCAATTATCGCTTACCCGTAATGCAGGTCAAAAGTACATGTATTGCAGAACACTTTTGACCAGACCTGTATTAGGCTACTATCTGTCTTTGTTTTGCCTATTGTTGAGTGGCGGCTTAAGACAGGTTTTACTGTATGTTTTAAATGATTGCCTGCAGAAAACTCCTTTCTTCTTTAAGCTGCATAGTCTGTAACTTTTGATATTCTAATTTTGGGAAATAAAGTTTCTATTTTTCAAGAAAACAGTTTAAATACTCAAATTCAGGAAAACATTTTACCGTTTTCATAAATTTTAACACATTGTATCTATCAAAACAACAGCATTTATGTTAAAATCAACTGTCTAGAATTATTGGAGGGACATAAATAATTCCTAACAAGAGAAAAATCACCTGTTTTATTAGACAATTCACTGTTCCATGCATGAACATATTTATTGTGAAAACATAACTTAATTCAATTTTTTCAAATGATTTAAAAAGAAAATATTTTTTTTCGAAAAATGTTCATAGTTACAGATCTAGTCTCTTTAAGTTTTGTTGTTTAATGTTATGAAAGGTGCAATTTATGAATTTCATCTATTTATCTAATGCAACACCAGTTAAAAAACAAATGTGCCAGCCCATGTATAATAGCATGCATAAACCCTTTGTATACTAATGGATTCTTCCGTCTGGCTTGATACAATAAACTTGGGATAGTCCATTGTACATATCTAGGCGTGTAAATTTATAATTTAAAAAAATGTATTCTTTCTGAAGATCTTTACAAATAGTGTAGACCCTGATGAAATGCAGTATTTATGCTGCGTTTCATCTGGGTCTTCACTGTTTGCAAAAGTACCCATTAAGGGGTTACCTGAATACAAAGGGTTAAACCATTCATTAAATGTGCATGTATAGCATTTAAAACCATTTATTAAATGTGCATGTATAGCATTTAAAACCATTCATTAAATGTGCATGTATAGCATTTAAAACCATTCATTAAATGTGCATGTATAGCATTTAAAACCATTCATTAAATGTGCATGTGTAGCATTTAAAACCATTCATTAAATGTGCATGTATAGCAAGCCAGTGGGACAATTGATTTCTTATTTCCTTTCATCTGTTTCCATTCTTTGTTTCTGCAATCAAGGAAGGCACTGGCAAGACTGTGAGGATGAGGTGCCTTGCCCGAGCCTTCTCCGGTGAGTGGTCACCCATAAGATAAACACACATCTGATGGACTGACCTATATCATTGGCCTATTAACTCTCTGCATGCTGGGTAATTTTCATTCTTTTGTTGTCTTAAGCTAACTTTTTTCAAAATTAACTTTTTTAGAAACACTATCAGAGTGTCAAAGGATTTGGATCCAGATCAGGACAACAGAATGTCAGTCCTGATCTGGTTCCAAACAGATGACAAAAGTTGCCGCTAGCAAGGAAAGAGTTAATGCATGCACTTACTAGATTATCGTGTGTTAAAAGAATTCAGCTTCATTCAAGAAAGTTCCAAATTTGCAAACCATGCATTAAACCTTTATTTGCTTATTAAGTCATCTGCTGATTTCAAAAATCACATTTCCAAAAAAATCTTTCAGAAACTCTAATAGAGTGTCAAACAAGTTTGGATCTAGGTCAGGCCTGACATTTTGTCAGGCCTGATCCGGGTCCAAACTGTTTACAAAGGTTATCAGCAGACTACAAAGTTGCCACTAAAAGTCACCACTACCAAGGAAGAGTTGGGTCCATATGTTTTGCAATATAGGCTACTCAAGAACAAAAGCAGACGAGAGGAGCAGACAACAAAAATTGTGACTGGCGATAATTTTATGGCTCCTAGTCTTTTCATCTCATAAACCCTTAAAAGCCAGTCTCGATTCCAGCAGACAACATATAAAAAGCAGGGATAAATTTTGAAAAATGCTGTCTGCTAAAAATTTTTGGGCCGGGTATATGGGTAAAGATAAATTTTCAGATGGTGCAGTATCTTTTTGTTTTTTCAATGCAACTCTATTTTTTGCATGAATTTCTGCATGAATTATCTGTTAGCATGATAATAAATATATTTTTCTTTGCTCCTTGCCTTTGTCGTTTTAGTACATAAATCGCTAAAGTGTCAATCTCAACTGCAGCAGTTGACATATTTTGTGAATTGTCTCTCCACTTTTTGGCAATAAATCGGCATATAATAAAGTATATTTTTATATAGTTTTCTGCACTAATATTTTGGCTGACTCCCATGGAATATACATGTACACGTATATAGTATACCTGTATATATATTTCAAATTCAGGCTTTTTGGCCGACTTTCATTAGATTATATGGGCCGGGTTGCGACAAAACCTGTCTTCGGGGTTTCCGACAAAGTGATATGCAAACCAGCCTGCTCAGTTACAGAGACTAGCTAAAAAATTCAAATTTAGCTGGTGGCAGGTATAGATATGAAACTTTCCAATAAGCAAATAACAAAGGCGCTGATCACACTGTGGGGATGCCCAGGCTGATCTGCACCTTTGTTGTTCGCAAACCCCAGAAGACAGGTTTTTTCGCGTTGATGCCCATATATTTTACATATTTCAGGCTTTGGCACTGGCTTTGCACAGAATATATATGCTGCATATGTTATGCTGAATTCAGACTTTCATTAGGAATAGGGACTGCCTTTCCATAGAATAATATGCTAAATGTTGTAAAATTTAAACACTAGTTGCCTACCAATAATACCTAGACAAACAGAGCAGACCCAGATCAGAATGCAGTCTGCTTGGGTTCTCTGTTTGCTTTTCTGACAACCATTTTGTGAATTCCAGCTGTGAAAACCAACATTTTATTTGAGAACAGAAAGAGAAGTGTTCAGAATCTAAGAATATTTGAGCCGCGACATGAGATTTCCAACAATGTGGTATGTGCGACAAGCAAAGGCTCAGACCAGCCTGCACATACGCGCAGTCTGATCAGAGCCTTTGCTAGTCGTTTGTGTATTCTATGATTGTTAAGCTACTGACTGAACACCATTTGAAGTTTCTAAGCTTAACAGGAGGCTGCACAGGCTCGTCTGAGTCTACACTTGTCAAAATGCCACATTGTTGGAAATCACGAGTCACGGCTCATTTATGGTATGGTATATATACTGAGTTCCACTGCCAATGCAACTTTAATTTTCCTCCCATCTCCTAAATCTGCAAACAATCTGAAAGTTTTTGTCCTATTATTATCTGAATGACACGACTATCTTCTGCATTATCAAAGCCAAGCAAGTTTTTAGTGCACATGCGTGAATACTCGCCTCAGGGTACAAAAATGCATTTTACGGACTTCTCTTGCACGGACCAGCGAATTTTCAAAACCATGCACACATTCGAAATCTTGAAAGATCACCCAGTGAGTGCATGTTAACTGAAACATCTAAATTTGCTGCGTAACGCCTGGAATCGCCATTGATTTTTGGTATCCATAAATTGGTCATTTTTAAGACGCCAACGTCACTTGACGTCATTGCAGATGTCGCAAACATGCTTCATTTTGTGTATGCAAGCTACAATGTAACATTATTATCGGGACAGTGGGAAATTCATTTTTCACAATGTTTTATTGTTCAAGGATAGAGCTGTCTGTTGTTATGTGCGCAGTTTTGCAAGAAAAGCTGCTAAAGTGCTGATTTCTTTTACTTTTTAAAATGACTTCAGTGTCAGTCACGAAGCATTTTTAGGCAAAGGAGAAAAATCCCATGTCTGATTTTTAAAGGTCATCTCCAAAAATGACTTGGCTACATCTATGCCGAATTGACTGAAACCATAAATAGTTATTCAAGTTTAAACTGAGAGTTGCGTTGGCTGTTGAACCCAGTATATGTAATGTAAAATTCAGGTTTTTGGGGCTGATAAGCATAATACACTAGCTTCATTATGCTGCTGAGAGAAGTTTGTGGGGCATATTGCTTTTGGTGTGTCAGGATTTTGAGGTTGACTTTAACCCCTTGAAATATGAGTTATACCCGAAAAGCCTATATTTAGCGGTTTCAAGGCATCTCCCATTTATCAGACTTTATTGTTCCCTGCCTTTTCGAAGAAAATTGAGGGGACATAGTATTCGGCATTCTGTCCTTCCTTCACCCTTCAAGTAGTAGGTATCTTGTTTATGCAACTCGTACAGTTTTATGACAATTCCTTTTAAACTTTACAGGTGTTTAGGACATGGTCTGAAGATGTGCATATCGTTTGGATATAATCCTCAGATTATTTTTTGTCACTTTTCTTCACAAGTTGAACTTAATCATTTTCCAGACATTATTACATTCAAGTGAATAGGTAGTGGGAACCATGTATGTGCAACTCCTACAATTTTATGCCGATTCCTTTGAAACTAAACAGATGCTTTTATCATGGTCTGAAGATGTGCATGTGGGTTTTTATATAATCCTCAGATTAATTTTGGTCACTTTTTCCAGGATGTGAACTTAGAAAATTTTCGGCCTTCAGTGCTATCTATGTCTTATCAATGTCTGTAAATAGGTAGTACCTTGTGAGTGCAAATACTTGTACAGTTTTATACATAGAGGATCTTACATGAGTGCTCATATTTTATTGAATTTATTGAACGAGTTGGGGAAAAGAGATAAAATGCGAGGCTTGCCGAGCATTTTATCCCTTTTTTCGCAACGAGTTTAACAAATTCAATAATACAAGAGCACGAATGTTAGATTCTATTTATTGTATGAAATTAAGATTACTTTGAAATCTCATTTCTGGCGTAAAATGTTATAATTTTGTCATAATGTACGCAACGTTGTTATGGACATCATAACGTTTCTCGTAAGTCTGTAAACCACTAGTGGTTTATCAATTTTATTGCATGGCGTTATTTCACTCTCAGACGCGACGTCATATGGTAAAATTCATTATGAAACATTCGTATGTGCTTATGTCATGGCCTGAAGATAGTTTCTGTTCTGTGAACTTAAGTCAATTTCATGATAGCTTATATATTCAAAAGCAAACATAAAGTGGCGGGGGACATAAATTCTCTGAATTGGCTTGTTTCCAATTGCCGTTAAAAAGTTAATATAAAACTGTTGTTATGAGAATCATAGCTTTGTAATTGGAGACAGTATTTCTGGTTTTCGCTTCGATGAATGGATGGATGGGTACCATGAAGAACAGAGAAAGAGAATGAGGGGCAAATCGAAGGGTCTGTAAATGGCTAAAAAATGTTACATGTATCAGAATAGAACAGAACTGATGTTTTATTCCATAAATCTAGTAGGCATTAATGCCCATGAAGATACAACATAATATTAATATATACATAAACATGAAAGAAGGCAGTGTAGTTTACATGAATAATTTATATCGGTGGTAGAGAAGGTAAATAAATGAAATAATTATGTAGAAGAGTGCCTAATCAAAAATTAAATAGTCTTATTTCTGCAACAAAACGTGGGTACTTAAAAGAGACGTTTATTTTTAGCACCAAAAACAAGCTTAAAGTGATGGACAAACTGATGTGGATAAGAAGAATTATACACAATTTTACTCTCCAACAATGTTTATCTGAATACAGTAAAACCTGTCATAAGCTGCCACTCAAAAAAACACCAAAACTTCGTTTTCAATATCAATTATTGCTTAATGCATGTCAAAAGGCAGGTCTCGAGGTTATAAAACTTTTTTCATGCTCAACTCAACTGAGCATGAAATTTCAACTGCTCATAAAAACTAAAATACTGACAAATAAAGAAGTTTCTTGCTTTAAGTCTCTCAGGTGTTGTATTTATCATGCTAATAATTGTTAAAATGCCAACAATTGTTGGCATTTTAACATTTATGAGCAGGATAAATTTCGTGCTCAGCTGAGTTGAGTATGAAAAAAGTTTTATAACCTCGGGCCCAGGTTTTACTGTATGTCATGGTACATAAGTGGAAACATATCAATTGGTAGACATGCTCTGGTGAAATTCCTTGTATTTCTAGGAGTGGGGCACTTTTAATTGGGCCTCATCGGGAGAAAAACCGGTCCGGTGTTTGCGACCAAGTCATACCCAAACCAGCCTGCTCAGCTACAGAGACCAGCTAGAATAGTGAAATTTCGCTTGTAGCAGGATTTCATATGATACTTTTTAATAAGCCAATAACAAAGGCACTGATCAGACAGCACAGATGCTCAGACTGGTCTGCGCCTCTGTTGTTCGCAAACTCCCAAAGACGGGTTTTCTCGCGTTGAACCCAATTATTAGTTCTGTTGCTTTGTTTGTTTGATTTGATTCTTTTCGTCCCATCAACAATTTTTCAGTTAAACAGGGACAGGTCTTCTTGGGTTGAACCAGTACTAAGCTAGGATAAATGTGTCTTGCTAAGGACCACAATGCAGTGAGGCTCGAACCCGCGGCCCCTTGGTCTCGAGTCAAGCACTCTACCACTGCACTCCCAATTGCTCTGTTGCATGTATGCACATCTCAAGTAAGGTCCTTAAGCTCTCTCCTTCCTTAGTATTGGTTGTAGAACTTTTATCAACAGCGACATCCACATACACCTGTTCGTGGGTGATATCTCTTGTTCAGGAAATTTGGAACATTCATAGTTACCCAATGCTTAAGGTCAGTTTCTTCCATGCTCAAGTCTAGTAAAGTTACCCAATGCTTAAGGTCAGTTTCTTCCATGCTCAAGTCTAGTAAAGGATTTCGGTAAATATTTTGAACACTAGTTGCCTGTCAAAACGGCCGAGACAAATTTGGTTAATTCATAGTTACCTAATGCTTAAAGTCAGTTTCTCCCTTGCTCAAGTCTAGTAAGGATTACGGTAAATATTTCGAACACTAGTTGCAAACGGCCTAGACAAACAGCGCAGACCCAGATCAGACTGCTTCTGAAGAAGCAGTCTGATCAGGGTCTTCCCTGTGTGCAATTCTGACATTCATTTTGTTAATTCCAGTCATTTACACAAACATTTTATTTGAGAACGGAAAGAGAAAAATGTTTGAAATTTTATAACATTTACCATAGAGCTATCCCTGCATCAAATGTATCTATCGTCAATCTCCATCATCTAAAAAAAGTAGAGGTGAAGCATCTTGTTCAATATTTATGGAAATGTATTGACATTATTTAGCTCTTGCTGGGTAATTTTTGAAGATTTTTTGTCATCTGCTAACATTTTTCTTTTTCAAAATTAACTTTTTCAAAATAATTCAGGAATACTATCAGAGTGTCAATTAGTTTTGATCAGGACTGACGATCTGTCTGGTGAGCTAAAAACCAAAGCCTTACAGATGGACAGAAAGATGGATGGACAAAGTGGAAACAGTATACCCCTCCCCTCCACAATGACAGTTTGCAGGAAAGGGGTATAATAAATTAACCCTGAAAACACCAATCACAACAACAGTCGTTTGCTGAAATGTTTTAGAAGCCTTTCCAACAAACAGTGTAAACCTAGATCAGACTGCTCCTATAGGAGCAGTCTGATCTGGATCTACACTGTTTGTCTCTATACTGAACTTTGTTAAAATAATATTAGGCTTAAATGAAATGTATGTTAGGTTCCTGTTGCCTACCTACCCTAATTTTTTTAACCCTACCCTGAACATTAAAATGGTCTTTGGAGAAAAAATACCTAAAATGGGCACTTTTTCAGATTTTGTCACTATTTTCTTTGATAAATGTTACAACAAAATTTAATAATTTCCCTACCTACCTACCCTAAATTTTGTTGGTATGCAACAGGAACCACACATATATTTCATTTAGGCCTTAGCAAAAATTTGCAGCAGACGACAATAGCAGACTTCATTTTTCAGATGCATTTTTTGCTGGCGTTTTAAGGGTTTTTTCTTACCCTTATTGGGTAATGCGGGAACATTCAAAGACAAGAGCCTTGTGGATCCATTTGAATAACCTGAACAATGCGTCCGTATTGAAAGTGTTGTATGTGTTGCAGTTGGATCTGACAAGTAGTGAATCTTCTTCCTGCATGACTGAGATTGTATGGTTCTCTTCATTCTTATGGACCACCATCAACCGCCACTTGTGTGGGTTGATCCAAAAACCAAAGTGCAGGTCCTGGCGGTGCATATGTGAAAGCATTTGAAGAAGGCACTGTACAATGCCTCTGTCATCATCATCACTAGCCTTTGTGCACTTCACAGACAATAGAAACTGTGGCAGCGTAGGGTGGTAAACAATCACATCGGGCACTACGCCACCTCCCTTTTCAGATTCTACTGGGTAATTATTTGAGTCCAATGATGACTCTTCTTCCTCTAATTCCTGTTCATCAGCTGGCAGTACACGGGAAACCAACAGCGAGCTAGGGGGTGGTGATTCCACCAGGAGTCTCACTGATCCCATCTCTTTAATCACATGATCACAGACACTCCTTATCAGTGACTTTATTTCACCATTCTCAAAACCTGTTGCAAATGCCAATCTCAGGAAGCCCCAAACGTCATTCATGTGTCCCATGTCTGAAACATAACAAATCAGACGCTTAATTTAAAATAGATAATACTTTATTTACAATGCATTCCAAGGCTTAGTTCTGTTGTTGATTTAGGGGATAACCATATTCAAAATTTTCATTTTGGGAGGTATAGTCCGAAATTGAATTTTACCGCGACACGTGAGCGGAGCCGTAAAACGTCATTCCTGAACGTATATCTGATGATATACCTCCCAAAATGAAAATTTTGACTATGGTTATCCCCATTCTAATGCACTTCTGCAGTCTCGTCTCAAATTTGAGCTTTGATAGCTGCATAAAGTTGCCCGTCATCAAATGAAATGTGATGTAATTAATGACGTCAAACTATTTCCGACAGTATATCACGTGATATACTGTCGCCAATCTTTGACGTTATCCAATCAGCATGTGCATTAGAATTATTGTTTATTGCTGCTCTCATTGTTTGTGGGGGCTCTGTGTTTGGTCCTTGTTTTGTTATTCAGTTCTTTATGCCCTTCTAGTGTTGCAATCACCTGGTTGCATTACTTTTTCTTCCTGATGTCTTGTGACTGATAGCGCTCTGTGGCTGTTCCTCATGGTGCCATGAGTTGGTCTGCGGTGTGTGATTGTGGTATTTCCTGATCATACTCACTTCTTTTTTTCCTCTAGTAATGTAGCATGACAGCTGGGGTTTGTACCTGTGACCTCTGCTAGTAGTGCTCACATGTGTTTGATTTAAATAAAGTATGGCTCACAAGACCACAGGAAGAATCTTAAATATAATGAATGGAAATAATTAAGTTTTGATATTACAGTAAAACCTGTCATAATCGGCCACTCAAAAGAAGACAAAAAATGGGTTTTCAAGACCGATTATTGCTTAATGCAGGTCAAAAGTAATGCAGAATGCTCCAAGGGGAGCATTCTACAATGACCTTTGTGTTGTCTATTTGTGAGTGGCTGCTTAAGGCAGGTTTTACTGTACATTAATGCTATCTAAATCAATGCAGACTTGTGCATTCATGTTTGTAGACATTATGGTGCTTTAATAAAGACTTTATGGTTGATTCCCTTTATATTTACTTCCACATGATTGAATTTTAATTCATTGATAGTGTTCAAATTTCACTCAATAGCTATCGACAGCTCTTATTAAACTAACCCTTTGTCTATGTGGTACTTGGCAAACAGTGAAGACCAAGATGAAATGCCACGTAATGTGGCATTTCATCAGGGTCTGCACTGTTTGCTTTGATGTAAACAATATTCAAGGACTGAAGTACAGATTAATTTGGAATTCTAATCTGTGACACCCTGCAATGTACAATGAACCATCCCTGGCTCATTGTATCCACTAGATTAATTAGGCCAAATAAAAAATAAGTGTGTTTCGGGGAACGGGTCTGAAACTTTTTGGTAGGGTAGGCACACATATTTTTATTATTAATTTTTTTCATTTAATGCATTTTGAAAGGCATCTCAGCTTTCAAAATGCATAAAATTATATATTTTTCCAGAAAACCCAGTGATTTTATTGCCTTTTTGGGGGTTACAGCCTGTGCCTTTTGAATTTTAGAATAAATCCCAATAAAATCCTCAGGTTGGGAAAAAATCTCCAAAATTTCGAAAAAACAGGCCTAATAGCCTGTGCTCGGCTGTGAAATAGGCAAAATATAATCACTGAAACCGGAAAAAAAATTCTAGGTTTCACCAATGAACACTAGTTGCCTACCAAAAGACCTAGATAAACAGTGCAGACAAAGATCAAACTGCTTCTGAAGAAGCTGTTTGATCAGGGTCTTCCATGTTGTTGTTTTTCATTTGGGAATTGGATCCTGGCTAAGGTGAATAAATCAATTTACCAACCCGCCAAGAATTCACATTCAGGGCCATGAGATTTCCACTTTGTTGTGTCTACCATGTTCAAATCCTTCCTGTAGTCTGCTTCCTTAAGCATACTTTCCAGTGTTGTCCAGTCCATGTCCAAGTCTTTTGTGATGGGGGTCCAAGCGGGAAATATTCCCCTTAATTGATGTTCGACATCAACGAGATCTTTGATGCCATTTTTTAATGTGTAATGTGATGCATTCGGGCGTTGTTGGGTAATGCTTTTGGGGAATACATCCTTGGGAGTTCCATCCTGCTCTGTTGGTATTTCCACTCTGATAAGATTTTTGCGGTTCTCTAACTTGAGCAACCATTGCTGAAACACAGAAAGATGGACATGAAAGAAAAAATATGTAAATGTTCCTTTGCTTTAATTGTCAGATAACCCCCATATGCAATCACTTATTTTTATAAACATTATCATATGCCGTCACATATGGGAGTATATGGATTTATTAAACTTGTTGCGTAAAACGATAAGATGCATGCTCACCAAGTCCTGCGTTTTATCAGTTTTCCGCAACTTGTTTAACCCTTAAAGCGCCAAGAAAAATGCATCTGAAAATGTCCTCTGCTGAAGTCGTCTGCTGCAAATAATTGCCTAACATTACTGGTGAATTTAAGTATACAACCAAAAAGTGTGAACCCAGAACAAACTGCTCCTATAGGAGCAATCTGATCTTGGTTCACACTGTTTTCCATTGAGGCCTCTTAACATTTCAGAAGATGAGAAAAGCAGATGACTTTTGTTGCGATCTGCACTTTAAGAGTTAAAAAATTCAATAATATACTCAGAAGAAAAAGTTTAGTCAGTACAGACACTGTGTGCTATAATTTTGTAAGACGGTCTTAATATTGACAAAAACCTTGATCAAAATAAAATTCATGTAATGTGGTACAAATGTGAACATTTTCAACAAAACATTCTGAAAATATACCCATTTTCTTCATCAAAATTACACAAAGTGGTCAATATTAAAATTCAAATTCCATAACTCAAAAATCAGTCTAGCGCCCCTCAGACGATTTCTGGCAGTACAGACGGAAATTCTCGTACCTGTTGCATGACAAAGGAATTTAAGAAGTTTCCAAGCGGCAATGAAGCGATTACGTCATGTTGACGTCACTATGACCCTAACTTCAAATGGCGTCGTTATCTATGGTCTCCCCAACGGAGGCTTATCGTTTTCACTGCCAGGCCGTTGAAAACGTGTTTGCAGACGATAAACTGTTCGTTCATTGCATCCAAAACTGCGTGTTACGTCAGCAACACGTGTACCTGTTTCAAGACGTCAAAACGCGGTATTTCTGTAATTTGTTGATAGCCTGGACGGCGAATTAAGCTTGCTAGCACTGGGTTTTTTTCCGGATTATTGCAATAGGAGCAACTCTCTTTCAATATCGAACAGTATATGAGAAAATAACCCTTCCGGTTTACCGCAGCACGTGCACATCGTGCATTTTAAAATTTGGTTGATACAGTCTAATAGAGGCATTATTTGTCACGCAATAAACAGGTGCATGTAAATTTACGATAAGACAACTCATGTATAAAATTTGACAATGATATATGCAGTATTGTTGATTTTATGAGAAAACATAAATACTGACTAAACTTTTTCTTCTGAGTATACATGAGTACTCATGTAAGATCCTCTATGTCTTCAAAGTGAAAAGTCCTTACTGTTATAACCTGCCTTGCCTGTGCCACATAATATGTGTGCCACCTGAAATGAATCCCTATTTTCTCCTACACGACCACCAATCTAGCTCCTTCATCACATATACCAGTTGGATTAAACTTTCTATTTCGTAATTTTGAGAGCAAAATTTAGAAATAGGACAATCTTATTCGATGAGACACTCATTGAACTTTCCGACGCTGATATCAGTTTAGAGAGGATATTCTGCTTGACAGTTTAAAATGGTTTGTATTGAAGAAAAATGGCACTTTTTTTCAACTTCAACACAGATTCTAGAATTAGTTCATGCGCCAGGGCACCCTATTTAAGGTATTTTAAAGGTAGACATCAAGGCCATCAAATTTTTGGATTTCTAAAATTTTGTATTGATTATAAAAAATGACAATTTTGCTGAATTTAAGGTCCATCTCATTCATAGGAAACAGGTCACTCTTCTTCATAACACAGTATTGATTTTATGAGATGAAGGAGATGGATTGGTGGCCATGTCCTAGCCGGGGTCCTAGCAAGTAAACTTCTCTGGCCAAGAAACTATAGGAGTATAACAAGCCTGACATGGGGGTGGTGATATTGAGTAGACTGTATGACTGGTCATCTTGAAATTAAATGACACTGTTAACCGCCAATCAGTGATTCTTGACAAAATCATACAATGATGAAAATACCATATCGCCAATGTGATCCACATCAGAAATAAGGGTGAGGAACAAATATGTCAAACATGTTTAAGCCCTCCAGTATTTTTTTTTACTGACCGTTCCAAGGCAGTGCTTCTTTCATGTCGGTCATCCGGTCTTGTCTGTTCCTTGCAGCCTTATGGTCACCTGCTGGGAAAGGGTTGGCTCTCTTGTATGTGATGTTTCTTGTGTTTTTGTCACTTTCCTATGTGTTGTCCTGGGTCAGATGTGGTATCTGATTGTATTGATTCCTGATCTTTGCTTTTTTCCTACTTCTATCTTTGAAACGAGCAGATTTCATATGCTATATATGTGTCAATATTGTTCCAAATCAAGTAGACACATAGAAAAACTAAGTTTTTTTAGTAATAGCAATGCTATATGCTAAGAATAATAAATTTGCATCAGTAATATAGCACTGGGGTATGCATTTCTACCATGATACCATGCATAGCTCCCATATTTAAGGAGAAAAATAGCATGTTTCCTGTTCTAAGACCATTGAAATCACTCTTGTTTTTACATGCTACGTGGCCACAGACGATCTTATAAAAAGGACCAGCCATGAATCAGTATGTCACTGCTGGAGGGCACACCATATCCAAGTTTCCCTATCATGTCTGATGCTTCAGTAGAGGAAATAATCCCCAAGGACCCATTGAGCTGCTGTCTCTGATTGACTGACTGGTTTGATGCTTAACATCCCGGTCAACAGCTATGGTAATGTCAGGATGGTCAGTTCACCTAACCGTCCAAGTGGTTAACCAGTACTTTATGCACATGCTTTTGCTTAAAACTGACAACAACCCTTCTTGAAATTGTCTCTGAACATTCTAAAAAATGTGTATGTCATCCTTGGTGTGGGGGTCTCATACTGGAGCAGCATACTCCAGTTTGGGTCTGATAATGGCCTGGTATGCATTTTCCCTTAGTGTGGTGTTTTTATGCTTTATTCCTCCTTAAGGTTCCTCAATACACTTTGGCCAATTTTACAACTTATTGCCCATCATATTCAAGACAAACTAGCTGTCTCTTTTGATTCGTCTTCCATAGGGTTGATTAGCTACAAGTGTTTTCTAACTATTGATGCTAAATACAGTTCCGTAAAAGCTTACAACGAGGAGATTTCAATTTTTTTAGAGAAAAAAATACCTTTTCAGAATATTCCAAATCCATCATATGCATGTATACTTTGACATTATCCCCATTCATGATATGATAAAAATACAAACTAAAGCTTCGCACTTGAGTGCACATGATTTCAGACTTTTCAGTACCATACATAGCGGCTCAGTAACAAAATGTCACTTGCGAATGTACAGTTCAATTGAATGGTTTAATAGATTGTTTTGATTCTTTACGTCCCAGTCAACAATTATTGCTCTAGTGAGCCAAAGGCTCAATTTAAGCTATTGTGATTTGTCTTTATCTGGCGAGCGTCAGTCTGTCCATAAAACTTTTGCTTTTAAACTCCTCCTGAACCACTGGTAAAAATTAAAAGTATTTCAAAGGAGTATTCCCTATGATGCCCTCTTCCGAAAGTGCACAAATGGTTCCGCTCTGCTTCAGGAACAAGTGGGCTGCCAGAGCTCTAAATATGAAATCCTCTAAACATCATCTTCTGAACCACTGGTCCATATTCAACATACTTTCAAATGAATATTCTTGGTGTTGCCCTTTACTAAAAGTGCACAAATGGTATTCTCCGCCAAAGAAAAATGACAGAAAGAGCTCGAGATAAGAAAAAATTTAAGGCGACATCTCTTGCACCAGTGATCTAAACTCAAAATAATTTCACATAAAAGCTCCTATTGGTGTCCTCTACCAGAATCGCTTAGACCACTCAGGTTGGATGACAGAGCCAAAGCAAAAGAGAATTTTTTTAAAATGATATCTCTTTAGTTATTAGCCAAAACATCATCCTATGTGCCAGGATTCTGGTGAGCGATCTAGGGTCATAGGGCTGTCTTGTTCAGTCGTGTCAGGATGTGTCTTCTTGAGTTGAACCAGTACTAAGAAGTGGATAATTTTTGCCTTTACACAATCCAGAGGCTCTTTTCTCTGTTGGATCCGCGCATGCCTCGTATAAGCCTACCAGCACATTAGAGAGTGCCTATCTAAAGGCTTCAATGGATATGAATTTCATATAACTACCTATATATACACTATGCGTATTTAGCCTTATATGCATAATTTAACTATAACGCGCAGTCGATGGGGCGCCATCGCAAATCCCCACAGCTCAAGTTTTTGACACCCAGCAACACAAGTCCCACCACTGGGGCATGACTAAGGCGTCACAATGATAAATCCGTTTGATATGTTTTATAACGTACAATGTATTTGTGGGAAACACACACAAAGTTTGGTAAAAAAATCTTTGAAATTTATTTTGTAATTGAAATTTAAGGATATTCGACCAAGACCACCAGGTTGACCATAGGGTGAAAAGTTTACTTGCATTCTGTTTTACTCAACATCCCTGTCAATTAGATATACCACACTATCATTTTTGACCCCATGGGCACCCCATGCTTCCCCATGTCACAACCCTGGGGCATCAGAACAAAAATCCCATTCAATATGTTTTATATCTTTTATTTGTAAGAACACTTACAGTTTTGTACAAAAAACTTTTGAATTGACTTTGTTGTTGTAATTTAATGATTTTTGATCTTTTGACCCCTCCCCAGGGGGCGGGACCCAAAATCATTTTGCTGTTGCATGCCAAATTTTTGTGAGTGACTCACATACCAAATTTGTTTGGATTTCGTCCAGTGGTCTAGGAGGAAACAGCATTACGGATGGGCGGACGCATGGCCAGATGGACAGAAGCGATATTACAATAAGTACTTTGCTTTTTTTTGTTTTTGTTTTCAAAAAGAGCGTGTGGATAAACATAAGATGCCTCCTAAACTTTTTTTCATAATTTATCTTATATCTGCTCCTTGAACATTTTGTAGCACACAAAGAGTGCTGTAAAATGGTGCATGCCACGCGACACTTCATCACAGGAAACATTAAGGATTTCCAGTTCATTATGGATTAACCCATGTATTCGGGGAAAACCCCTAACACCTAAATGGGTTAATTTACAAACAGCAGAGACCCAGAAGAAATGCCGCATTATGCGGTCTTTCATCTAAGATTACACTGTTTGTAAAGGTAAAATAGAGATATTCAGACAAAAGAACAAAATCTTTTTTTTAAGTATATAACCTGACACCCCTATGTACTATGGATTATTTGTTACACTTTGCCAAAAGGAATAATCCATTGATATATAAGTCATATAAAGGATTAATAGTTCAGTAATGTACCTGTGTACTGATTTTATTACTTAGCCGGTATGTATGTTACTGAAATAATGTGCACTCAGGTGAGACCTTTAGAAATATATTAATATACATACCACAAGGGGCGTTCAAAAATAATGCCAGCTAAATTGTTTCTCAGTAACTGTTTGTATTAAATTTGTAATTGTTTTATGTGGTCTGCCCTTCAAAATATTCTCCATCTACCTTAAAGTGGGTCAAATTGTCCGAGTCAACTCGTCCCCAAGGTCAACTCGTCCTCGGGTCAACTCGCCCGGGTCAACTCTTCCCGTTCCTATTTGCATGGGAGACGTTACATACATTGACACATAAATATGTAGACAAAATTTTGGGAATACAAATGGTACTCTGGTGAATGTACTATGTTCAGATAAGCCTACGCTTCCTTCTACAAACTGGTACGCCCGAGCAAGGACAAAGACCCTGGCCCTAGCCATTCTTCATTATAAGAGAATGGTCATAATTTATCAGCAGGGGGTGGGGGTTGGTGGTGGTGTGGTAACCCAGCTGATAAATTATGACCGTTTCCTAAATGAACATTTGGCCCTGTCGTGTTAGCATAAGAATTTCTTTTGTTTTCAGCTGAGCCAATCTTGTATAAGGAAGCGCAGGCTTATCTGAACGTTTGCTAGTCCCATGTGCGATAAGTAACGCATTTTACCAACAATTAAAAGGCTTTTTAAATGTTTGCAAACATTACATAAGTAGGTTAAGACTACTCTTAAATTTTCGGCAAACCGTAATGCACCACCATTGTTGATTAATTAAATCTTTGGAGATCACATAACATGAGGGTCTGAATAGGGGGTCTGGTATTCACTATTCATTAAAACTTTAGCCCAATATTTATCTCATTAAAATTTTGGGTTATTCATTAAAATAAGACCAATTATTCATTAAAAGTAAGAAAGGTGGCAAAGAAATCTGATTATTCACTATTCATTATTTTTTTCTTCAATTCATTAAAAAAGGATTATTCGTTCATTTTTAGGCCCTCATTATTAACTTTTCATTATTTAATTTGCTCATTATTCACTATTCATTATTTCTTATGCTCATTATTCATTATAAAAAAGGACCATTATTCACTAATCATTAAACCCCATCCAGACCCTCATAACATTAACTGACCGAGATACCCCCCCCCACCCCCCCCCCCCCCTCAAAAAAATAGGCAACAGCCAAAATTATCCCTGTTATATACCTTGGACTTCATAAGAGACCTGTAAATGCTAAAATGAACACCAAAAATAGTCCAGTTTTGTGATGACCCCCCAAAATGTATCCACAAAATCTGTATTCTCCATAATGATTCAATTTTATGACCCCTTTCCCCACCAAAAAATAATTATAAAATAAATAAATAAATAAATAAATGTTGAAATTCAAAATTTTAAATCTCCCAAAATGGCAAAATGGGCCAAGCCTTCGTATATGAAAATATTAGAGTACCCGCCCCGCCCCCTGGGTATCCATTGTGCATTAAGTTTCAGATGCTTCTTCAAAATGCCATGGACTTGTGATAACGACTTATTTGTAAACCGGCTAACTGTCTCACGGTAAACCATGCATCTTTTTAGATCAATTCAAATCAAGGAGTTTTTGGATGTGACGTTTTGGGCGGTCATTGTTTTTAATTTGACGATTACCAGGACGAGCGGCATCCTGTTTAAGCTCTTAACTTTAGTCACTCACCTGTAAACCCATGTAAAAGTAATTTGGTCCTCCCTATTAATACCCCACGCCTCTAATGAATATCCCACGACCTTATATTGGCCTATTTCAAGCACATTTTCAGCCTTTTCCCCGGCATATTGCAGCAGGCTTTTGAACAATGTATACTGTACCTAGGTCAGTGAAGTTATAAAGAGAAATTTCGCTATTCCCTGTTTAACTGCTGGTTCTCAGTCTACTATTGGTCAGTAAGGTAAATACAGGTAGCCAGAACCACCCCCGCCACACACACGCACATTTCCAGGTATTGGTATGGGGTGGGGGTACTGGTTATCTGTTTTTCAATTACTGACTACCTGTAAACCGCGAACCAGCAATTATATGGATATGATCATTTTTACGTTTATCGACACATAGTAGCTCATTTCATGGTTTGAGCACTTGGTGTGAAATAAAAATGAACTTGCAAATTTTAGAACGCCCCTCATATATCAGGAGAGGGGATAATGTCAAAAGATACATGCATATGATGGATTTGGAATATTCTGAAAAGGTATTTTTTTCTCTAAAAAATTGAATTCTCCTCGTTGTAAGCTTTTAAAAACTGTATTTAGCATCAATAGTTAGAAAACACTTGTAACTAATCAACCCTATGGAAGACGAATCAAAAGAGACAGCTAGTTTGTCTTGAATATGATGGGCAATAAGTTGTAAAATTGGCCAAAGTGTACTGAGGGGTGCAAGTCAAAACGTCCCCTAGTCAAAACGTCCCCGAATTGGTCAAAACGTCCCCAAACACGAAAAAAAGATTGGTCAAAACGTCCCCATAATACGTCCCCATTTTTCAAAGAAGATTTTTTAAAGAAATATGGGATTCTAACAAAGGAAAGCTTGTTTTAGTGTCTGGTACTAATGTATGAAAGTTTGAAATGATTTTGATAGGGTATTTTATGCTCATAATGCTATATAGATCAATATTAAAGGATAATTGTTTTTCGCGTGTTTTGTTGTCCGCTTTTCTTTTTCTTTTTCAAAATAAAGTTTTTAAAGGACTGTTTCGGAAATACCGCCATAATGTCCAGATAATCCCACATTATGTCAGGTCTGATCTGGGTATAAGCTACTTGCAAATGTTATCAGCATAAGACACCAGCATGCAAAGAGTTAATACTATACACGGACTTTGGTTCCGTATGACCGGTTAATAAAGTGCAAGAGCAATTAGTCACGGTAGACCCAACATCACTAGGACGACGTAAACTGACATAACAACACAAACATATCATGTATAAAAACTACACTATTTTCTAAATTTCCTTTTTTTATTAGATACACATTTATGACAATACATACATTTACACACAACAGGCGGGGCATGTTACAAGAAAACCTGACTAAGTTGCATGCGAACAACAAAGGCGCAGACCAGGCTGCGCATTCATGCAGTCTGATCCTCGCCGTTGTTATTCGCTCTATACAACGTATATAATATCCAAATTTGCTTGATAGAAAATTTGTAGAAAGGCCCAGATCAAACTGCACAGGTGCGTATGACAAGAGTAACAAATAAAATTGTTCCTCACGTACGTAATAAATAACGGTTTATAGACATTTATCCATCGATAAGTAAATGCATGACTCCACCCATCCGATGGAGGGGATAACACTGATGCACAATGCACAACAATACACAACAGATACATAATGTTGTTGTTTTTTTGCATGCGATATGTGTATATATCCTATGTATTGGATATCGCTTAAGGAAGTTTCTTAATAAAGTTTCCTATTTGAGGTGTCACTGTCATCATTTCTGAGCTGCAGGTTTTTCACACGTCTTTATCAAACAGTTCAATTATACATGTATTAGACACCTGTTTTAATAGAGTTAATCACCTATTATCAATTCAATTTTGTTATTTATCCAAAAGCATTTCCCCTAGGCAAATTTTGCGCCTGTTGGAAAGGAGATTTATATACTGCGTAGACCTAGATTTAGATTTAAACTTTATGCATATGTTTGCTCGAAATTAAATAAAGTTCTAGTCCAAACTTACAATCATAGCGATTGTCTGATAATTACCACAAAGCAAATCATAAAAAGCTAGTGAATATGTAAATTTAATACTGTAATGTTTGAAGGACCGTGTATAGAAAGATTGAGGAAAATAGCATTCTTAATACTAGTTTACTGAAATAACAGAATGGAATCTTGATAAAAACAATTTATCTAAAACAGTTTCATTCAAACATCCCAGATCATGCCTAAAATTACATAAAATATATAATAAAAAATAATTTTGGGGACGTTTTGACCAACATTTTATACCATGGGGATGTTTTGACCAATTTTTGGGGACGTTTTGACCAATTCGGGGACGTTTTGACTAGGGGACGTTTTGACTTGGGGACGTTTTGACTGTAATCCGTACTGAGGCACCTTAAGAAGCCTAGTGATTTATTTGCAGTGTTGGTAATTCTAGTACCAGTAGTTCACTCCTATGTACTTTAGACCCTCCTCAAACCCCAATATCATACAATAAAACTAGGGTTTACAGGGGTTGGCACTATTTCCTTATTTCTGCTCTTAAACATAGGGTCCGGGAATATAAAGTAAAATAACTCAACTGCATTGGTATCCAGTTGGAAGTACAAAGCATTAATTCATGACACTTTTAATTGTTGATTTTTAAAATAAAACTTAAAAACTGACAAAATATCTCCCAAGCAAACATGTAGTACACTAGATGAATTACGGACAACTCGGCCCAAAACCAACTCGGCCCGTGCCAACTCGGCCCACATAAAACCCGGCCCATGCCAACTCGGCCCAATTTTATAAGACAACTCGGCCCAACTTCATAAGACAACTCGGCCCATATATTTTTTGAAGTACATACGAGTGGCATGTTCATGTTCTACCTGTTAAACATGTAGGATGGGACCAAATTTATTTAATTTTCACGGGAAATTAAAGATAATGACACGCCCATGTATGGCTTGACATGCACGCGCATGTATGTTTCTGACATTATCTCTGTACATGATTATGCATGTTTCTATTTATCTGTTTGTCTTTTAGTTTGCCGTTTATACATGTACAGTTATGTCTATCTGTCTGCATGTGCATGAACATTCATGTGCCTGTCTGTCTGTCTGTAGGTAGGTAGGTAGGTAGGTAGGTAGGTAGGTAGGTAGGTAGGTAGGTAGGTAGGTAGGTAGGTAGGTAGGTAGGTAGGTAGGTAGGTAGGTAGGTAGGTAGGTAGGTAGGTAGGTAGGTAGGTAGGTAGGTAGGTAGGTAGGTAGGTAGGTAGGTAGGTAGGTAGGTAGGTAGGTAGGTAGGTAGGTAGGTAGGTAGGTAGGTAGGTAGGTAGGTAGGTAGGTAGGTAGGTAGGTAGGTAGGTAGGTAGGTAGGTAGGTAGGTAGGTAGGTAGGTAGGTAGGTAGGTAGGTAGGTAGGTAGGTAGGTAGGTAGGTAGGTAGGTAGGTAGGTAGGTAGGTAGGTAGGTAGGTAGGTAGGTAGGTAGGTAGGTAGGTAGGTAGGTAGGTAGGTAGGTAGGTAGGTAGGTAGGTAGGTAGGTAGGTAGGTAGGTAGGTAGGTAGGTAGGTAGGTAGGTAGGTAGGTAGGTAGGTAGGTAGGTAGGTAGGTAGGTAGGTAGGTAGGTAGGTAGGTAGGTAGGTAGGTAGGTAGGTAGGTAGGTAGGTAGGTAGGTAGGTAGGTAGGTAGGTAGGTAGGTAGGTAGGTAGGTAGGTAGGTAGGTAGGTAGGTAGGTAGGTAGGTAGGTAGGTAGGTAGGTAGGTAGGTAGGTAGGTAGGTAGGTAGGTAGGTAGGTAGGTAGGTAGGTAGGTAGGTAGGTAGGTAGGTAGGTAGGTAGGTAGGTAGGTAGGTAGGTAGGTAGGTAGGTAGGTAGGTAGGTAGGTAGGTAGGTAGGTAGGTAGGTAGGTAGGTAGGTAGGTAGGTAGGTAGGTAGGTAGGTAGGTAGGTAGGTAGGTAGGTAGGTAGGTAGGTAGGTAGGTAGGTAGGTAGGTAGGTAGGTAGGTAGGTAGGTAGGTAGGTAGGTAGGTAGGTAGGTAGGTAGGTAGGTAGGTAGGTAGGTAGGTAGGTAGGTAGGTAGGTAGGTAGGTAGGTAGGTAGGTAGGTAGGTAGGTAGGTAGGTAGGTAGGTAGGTAGGTAGGTAGGTAGGTAGGTAGGTAGGTAGGTAGGTAGGTAGGTAGGTAGGTAGGTAGGTAGGTATGCACCTTGTGCCCAAATACGGATTGTGATAAATGTGCTGTCTTCTTCAGTGGAGCTCGTAAAATTAACACACGGTGTCAAAACTTTTCCCTTTTGGAAAATATAGTTGAAAAAAGAAATAAAGAAAAAAAGAAAATAAAGAAAATGCTTCCACTGTTATATTCGTTAGATTTTCAACGTGAGAAATCTGTCTTCTGAGTTTGCAACACGGTCATAACCAAACCAGCCTGCTCACACATATATAGATCTGTATATACTAAGTCTATCTAGAAAATGATACTTCGCATACAGGAAGTTAAGATATAGTGAATAACAATGGAGCCTATCAGACTGCGCGGATGGATGCGCATGTTTGTCTGCGCCTTTGTTGTTTGCAAGCATCCAATAGCAGGCTTTCTCACGTTGTGGCCCAGTGTAACGTTCTTGGTTAACGTCATCTAACGTCATCTAACGTGTTACTATATTAATTGGGGAATTAACACAATAAGTAGACAAATGTATCTGTTTCCATATTTAATACACAAACTAAAGTTTATTTCAAGATGTTACTAAAGTATATAAATTTCTGATTTTGCAAAAGAACTTTCCTATTTTATGATATTTAATTTAGAGATGTTAAACCCAAAGTGTTGATACTACAAAGGCAAAACTTCAACTGACGACTTTCTTCTTTGTCCCGCCTATTAAGAGCTAAAGCTTCTTGTCAAAATCAATTGCAATAACATTTTAATCTGTAACCGCAATTAATGTTTCTTTGAATAGACGAATGGTCAGATAAACTATCCAACTGGTTACAAGAACAACATGGCATGACGAGTTTTATACAATCTGTCACCTAACAATGACACTTTGCACACCACAAATATACTGCGTCGGCAATCGTCTTTTCAATGAAATAATGCATCAAATTTCGAATATTCAATGGAATCATACAAGGATACATATAGCAATGATCGTGGGTTATTGCTATTTGTAACTTTGCAATAAAAAAGGTTGGTGAATGTTTTCTATATATTACACATGTATTCGAAATGTATTGCAATACTTATTAGAACATATTTGAAATGTATAGAGACAAGTCTCATTCACACCTCCACGAGACACAACAGCAGTTGTGCGGTACCAGCTGGAAACTAAGGATACTTGATTCTTAGGCTAACGTGAAGGGGCGAATCTTGAGTTAAATGATAAAACACACATACTTCAATCCCTCTAAAACGCGGGACGAGTTCATGCGCGGATCCAGAAAGTTTTGTCAGAGGGGGTCCAACGTTGACGTTACTTTTTTTAGTTGATGAGGGGAGGGAGGATCCAAGTACCACTATAAGCGGGTCATCATCCGTCTTCCAGCGAAACACCATTAAATGGCGTTTCGCTGGCGTGCCTATGATGGCCCAACATTGAATGGTGTCTTGGTAGCTGCGATTTTTCAGGGGATGCGGACCTGTATTGCTAGACAACGCTATATTTTTGTGATTTTTCATGGGGGGGGGTCCGGACCCCCTGTCCCCCCTCTAGATACACACATGGAGTTGTCTATATATAAAACTTAAATTGGGCCGAGTTGGCATTGGCCGAGCTTTGTATCTTGGGCCGAGTTGGCATGGGCCGAGTTTTATGTGGGCCGAGTTGGTAGGGGCCGAGTTGGTTTTGGTCCGAGTTGTCCTGCACCCCACTAGATCTATGTCCCCAATTAGTCGAGTCGGTTCGGTATTTCGGTTTCGATTCGGTATTTCGGGCTCATTTCTGTATAGGCAATATTCTTTGAGATAAAGCCGTAAAATCAAAGTTTTGCTTCCTAGCCAGTGTCAAGCAGTAAATAAATACCAAGTGAAGCTTTGGTAGCTTAGGATCTGGGTCTTGGGTGGGTGGCGCAGGCCTCTTCCTTGTATAATCACTCGTGGAGCCAGACATTGTTAGGCATTTCGCGGTTAATGAGGTAGTTCGATCATTCAACTGAACTTTAGTCCGGGTAAGTCTGGTTCCCGTCACGTGTTAAACATTTAATCGGCAGCCAATCACTGCCATCGAAACAAAATACTGGTTTCTTAATTTTTAAGAGTTTGGCCAATGCGGAGAACCAGTATCGACCAAAGTAAAAGGTATGGTTGACCAGCAGGAATTGGACATGCGCAGACAAGGGCTAAACAGGAACAGGAAGATAGATAAGTGATCACGTGACACTAAACCAGAGTGAGTTTGATCAACTTTAGTCTAACCGCAGTACCTGCAGTTGAATGATCGAACTACCTCTATAGTAATACCGGAACTGACTAGAAGCGGGTTCGTTTGATTACTCCAGTACACCGGTCCGTGTATTCACCGGATCGGACCTGATCCCAGGATCGGACCGGATCGGGCTAGATATATTTTTTTTTACTTTTTTTTTGGATATTATTATTATGTTTGTAAAGTATGTATACGTACCCTATTCACCCCAGATAACTAAGACAGATATATTGGTGTTTTAGTTGAAATATTCTTTTTAAAAAATAAGAAAGAAAGAAAATAAACAATTTTGACTGTCTTAAAAACACCTGTGCAAGTTTGGTTAAATTCCATTCAACGGTTCATAAATTAGTGTGTAAAAGGTACGTTGATACTGATGCTAATGCTTTCAGAATCTATACTAAAAGCAATTCGTTTGCCCACCCATTGGTGCATGCGTGCGTGTGTGTGTGTGTGTGTGTGTGTGTGTACTTTTACTGAAACTTGCTTAATATATGGAATGAGCTTCTCGCTTCATTTCATTATAGGTTGACTCTAATCAGCTTCAATGTGTTGCTACTAGCTTACTAGGCAAATACAATCTCCCAGTTATGTGCGTACTTCAATGTTTTGTTACTAGCTTACTAAGCAAATACGATCTCCCAGTTATGTGCGTTCAAGCTTAGGACATTTTTGACTTAGTAGCTGTGAATTTAAAATCATTTCAAATCTCAAACAGATTAATAATGGACATTTTATGTCATCAGTTGTAATAGTATCAAATACAAAATGTGTAAGCAATGTATAAAAGAAGTGTAATAGAAAGTGTTTCAATACATACCTAGCATCAAAAATTAATGGAATTTCTATTTTTGACAAATATCAGCAGATCTTGTTGCTATCACAACAGCTCATTCCTGAGAATATTCAAGATATACATTCGGAAGCAATTACTCACCACAATGGATAAGTTAAAGTTTTTTTTCTGGAATCTACCGTTATCAGTGGGCGGGGTATTTTTTTGGGTGAAATTTTCCGAATATTGATTTAATTTTCCTTTTATAAAATATTCCAACACATCATTTGAAGTTGTTGCATTTTACCAAAATTATATTTAAATATTTGATTTGCATCCGATGTAAGTTCATATAACTAAATTTTGTATTATAAAGCATATCCATAAAAGCGCTTTATTCCAGCGTGAACACATGATGTTAGATCACAGCTTTGTTTGCTTAGCAACAGCAATTTATACTTAGCATTGTTTTGTTTATTGCATATTCTGAGGCAGGACAGATCATTGTATATATGTGCCAAATTTGACTAGTGTAAGAGATATGTATCAACCCCCATATTTTTGACTGACCCCATACCTGAGATGACAAGACATACATGTGCACCATTATTTGATAAATATTTTAATATTTACTCGGCAAAAAAAGTAATGGAACACGACCTTCAATGTCACGTTGAGCAAAAACTTTGTTTCCAAATCATTTTTTAAAAACTGCATATCAAGTGTTCAGTAACCACTTCCCGGCAGAAACAGTAGTTATTGAAGATCTATTCATTAAATAATTTTGTCTAGGGGCAGATGCAAACAGGAAGGGTCAACATGAAAAACGTGCAAATATTCACAGGTAAATGTCAGCATGTGCTGATGCGAAGCAGCACTCAATCAGCGTTTGCAGAATTAAGAGACATTAATACAGTTGCTAAAATTCCCAATGTTCTATCGACGTCGATACAGTACTTTTCACTGTTAGCATTCAAGGCTGCTGGGAAATGTCGTTAACTGATAAAAACGGTTAAGAAAAATACCCTTTTCCCCATCCTAATGACACTGATATTTTGTTGCTCTACCATTCAAACAGTTTTGGAACCCAGCACCAGAGATCAGCAATGAGCATAGTCTCCACGACTGTCACGCACGACATTCAACAAGTCCATAGAACATCAGGAATTTTAGAAGCAACCTTTAGTGCCTATTGTGGCTAACAAAATCGATCTAGTGTCGGTTCAAATCTGGATGTGCTGGTATCTGATAGTTTTTACCTGTTAAGATTTGCATGTTTTTCAGAGTAACCCTTAAATGATCTGGAAAAACGGATCCTACAGAAATAGAAAACAGCAGACTCGGTTATATTGAGTCTGTTCATGAGAACTAAATTCTCACGCCCCCTAGAACCTGATTCCTGTTTTCAACAGCCCCTAGAGAAAGTCTTTCAAGCATTCAATCATGCAGCATGGATTTTCAAAAAAGTACTGTTTTCTTCTAGGCAGTGCCTACTAAACTGTGTGATCTGCGGTTTTTGAAAATCGATTTGGCGCCAGTAAAATGCATTTTAGCCCCCTGGTGGCTTGGGCTGCTGTCCGTTCTAAGGCGGTCGTTCTGTTTTTATTGATTTATTGTTTCATATACCTTTCATTGTTTGTGGGGGTTCTGTGTTGGTCTTTGTTCTGATAAACATTACTTTGTGTGTCATTTCTAATCTTTCAATTACCTTGACAAGGAAGAGAGAGCTGGTTGGTTTGATTTTATTGTCTTCCTGGTGTCTTGTTACTGTTTGTGTTCTGTGGCTCTTCCTCGAGGTGCCGTGAGTTTGTCTGCTTGTGTGATTGTAGTCCTAACCATGCTCACTTACTTTTTGGAAACATCATTGAATGCTGTGGTCCATTACTCTTTTGCCAAGTATATTTACTTGTATATATTTTTTTATTTTACTTTTTTTCATTGGATAAATATGTTCTTAAAAGGGAATCCTTTGGAAGCAAAGACTGCACCAAAGAACTGAAACTAGAGTGTGCACATTTCCTGGGCCAGACTAGCTAGTTTCTGCCATTTAGGCTTCATCAGTGACCCTCTAATAGTTTCAAAGTTCCACAATGAAACCCATGATCCCATGATCGATAAAATTGTCACTCAGTGGCATGTGTCATTTTTTGCATCAATTCCTTTTCGATAATTTCAAATTCTATGATGATCTTCTCATCATAGCCTTTAAAAAAATGCACATACGCTCGCACGCACGCACGCACGCACGCACGCACGCACGCACGCACACACGCACACACACACACACACACACATTATCCGGATATGGTCCGTATCCCAGCTTCCCAAGGTATCCTTGTATGGATCCATACCCAGAGACTCAGTGTCCTGTACCCGGAGACACTCCCTTGCTCAAAACCATGTTATTGTAATTAAATGAGTAGAGCCCAATAATATGACCTGGTGGAAAAACAGGTAACCAGTACCCCCACCCCCAATACTAGACTGTTACACTGGCCTTGTAGGGGCAGTGAAGCAGGCTACCCAAAATACCTGGAAATGGGGGGACGTCTGGTCTGGTTACATGTATTTGTTTTATGTTTTGTTGTTCGTTACTTTATGTCCATTCTAGTATTGCAATCATCTTGATGAGGCAGAGAGAGCTGGTTGCTTTGCTTAATTTGTCTTCCTGGTGTCTCGTGGTGGTTGCGTGGCACTTCCTCGCGGTGCCATGGGGTTGTCTGCGGTTTGTGATTGTGGTGTTTCCTGATCATACTCACTTACTCTTTTTTACATTACTGACCATCTGTAGGCAGTGAACCAGCAATTATTGTAGAGACTGTGTTCTTCCAAATCTCGCGCCCATGAACAGTCAGAGCTGGGAAAAGAGATGGTTAATTTCTATCATTCTTACTTAATGCTCTGCATTTCGCCAAGATTTTAGAAAATTTTAGAAAATGATTGTTATCATGTAACAATTAAACAGGCTGATAGTGTTGATTTATCTGACAGCTTGTAATTGCTAAAACAACCAACTGAACATTTACCAAGCTCACCGAACAACTGTTAATACATGTTTGTAAGATTAGAGACACTCCCTTGCTCAAAACCATGTTATTGTAATTAAATGAGTAGAGCCCAATAATATGACCTGGTGGAAAAACAGGTAACCAGTACCCCCACCCCCAATACTAGACTGTTACACTGGCCTTGTAGGGGCAGTGAAGCAGGCTACCCAAAATACCTGGAAATGGGGGGACGTCTGGTCTGGTTACATGTATTTGTTTTATGTTTTGTTGTACGTTACTTTATGTCCATTCTAGTATTGCAATCATCTTGATGAGGCAGAGAGAGCTGGTTGCTTTGCTTAATTTGTCTTCCTGGTGTCTCGTGGTGGTTGCGTGGCACTTCCTCGCGGTGCCATGGGGTTGTCTGCGGTTTGTGATTGTGGTGTTTCCTGATCATACTCACTTACTATTTTTTACATTACTGACCATCTGTAGGCAGTGAACCAGCAATTATTGTAGAGACTGTGTTCTTCCAAATCTCGCGCCCATGAACAGTCAGAGCTGGGAAAAGAGATGGTTAATTTCTATCATTCTTACTTAATGCTCTGCATTTCGCCAAGATTTTAGAAAATTTTAGAAAATGATTGTTATCATGTAACAATTAAACAGGCTGATAGTGTTGATTTATCTGACAGCTTGTAATTGCTAAAACAACCAACTGAACATTTACCAAGCTCACCGAACAACTGTTAATACATGCTTGTAAGATTAATTCCTTGTCTTGAAAAGACCAGTGTATAGATTGCCAGATTTGTAACCAGGTAGACGTAAACCGGTGTGCCACTGTTTGCCTGACTGTATTCATCTGCTGTGTAAATCTGCACCAGTTTCTGATCCTGTGTAGCTCGAAAGCAATGATGTTAGTGAAAATATATTTCCGCACTTCTGATATTTATCTAATTTCACTTGTATCCTTGGACCCACCAGACTTTCACTTGCGAACGAAATAGATGGGATGCATTTAAACAGGACCAATATATGACGTACATCAGCCATCGTCAATATAAGTGCTACTTGAACATTCTTTATTGGGGATGTCTCGTAGGCGCAGTTGGTAGCGTGGATGTCTTGTGTCATCATAGGCGGAGTTGTCGAGGTCTTGGGTTCGAATCTCGCTAGAGGCAAAATATTCGAGGTCGTGGGTTCGAATCTCGCTAGAGGCAAAATATTTACAGCATCTATCGGCTCAGCTATTAATATTCTCTGCAAAATGTATTAATTTAATGAGGTTGTAAAACACACTGAAGGGTTCAGGTTGTCAGATTGAATTAAGATAAGCCCAGCTACAACGTAGCAAGTTTATAGTCGAAATGCAGAGAATTATACTGACTCATGTTCATCGTTACAACTAAAACTATGGTTCTATTAATGTATAATTTATTTTGAAAAAGTATGAGCTATCGGACTAGAGAGAAACCATAAGACAGGACGTTGGAGTCTACATCGAGGGCGCTTTGAAGAGCGCTAAGATTCCAGATCAACCTCCTCCAAATCCTTCATTCATCAATCCACACCTTGTATTTCTAAGGTACAGCTGAGTTTAGTTACATTCGTGGAAATACAACTACACATGAGGGCAGCAGTACAGACGTGACCACCTGAGTCGAAGAGGCCGATAATTGTTTAGCTACATGCAAACTTTCAACTTTCGAGCTAGTCTCTAGTAGTTGACGAGACGGGTTTGAGTTTCACTTTGTCGGAAACCTTCCTCTTCGCACGAAAACAATTCTTCGGGGTGTGCGACCATGCACGTAATCGCCAAGTAACCTGCTCAGCTCCAGCGACTACCCAGAATGATGTTTACAACTGTATTTGCTTACCTGTCCGGGAGCACTTGCAGACACCCTTACACCCTGGACATTGACAGTCATCACCACACTTGCAGGCAACTCCACATTTACACACCCCTTGGTCGCAAGCTTCACCACTGCACATGCAGAGCCCGCCTACAAAAGAAAGCATGAAACATTACCCCTACTGTAGTCGGACGGAAAGTAGAAAGTGAGGTAAAAACTTCAGCACAGTGGTCTTCAACGACTTATATGCGCGTATCTAGATGGGAACAGGGGGTCCAGACCCCCCCCCCCCCCCAATCGGTCCCATAGGTGTGCTGGGTGGGTGACACGACCGTTATACGGCTATATTCTTAGCACGGAGATTGAACAGGTGGATTGTTAGAAAACCAGTCTAAATTTTTTTGACAAGAAATAAACAAAAAATTCTTCGTCACTAAGAGAGCGAACCGAAGCAATTTTAGGGTATACAGAATGTAAGTTTGTCGTCATATGAACGTTGTATAATAATATACTTTCGAATCAATGTTGCAATAATTTCTAGAGAAAGTATTTACGAGAAACTGTATCAAATACGGCACCGATACATTGAGGTAAAGTGGGTGGGGTAACTATCTTGCAACTTTTGGTTCTTTCTCTTTTACTATATGCAGTGTTAGATTTAGGCTTGATTTCTATTGCGTCCCTGGGACCCAGGGCATCAACAAAACTTGAGTCCCATGTAAATTTTACTGAGTCCCGGAAAGTTTAGTTTCCAAACTGTTATTTTTTTATTTTGCAATGTTAAACACAAAGAAGTTAGCTTAAACTATCAATTTACTTTATCTTTAACACTTTCAGTTAACACTAAGTGATTAACTATCAATTAAAAAAAGCAAGAGAGAAGTATACTTAGCAGAGATGGAGTCTTTGACTATTAAAATTTCTTTGTTTTTAAAAAGTCTTTACTTGACGCTCTAGATCAAGATTATTTTACATGTGCCTGTTGAAACTCGCTAAACCTGTCTGTGAACGCATTTTTGAACCAAGAAAACATCAAATTGGGATAGTATTGGCTTCAAAATTCACTGCATTAATTAATTTAAATGTTTCTAGTGTGATTCCTCAAGGCATCAACCACAACTAAGTATAGTCGGCTACCGCTCCCAGAGGATTCTTGGATTCTTTATGAAACGACAGTAGTATCTCGCCGGTAATGAGATCTCCCGGTAATTTTCATCAAAAGGCAAGTGCCTAACCACTGAGCTACCACTTGGGAAGAATCAAGGTCGTTTCGGCCTGGGTCGTTTCAGCCCAATTTTGGGGTGAGTCGATTAGGCCTATTCTGGTGTGTTGTTTCTGCTGTGAGTCGTTTCAGCCTCTGGTCGTTTCGGGGGTTGTTTAGGCCAGTTGGAATATTAATGCAAAGTTACACTACTTTTGTAGCAAAATTGTCTAAATCAATATTTACCACATTAATTATAGGTTAATGAGAAAGTGTGTGTGGAGGTGGGGGGTGGTATATTGGGCCAAAACAACCCACCAACCCACCAAAATAAGATGAAACAACCTCCATCCCCCCCTCCCCCCCCCCCCTCCCAACCCCCCCCCCCCCCCCCCCCCCACCCCCCCAAATCAGGCTGAAGTGACTAAAGTCCGAAATAATCCACTCCCGAAAACACTTGGGAAGTACATGTGAGCAGCCTCTGGTGGTTTATTGCGTTGTTGATGACATATACCCATTTGATTTGTGTCAGTTCATATGGAAGATGTGCATTCTAACAAAAATCAGTTTGATCTATTAAATGGCAACTGTGTACATATGGATCATGCCAGGTGGAAAATTAGAATTTGCCACCTGACCATGCTCATATGAGTAATCTTATCAAGATGAACATGTGCATGTATGCTTCTATTAGTATGTTTGTCGCAACAGTAGTTGTGCATGACCAGCTAAAAACTAAGGATACTTGATTCTCAATAGGCTAACTTGAAGGGGCACATCTTCCAAGTAATACCATAGCACACATACTTTTGTCCATCTAAAGCGTGGGTCAGGTTGTCTTCTTTTGAATTTTACAATGGGCCAAGTTGTCTTTGGCCAATTTTATGTGGGCTGAGTTGACTTCGGTTGGGTTTGTTTTGGGCTGAGCTGTCCTGCACCCAAATTCATTTGTGCTAATAATTGAGCCAGTGCATGAGATTTCCAACAATGTGGTATGTGCGACCAGCAAAGCCCCAGATCAGCCTGCACATACGTGCAGTCTGATCAGAGCCTTTGCTAGTCGCTTGAGTATTCTATGATTGTTAAGCTTCTGACTGCACAGCATTTGCAGTTTTATAAGCTTAAAAGGAGGCTGCAGAGGCTCATCCGAGTCTACACTTGTCAAAATGCCACATTTTTGGAAATCCCATGACACGGCTCATTTGTGCTAATATATATATATTTTCAGGAGTAACAGACCACCAAGTAGTTCAGGGCGTGGGGCTCGTCCTATAGGGACAGGTAGGTTATACTTGGGCCTCGTCGCGAGAAAACCTGTCTTCGGGTATTCCGACAAAGCGAGTTTCAAACCAGTCTCCTCAGCTACAGAGACTAGCTAGAAAATTGAAATTTCACCTGTTGCAAGTTAATATATGATACTTTCCAAAGAGTGAATAACAGAGGCGCTGATCAGACTGCGTGGATGCCCAGGCTGGTCTGTGCCTGTGATGTTCGCAAACCCCCAAAGACAGGTTTTCTCGCATCGTGGCCCGCTTCACAATCTGGCCTTTAGTTAAGAATGTGTACCAAAAATTTGATTTTCTTATTTCTCTACCAAAACATATATTGTGGGTACTCAAAAGAACTGTCTCAATGAGACAGTTCTTATGAACAACCAAAACATATGTCTAACTGGGCAGGTAAGAAAATATTTACAAATAGCGTAAGAGCGTGATACTTTCAAAAATGACAAGACTAGAAAGTTAGGTCATCAATTACAATTATTTTGAATACAGAGGGTGAAAAAACACATCATTTAACAAAATGGTTGGGTTTGAAGTCTGCTGCAGTCTTGATTGGTGCTTTACGGGTTAAAGCGTCTTCAGATCTACTTACAGTTATCAAATTTGGGCCATGACGTGAGAAACCTGTCTTCAGGGTTTCAGATCAGGTCATACCAAAACCAGCTTGCTCAGATACAGATACTAGCGAGAATAGTATATTTTGGCTTGTAATAAGTTCTGATATGCAACTTTCAAATAAGCCAATAACTAAAGGGCTGATCAGACTGCACCTATGCGCAGGCTGGTCTGCGCCTTTGTTGTTCACAAATCCCAGACCCTGAAGACAGGTTTTCTCGCGTCAAGACCCATTTCAAAGTTTACAATGACTTAGGATACTTTAATTAACTGAGAGTCTACTATTTATGTCACACTTTAAATTTCAACCCTTTAACTACTTGTATGCTGGAATAATTTTCATGAGCTTTTGTTGTCTGCTGATATTTTTTTTAAATTAACCTTTTCTAAACATTCTTTCAGTATAATACAAGCAGACTGTCAAACAGACGGTTCTTTTGAGCACCCAAAACATATGTTAAAACTGATGGGTAAGAAAATATTTACAATTTTACGCTGAAAAATTTTGCTTATCTAAACCTATGATAATTTGTCAAAGAAAGCAAACAAATAGTCCCTTATCAGACTGCACCTAGAGAGGAGCAGTAATATCTGGGACTATTTTGTTTACACATGCTTCTCCTGCATATGTGATTTAGTTCTGGCTCTTAAAGGGTTGAGATGTTGACATGTACAGGTATATATTTTCTTCGTTTCAGCTGCAGGTCGACAGCCTGGAACAGCTACCAGACTGATGACAGCAATGGTATGTTAGAGTTTTTTTGTTGCTTTTTGTGCCATTTAATTCTAGGGATCAGGACAGGATTTAAGGGCGCAAGGCTTGACAAACACAAATCATCAATTGTTTCTTTAAAGGTGTAAATGTGCAAAAATGTAAAATGCACAGGTTTCATATTTTCCACTAGTGTTTGGTTTGTGGTTTAACATGCCAGTCAGAGCCAGTCAGTTAACCTAAGCCACACTTTTCCTGGGCAAGCTTAATTTCCACTAGTGTAACAGCAAAATAGAACTTGAGAAAAAAATAGAATTTGAGCTGTGATATGTGATTTCCAACAATTCGGCATTTTGACCAAGTGTAGACTCAGACAAGCCTGTGCAGCCTCCTTTTAAGCTTGGAAACTCAAAAAGATGTTCAGTCAATAGCTTAGCACTCATAGAATATTCAAGCAACTAGCAAAGGCTCTGATCAGACTGGGCATATTTGCAGGCTGATCTGAGGCTTTGATGGTCGGACATACCACATTGTTGGAAATCCCATGACACGGTTCATAATTTTAGCCTACTGGGTAATTTTGCTTGCGTGTTTGTCTTCTGCCAATTTTTTTCAAAATCAACTTTTTTGAGAAATTCTTTCAGGAATACAATCAGAGTGTCAAACAGTTTGGATCAAGATCAGGCCCGACATTTTGTCGGGCCTAGTCTGGGTCCAAACTGTTTGCAAAGGTTATCAGCAGATGACACTAGGAGGCAAAGAGTTGCATAGATAGAGTCGAGGCGGCTAATATCGTACAGGCGTATAATTTCGTACAGTTGCGCTATTTCCAATACAGCCGCCCAACTTTTTGGGCTTTTATATCGGACTTTGACATGATCAAACAACGATCCATCTGGTACCCGCAAAGTGTCTTCCTACACTGACGATACACTTTACGTCATCTCGAAATCTGATAAGACGGTGCCACTTTGTGCCAACGTCAATTCTTTCACCACTTTTGCTGGTAACCAGCGAAAACGGTAACAAAACTCCAGCGTTAAAGGTAGACAAATTACCTTGCTTTACCTGGAAAATTGTATGAGTGTGTATTGTACAAAGATAGTTTTATGACAAAGCTTTGATAATATAATAAATATATATTGAGAATAAGTCTGCATTTGGGAATAAAATGAAAAAAATGAAGTGTACGACATTACTCTCAGCCGACGTTTTCGAAGGTGTCTAATTTCGTACACCTCTTTTTACTGTCGTTGCACTGTGCAAGACTCTCTCCACAGGGTACCTGGAGCAAATAACCTAACCTGGATCCGACAAACCGGTTCTTTCGAGAATGCGGGTGTGTGCAGTCTCGAATATGAGCCTTCGCTGCTTGAGAGGAAGGTGTTATATTTCCTTTTTTTTCGATGCTCATTTCTGTACACAATCATCTGTAACTGCCGTCCGTTGATAACGTTTCAAAACAGTTTGGATCCAGATCAGGCCCGACCCTTCGCTGCTTGAGAGGAAAGTGTTTGTTTAAGCGCATCTGCCGTTTTTGTTGGTTATCATATAGCAGTGTGTTTTCTTGCAGGAATGCGATCATGTGCAGTCTCATATTAGCGAACTCTGCTCGAAATGAAAAGTGAACTTCAGGTTCATTTTCTTTCAAATCATCTGTCCATTTTGTGTTTGTTACTTTTCTGTTCACAATCGTCTGCATGTCCGCTTTTTTAGTTATTTAATAGCAGTGAGTGTTCTTGCAAGAATGCACGTATAAACAGTCTCATATGCGCCTAAAATGCTGCTCAGTTTAACTTTTCAGCGCTCATTTCTGTACACAATCATCTGCTACTATACTTCCACAAAACGCTTTGAGGCCTGAACGTAATGGTAAATGAATTGAATGAATCAAGGAGCATTACTTAGAGGTCGTGGTAGAAGTTTAGTGTCGTCTGCTGATGCCTTTGCAAACAGTTTGGACCCAGATCAGTGGGGGGGGGGGCGTTGGGCCTAATCTGGATCCGAACTGGATTTGACACTCAGATGGTATTCTTGAAATAAACTAGATATTCAATAGAATTTTGAGAAAAGAAAATCACCAGACAGCAAGAAACCATAAAACATTTCCAACTTGGGGCAAAATTGGAAAATTCCACTCTTTTCAAATGGATTATCCTTTAATTATCTGATAGGATAATATGTTAGTTATAAAACTTTTTTCACACTCAACTCAGCTGAGCACGAATTGTATCCTGCTCATAAATGTTAAAATGCCAACAATTGTATTAGCATGATTTATTAATACAACATCTGAGCTACTTTAAGCAAGATACTTTATTTGTCGATATTTTAGTTTTTTTTCGAGCAGTTGAAATTTCATTCTCAGTTGTTTTTTTAGCATGACCTCCGACCTGGGCATGTTTATTGTCCAATGTTTCAAAGAGTGTGATAGCTATTTTAATCCGTTTATACTGATTGATTGCTCAGTATTCTGAGGAGATAATCCCTTTTAATTAATGACACTTGTGCGATCTGACATTAATTAAATTAACCGTGAAAAGGCTCCACAGCTAGCTAGTAGTATGTTTTCAGTGTGCTCTCTTGTGAGAATGCGCGTTTGTACAGGCTTGCGTTGCCTTCGCTGCTCATATACCACAATCAAACTGAAAATGACAGCATCATGGATACAGCGTATGGACGACGTTGTATGCATGGTGATTGACGATTCAAAGTAGGCTCGTATCGCAAAAAAAATGTAAATACAAAGTGTGTTTCGGTAATTTATCTACTTTCAAAGGGTCTCAAAATGCGCTTTCGGTAATTTACTCAAAATACGTTTCAGTAATTCAACTGCTTTCAACGGGTCTCTCATATTTCCTCTCTTTAACACAGACAGTAGGCCTACAGATATAAATAAACCACTTCTTTAAACAAATATTTATTGCATTTTCACAATTAACTAGAGCTCTACTTTTTTAAGAATCATTGACACAATGTGTCAGTTGACAAAGACCAAATTTGAAACTGGGTGGTTGAAAGAGGAAGCTATGAAAAGTAAGTAAAATGTAGATAATTCGATATTATACGATATGTTTGGAACAGGTGTTGCAAACATCCTGAATGCGAAATATTAAATATTAAGCACATTATTCTATAGCGGTATAGTGTACGAAATTTCCCGCTGCCCCGTACGACATTTGCCGCATGTGTACGCAATTAGCCTACCTCACCCTACCTGTGTTTCTTCTAACATAAATCGATTATCCAATCACGGAGCGGCTTACAAAAGCCGTTGAAAGAAACAGTACTGGTACCGAAACGTTATGGCTAATGCGCCGTAGCCACATGTGAGGCTGGAGGTAAGTAAATTGCTAGCGCATCCAAAACTGTACGAAATTAGCCGCCTCGACTCTATTTTTTTCATAAAAATGTTGTCAGCTCATTGTTGAACAAATTGGTAAAGTACCTCTGGATTTTCACTGCTGAATTGTATAGAAGAGTAATTCTTTCACACCGGATAAGGATATCTAAGATTTTACCCTGGGATAGAAAATCTTATCTTACCCATGCTATCTTACCCAGGCTGTCACGTGAGGGCTACATACATTGGTTGTATTGGAACTCACGCACATGATCAATATGTGACCTCATTGTTATGTTAATGTGACGTCATCATGTGAAATTGCATCCTAGCGTATTCAGGGACTTCTGAAAGCTTATTTTAAAATAAAAAAAACAACAGTGGTAAGCATTTTTCGTGTGAGGGTAAGATAGAAAAATCTGTCCCTCGGTATTACCATTTGTCATCACTCGGCAAGCCTCGTGATGCCAAACGGTGATCATCAGGATGGATTTTTCTATCCTACCCTCACACTCGTGATAGATTCTTATAGCCTTCCCATATGAGTGATACCAGCAAGTTGGAAATTTTGCACATTGCTTTTTTTTAAGAAAATCACTATTTTTTTTGCGGCAAACATTGCCCACGGTTTCAAATCTGTTCAACATCATTGGGTCCTCAATACAAGAAAATCTGTCATAGGGGTTTGCAAGATTGTAAGACAACCCTTCCTGCTGAGTTACCGAGACTAGCTAGGATATTGAAATTATGCATTTAGAAAGTTTAGATACAATCATACTTTCAAAGAGGGAATAACAATGGCGCTGATCAGACTTTGCAGATGCGCAGGCTGGTCTGCGCCTTTGTTGATCACATGCAACAAAGTCAGTTTTTCTTGCTTTGGGGTCCATTTTTCATCTTAGCACAAAAAGTCTCCATATTTCTACCTAGGCCAAATAAAAAAAATACCTGTGTTTAGGGTAACCCGACCCTACCTAAATTTTCTGGTGAAACCTAGAATTTTTTTCAGGTTTTCTTGAAAAAATATAATTTTATGCATTTTGAAAGGCAAAATGCCTTTCAAAATGCATAAAATTGTATTTTACCAAAAAAAAATATGTGTGCCTACCCTACCTTAATTTTTCAGACCCGTTACCCAAAACACAATTCTTTTTTTATTTGGCCCTACTATCCCTACTGCTAATTTGTTTTCCCACTTTTTATTGATAAATTTATTTGCTTTTCTTTGAGAAATCAAATTTTCATATTTTATGCCATGCCTTTAACTCTTCTCTTGCTAGTGGTGACTTTTGTTGTCTGCTGATAACCTTTGCAAACAGATTGGACCCAGATCAGGACCGACATTCTGTTGGTCCTGATCTGGATTCAAACTGTTTGACACTCTGATTATGATAGTGTTCCTGAAAGAATTTTTGGAGAAATATAATTTTGAAAAAAAAAAATAGCAGAAGCTTGAAAAGATACTCAGCATGCAAAGAGTTAAACAGAGATTGAATTTGGTTTAATATCAGCACATACAGTAAAACCTGTCTTAAACGGCCACTCAAAAATAGACAAAACGAAGGTCTTAAAGACAAATGATAGCTTAATGAAGATCGAACGTATAGCAGAATGCTCTTTTGGAGCATTCTGCAATACTTTTGACCTGCATAAAGCATTAATCGGTCTTGAAAACCAATGTTTTGATCTTTTTGAGTGACCACTTAAGGCTTAAGACAGGGTTTACTGTATCTACTATGGAACTCAACAATGACTTTATTGTGTTTCCTAAATATCATGTGAATTGAAAACCTTCGTTCATACACTTGATTGTCTTATATCATGGTTTATTATATACCTATAAATGATATATCTTTTGAACCGTCTGTTTTCTGGCCATCTGATACAGAAAGCCGGATCAACGAACTGAGGTTTTCTGATTCCATATCACTATCCTTTAAAACAAGGCTAATGTCGGTTACCTGTTTTTGCGGCAACGTTACGTAAAGTAAATTTTAAGCATGGAACCAGCGACGGAAAATATGACGACGTGACATCATGAAAGGTAACCTAATGGCAAAGGTTCCCGCAATTTTTCTGGATTAAAGACCAAAACAATTTATAAAATCAGAATAATGTTGGAAAAGGGCATATAATAAACATATTATTATAATAGTAACTTGATCTGGCGTACAGTATCACATCTCGTGGATTAGCTCATATCATCAGATCACCCACAACGCTTCACGTCTCGTGTGATCTGGTGATATGAGCTAACCCACTCAACGTGATACAGTACGCCAGATACAATTACTATTATAAAAATGTGTACCGGTATTGATACTATTTTACAGAACCCAGGGACAGCCCGCCCAGGAACTCGTGGTGCACAGGCAGCTGGTGGTGGTGTTGGTAAGAATCTTCACATTTTTGGAATGCCTTTTTTATATTTAGCCTAATTCAGCCTAATCTAGAGATCATTTACGCAATATTAGGTAAAGCGTATAGTATAAAAGAGTTTTTTTAAAAAAATACATTTGAGAGTTTTGAAACCACTTGCTATACATCCAATAGCAAGTCCTTATATTTCTCATTTTCTATTTAAGATATGGTTATCTTGCTTTTTACTTTCTGAGATATACAATGATCAGGTAAAAAGAAAATTGAGACAAAAGTTGCATCTCTGTGTGGCTACAATATTATCCTGGCTCTAGAAAAATACATGTACAGTAAAACCCGTGTAAAACGGCCACTCTAGGGAGCGCAGTGGCTCAGTGGTAGAGTGCTTGACTCGAGACCGAGGGGCCGTGGGTTCGAGCCTCACCGGCGTCACTGTGTTGTGTCCTTGAGCAAGAACATTAATCCTAGCATAGTACTGGTTCAACCCAGGAAGACCCGTCCTTTTATAACTGAAAGATTGTTGATGGGACTTAAAGAATCAAATCAAACAAAACAAATAGCCACTTTCAAAAGGACCAAAAATTGGTTTTCAGGACTAATTTTCGCTTAATGCAGGTCAAAAGTATTGCAGAATGCTCCAAGGGGAGCATTCTGCAATACTTTCAACCTTCATTAAGCTACCATTTGTCATAAAGATCTTTGTTTTGTCTATTTTTGAGTGGCCATTTTACACAGGTTTTACTGTATCACGATTTTTTCAGTCTGATGTTTAAGGGCTTTGTCAGTAATAAGTATATATGCATCATTTTTATTTTATAGCACTGACAACCCAGGTGTCAGTAGTAGATAGACCCATGACACAGCAGGGGCTAGGTGGAATGAAGACCGGAATAAAAGGTAATACATTTTCTTAACATTGTCATGCCGAGTATTTTTATGTACTACCCTCCTCCCCAAGTTTCATCATATTAAATGGTTGTCCAGTTGTATGCTTGTAAAACAGCAGGGAGCAAATTTAACACTTGCTAACTTGCTAAATATTAGAAGTTTTTCCAAAAGAAAGTTGAAATTTCTATCAATTGCTATTTTTAGTAAAAGAATACAATTTGCTCTTTCCAAATTATGCAGCATAGCATAAACTGCTTGAAAAACAGTGTAGATCCTGATCACACAGCTTCTGAAGAAGCTGGCTGATCTGAATCTACACTGTTTTCAAGATAACCAAAATGTGCTTTCAGAAAAGTTAGGAGATAATATTGGGAATTAAATTTTGGCACACAATCTTGTCAACACATACGCTAAATGAATTGGTTTCATTTTCTAATTTGGGATATATGTAGTGACTTAGCAAGTTGATCATCACATTTAGCAAGTAAGAAAAATTATCACTTGCTATTTTTAGCAAGTGGTTAAAACTATTGAATTTGGTCCCTGAACAGTATAGATGCTGTACAGTGAGTTTCATCAGAAACTGGCTGATCAGATCTACAGTGATTTTAAAAAAAATGGGATCAGCAGGACAAGGGTTAATTACATTGAATGAACAATTTTATTGGCTGCTGCAACCTGTATGCATGCAAGCTACCCCACCCCCTCTTCCAGGAGGATTGCTGATCCAAGAGTTTGAGTTTGATTCTGGCTTGGTCACATACTTTAGTGGGGTTTGATAATAAAATATCTTGTATGTTAACTTACCATCCTGACATGACCATAGTTAGTGATTGGAACATAAAGCCTCAAAACAAAGAAACAAAACACAGTCTTGTCAGAGACGTCATTGTTTCCCCACACAAAGGGCAGATATAGGCTCTATTTAGGACTCTGTCCCAACAATATAGCTGCTCATGCATATTTTTGAAGAGTGATTTACTCACACAATAAGTAGGCCCCGAGGTTATAAGACTTTTTTCATGCTCAACTCAACTGAGCACGAAATTTCAACTGCTCATAAAAACTAAAATACTGACAAATAAAGAAGTTTCTTGCTTTAAGTCTCTCAGATGTTGTATTTGTCATGCTAATAAATGTTAAAATGCCAACAATTGTTGGCATTTTAACATTTATGAGCGGGATATAAAGCTCGTGCTCAGCTTAGATGAGTATGAAAAAAGTTTTATAACCTGGAGGCTAGGCCTCTAGATATGAGTGCATAAATAAACTCATTTTCTTATTTCTCAACCAAAACATAATTTGTGGGTACACAAAAGAACCATCACACCGAGACGGTTCTTTTGTTTACCCACAAATTATGTTTTGGTTGAGAAATAAGAAAATGTGTCTTTATTTTTAAGCTTACAGAACATGTTTAAATTAATGGATAAGAAAAGATTCAAATATTTAACGTCTAGATTGTTTGCTTATCGTGCCCTTCAAGTATTTAATTCTTGTGCACAATCTCTTATATTGAGGCAGAAATAGATTGTTGTCGCTTTTTCTTCAGCTGACATGTGCGGATCTAGAGAGTGGGGGGAGGGCAGGGGGTCCGGACCCCCCTATTGTGGCAAAACACAAGATAATAATATGACGTAGAGATATTTAATAAGTATGTTCTTAAGATGCCACAATAGAAACAAATTAAATAATATTCCGTGAAATGAGTTCAATAGTAAATCTACATATTCTCCTGCTTATAAGAATCACTTGTAAATATGTTTATATACATAAGCTAGTTACTTCCCTCTGAAATGTTATTCTGTATTTCTTCTGATCTGTAGTTCATATGATCTGTAATTCCTATATTCTGTAATTCCTGTGTTCTATAACTCCTATTTTCTGTTATTCCTATGTTTTGTTATTCCTATTTCTATGTTCTACAGTTCTTCCATGCTGTTACTCTATCTGCACTCACCTGTGTAACGACGTCAATGTCGTGACGTTACATAACGTCACTTATTGTCAATAAATCTTAATGTACTTATTGTAACCGAATCTACTGCAATTGATTAATAATGGAAAGTTGTTATAGTGGAGAATCCACGACACTCCCGCCGAAAAGATAGTTCTATATTGTGATGCTTGGCTCTTTTCTTTCTGATTGTAATGTTTAAAGAAATTACTATTCATATATTTTATAGTCATTTTTCAGTTTATTTGAAACATGTTTGATAGCAAATTATTTATCCATAACGAAAATAAATGGTTCAAAATTAATATATGTTTTCTATAAGCATTTAATCTCAGTAACTATTTACTTAAGTGATTTACTTTGCGTCAAGAAGCTGAGTACCTTTATCCAAGCACACACTATTTCTTCATTATTGCTTTGTACGTCAAAAGAAGCAGTTTTACAATTCTGTAGCATTGTTAGTCCTTTGAACACCGATTTCAGTATCTCCATTTGAGGACTTTCTGTGCTCTTCCCAGTGCCTCCAACAGCCGACTGTCCATTTATTAAAACTGTATCTCCTTTCCTCTGTGCCCTCTCAGCTTCTAAAAATGAACATTCCTCCATTTCTTCATCTGTATGTTGAAGTCTCAAGCATGATTTCTGTAGCTTCTTAGTAATATTTTGAGCTCCATGATTGCCATTCAGTGCTTCTGTTAGTGGGCATTTTGGGCGTTTTTACGTCAAGAAATCATGCTAGGATGTCCGAAAATGGCAGTGCAGACGTCCCCAGACTTCCTCAAATTCCCGAGGACGCCCGCTGGCAAAACACGCGACGTACGATTTTTTGTTAATCCGCCTGTGATATTTCCCAACGCAGGTAAGTTAGCGTAAATCAGCCAATGAGGGAAGGTGGGCGGTGCTTATTTTGGCAAAAGTGGGTGGCTCTTGAAATTACTGCATCCAATGACAGCGTTTGTTCACTCTATCGATATATCACGGTGACGGCGATTTCATCGGCTAACGTCATTACGCAGTGCGAATCAGTGTGTACTGATAAGGACTGTCCATTTGAACACTTTTTCGTTTCTGTACACATGAAACTTCCAGATATTGAATTTAGTCATTGTAGCAGATCGGTAAATCGCCGTTTTTTTCCCTTGAACAATTTATTATAAAATGTACCTATTCCCTTGAACAATTTATTATAAAATGTACCTTGATACTGGCCATTTCAAACACTCGTAATTATGTGATAGAAGAAACTAACATGTGCAAACTCGTAGATTAGCAACCTGACCCTCTCTTTACTTGTAAATAACCCAAATGTGTAACAAGTTTACATGCGCAAGACAAAACTGCCATCCATCACGTACGCCAGCGTGTCCACGGGAAAGTAAAAAATAAACACTTTTGTGTCATGTGCCCAGCCAACCTCTATTAAGAAGTGCCATAAAATCATAACTGCCAGTAGTTTAGTGGGGTTTATTGAATACATTTTAGTGGTGTTACATCAGTGGAAAGTTTGAGAATTTATTTAAACATAAGATAATTAAGCTAACCACTAATATTTAACAAACTGACCTGTACATATAATGAAAGCTGTTCAAATGCTTTATACCTCTAAGTTCCAACACTGATTCCAGTGTTAATTAAAGAACACTACGACCCTGTCAACATACTTGGACCCACCATTTCAGAAAGTGACCCACCATTTTTAGTCCAGGGGTCACCTTAAAAAAATCTGAAGCTCTGCTCGTATGTTAGGAAAAAAGAGAATTATGTGTTTTTTAAATTTTAATGCAAGAATAATAGTTCTATCCTATTGTATTAGAAATGTTAGTTTATTAAATTTTATATGACATTTCTATGTGTACAATATTGTACATGTACTTATTTCTTTCGGACGCAAATTGCGCCCGGGCAGCTGGACTTCCAGTTTTTAGCCCAGGACTTCCAAATTCAAGAGGGTGGAAGTCAGGACTTCCTGATTCAAAATGTTAGTGGAAGCACTGGCCATTTCCGTTTTCAAATCTACGTTCAGTTCCTATCCCGTGTGTAACATTACTTCTTGCCTTCCCTCCTGCAATGGCACTTGTCCCTGTTAAGGTATCTTGAAGATCGATAGGTAACGCATTGTTCTTACGCTCCACATTTTTGATGTTTTCTTTCACCTGGATTATTTCATTATTAAACTGTTGGATCGTTTCAGTGTTTCGACTGACAGATGTTTGAAGAATTTCTTGTTCAGCCTCCAGCTTGGAAATTCTCTCTTTCAAGATTACATTTTCCTTTTTAGAATCTTCCAAATCTGTTTTGGTCTGATGCAGTTCATTTAGAATTTGATTAAATTCTCTTACATTGATGTGTGATCTGAACCACAATGTTTCTGCCTCCTTTGATAATGGTTCATTGTTAGCTGCTTTTTGTATACCTTGAAGTCTACTTTTTTCTAAACTTTCATGTCTGGAATTGAGCTCTTTCTTAAAGTCAAGTAATTTAAACTTATTTAATGGATCAGAATAATTATTTACATTCTGGTGACAAAGACTTCTGTGGTGATGATTTTCCCTTTTGCAGAAATAGCAGGTTTTCTTTGTTAAGCACTCAAATGCTCTATGTCCCCTTTTTAAGCATACATAACAGCATCCTAATCTGTTAAGAACTTGTTTTCTTTCTCCAACTGTGACATAAGCGGGACAATTGTCATTCCAATGATCGCCACTACAAAAATTGCAGACCTGCCTGAATATTCTTTGGTGATTTGATGATTTAGAATCCATCTTAGACTGAGTGACTTATACACTCAAGATCCCTGGTTCAGTCTCCCGTGTTTGGGCGCCAAATATTGTGGCAAAACACAAGATAATAATATGACGTAGAGATATTTAATAAGTATGTTCTTAAGATGCCACAATAGAAACAAATTAAATAATATTCCGTGAAATGAGTTCAATAGTAAATCTACATATTCTCCTGCTTATAAGAATCACTTGTAAATACGTTCATATACATAAGCTAGTTACTTCCCTCTGAAATGTTATTCTGTATTTCTTCTGATCTGTAGTTCATATGATCTGTAATTCCTATGTACAGTTATTCCTATGTTCTGTAATTCCTATGTTATGTTGTTCCTATGTTCTGTAATTCCTGTGTTCTATAACTCCTATTTTCTGTTATTCCTATGTTTTGTTATTCCTATTTCTATGTTCTACAGTTCTTCCATGCTGTTACTCTATCTGCACTCACCTTGGTAACGACGTCAACGTCGCGACATTACATAACGTTACTTATTGTCAATAAATCTTATTGTACTTATTGTAACCGAATCTACTGCAATTGATTAATAATGGAAAGTTGTTATAGTGGAGAATCCACGACACCCCCCCTGAAAAATAACAAAAATATAGGGTTTCTTAGCTATAGTGGTCCGGATCCCCTGAAAAATCACAAAGCTAGGAAGTCAGCATTCAATGTTGGGCCATTGTCGGCACTCCAGCGTAATGCCATTTAAATGGCATTTCGCTGGTGGGCAAATGTTGTCCCGCTGATGGTGGTATTTGGATCCTCCCTCGCCTAAAAAAAACCCCTAAAACCTTCAAAAGTTGGACCCCCTCTGATAAAACTTTCTGGATCCTCGCATGGCTGAAAAGAGATTCATAGTTATGGCTTTGCTAACAAAATTTGCTTTTGTAGGTCAGCGCCAAGTACATGATAGAACATACTACCTTGGACTTATAAGGTAAGTGGCCATAACATTCAGACTTGTGGATTATATAGAAGAAAAACAATCCCAACAAAATACTTTGTGGGCTTGGTGGTTTTAACAAACCAGTTGAAAGCAAAGAAAAAGATAGGCATGGCAATGCTTAATTAATATTTGCCATGTTCAGTATAATAAGTGTCCATTTCTCCTAAAAGCACAAGCTGCATACTTAATGAATCGTGTTACATTATATGAAATTCTTATTCCTAATAAGTCCAGTAGTTATATCCCCCAACCTTTTGGTATGAATTTGGTAAGCATTAATGGCCAGTCTTTTGGGTGAAAGTTTTCAGGATTAATCCTGAATTCAGGATTTTGAGGCTGACTTTCCATAGAAAGTTAGCCTCAAAATCCTGAATTATAGAAGTCAGCCTCAAAATCCTGAATACGGCAGATTATAGTAGCTTCTCTGATTAGTTTTCAGATTATCTAAATACAATTAATCATTGAAACTTGAAATTATTCATTTTTGAAGGCATCCTGCAAGTTTTAAAATTTGAATTTCTAAAGTTCAGGATCTTGATAATTTTGAACTTTCACCCATGGGTCTTGTCTGCACTTTGTCTTCTTAATTAAAAGGTGGATTTTGATCAAACTTGCATACAAAGAAGCCTTGTTGGAAGGAGGCAAAGAAGTGATCAGGTTTTGGTGACAACCTAATTTTCAAGTTCATATCAGCGTGTTGCTCAGTGGTAGAGTGCTTGACTCGAGATCGAGGGTTGTGGGTTTGAGTATCACTGGAGGCACATAAGGGAGCGCATTGGCTCAGTGGTAGAGTGCTTGACTCGAGAATGAGATGTGGGGGGTTCCAGCCTCACCCGTCTCACTGCGTTGTGTCCTTGAGCAAGACACATTAATCCTTGCTTAGTACTGGTTCAACCAAGGGAGACCCATCACAACATAAATAAAAGATTGTTGTCTGGGACATAAAGAATCAATCAAACAAACAAAACTGGAGGCACTGTGTCCTTGAGCAAGAAACTTTATCCTCTGTTTAGTACTGGTTCAACCAAAAAACACCCGTCCCGACATGACTGAAAAATTGTTGACTGGGAGGTAATGCAACAAAACGAACAAATAAAAAAAATGTTACTATAGATAGATTCACAAAATTTAGCAGCGATTTACCGTTATACAAGACAAGTGCATTCATGTAAATAGGAGACACAGGTATATTTAAAAAGACACATTAGTATCATAATAATGATTGTAATTATTAAGGAGCACGAAATGTGTTCAATATATAGCTGAGGGGATAAGGCGGGCAATTATAGTACTCGGGGTCCGAGGTTCGAATCCTAGCAAGACACCATTTGCTTTTCTGAAGCGTTTTCTTTTCGTTTAATATTTATTCTTTTGTTCTTATTTCTGACTAGAATGTTTTTACCAATGCTAAATAACCAAAACATTCAACATAAAAGATATACATTAAGGAGAAATTGACAAATCATTATTTGGGTTACTTTAATATGCATCATATGCTTGTTGTAACGTGATTGGGGCATAAGGTCACTTTTATCAGATTGCCAGACAGGCTTCTCATAAAAAGTTTCCTATACTTAGTGTATTTATATTTTCAGTATACAATCTCAATAAAAGGATGTGGCCCGACCAGAGTTCGTACTCACTTCTCCATTTTAGAAGTACACATAAGTTTGTGGTTGAATACTGAAATATGAGGTTATTGGAATTGGACTTTGTTTAAAGAAAATTGTTAAAGCTAAAAGTATAGCACATGCTTTTGAGACAGTTCTTTTGAGCACCCAAAATATATGTTTAAATTGATGGGTAAGAAAATATTTACATTTTTACGCTGAAAATTTTTGTTTATCGTAACCTGTGATTCACATTTATTTCTTTATAGGAGCAAGATAAATGAACTGAATGTAGAAAACACAAGACTGAACAAAGAGATTGAGACTGGAAATGAAGAGAGCTCTAGCTACCTAACATACGAGAAGAGAGCTGAGACCCTGGCTTCTAGTATCAAAGACCTACAGGGAGAGCTAGGAGATTATAACATACTTGTAGATAAACTAACCACAGATGAGGATATTGCTGATGTCGAATTTGATCTTTCTGATGTAAGTCAGAGAAAGGGATGCCAATCACACTGATCAACCCTTTAAGGGCCAATCACAACAACAGTTGTCCAATAAAATACTTCATAGGTCTCTCGGTCAAACAGTGCAGGGCTTTTTCCAGCAATTTTGGGAAAGGCCCCTGGCCAAAATTGGGAAAAAATCGACTTAACTGCAAAATTGGGAGAAATTAACGACATAGAACATAACAAGGGTAGCAAAATATATCCTCAAAATCAAGTGATTTTAGATTGTATAATACCAACCATACCACTTAAGTACAAGTGATTGAGTATCATTCTGATATGGGTCATTGTTTCTCATAAGTAGTAGTGGTCTCTAAAAAAAGTAAAAAGTAAAAAAGAAAACTTAATTTGGAAAAACAGACATGGTATTAGGAAAAAAGGTGGCTATTTTCGATTGGGAATGGGGCCGAAATTCGGCCCCTAGAGAAGGGCAGAAAATGCCCTGCAGTGCTGACCCAGATCAGACCTATAGGAGCAGTCTGATCTTGGTCCACACTGTTTGCCGCTGCACTTATATTAGTCACTGAAGTAGCAAACATGCAGCAGAGGACCTTAAGCAGACAACATATTCAGATGCATATTTTGCAGGTGCTTAAAGTTTAACCCATTTTAGACCAATGACATTTTCCATGAAGTTTGATACATTTATGTCATGATGGTCCATTATATATAATGAGGGGTCAAGGGTTATAATTTCGCCCCCGCAAAATATTGCATTTCTTTTTCTTAATATCGATTTTATCTTTAGCAAACAGTGAAGACCCTGATTGGTTATTCACAGACTCTACCCTAAATATTTAGGACAATAGTTGTGATCATACAGCAAAACCTAGGCCAGCATGCTCTTGAAGGAGCCATCTAAAAACATGGGTGAAAGTTTTCAGGATTAATCCTGAATTTAGGATTTGAGGCTGACTTTCCATAGAAAGTCAGCCTCAAAATGCTGAATTTAGGAAATTATAGTAGCTTCTCCGATTACTTTTTAGATTATCTAAACACAATTAACCATTTACTGGATGGAACTGCAATTTTACTGCATGCATATTTAAGAAGTGACTACACATATATGGGTCTGTCATGAGAAAACCTGTTTTGGTATTTCCGACCAAGAAAGGCTCGAAGCAGTCAACTCAGCTATAAAGACTAGCTAGAATCTTGAATTTTTACCTGTAGCAAGTTAAGCTATCATTCTGTCCAGACAGAAGATGCTGAGGTTGGTCTGCGCCTTTTTTATTCACATGCAGCAAAGCTGAGGTTTTGTCCCAACGAGGCCCATACGTGAAGTGATTAAAGAGTAAAAATTTCTAAATTCTTTTGCTGTTTCTGTTTGTAAATTGTTTAGGGTTTGAATAAAACCATTTGAATTTTAGTGATATTTCCTACTAACTTTATTATTTCTTTTTTTAGTCAAGAACACAGAATGAAAGAGAAGCAAGAAAAATAGAAGAACTTTTTGAAATTAAAAAACAGTAAGTCTGACTTACATGTAAGATCATTACACCCTTTAACTGAAAGTTGCCTATGCTGAAATGTGCTAAAGATTGAAAGGAAATTCTTGTACTAATTTACATCTAGTGGTTAGATGTTTTAAAACAACCTGGCAACTGGACTTCAAGGGCTATACTCTTCATACTCGAAAAGTTTCAGAGATATTTAAAAATAAACCCACACAAGATTAGGATGAGTTTAATTATAAATATGGATGTATTGTGTGGATGAAAAATTGTGAATATAAAATTTTTAAATGTTATATGCCTATTGCCCTTATTAGGTCAAAAAAATACAGTATTGGACACACACACACACTATGCATTTTAACTGATTGATAATCACACACTTAGCATGTTAATAAATTTGCACATTTTTTAACTCTTTGCCTACTTGTATCATCTGCAGATAACTTTTGCAAACAGTTTGGACCCAGATCAGGCTTGACAAATTGTCGGGCCTGATCTGGATCCAAATTATTTGACACTCTGATGGTATTTTCAAAAAAGTGATTTTGAAAAAAAAGCAGACGGCAAAAAGGTATTCAAAATTACCCAGTAGGCAAAGATTTAATCATTCAGCATCTTTTATTGACAGTCACTATTCTCTCTCTCAATGTTGATTGCAGGAAAGAAGAAACCATAATACAGATTGAGCAAGAACTCGATCAGGAAAAGAGAATGGCAGATAACCTTGTAAATGATATGGTATGTAAATAAAACACACATTTTTAACAGCTTTTAACCCTTTGAATACAAATGGATTCTTCCTTCTGGTTTGATATAATAAATTTCAGAATAGTCCACTGTACATATCTACGGGTATCAGGTTATACTTTCTAAAATTTTTACCTTAACTAACAGTGTAGACCCTGATGAAATGCCACATTATGCGGCATTTCATCCGGGTCTTCACTGTTTGTAAAGGTACCCATTTAGGGGTAACCCATATACAAGGGTTAAAATCTCATCCAAGTTCAAATCACGAGGTTCATGTGCTGTTTGACCTTGGTTTTTTAACTTGGAAATATTTAAATAGGCCATGATTTGTTTGCATGACATTACAAGGGAATGCATTAGAGCTTCCAGAATGACCATTTAATGGCTGCCTTTGCAAAAAGGTCAAGTGCTGCAATGTTGTTGTGACCCCATTTTGTACAGTAAGCTCCTATGCAAGAAAAAGTATATTTTAATGAAAAGTGGTGTATTCAGCGTGATGAAGGTCTCAATTGGGTAAAATTCATAAGGTAAAATTGAAGAATACCTTCATGTGCAAGTGTAATTTAGAGCTGGTCCCATACTTTCACGGAGATCGATCATGAAATAATTTCTACGGCCACTCTCCTCCCTTCTGCTGATCCAACAAGGGCTGTTGTCAGTTACAAGCAAAAGTATGTGCACAAAGTACTGGTTAACCAGGAAAAAGGTGTTGATAGGTGAACTGACCATCCAGAATGACCATTTAATGGCTGCCTTTGCAAAAAGGTCAAGTGCTGCAATGTTGTTGTGACCCCATTTTGTACAGTAAGCTCCTATGCAAGAAAAAGTATATTTTAATGAAAAGTGGTGTATTCAGCGTGATGAAGGTCTCAATTGGGTAAAATTCATAAGGTAAAATTAGAGAATACCTTCATGTGTAAGTGTAATTTAGAGCTGGTCCCATACTTTCACGGAGATCGATCATGAAATAATTTCTACGGCCACTCTCCTCCCTTCTGCTGATCCAACAAGGGCTGTTGTCAGTTACAAGCAAAAGTATGTGCACAAAGTACTGGTTAACCAGGAAAAAGGTGTTGATAGGTGAACTGACCATCACGACATGAGCGTAGCTGTAGACTTGGATGTAAATTATCAAACCAAACAAATAAACAAACAAAAATTAAAAATACCACACAACAACCCTTAAAATGGATATGGACAGGTCCAGTTGATAAGAGAAGGGAAGTTTCATCAGGCGCAAATGGGTTATAGAAAAATTTTGTTTATCATGAAACCATTTGTTATTATTTCAGAACCCTGATATGAGACAGAAGTATTTCCGGTTAAAGGATATGAATGAGCATATGTTGAAACAATTGGAGAATGGGCAGCAAGAATTAGATGTTCTCAATTCTAAGGTGGAAGGATTACAAGAGGTAATGTATATTAACCCTTAATGTGCCAATCACAACAAAAGTCATCTGCTTTCTCGTCTGCTGAAATGTTTAAGAAGCCTCTATGGCAAACAGTGTGGACCCAGATCAGACTGCGTCTATAGGAGCAGTCTGTTCAGGGTTAACACTGTTTGCTTCTATGCTTAATTCCTCAGTAATGTTAGGCAATTATTTGCAGCAGACAACTTCAGCAGACGACATTTTCAGATGCATTTTTTTTCTTGGCGCTTTAAGGGTTAACATAAAAACTGCCTCTAAGATTTTGCAGCAGAAGACATCTTCAATTTTGTCACTGCTTAAAAAAATGATGCTCAACCTTATTTTCTATGGGTATCAAGATCAATATCACAAAACTTGTGGGAGCACAGTGGCTCAGTGGTAGAGTGCTTGACTCGAGACCGAAGGGCCGAGGGTTTGAGCCTCACCTGCGTCACTGTGTTGTGGTTCTTGAGCAAGACACATTTATCCTAGCTTAGTACTGGTTCAACCCAGGAAGACCCGTCCCTGTTTAAGTGAAAGATTGTTGATGGGACATAAAGAATCAAATCAAACAAACAAAATCACAAAACTTGTCATCTTCTTCTGCCTGGATTGGGGCTTTAAAGGTTAACAGAAATTTTTTGGCTATGTCTGTATTGCAGACGAGGAACGGCCCAGCTTATGGCTATCAAAATCCATGGACCCTTTGAATAATAGGAAACAAAATTCAGTTCATATCTGTATATCACTTAAATCAGTATTCAACCATACTTCAGAATTATTCGGGTTATTTGTTAAAGAAGGGGGTTAGGGTAACAAATGATTAAGAGCTGAGCTTATGAGTATTGACTTGGCTTATGGACTAACAAACCTTTTTGGTGGAAAATATTTCTTTATGTCCATACTACTGTAGAGTTTTTTTCTCTGCTTACGTTTTGATAGGGAGGGCAGTGGCTCAGTGGTAGAGTGCTTGACTCGAGACTGATGGGTCATTGGTTGGAGCCTCACCTTGGTCATTGCATTGTGGTCCTTGAGCAAGACACATTTATCCTAGCTTAGTACTGGTTCAACCCAGGGAGACCCGTCCCTGTTTAACTGAAAGATTGTTGATGGGACGTAAAGAATTAAATCAAACAAACAAACAAAACAATCCATGGACCATTTGAATAATAGGAAACAAAATTCAGTTCACATCTATGTATCACTAAAATCAGTATACAACCATACTTCAGAATAATCTGGGTTATATGTTAAAGAAGGGGGTAAGGGTAACAATAATTAAGAGCTGAACTTATGAGTATTGACTTGGATTTTAGACTAACAAACCTTTTTGGTGGAAAATATTTCCCTGTATTCCATACTACTGTAGAGTTTCTTTCTCTGCCTATATTTTGATAAAATTTTGATTTGTTCTCTTTCCAGGAACTGTCAATGTCTCAAGTGAAGCAAGAAGCCGGTAAGTACGCTCTAATTTATGGTATACACAGGTTTAGATAAACAAAAAAAATCAGCGTAAAAATGTAAATTGTTTCTTACTCATAATTTTTAGCATATGTTTTTGGTGCTCAAAAGAACCGTCTCATTGAGACGGTTCTTTTGAGTACCCACAACATATGTTTTGGTTGAGAATTAAGAAAAGTATTTTTCTGTTACACACTCTTAACTAAAGGCTTGGTATATTCCCAATTCTATTTTGGACTCGCTGGCCAAAAGAAAATTAGAAAATTTAGGAGACGGCTGCATTCAAGAAAAATAGAAAAATTAGGAGATGGCTGCATTCAAAAAAATTTTAATTTACAGATTTTTATCATTAGATTTATGGTCCCATTTCAGTGCTATGTTCACAACTTCAGTCACAGATATTTTGGTGTTTCATATTGTTTGACCGTTTGTGAGCATCACACTAATGCCACAATAGATAAATAGGTACCTCAACCCTTTGATTGGATCTTATATTGAAAATCTGATATACCTGCACTTGATCTACATTGTATTAATCCATAAATCAAATATGGACAGGTACACAGAATTTTGGTTCTTATCAAATATTGGTTAATTCAATTTTTAACCCTTTTCAGACTGTTAACCCACAAAACCAACACTTTGACAAACAGGTTAAGACCCAGATGAAATGCTGCATATGGCGGTATTTCATCAGGGTCTGCACTGTTTACTTAGTTGAAATCCATTGAAAGAGAAAGAAATTCAAATTTTTTGAAAACTATAACCTGCAACCCCTCAATATATATAATGGTCCATTCTGACTTGATTGTATGTAGCTTTATGGAAAATTCCATTTGTCTGAAAAGGGTTAATCAAACATGTGTTCTACACAGTTGGAATAAACGTCTAAATTTTTGTCTGAGCCTTCATCATGACCTTCATATTTTGTGTATGCCAGCAACGAAGGTTCTGATGGGACTTCTCCTCTGTGATTGCTGGTCTGAACCTATGGGTGTAAGTTTTCAGGATTTTTCCTGAATTCAGGATTTTGAGGCTGACTTTCCATAGAAAGTCAGCCTCAAAATCCTGAAGTCAGCCTGAGGTTAGGTAGATTATAATACTTTTCCAATTTATATACAGTCTGTGTATAGTGTTTACCTCAGAAACAAGAAAGGGCACTTTATACGTGCGCTGAGCGATCAAAAAGGGCACTTTAAGTTTTAAGCACGCGCTGAGTGATCAAAAAGAGCACATTAACTTTGCGATAAGCTATGTCAGAACCTTGGCTGCTTACCGAAACAATAAAATACAAACCTCATTTGCTGGCCCATATATCTTTTTAGTGAGACTTTATGAGCAACTGAATGAAATGGAGGTGAAACGAGACAGTTTAATAGAAGAGGCCAAATCAACATCTAGTCCTGCTGAGGAGCGGGAAAAACTGTTGAAACAAGTCAAAGAAGATAATCAAGAAATAGCCAGTATGGAAAGACAGTAAGTCAAAGGTTTCTTTAATAGGTATCAGTGAGACCAGGGCCCAGAATTACAATGCCTCCTTAAAGTTAAGGAAGACTTAAGTTAAGTATTGATTTTCAGGATGCTATAAATAACGTTTAAAACTGATTAAAATCAAAATACTTTTAATTTTTCTGAAGATCACAATGATATCTTTGACCACAAACACCACATCGATCCAGGCAATTTATTTAGCATTTAATATAGCATTTTGAAATATCAATACTTAATTTAAGTCTTCCTTAACTTTAAGGAGGCATTGTAATTCCGGGCTCAATATGGTAAAAAATATGAAACTAAACAGTTTGTAAACAGTGGGTAATCTCTGTAAGGAGACTTGCATAGGAAGGAAAGAAACTTTTGAAGTGAATTTAAAATAATAAAAAAATGCCTGTATGATTAACAATCAGTTAATTGGTTGTTTATTACCTGGGTCTCTTTAGCGAAAGCAGGTCTAGTAGTTGGTCCACTCTGTCCGTTCCTCTGTCCGTCTGTCTATCTGTCTGTCTGCAACACTTGAGGTGCCTAGTTTGTGTAATCTGTAACTCGAAAAGTTTTCATTCCTTTTATTCAAACATTTCATAATGGCTGTTCACATATTGAAGATATGCACTTCCTATTTTGTGCACATTTCATAAATATTTTCTCATTTTTTATGGGTGTTGGACTTAGACATTTTTTTCATCCGTAATGTGTAGGGGGTGTCTTGTTTGTGTAATCTGTAACTCCAACAGTTTTCATTCCTTTATATTCAAACTTTGCATAATGATTGTTCACACATTGAAGATATGCACCTCTTATTTTGTGCACATTTGATATAAATATTTTCTCATCTTTAACGGGTGTTGAACTTAGACGTTTTTTCCATCCCAAATTCTTAGAGGGTGTCTGATTTGTGTAATCTGTAACTCCAACAGTTTTCATCCCTTAATATTCAAACTTTGGATAATGATTATTCATACATTGAACATGTGCACCTCTTATATTGTGCACATTTGATAAATATTTTCTTATTTTTTAGGTCTGTTGGACTTAGATATTTTATCCATCCGAAATGCTTAGGGGGTGTCTGGTTTGTGTAATCTGTGACGCCAGCAGTTTTCATTCCTTCATATTGAACTTAGACATTACTAGTTTTAAGTCTACACCACCTTTGGAGTGCTTACATTGTTTATTTGTGTGTAATCTGTAATTCAAACAGATTTCATTCCTTTATATTCAAAATTTGCATAATGATTGTTCACACATTGAAGATGTGCACCGCCGATGCAGGTCCAGAGCAGAGTTTGGTCTTGTTTACTAAGTATCTGTGTGATTTGAATGGTATAATAGCATTACAGCAAACAGTTTGACACTTCTACAACTAGTTTCAATGAAGAGGTAACAATACTCTACCTCACAATCATTATAAATCATAAGATGGTAAAAAATTTGTCAGTATGAAAAAAACCCCATTCAGTTGATAGTTTATTTTCAATGTATAAGTGTGATTTTTGTGGAATGAAAGCAGCTGTGAAAGGAGGCAGTTTGACAAGGTTGATAACCACTACAACAAGTCTCAATGAGGGGGGAGGGAAACTGTTTAAATAAGATGAAAAAATACTGGTATAGTAAATCAGTCAGTTGAATAAAAAAAATAACAAAGATTTAAACAGATAGACCTGGCCCCGAGGTTATAAAACTTTTTTCATGCTCAACTCAATTGAGCACGAAATTTGAACTGCTCATAAAAACTAAAATACCTACCAATAAAGATGTTTCTTGCTTGAAAGATTTAAACAGATAGACCTGGCCCTGAGGTTATAAAACTTTTTTCATGCTCAACTCAATTGAGCACAAAATTTGAACTGCTCATTAAAACTAAAATACCGACAAATAAAGAAGTTTCTTGCTTTAAGTCTCTCAGATGTTGTATTTATCATGCTAGTAAATGTTAAAGTGCCAACAATTGTTGGCATTTTAACATTTATGAGCAGGATAAATTTCCTGCCCAGCTGGCATGGGTTGAGTATGATTTTTTTTTATAACTTTGGGGCCAGATCAAACAGAATACATCCAGATCAGCCTCCTCCAGAACTTGAAGGAGCAGGCTGATCAGGATTTACACTCAGTTTGTCATTCCATTTGAACTCCTTATCAGGTATACATAGTAAAAAAATTATGAAAGTTGTTAGTTCAGATCTACCACTTATCACATAAAGGAAAACAAATCAAAAGAAAATGATCTGAAAATGGCCTGTATTGGGTGAATTCTTCCATAGTGGACAAGTTAATCGCTAGATTGATCTTTAGCTCACCTGAGCCGAAGGCTCATGGGTGAGCTAATAGTATACCAGTCACTCCGGCGTCCGTCCGTCGTCCGTCGTCCGTCCGTCCACAATTTCAAACATCTTCTCCTCTGAAACCACTGGGCGAATTGAACTCAAATTTCATATGGAGACTCCTTAGGATGGGGGAACGAAAGTTTGTTCAAATGGTCCTGGTCACATGACCAAGATGGCCGCCATGCCCATATATGGTAAAAACCCTTTAAAAATCTTCTTCTCCAGAACCAGAAGGCCGATGACCTTGGGACTTGGTATGTAGCATTGGGGTAGTGGGGCCTACCAAGTTTGTTCAAATGATGATCCTAGGTTGACCTTGACCTACTTAACGTCAAGGTCAAATTTGCTTTCTAATGCATTTAAACGGGAAATTTTTTGAAAATTTGATTTTTTTGAAAACTGTAGAAGCCTTAGTCATTATCCTCACTTGATATGTTTAACCTAATGAGACAATGGCTATAAATAAGTTTCAAAGGTCAAGGTTGACTTTTGACCTTTCAGCTAAGTCACTCATATTGGAGTCCCATCAATATATTAAAACATAGATTTCTCACAAACCATTGGCCCAATTGAACTCGAATTTCATGTGAAGACTCCTTATGATAAGTTAGCCAAAATTTGTACAAAATATTTTGGTCACATGACCAAGATGGCCGCCACGCCCATATATGGTAAAAACCCTTTAAAAATCTTCTTCTCCAGAACCAGTAGGCCGGTGACCTTGGGACTTGGTATGTAGCATTGGGGATGTTGGGCCTACCAAGTTTGTTCAAATGATGATCCTAGGTTGACCTTGACCTACTTAACGTCAAGGTCAAATCATTTAAATTGGATTGTTTTTTGAAAAGTTGATTTTTTGAATGCTATTGAAGCCAAAGTCATTATTCTCACTTGATATGTTAAACCTAATGAGACAATGGCTATAAATAAGTTTCAAAAGTCAAGGTTGACCTTTAACTTTTCAGCCAAGGTCGCTCATATTGGAGTCCTATCAACACATTAAAACATCGTTTCCTCAGAAACCACAAGGCCAATTGAACTCAAATTTCATATGAAGACTCTTTATGATAGGTTAACCAAAATTATACCAGTTGTACTGGACACATGACTAAGATGGCCACAACGCCCATATATGGTAAAACCCTTTAAATATCTTCTTCTCTGGAACAAAAAGGCCAATGGCCTTGGTACTTGGTTTGTAGCATTGGGAATGTGGGCCCTACCAGATTTGCACAAATGATGAATCTAGGTTTACCTTGACCTACTTTATGGCAAGAGCAAATTTGATTCCTAATGTGTTTATATTGCTAAACATGTAACTGTTTAAGCCAAAATCATAATGCTTGCCAGAAATGTTTAACCTAATGAGACAATGATTTTATACACGTACCAAATGTCAAGCTGACATGTGACCTTTTATCCAAGGCCACTCATTTGGACTGCCATATATCTATCTAAACATCTTTTTCTCAGAAATTGCTGGGCTGTTTGATGGAGCATTCATAAGATTGTGTAGGTCACTTGACCAAAATGGCTGCAACACTCATATATGGTAAAACAAAATATGTTTCATTATAAGCTGTAGTGACCTATTTTAACATTATTAAGGAGATCAGGTGAGCGCCTCAGGACCTTCAGGTCCTCTAGTTTTACTACTGACTTAGAAATAGTGAAATATTAACTCTTTAAGCGCCAATCACAACTGCAGCAGACAACAAATTTCACAACATCTTACCTAATTTTTGAAAGACATAAGGAATGATATTTTATGAGAATCGTCTGCCAGCAGACGATTCTCTTGAAATATCATGCCTTATTTGTTATTTTTGAAAAAGCGGCAAAATTTGAAATTGTCGTCTGCTGCAAATTATAGGTGGCGCTTTAGGGGTTAACCCTTTCTGTCGTGATTAATTCTCCATCCTTTTTGATGCAATGGAAATGGGATGGTTCTTTGTACATAACAAGGGGTCACAGCCAGGTTATAATTTCTAAATAATGATATTTGTCTTTCCCTTAACTCATAAGCGCCACCAATAATTTGCAGCAGACGACAATTTCAAATTTTGCCGCTTTTTCATAAATAACACTTAAGGCATGATATTTCATGAGAATTGTCTGAAATATCATACCTTATTATACCCCCTGCAAACTTTGTTTGTGATGGGTATACTGTTTTCACGTTGTCCGCCCACCTGTCCGTATTGTTTTGTTTCCTTAAGATCTTGAAGAGTCATTGCTGGATTTTCATCAAACCTTGCAAACATTTTTATATATGCAAGACAAATACTTTAAACAAAAAAGTAAGGGCATGGGGCCAATTCTATTAGAGTTATTTCCCTTTGTAGTTCTAAATGGCTTTTTTTATAGGGTTTTATGCTTATGCTATTATAGTCTATACAGGGGCTGATCAATTCCTACCACAGCTTTTGATGTAACAATTTGATACTTTTCCTATACAATGTAGACACATTGAACATATGCAAGAAGGAGTTTGGTTCAGAAAAAAATAACTTTTGACAAAATGACAGCTGTGAGAACTTAGACAATTTTTCCCATATATGGCTTTTGTATTTGCATTGACGGTGCCTTCATGGGCCGATCAACTTCTACCACAGCTTTTGATGGAACAATTTGATACTTTGCCTATACAATGTAGACACATTGAACATATGCATGAAGGAGTTTGGTTCCAAAAGATTTTTTTTGACAAAATGACAGCTGTGAGAATTTTTCCCTAATACAGCTTTTGTACATGCATAGATGGTGCCTTCATGGGCTGATCAACTCCTACCACAGCTTGCAATGGAATAATTTGATACTTTTCCTATACAATATAGACACATTGAACATATGCATGAAGGAGTCTGGTTGAAAAAAAAATTTTTTTTTGACAAAATGACAGCTGTGAGAACTTAGACAATTTTTCCCTTATATGGCTTTTGTATATGCATGGATAGTGCCTTCATGGGCCGATCAACTCCTACCACAGCTTTTGATGAAGCAATTTGATACTTTGCGGCTACAATGTAGACATATTGAACATATGTATGAAGGAATTTGGTTTGGAAAAAATAGTTTTTGGTCAAAATGACAGCTGTAAGAACTTAGACAAGTTTCCCCATACAAGGCTTTTGTATATGCATAGATGGTGCCTTCATGGGCCGATCAACTCCTACCACAGCTTTTGATGGAGCAATTTGATATGTTGTCTATACAATAAAGACACATTGAACATATGCATGGAGGAGTTTGGTTGGGAAAAGATAATTTTTGATAAAATGACATCTATGAGAACTTAGACTATTTTTCCGATATAAGCTTTGATATTTAGAGCCTTCAGGTGTGAATAATTTTGTGTATTTGATCTTAACTTATGTTCCAAATTGCAAGCTTTAAGATCATTTGCACAGATTTTTCTGAAATCTTGTTTTTCCAGCTTTAAAAGGGTAAAGTAACAATTTATTTTAACATTCAGTAAAGAAAGTTTCACAATTTGTTTACAGGACAAATGAGTTCCGGGAAAAGATGGAATCCATCCAAGAAGAAGTCCACCAGTTAGATATGGATATAGAAGAAAACCAAGGTAAAAATAGCGTCTTAAACAGCCAATCACGACTGCAGCAGACAACAAATTTTGGGACATTCAACAAAAATAAAGGGGAGCGCAGTGGGTCAGTGGTAGAGTGCTTGACTCAAGACCAAGGGGCCGCGGGTTCGAGCCTCACCGGTGTCACTGTGTTGTGTCCTTGGACAGGACACATTAAACCCTAGCTTAGTACTGGTTCAACACAGGAAGACCGGTCCCTACATAACTGAAGGATTGTTGATGGGGCGTAAAGAATCAAATCAAACAAAATGGACAAAAATAAGGTATGATATTTCATGATAATCGTCTGCTGGCAGACGATTCTCATGAAATATCACACCATATTTGTAATTTTTGAAAAAGCGGCAAGATTTGAAAGTGTCTTCTGTGGCAAATTATATATGGCGCTTTATGGGTTTATTTCATATTTCTGCTGGCAGACAATTCTCATGAAATATCATACCTTATTTGTTATTTTTGAAGAAGCGCCAAAATTTGAAAGTGTCTTCTGCTGCAAATTAAAGGTGGCGCTTTATGGGTTAAAAGTCCTAAGATAAACAATAAAATCATAAACCCAATCATTGTATTCTAATAGATTTTCCCCATACAGATTATTACAATAAGGTTGGGAGTGTCCATTGTATATTTCAAGGGGTTACAGGTAGAAAATTCTAAATTAAGTTGTGCTTCAGTCCCTGAGGAGCGTATGTATCTTAGAAAACAGTGTAGACCCTGATAAAAGGCTGCTTTCTGCGGCATTTCATCTGGGTCTTCACTGTTTTTCAAAGTACGAGTTAAGGGATTTCCAGTATACGAAGGGTTAATGAAAAATTGCATGCACAGCTATCCAGTGGGGAAAGTGGTGTAGCCAATGCACAGATTTGCCTGAGCCATCTTTGGAAGTCTATGCTATAAATTTTGCTTCTCATGAGCAGGCAGATTTGAGTTTTAATCCCCCACTGTGAATGCCCTTCGTCTGTCCATCAGTCCGTTTGTAACACTTTCTTGTTTGCCCCATATCTCCTGAACCCTTCAATCAATTTGCATGAAACTTCACTCATATGTTTCTCTTCGTAAACCGGTGTGCAAAACACATGACCCAGCTACCTAGACTCAAGGTCACAGGTCAGTGTCAAAGGATTTACCCTTGAATTTCCTGTCCTGCCATATCTCCTGAACCCACTGATCGAATTTCATGAAACTTCACTCATCTGTTCCTCTTAGTAAGACGATATACAGAGCACATGACCCAGCTACCTAGACTGAAGGTCAAGGTCAAAGGATTTACCCTTGAACTTCCTGTCCGCTCCATATCTCCTGAACCCTATGATCGATTTTCATGATACTTCACTCATATATGTTTCTCTTAGTAAGAATGACCCAGCTACCTAGACTCAAGATCAAGGTCACAGGTCAAGGTCAAAGGATTTACCCTTGAATTTTGTGTTCGCGCCATATCTCCTGAACCCTTGAGGCTATTTTCATTAAACTTCACCTATTCCTCTGAGTGAGATAATGTGCAGAACCTATGACTCGTCTATGACACAGACTCAAGGTCAAGGTCACAATTTAAGGTCTTGTGATTTACCCTTCAATTTGTGTCCGCTCCATATCCTAAACCGTTTGAACTAGTTTCATTATACTTCATTTAAATGTTCCTCTTAGTGAGACAGTGTGCAGAACCCTTGACTCAGCTACAAAGACCCAAGGTTAAGGTCACAGTTCAAGGTCATACAATCTATATCTCCCAAACCCTTTGAAAGATTTTTATAAAGTTTTGGTCAAATGCTTATCATTAAGGCAATGCGCAGAGCCTTTGAAATTGCCAATCAATATAAAATATCTGATATACCCCATCCAAGCCCTCTGCCATGCCATTCCTTCTACAACAAAATGTTACACATAACATAAGTGACTGTCTACTTGCAGCGGGGGATTATAGCCATCCTTCAGACTGCACTCTTGTAGTTTTCATAATTGACTATTGATGGTAGAAAGAAAGACGTTAGTATTGCTAATAGCCACTTCTTAACACCCTCAATAGTCAATACCATTCTTAATAAAAGTTGATCTAAAGATTTGATAGGGGTATAGCAAGTTGATATTGGGCTCTAGGATAGAGATATATACGATGGCTCCATGCGCCAAGATGCTCTATTTTGTTTTGCTACAAGGGGTTTTAATTTTGCTACAAAGAAAACTATACTGAGGGAAAAAAGTTTAGCAATTATTTTTATATGGTTTCCCAAAGGCGATCTTTAAAGCATTATATCTTTCGAATTGGCAGGTTCGCAAACATGTCAGTTGTTTGAAAATGACCAAAGGGCTATTCGCAAGTGGTCAAAAGAAACAAAAGCCATTACTAGCGAGGAAAGTGTTAATAACTTGTTGAAACTCAATCTGCTGTTTTCAAACTTTCTATATTCTCTCTGTTTCCGTAACGGCTTTTGTCGTCTGCTGATAACCTTTGCAAACAGTTTGGACCCAGATCAGGACGGCAAAAAGGTTGGTCCTGATCTGGATCCAAACTGTTTGACATACTGATGGTATTTTTGAAAGAATTTTGTGAAAAAGTTAATTTTGAAAAAAAAGCAGCAGACGACGAAAAAGCATGCAAAATTATTCATCATGCAAAGAGTTAAAGATTCAATGAATGACACCCTCATGGTATTTCTGAAAGAATTTTGTGAAAAAGTTAATTTTGAAAAAAAAATCAGCAGACGACAAAAAATGTTGCAAAATTACCCAGCATGCAAAGAGTTAAGGATTCAATGAAACATGACCACTAACTCTTTGCCTTCTAGTGTCATCTGCTGATAAACTTTGCAAACAGTTTGGACCCAGATCAGGATCGACAAAATGTTGGTCCTGATCTGGATCCAAGCTGTTTGACACCCTGATAGTATTTCTGAAACAATTTTGTGAAAAAGTTAATTTTGAAAAAATTATACCAGCAGATGACAAAAAAGCTTCCAGCAAAGAGTTAAGGATTCAATGAATGACACCCTGATGGTATTCCTGAAAGAATTTTGTGAAAATGTTAATCAAAAAAAAAAAATCGGCAGACGACAAAAAAGCATGTAAAATTACCCAGCTTGCAAAGAGTTAAGGATTCAATGAATGACACCCTGATATTATTCCTGAAAGAATTTATGAAAAAGTTAATTTTGAAAAAAAAGCAGCAGACGACAAAAAAAGAATGTAAAATTACCCAGCTTGCAAAATGCTATCAGAATTGCTGTCTTGTTACAGGTGAAAGAAATCAGAAATATAAAGAATTGAAGAAGAGAGAAGAAACGATGGATGGTGAGTAATAACCTATCTTGACTAATGGATTATTCTAGCTAGTATGATACATTGAATTCTGAATGGTCCATTTCACATTTTAAGGGGTCACAGGTTGGAATTTCACCGGGCCTAGCGCAGTCGGTAACGTATCTGGCAACAGATGCGAGTCTGACTGCAGATCCAGGGGAAGCAAGTTCAATTCCGGCCCGGTCTCATACTTTCGTTGAGATTGATCGTGAAATAATTTCTACGGTCATTCTTCTCTTCTGCTGAATCATTCAAGAAGGTTTGTTGTCAGTTACAAGTGAAATGATGTGCACGAAGTACTGGTTAAATGCTTGTTCAAACTTGCCCAGGAAAAAGTGTGGTTAGGTGAACAGACCGTCCCGCCATGACCATAGCTGTTGACTTGTGACGTAAAGCAACAAAACAAACAAACAAAGGTCGGAATTTCAGAACTTATTGATTTTCTGTTGTTGAAGGTTTTTTTTTATCTTTAGCAATCAGTGTAGACCCTGATGAGATGCCACATTCTGTGGCATCTCATCTGGGTCTACATTGATTGTCAATGTATCAATATATGGCTTTCCTATCATTTAAAATATTAAAGGAACCTAACATGAAATGCAGTTGTTGTAAATATGAACAGACACTTTTGGCTCCATTCATGCAAACCAGTTTGTATTGCCAAGGGGTAGAGTAAGCTGGAAACCAACCCCAGTGGAAACACCCTGGGACAGAGATGAGTAAGATGTAATTTTACCAGATTAATTAATTACCACATTTCATTTTTATCCATTTTGAATTGCAATTGTAATACAATTGTAATATTATTGTTTTAAACAATATCACCCATGGTACAGTAATTCTTACTATTCACATTTGCGGCCTTTTCATTCCCCAGTTTATGGTAGAGCTTGATAGATTTTATACTGAAATAAGCTTGATTTCAAAATGTGGTATGCTCTCTGCTTACATCAGGCCTCAAGATAAGAGTCATAACTAAAATTATTTTTCGTATTTCTCAACCAAAACATATGTTGTGGGTACTCAAAAGAACCATCTCAGTGAGACGGTTCTTTTGAGCTCCCAAAACACAGGTTTAAACTGATGGATGAGGAAAAAAGAAAAATTCTATCACACCTCGCCTATAGAGCCAACCGTAACAAACTGTGATATATCGGACAATAATTCACAGCTAAAGTGTGTGATAGCTGACGTCACTGGAAAATGACGTCATTCGTGGCGTTAGACGGTGTAACGTAATTTTTACGCTTGAAAGACGTTACAATTACATGTAAACGTATGCGACGTAGTCTAAGTATTGGCGGGAGTTCTTCAGTACAATGGCGAAAAGTTGGTAGAAGCTGAATACTTTGAATGCGTTTTCGTCGTTTATTGTGTGTTAGAATCGAAATAGCTCAGCTCCAGTGCGTGAATTGTTGAGTAATAATTCACTGTTTGTCGGTCAGTTGTACGAAGATAAATCACTCATGCTGTGCGCTCGTGATTTGATCTTCTTTACAACTGACCTCCAAACAGTGAATTATTACTCAACAATTCACTGCTGGAGCTGATCTATTTCTTAATTTTACAGTAACAAATTTTGCTTGACTGGACCAATAATACATGTTCTATTTTCAGAATTCTTGAATACATTTGAAGAAGGAAAGACTCAAGAAATGGTAAGGTCTTCTTTTGTTCTCATTTTAGCCAGTTTATGAGATTTTTTTCTCATCACATATGTGAGCAGTGAAAGCTCAAATGAGCCTTAGCAAATATACAATTGCTGCTTGCACATACAAAGTTGGGACCTATATGAACTTGAAGGTGTAAGTCTAACTTATTAAAGCCCCAAGTCCCACTAGACTGCTGTGCATGCATGTTTGAAGAATGACTTAACTGATGTGTGATAAGCACCAAATCAATGTGCTCTTATAATATACTTAAACCCAAAAGTTTCGCAACCCTTTAATATCTGTGTTTTCTTAAGTATGGTCCAAGTTAGAATATTCATATAATCACATTTGATGCTCCTGCACAATGCGGAATGATTAATCATTATTCTGTTTTGATCATACTCTTCATTCTGACATTATAATGACGTCAGCATTTTCAACAATTTACGTCTAGCATGAAGATTGTTTTCTCGATTTGAAAACAAGCGATGCGATGTGATAGCCAGATGTTGTATCTGACGGAAAACATTTTAAGGTTTAACAATTATTGCTTATCAACGCTCTAAGTCGCTGCGTTTCTTTGTTAACGTCAACCGATTTATCAAAATTGTTCATTTTATTCCGTTATGCCGAGCGATACTTCTGTCTTTTATGCAATGTGTTGAAGGCTTTCACTTGTGACATTAAAAGTCGATTATTGATATGCGGTTGTGCTTTAAGGGCCAATTACGTCAAATATTGAAGGTTTTACGTTGACGTAATGAACGTTACCAAATGCATAAAATAACCTGCTTCGATTTGTCTGCCCTTCTGCTTTTGAAAACAGATAACGGTTAAACACCTTTTCCGAATAAAATGTAAGGTGGTTTAACACTGTGACTCGCTAAAATGTAAGGTATTGTAACTCTGTGACTTTTCAAATTTGGGTTGCCTTACATTTCTTGTTGAAGATCGGCAATCGTAAGTCTCACTGGTCTGATTTTCATGTTGTTTGGACGGCAAATCGTTGGACCTGTTAATCACAATATAATGGAGTAAAATATTTGGCCCAAAAAGAAGGAAATAGCATTTAAGTAAGAGTTGCGAAACTTTTGCGTTTAAGTATATTTAGTTGGCTCACAAGATATTGATACATATTATATAGATAAGCTGTGGTTGGCACAGTCTGGCTAGACTCTTACCTGCTTACACGTTTTATGTATGACAGAAGTTTAAGAGTCAGAAGGGCTCACCCTGCCATTATATAGCCATTGTAGCCATTCGCTACTAATAATGTAGAATGGTTACACATATAAGTCATAGGCTTAAAGTACACTCAACTAAGGTGGTTCAAAAATTACATATCTGCCAAAAAGTATATTCTGATCCGCTTTTGGATTTTCCAATATTGCTTTTATTATTCCTTCACACTTTATTGTTGTGCCACAACTCTGAATGCTGGAATTATTTTCAATACCATCAGGGTGTCAAACAGTGTGGATCCAGATCAGGCCCGACATTTTGTCGGGCCTGATCTGGGTCCATACTGTTTGCAAAGGTTACAAGCAGATGATAAAAGTCACAGCTAGCCGGCAAAGAGTAAAATACAGAACTATTTCTTGATACTACTTTCTGGCTAAAACCAATTTCGTTTGGCTCCAATTTGTTCCATTTGGCTAAAGAGATGGCTACAACAAACTCTGAGCCATGGTAAGCCCTGGAGTCAGGCTAAAACCTACACACACATCTTGCCTCACTGAATACCTTTTAGATAATAAGTTTTCACCTGGTCCACATGGTCAAAAGCTTTATTGTTTATTGTTATTAAAAGATTCCTCATGCACAGGCACTGATGTATTGCTTGAAACCTTGACCTACATTTATTTTATTCTAATTGTTGTGTTATAGCTTAGTTAAACCTTTCTGAATCTTTCATCTCCTTTTCAGCAAAGAATAGCAGAACTAAGACAAAATGTTGTCAGTGTTCTATAAACCTTTCTGAATCTTTCATCTCCTTTTCAGCAAAGAATAGCAGAACTAAGACAAAATGTTGTCAGTGTTCTATAAGCCTTTCTGAATCTTTTGTATCCTTTTCAGCAAAGAATAGCAGAACTAGAACGAAATGTTGTCAGTGTTCTATAAACCTTTCTAAATCTTTCATCTCCTTTTCAGCAAAGAATAGCAGAACTAGAACAAAATGTTGCCAGTGTTCTATAAACCTTTCTGAATCTTTTGTCTCCTTTTCAGCAGAGAATAGCAAAACTAGACCAAAATGTTGTCATAGGGAGCACAGTGGCTCAGTGGTATAGTGCTTGACTCCAGACCGAAGGGCCGCAGGTTCGAGCCTCAACGGCGTCACTGGATTGTGGTCCTTGAGCAAGACACATTTATCCTAGCTTAGAACTGGTTCAACCCAGGAAGACCCTTCCCTGTTTAACTGAAAGATTGTTGATGGGACGTAAAGAATCAAATTAAACAAAACAGAACAAAATGTTGTCAGTGTTCTATAAACCTTTTTGACTCTTTTCAGCAAAGAATAGCAGAACTAGAGTAAAATGTCAGTGTTCTATAAACCTTTCTGAATCTTTTGTCTTCTTTTCAGCAAAGAATAGCAGAACTAGAACTAAATGTTGTCAGTGTTCTATAAACCTTTCTGAATCTTTTGTATTCTTTTCAGCAAAGAATAGCAGAACTAGAATAAAATGTCAGTGTTCTATAAACCTTTCTGATTCTTTTGTCTTCTTTTCAGCAAAGAATAGCAGAACTAGAACAAAATATTGTCAGTGTTCTATAAACCTTTCTAAATCTTTTTTCTCCTTTTCAGCAAAAAATAGCAGAACTAGAACAAAATGTTGTCAGTGTTCTATAAACCTTTCTGAATCTTTTGTCTCCTTTTCAGCAAAGAATAGCAGAACTAGAACATAATGTTGTCAGTGTTCTATAAACCTTTTAATCTTTTTTCTCCTTTTCAGCAAAGAATAGCAGAACTCCAACAAAATGTTGTCAGTGTTCTATAAACCTTTCTAAATCTTTTGTTTCCTTTTCAGCAAAGAATAGCAGAACTATAACAAAATATTGTGTGTTCTATAACTTATTCTGACTCTTTTGTCTCCTTTTCAGCAAAGAATAGCAGAACTAGAACTAAATGTTGTCAGTGTTCAATAAACCTTTCTAAATCTTTTGTCTCCTTTTTAGCAAAGAATAGCAGAACTAGAGCAAAATGTTGTCAGTGTTCTATAAACCTTTTTGACTCTTTTGTCTCTTTTTCAGCAAAGAATAGCAGAACTAGAA